>LR736858.1:2772141-3094211 GCA_902654985.2 Oryctes borbonicus
TAAACTTGTGTGGTGCGGAGGGTGCCGATACTTATGTGTTGTTTACCTAAAATATAATTGAGAATTAATTGTAACTAAATCTAACTGCAGCTTTCAATTAAAATTAATTGCATTTTCATTTACATACATGATTAATATAATAATAAATGAAAATACAATAAATTGATTTTAGGATGATGGAGAATTGCAACATTTATTAGGTAAACACTATTCATGTTCAAAGCAATTGCCATTATTAAGTGGTAATTATATAAAATTTTCTTCTGAATTGAAATTGAACAACTATAGTTAAGATTGACCCACTGTTGTATGCAAAAAACATCCAGGTATCGGTACACTCCGCACCACAGTATTTAATTAATTCGGAACTAATCCGCGAAATAATTGATTACTTATACAAATTTTATTTTTTATTTTTACCGAAATAAACCATTGTATACAAAAGATGTTGGTTGTTTTCGATCATCAGAATATAGTTTCTATCATTAATCCATAATGTATACACAAAAACAAAACAAAATTGATATTCGTAGTACCTTACTGCTCACTGAGCTTCCTGTTTATTTAATTCTTAATCATCCTGCGTAAGCAAGGCTTTTGATGATCATTTTTCCTGACAGAATGAAGAATACAAAATTCATGCTTTCCCTTTAGGTTATATCAATTCCCACGTCGTATATTAACAACTATGATAACAAATATGATACGTTTGACGTAATGCGAATCTACTGCATGCGTATTTCATATTTATGTCTTTTGATATTCTCTTTAGTGAGGATCGTAAAACATTGCACATTTATCACTACATTCACTAAAATCACTTCTATTAACGAATACAACTTACCAACTTAAACATGCTGACGAGTGTAGATTTATAGATGTAGCACAACTCCTCCAAAAATTATCAAACACCTCTTATATATATCTGAAGGTGAGAATTACAATAAACTATTCTTACAGCATGCGACATTCTTATTAAATTCGGGTGTCGTTAGCCCCACCAGCCTAGATCTTCATTGGAGTTAATAAAGAAATTATTTTATTATACCTTCGACATTTCCAGATGACACAAGGTCGCTATATAAACAGAATGAAATCCGTATCGAGATGTCTTCTTCTATGCAAATTGGGCATTTACATCACATCTATGAGTCCCCAACATTTTTTCTAAGTGTATATACAGCGATGGGCAAATGTGGGGTACCATGTAAATGTCTCTGGAGTTTTTAGAAATATTGAAATTAAATTTGGTGGCTAGATATTAATATATATTTGTGTATATTTTTATCGTAATTGAACTTCCGGTTTAACTGGTAGTTATTCCGACTAACCAAACGAATTGTATACCATTTTAGTTTTGATTAGATCATTTTATTGCAAGTACAAAAATAGGGGGCTCGATATCTTTTATTTCGCGGTAAATCGTGGTATTGAATAAAAGAAAAAATAATTTTTGGAGCAAATGCTCATAGGATATAGTATACAAATATTAAACCTAACAAAAAATTGGTTTGAATGCAATAGTACTTGAACTAAAGTATTGTAATATTATGTGCGAGGGGAAAAATCGGAAGTATTTCTATACCACTCCGGACAATTTAAGTTCAAATGGAAAACGATAAATGAATTTTAAACGAGTATTAAGAATTGTAACTATGTTTGTATGTTTCCTACTGGAACTCAGTCTTTTCTAACCACCACACGTGACCAGAACTTCCAAATACAAGTAGAACTCGATTGTTTTCAACAACAGCAAATTTTTCGAAAAATAGGTTGATGACGAAACACAAACTCTAATTTTTAGAAGTACCATAATGCAAGCGGTGCAGGAAAAGGCACTGATTCTATGCTATTCTATGACATTTTATAACACAAACTACCGCACAAAATTTAATTTTACTGACAAACAAGGCGACTATCTTACGAACAATAATTAAATTACGAATTTACATTGATATACGCCTAAAATTATACTATAAATTGTTGTAGGGTAATTTTGCATTAAAATCGATGTTTTAGGAGACGAAGAAGATTAACCGAAGAGAAGTTATTATACCGTTCCACCACTACCGTCCTTAGCTGGACTCCAGCCTATTCTCTTAATTCCCACATTCCCTGGAGCTTCTGAAAACAAGCGCACAGCCTTCAGAGGGAGCTTAACTTTGCGCGAACGGACATACTGGACTCATTGCGTGGCGCTAATAATAGTCCCGATGTTGCGAATTATGACACTAGAGTATTGATAGAACCCCGATGTAAGGGATCAAGTAAAATCTATACGTAGTAATAAAATGAAACATTATTACGACGAAAGCGAAAAATAAAAGTCAATGTATTAACTGTTCAAGCAGAACGCCGATTACTAGAAACACTAGGGAATCTGTCTGTCTTAATAATATAAAATCTGCATTCGAAAACAAAACATTAGAGTCGTCTGCAAAGCTGACAACCCTTACATTGCCTTCGGCAAATGGAAAACATGTCTTTGAGAGAATTAAGAATAATAATGTCCCGAGCACGCTACCTTGTGGTACCCCTATAGAAATATTCTTCTCGCCTGAATGAACTTTCTCCGTCAGACATGAAATTTCGACCATCTGCCATCTATTGTGTAACTACAACCTAAACCAATAAGTCGCAATTCCTCTAACGCCATAATCATGTAGTTTGCTTAGAAGTAACTAATGTTGTATGAGTGTTATATCTAAAAAAAGGCATAACTTTTTATCTTCCAAAAAATTTCAACAACTATGCTTGCTGAAAGATTTTATATTATGCAAAGAAATTAATTTATACCCAAACTTTAGTGGTTTTCCTAGAATAAACATTTTTGAAAAATGATGGCCAAAATAGGGTCCATTGAGAGGTTGCTTCTCCATAAAAATTCCGAACTACGTACAACTAAAAAATTGGATAATTCAACGTTACTCAAACCAAAGCTTTGGTTGTTTTTATCTCTTACATAGTTCATTGAATAATTTATTATCGTATTCGTTATATCTTCGTAGATCCTTTGCAGACTTCCACCGAGTACTTCGAAGTGCACATTTCTCTATAGTAATAGGATTGCTATTGCGAATTGTTGGAGATCTTCAACTGAATTTCGTTTTGATCGCTGTTTATTGGTAAAAATTCTGTTATTTGCTTTATTCGTTATTCCGAATGAACGTGCAACGTCCAACGGTAATTGGAATCTAGGTTCTGTACTTTGGTCAGCTGTATCTTCTTCGTTTGTAAGCGTATCAACTTCTATTATTTGCTCCAACTCTTTAAAGTCCTATTACATTCATACTCATCCTAACAAAATTAAAAAAGGAAAAAAGGGAAAAAGAAAGTAGAAACTATTACCGATTAAACCGGAAGTTCAATTATGTTAAAAATATTCAAACTAAACACACAATATACCGTAACATCTATCAACCAAGTTTAACTTTGATACCTCCAAAAACTCAAGAGATACTTACATGGCTCCAAACATTTGTCCATCACTGTAGATACATCTGTTAACAGAAGGAATCGGTATAAAGATGTTCGACATACTCATCTATACGAGATTCCAGCGATTTTTCATTTTTTATCCCCGCATACCTTCGTCTTTGATTAATTGACATACCAATAAAATGCCTCTGTACGTTTTTGCAGCCATAAATAACCGGGTACTCCCACATTGACTACATTAATCAAAGATGCTTTTTATTTGATTAGCGTTTTAAAATTCTTCATAAAGTTTGTCTCTTGGAAGAAATGTGGAATGTATCACGCTTATTAAGTTTTTTTTTTTGTCCTTATAACGTACATAGATATGCGTATAAGAAACGCATAGCTTAAACATTATGGAATTTACCAAACGTTATATTCATATTCATATGAGTGTACCGGAAAAAATATCTAATATCTCGAAATTAAGTTTCGTGCGCTTTAGCTTTAACTAAATTAATGCTGCTGTGGTTGTCCCATGTCATAAATCAAATCAAAGATCTTTGAATTCTCTGTACATTGTACCTTTGATAGCTACAAGAGCAGAATAACGAACATTAAAACTAAATCAATCCAAGGTTTTTTTGAAAATATAACAATGACAATATTACAGGGGGTGACTTGTTTTAACTGTAATTTTAAGTCCATTCTCAGATCAATTTTTGTATTTAGTGGGACGCTATATCACAAAGGATTAAGGAATTAATAATTTTAGAATGCATTATATGAACCTGTTCGTCGGAAAGGCAATAAATTTGTCTTAATTACATCACCTAATTGAATTTACGAATTTACGATTACTTCATTACTAATTCTGATCGAAACAACATTGTGAAGACAAAATAGTTGACATTCACATCTGGAGCAGTCGCTGTGAACAGTTTCCGTAATCCGAATTTTCACCTTTCATTTAAAATAAACGGGATTTACTCGTTTTAACTTGTCTGCAACAGGTAGTATGCAATATGGCTCCAAAGAGAAAGCATCCAAGAAAAACGTAAAATTTATTCCTTTTAGAAGATCTCGAACAAAACGATTCCGATGACGATGAACAAGAACCACTTAGAAAAAGGATTAAGAAGGAAAAAGCAGCGAAGACTTTAAATATTGCCTTAGAGTGGGCGAAAGAAAATGATGTTCCGCTCGCAGAAATTATTTCGCAGACGCTGCAAGAGAAGTGAAAAATGATAGATTGTATCAGGCAAAAGCTGCATCTTTTTAAACTAGTTTTATCCTATACATCATTCATAATCATGTATTCAATAGTTTTACTCGAAGGCAGTCTTATTTTAACAATAAAAATTATCCTACGTCCTTAATAACCAATTTTTGTATATTTATTCTAATGGTTCAATTATCCTTATTTTTCAATAATCCGCATGAGCCCTGTTTTAATTAGTCCGGATTAACGAGGGATTGTTACAAATTGAACACGTTCGATACGCGTTCTAGTGTGTTGGTGGTCACCGTTTTTTAATATAACGCATATTATCATCAAATTTCAGGATAAAAACATGTAGAATAAGAGTTACCCATGCCAATGACATGCATTTAAATTGCTTGGTTGAATTAAGTTTTAGTAAAAAACCTGTTACGCTGAAATTTAGTTCCATCTATTTTACGATTTTTAACTTACTTGTTGTCATATTTTTACCGTGTCGTAAAGTTTAAAAAGCGGATTGCAATCTCAATCGTACACGAAGAAAGCAGCAATAAAGTAAATTGTAATATACGATAAAATACTCTTTCTATGTCGCCCTTTCTGTCTATGAAAGTCACGTAATACTTTGTAGAAAGCTGTTTGAACTGAACATTTCAAAACCACGCTTATATTTATTTCTTACAAAACGAAAGCAAAATGGATGAGAAATTCGAAAGATTCTGTTGGTTTACCGTTCTTGCTTCCGGTTTTCTTTCTCTAGTTATTATGTTTTCTACTTAGTTGTGATGGTGAATCGAGATTTATTTTAAAACATATATTTTTAGGTGAAAGTTCCTTTTATAGACAATTCTCACAAGCGGACAATATCTTTGGAACAAATTTTTCGATTGTACATTTCTATGTGAAACTCATCCTGCTCACAGGATAATTTTCGCCCACACATACTAAATGATCAAAAGAGCGGAAACGATGCTTCAAAAACGGACGGCAAAAACATATAAAAACACACTAAAAAGCGTAGCGTGCTCGCTAGCCGTGGCATTTCACCCATGATAGAGCCATGTTACGGGGATCCCCATTTCTATACTTGTAGCTTCAAAGCTACCAAGATCGAGTGCAGTTCATGTTCCTGGAATTTCCGTTTGCATCTATGCAGTGCTCTTGATTTGCTTTAAACGCTGGTTAGTATGTGACAGCCGTGGAAACTACGTAATACAAAACGTATACGTAATACATGGCGCCTAGTGAAAGCTATTTGTCTTTAAAACAATGGAAGTTTTCCACGAAAAGAAGAATGAATTTTCAAAGCATCATTCTAGTGGTATTTTTGTGTGAAAATGTGTTAGGGGTAAGTTATCAAAGGAATAGTTGACCATATTGTTTTGTGCCAACAGGGCTGGACAAAAAGAAAAGCTAATCGGGAAAGCTGCTGATGTCGTTTTAGAGGCTCTCTATTTTATTAGAAAAACCTGGAATATGGTTGTTCCAGAGACCATTCAGAATTGCTATTCCAGCAAATTTTAAAAATTCTTAAGTTCGAGAGAAGACACTCTTAGACACATGATATCACGCAGAAGACGATTTGCTTTTGACAACCTTGACCGAGTTTTGCAGAAACATTGATAACATCACGCAAATCGAATACTTGAAAACATTTTCAAAATTGATTTTTACAAGAAAAAAAATAAAAAATTAAAATAGACAAAGATATCTGAAAAATAAGACTTGTATTTTATGTAGATGCAGTTTTGATTTTTTTATTAAAGGTTTAAGAATTGCTTTGTCTACTTTGTTTTATATTCTTTGGAAACCGGACAGTCCCCACAAGGCCGGTCCGATCTTGAGAGCTTTCTTGGAGTAACTTCTTGAATTTTGTTGGATATATAACACATTTTCAATTATCTTTGCTCTGATACTGTCAAGTATACGCGGGTGAAATATAAAATTTAGTCAATAGAATTGCTCCATAAAGTATGCAGACATAATGAAAATAGAGAGGTATATCACAAAATGCTGTTTTATCATTAAACAAACGTATTAGCGTATAATAAACTTCATATGGTTGTATAATAAACATTATCTGACATTTAACAACAATAAAGTTTGAATACCACTAGCAATAAAATCAAACGAAGCCCAAACGTGTATCAGCAAACAAATATATTATTTGACACAGTTAATTTACGTAAGTACAAGAATAAAATTAATTCATATTATATTCAACTGAAATCCTAAAGAAATATTGGAAACTATTTCACAATCATTTTCTCTATGCACAATTGGAAAATGTTAATTCATACAATGCGCAATACCTAACCTATTAAAATAGAATTATTTCCATTCGCCCTTTCGCAACTTTTGTTTTTTCAGATTAGCTCATCTTAAAAATGGCCTTGCAGTGTTAATATTTCGCACAAAAACGGTGTTTTAAAGTCGTAGAATTAAGTTATATTCTAGAATATATGACTATGGCTTCATTCAGTAAACCATAATCAGTTCCTTCGATTTTATGGTGAATTAATTCTAAATCTTCCGCATACATATTTATGGTACAGTCCTTATTATATCCTTTGCTAGAATAATGCAAAAGATACTTGAGATGGCTCTTATGTAATATGTATAGTGTCAATGCGGGACAAATTGGAATAACTATTTAAAAAAATGGATTGTAAAACAATAGACGTATAAATCATAATAGTCGAGGTATTTAAATTTAACTTTTTTTTACTATATTTTCATGGGCAGGTAAAATTTATGACATGTGGCTGTGGACTGCTTAATGTAAATGCTTTAAAGATTTGTGAAAATGTTTTGTGAAATATACAGACGAAAATTTCCGAAATTCTTAGTTGTGTCGTAAGTTAGAAGAGAGATGAAAAAAAAAGACCGTTAGGAGTGACCTTGAATACCACCAGAAAACCCTGACTTGTTTTTGTGAACGTTATATAAATGTTAAAATCAGTAGTATTGTGTATTTCATTGAAAAAAAGTGAATCCGTATAAATATGGATAAAATAGCTGCATATGCATTAATTTGCTCATTTTGAAAAGAGTACTCTAAATAGAAGATTTGAATGTCGTTGGCCAATAATTTAACATTTTGGAAAATAGTTAATATAATAATTTTAAAATTTAGTTATCGACATAATTATTCCTTCGATGTAATGAATTTTTGTACTATTTTGACTCTCAACTTTTGTTACTTTTGACTTCAACTTTAATTAGTAAATTTTCAAACTTATAACCGCATATAGCTCGAAACCATTTTTATTATTAGAGTTTTGTGTAATTCAGATCATGATTTCCCATTTACCTCAATATTATTATTATTACTTTTATTATCATTTACTTTCCTAATGTGTTTAGCATGTTTGTAGTATGAGAGAGTTAACAAATTAATTTGCGCAAGAATTTGAATTGCTATCTTGTAGAAACTTGTTAAAAAATGTTTCAACGTCCGATAAGAATCCAGTTAAGCTAGAATAATTATAAAGAATGCCGAAAGTAGGTGCATTTGTTACATTTTGACAGAAATAACATAGAATCAATAAAATTAACAGAAATTAAATTTAGCCGCACTTATAGACACATTTTATTGTGCCTTCTTGACTCTCAAGACCAGTTGTTTTAACATTAAAAAAAGCACACACGCATGACCTTATTCCCGCTTATATATCTTTATTTCGCTTATTCACTTAAAAAAATTAATTTACTTAAATGTTAGATCTTAAATCCATAAAAAAGTAACTTTACTTTAATTTGCAATAAAAATACCAGCGTTTGAACACTTAATAGCAATGCCAGTTGTTATAATCTTTAACTAGATGAGTGTTGACGTACAATATGCCTTGATTGAATCTACAAAAACTCTTGGCAACAACCATTAAAACGGGTGCAACAATCAGGAGATTGTTGTTGCAGCTATTAAATGTTTACAATGTATTGTGTGATCCGTTTGAAATGGAAGCACTATTGTTTTACACTAATTTTTGTATATCAAAAAGATCACACTGAATTTCAGAAGTTCATCTAAATTGTTAAGGTTCTCTATGATTATTCTTCGTGTTCGAAAATAGTAAAATTTTTTAAAGATATTGCAATACAAAAATGCACAAAATGAAAGTAAAACGAGATTAGTAAAAAAAAGGTAGCCGGTAGGTGTTGCTTATTTCTGTAAAATTCGTAATTTGGTAGGTGTATCATTATATTAACTTTTTTATTTTTTATTCGTATTTAGATTTCTCAAAATTGGTTATTTAATTTTTTCTTTTATTTAGCAATTTAGCATCGAGTTTGCTAATTGTGTTTTTTTTATAAATTTTGATCTATCTTAGTCAATAGATGTCATAAGAAGCGGATTTATCAAATAATGCACGGTGAAGATTGAAAAATGATTCTCTCGTAATAAACCTTAACTTACAAATATGTCTTAGGGATTGTTAAGTGTTTGTTTAGAGCTCTGGTCGTTTATCTCTGAACCGAAGATATTTTAACTTGAAGTCAATAATTGTTGAATATAAAAAAGCAGGATTGCTCAATGGATTAACTTTAATATTCAAATTCTTCTTTGATTCATACGCATTTATTGGTGCGAACCATGTGGCGTCAAAATGGTACATTTCCTGTAAGTAACCTGTTTTCATTTTACAATTTTATAAATAACCTTCCCGTTTCGAGTAGCTGCAGTAAATTAATATGCAGGATGTTATGCATATTTTCCACTGATTCGCAATGCTGGATTGGAGGTTACAAGCAATTATATTTACGTAAGAGTCTGTTTTTGGAATGTATATGTAGTCTCCATTCTGAAAGCGGTACTTTAGTAATATAATATCCGTCTAAACGATCTATAAATAGTAACTGCTTGAACCAGCAATATTTACCTTTTACCGCTTGAAATAATTCTACATTAAATGAATAAATTATTAAGGTAGTATAAATATTTTCCTTTCGTCCATCATGCTCAATAAAAACGTTTAGATAGGTAAAATTGCAAAATCTTGGATTCATTGGGCCCGCAGAAATACAATGTCAGGCCTCCATATTAAAATTTCATCAGGAAGGGCATAGAGAGGGCCGTCTACACTTTGTTGAAACAAAATACGACTAAGGTATATTTTTGAGAAGTGTTACATGGTACCTCATATTTCACAACAGCGTTCATCAGAGACTGAATCTCGTGGTAGGCAAATTAAAAAAGCGAGTTACCCTAGTAGCACAGTTGGTTAGGTAACAATCGGTAGAGTGTCAGTGACCAGTAGTACTGTTCTAATTGAGTATCGATTTAGCATCGGTTTAGCATCGCTGGTAAGAAGTATTCAGAATTTGATACAAAATATAAGAATTCAGATAATATGTGTATGTGTGTTCTACTGAAAGAAGTTATATTAGTAACGCCACTTTATGGGCTAATAATTGCTATAAATTGTGATGAAACTTTTTCATAAATTAACTTATTCACGGATAAATGCCTGATAAATAAATGGGATCAAATTCAAATTTTGAAATTCACTCAA
Source organism: Oryctes borbonicus (assembly GCA_902654985.2). Lineage (NCBI taxonomy): Eukaryota > Metazoa > Arthropoda > Insecta > Coleoptera > Scarabaeidae > Oryctes > Oryctes borbonicus. The sequence continues at coordinate 2,782,297 of LR736858.1, forward strand.
TAGATTTCGGTCAAATCAAATAATGCTTCTATGGCAAAGTATCATTTAATTAAATGTTTTTCAAATTTTTAAGATTATTCGCCAGTAAAGTATTTATTACTCACAATGTACAGTGCACTGTAAAAACTCCAACTATAGAAGCAAAATTCACCTATAGTCAGAGGAAATATTTCCTCTTGTAGCAGGGCAGTGCCGTCGATATGTTCAGAATGTTCATTAAACACAGGCGGCATTTGTAAGAGGCGGCAAAATTCGTTTTATTTAAACCCGACTTTAGAGCCTCAGGACTGCTAGAACTAGTACAAGGGACGGCAAATTTTATTTTGAACACGTGCGGGTGATCTCCACGTCTCACTTACGCCTCTTTCCGGGCGCTACACGAAATTAACAAAGACTAGACAGACTCGTGTTTATTCGTCTCACGACAATGGGTTCGTGTTGCCTCCTGGTTTCCTCGAGAGTCGACAAAACACGAGTCTGTCTAGTCTCTGCAAATTTTGTGAAGCGCACGGAAAGTGGCTAACTTTACTCATGATCAGCAATGTGATAAACAAATGGTAAGGACATAGAACTTGATTCAAGAGGTAAATAAAGAAGTGACACATCAATAACATCAAGTAAAGAAACAGCAGGTATTTAGGAAGTTATGATTAAAGTTCACCACCTTCTGTGCGCTTCGTGAAATTAACAAAGACTAGACAGACTCGTGTTTATTCGTCTCACGAGAATGGGTTCCTGTTGCCCACAGGTTTCCCCGAGAGTCGACAAAACACGAGTCTGTCTAGTCTCTGCTAATTTCTTGAAGCGAACGGAAGCGAATTTTCTTTGTGGTGCACACTGTTTAGACAGTTCTTAGTTTGTTGCCGAGACCACACCATCGGATTTGTATGCTGTATGCATCTATTTATATCTGTTTCTACTAACAAATGTGACAAGCCATAACGTTGGTTGAGAAACCCGTACCCCAGCGCTCCGAATATATTCAATCAAGAAAGGTGTAACGATATAGGACCCGCTGGCAATATGCAAATTTTAATTCCTCCTGTGATTGGAGAGTTAATGAGCTTTTCCAAGCCATTGATATCTTGGGGAAATACCAACAAGTAAGATGAGGAATCTACATTCAGTAACGGGTGCGGTAGTAACGTAAATGGGAGGTCAGTGACAATGCATCGGTTTCCTCGTGTACTTTTTGTCAGGCACAATGTACACGCCATGCAACGGAAATGCACGACGGAATCAGAGCCTTGTTCTGCACCTTCACAATCGCAATGCACCAACCGCCCCTGTTGGCGCCTGTAGAACCTGAGTTTGAGTAACAATTGACCTTTACTGTTTAGTTTTCATTAATAGCACACTATTTCTGCAAATGCCTTCAACTATTAATTACATGTATTCACAATTGAATGTAGCCTGTTATACTTTCGTAATGACTCTCTATTATTCTAGTTGTTAAAAAGAAGTGGTCAAGTACCTAAGCTCGTATGTATGTTCTAATTTCAAGTATATTATACATCGTCTCGCTTGTCGTGTAATACAGAGTTTGCCATCCAATTCATGATGGCTTGATACCTGAGTTAGACCAATACTCAAGTTTCGTCTACGTTCTCGTTTGGTATGAGCCACAAATTTACCAATTTTTAAAAGCTGCTATTACGCAAATCAAAATGACGGATAGATATTGGACTACACACAAATACCTTCAACTGATTAACCGCAAATATTTTTCGTTGTCCAGAACATTTTGGGACATTATATTAAGTCAGAGGTGCGCTTCCGCTAAGGTAAAATAATTTTTATTAATTCGGCTATAATTTTCTAGATTCACTTGTAGATACGCCAGAAAATTAAAAAATAAATACAATAACAAAAAATAAAGTAATAGGTTAAATTGATTTGCAAAAAATATTATTACTTGCTCTTCTAAAAGGTGAACTCCATTATTCTCGTGTTAATCACACAGGAATTTATAGAAAATCTGCATTTTATTGTCCAAGCGAATGGCTACAAGGTCTAAGAATTCTGCCATAATTTTCGCTGAAAATCGCTGTTTACTTTCATTTAAATAAAATTCATATTAAATTTACATTAGAGAAGTTAAAATGTGCAAACTAAGAACAAAATAATTTAATTTTTTTCAGAAGTCACATCCGAGAGTGATTTACTTGAAGAAGTAAAATCTTTTATCGGATTTGGAAATGTCAACATATTGGTGTCTTTTTTTTAACTTTATCGTTAAGTGGATATGTAGGACATAAAAGATGTCAATCTTATTTTGAAGATAATCAGCATCTAAACATTATTTTTGACTCCTGTAACAATATTTGATTTCACTTTAATATAAGATGGTCAAAAATGTGCCTACGAATATGCGTTCAGCAATAATATTTTCCTTTATAATTTATGAATATTGTCAAGTTCACCTTGAACAGAAACGAAATGGACTAACACTTCATCATCTTCGATAATTCGGTGCAAAAAAGTTATCCGTATCAAATGCTATTGTTTCTTGTCATCAACAGCTCTTCTCTCCTTATTTTGCTTCCTAATTTTTAATTACGTTAATGAAGAAGGAAAGGTACAAGTGAACTAAAACATCAGTCTTTCCGCAATTTAATTTAGCGTTGTTGAAATAAATTATGCGATATTAGAATTATAATTGAAGAGGATAAAAGCAAAAGGTCATAAGGTTGAGCGGAATATAAGTTTAATTAGACAGTTATGTCACATGCACTTTGCACAATAGCACCGGTTATATTGGGTTTGAATTTAGACCATATAAAATGTCCATTATGGCGAATTCTAATGTACAATTCTTGCTCTTTAAACATGCTACTAAAATAATACTGTAGTTATTTTATTCAATTTTTCTAATCTTATCAAATAAATCTGCCTCACGTAAAATATAAATAATAAATACAGAATAATACTTACAAATCTCACAGAATTGATACCAGGATCCCAGGACAGTACAGACGTTCGCTAAACGTTCTTGACGAATCGCCACTCAAATACGCCTGCGGTATATCATCCCACCAAAAGAATTTAGCTATAAGCGATTCCATTTTCTTGATTTTAGAAAATATTTACTTGACTAAAGCAAAATTTCAAGAAATTTTTTTATTACAACCAAATAAACGGAATTACTTGTAGTTAATATAATTTCTAATTTCAAGTACATATTTATTTGAACGTAGTAAACATGAAGAAAATATATTTTTTGGCTCCAAGAAAACAGTTCTATGTGTGTACGTATGTATAAACTTCGCTACATATCAGAGACGGATTGTAGTAATTATAATCTAATTTAAGCGCAGGATTTATATTTAGATTTAATTTTTGAATTGAAGAATGACATTGTAGTTGCATTAGTAATTGTATGTATGTAAATGTACAAAATATTCTATGTGAATGTATCCCTACATACAAAAGAAATGGAAAATAGAACCTAAACCGTAAAAATGAGTTAATAGCGTGTTAATAAACTTTATAACATTATTAATAAGCTTTATTACAATTATCCATACAAAATGTGAGATAACTCATATGTGCTCATCTCAACATTTTTTTAATCTTGTGACAATAACTGTAAAATATGGTAAGATTTTATAACAACTTAAGATTTCTTTTTTATTAAGGTGATACGTTATATTTGTTTACTTTAAAAGCTGTTTGCTTTTTGCGAAAAAATATATTAAAGAATTAATTATAAACATTTTTATTGAAAACTATTGTTTGAAAAAACTTTGTGAAGTCTAATTCATCGATAAAATAAAATTTTCGCTGTCTTATCTCTTTCCATACATTTTCATGTACGAGCCATAACTCTTTCAATGTTTGAGCACGAAACCTTCTCTTACGAAGCTGTTTAATGGTTACTCAAATATTTTCCAATAAGTTCAAATCTTCAATATTTTTGTTTTGAAACTATTCTGCAATTATGTTGGCTATGTGAGTTGAACTGTTGTCTTGTTGATATATAATTGTATTTACGAAAATATTAACATAATTCTGAAAATTTATTTTATCAACAATCCTCTGACAAACGCCAATGCTCGGATAACTAATCCAACCTCACATATTCATTGAGAATGGCCCTGAAGTTTACGTATTTTTCATTAAATTTAATATTTAGTCTAGTCACTTCAAGTTTAAAATTATTTATTGACTACAAAATATTTCAGCCAATAGTTGTAGTGTATATGGATATAATTTAAGAAAAGTAACAATCTGGCTTGTTTCTGTTCCAAAATAAGGAGCAGTTTATTGGCGGCAGCTCTATATTTCTGATTGCTTAATCCTTCTGGTGACTGTTGGCTCTGATCTGGGAGAGTTTGAGAATATTTTCGCGCCCAGTTGAAAATTGATATTCTCTTAAAATATTTAAAACCATACCTGTAAAGATTTTGGGACCACGTTATTCCACCATCCCTTTATAGCAAATAATATATTTTTATTCGGACAAAAATGCTACGCATCTGCTTGTATAAACGACCCATTTTGAATTTTACCGAAGTGTTCACAGTGTTGTTCGTATAGAATGTATTCCAAAATACATAACCTACAACTATCTTAAGTAATATTCTTCAAATATATTTGTTACTCCGCTGTATCCATATAAGCATCATTTTCATTAAAATAACTTTATTGTGATTTAGGCACTTTCCACACTTGCGTAACGGGAATATCTCTGTATCCTTAATCTGAATTTGGTAGCTTTAGTCCATTGTAAAACAGATCTGCTTGTTCCAACTGGTCACTTCTTAAAGTTTACATTATTACGTACTTTTTGCATTGAGCTCTCCATTTGCTCATAAACACCGTCATTTGCTTTAAAAGGTCAATTTCCAACTAGCAGGCAAACTATTAATGGTTTGGTTTAGTAACTATCGTCCAATATTCTTTCGAACAGCCTACCGCAAAAGAAGATCCTCTGCACTTAGGTCTTGTCTATCGCATTTTGTGTTGCTATCTACTTCTAAGCACGGAAGACAACATTGGAGATTTTATGGAATATCGTAACTGTTTTTAAAGACGAGTCTAACTGTTATTTTGAGATCATGACAGTTAAATACAGCCGTGAACAAATCAAAATTCTTCAGTTTTCCATTGAAATACCTGTTCACTAAATTGCTCAAAGTTAGAGTATATAATAGCACTATTGCCCATGGGGCAACCCCTGTGATGCCCAGTAATACTTAGAAGGAGGTGTTAAACTTTATTTTTTCCTTACTTTCGGGTATTCCGATTTTTTCAAAAGACAAAGCGTATTTTCGTATTGAACTCCTTACTCTAAACTTCCGTAAAAAGATACATGTCAATCGGATTGCAAATAACTATATATCATATGTTGTTTGCTAATATATCTATATATTACTCGATTCGTTTGAGAATATAATTTCCAGAAGGTGTTGAAATGCCCATGTTACGTTGTTTTAGTTGGTCAGCTGTTCTGAATTGTTGTTAAGAACAGACGGCAATCTAAACCACCGCATTTCTATCGTAGTTGATCCTCTCATGGTTGGAGTTCCTTAGATTGCCGCTCTACGGACAACTTGCTAAGATATTCGCCAGAGGTTCCCTATCAACTTGGATAACTTCAAGTAGCCGTTTTAGTAATCAGAATAACGATAATCCATGAATTTAAGTTACTTACGTAAGTTAGTCACAAAATTAGGAATAAACCTGGCCTCCAATTCGTAAATTTATGTGTTTGAATACATTGTTTCATCTTGTATCACGGCCAGCAGCCGATGTTGTAAACATTATTCGTTTATGTAAGTTGTATTAAATTACAAATTAAGCTTTAATGAAAGTGTATTTTCCAGAAATGCACTGTTTACATCATATATAATGCTAATAGCACAGTTACATTCTGTTATTATCGCGCCAGCAATTTGAATACATTTTCCAACAATAGAAGCGGTGAAATACGAAAATGTAAAAAATGGAAGCTGTTGTCATAGCTACGTACATATTTTCTTGGAAGCAAACTAACTGTTGAATCGTTGTGTCAGTTGTTAAAGTATTTGCATACAAAACCAATAAGTTTCGCAGTTAAACAATCTAATCGATATACTTACAAAGGTTAGGGCTCGGTATTGCGTTACAAACTTTTACGCCTGAAGGTAATGTTTGTCGACAGCAGTCAACACATTTTATTTCGAATTTAACACAGTTTACGCTCTCGGAATAAAGTACAACCTTAATATTGCTACATTGCTGTTTATATATTTTACGACGATTATATTTCCCAAAATTAAATGTTGTGGATTAATAAATTTGCAGATATTATCCCAATATTTCTGTAACTATTCAGGTTCATTCATATATACAGGTTATCCCAGTAACAATTTACCTGACATAATGCTGAACAAAACAGTTTAATAAACTTCTGGAGATAACTTATTTAAAACAAAATAAAGATTTATTTAGTGCCGTGTTGTACATATCTTGAATTAATGGACAATTATCACGAGTACAGTCTGTCTAGTCCTTCTTGGCAGCTAGGGGAATTCTATTGCGTGAGTGAAATAGTATCCGGAATGCAAAAGATAGCGAATGTCGCTCGATTTATGCATTCACAGAAGAGCACCAACATATAGCTAACAATGCTCGAAACGATTGCTACGGTGGCGTCTTGCATACCTTACTACCACCGCCTGGTTTAGTTACAGCGCATCTAACCATATGGCATGTTGTGTTAAAATACAATAAATAATTACTTATTAATTTATAAAAAATGTTAGACATAATTAATGTTCTTTATTTTAACAATGTGAGAAACACATTTACCCTCGATTAAATTAAAACTTGACTTTTTGTATATTTTGTTGTCATTATGTAAGTTTATTTTGCATGCAAACATTTTTGATGATAACATGAGTTATAAAGCGCTTCGAATATAGCGTAACGCATTCAATGACCTTGAGCTGAAAATAACGCCGCTATAAAATTTTACTACGCTTATAAATTCACGCACACCTAGGATTTTGATCTTAATGTCTCTCTGATTTAATTAAATTGATTATTTTTTGTAGTTACTTAAAACGGCAATTACTTTTTTCGTATACAGAAACAGATTGAAATCCTCGTAAAATTACCACAATTATTTCTACGGGAACAAGCAAGGGAGGAATTTTAATACGTTGCTGAATATACCGGGTGATTACTTTGAGATGACTAGAGCTGGCATTTTTTAAATTCCGCGGATGATTTAAATTGATATCATATTCGCGAAATTTAAAAAATGTAAGGTTTAGAGATGAATGGAAAACTCAGAAACCGTTTATTTAATCGAAAAAAGGTCTAGATAAAAATGTTATCATATGAACATTTTAACGTTGCCATCAATTTCTTTCGAATGTTAAGGTAGTTTTTCGAAACGGAAACATACACTTTTTTAATAGCTACGTTATCATCCGTAAAACAAATATCTTTTATCTGAAGCCTTTTTTTTAACAACACCTGAATACCTTAAACAACACAAAGGTATCAGTAACCTCCGCACCACACAGGTCTAGTTAATTAATTCGGGACAGCCGATTCGAGGATTCGAATGATCCACATTCTCAACCGGTGACCGAATGATGTGAGGAACCTCTAAAATTAACATGCTTATTCTATCCCTACTTTCGGGGAAAATATTATTTACAAGTACCTACTTTTACCGCCCACCTGTCTTAAAACTAAGAATTGCGAAAAAATACGGAATACGGACAAATAGGTGGAAGGGTCTCTTGTTATTGTAACCCTAGACACAAAACATGTGCGAAGTTTACCCTATAAATCAAATAGGACTGAGTATGACAAGAGTCCGTTCTCTCTATTCATCAGATTGTTGTTACTTTTTATGTAAACCGTCACCTACGAGTCTAATTCCCGCGGCGATGTTACATTCTTAATCAATTTCAAGTTTTCTAATTTGAGGAATCTAATCTACCGAACACCTGATATGTTCCTTAAATCTGGTGGCTATCGCTCTTGTCGTTTAACCAATATAGGCTTTATTACAGTCACTGCATTCAATTTTATAAATTCCCGACCTTTCTTCCATTTTCGGTTTATCTTTCGGATTGCCAAGGATACGTTCATATCTTAACCCTTCAGTACCTTATCAACAGCATATTGAAAGCAATATGCTGCGAAAGGGGGATTTCACGAATTTCTTGCCGCTGGTTTACACCGGGATTAAAGTCGTGGAATTACTTACGTAATGCTTATGTTGGACCCTCTTAAGCATGCAATCGACATCTATAGAAGAATACCTTGCATGCTTAAATACCATTTTGTATTGTGCGCCTTCCGCCCGCACGCTACGTGAGCACGCTTTTTCTTCGAAGGATTTTTTCTAGTATTTAGCTTCGTTAGATACATCTTTTACGTCCGATCATCCTACAAAAAATTTTTCTTGTAAAGGAAAATAGATACATAATAGGACATAAGCTGCATGGTTTTGCTTTCTAAAATGCCTTTCTATCTAACTACGTTACATTGTATTTCAGTATATTTAAGACCCTTTATCATTTTTTTTCTCCGAGAACAAAGGAAACTGGCAAGATCCAATGTGAAAATAAAAGAGAAATGTTAAATTTTTCTTGTTACGTATTGTCCTTTTTCCTACAACTTCTTTCGTCGTTTGCTTGTCCAAACAGTACTAAATAAGCATGATGGTATAAATACTTGCTCATCTAAATCCTCTTCTAGATTTTAATTACAGAAGTTCATAAAAGCTTTCAACTTAAGGTAAATTGATTAAATCCCCCGTAGCTTTATGGGCTGCGCTACCAAGAGATTAACGCATCAAATTGGCTTACGCGTTTAAACGACTGGAGGTCACTATTGACATCGTGACATTTCACGCATGAACGGTTCCGTCATCTCTCGTAAATCAAATTAAAAGGATTTCGTCCTAACATTACTCCCAAATCTTTCTCGATAAACTAGACGCCGAAAGGATATTCGCGCCCCTGTACAAACTTAACTCGGGTCAACCCTTAATTAAAGTGTCTTGGCTCCATCTACATAGTGCACTTTCGGCTAGAAGTTATGAGAACGGATCGAGTATCAATTTTCACATTCAACTATTCTCGACACGGTAATAATTTACTATTTTTTACAAAGCGTTATGGAATTCATAGAGCCATATGTAGAGGATTTCTCATATTTTTGGCATTATTAATGGCTTAACTTTCACCCAAAGAGAAATATCCACTATAAGCTACAATATATTCCAAACATTTAATTAGCATGAACAACAAAAGACCTGTGAAAAAAGTGTGGGAGGCCAGGACGGTTATGAGAGAGTGCATAGGAAGATCGGCAGAAACATGTGATAATACCGTTCAAGGAATATTAACAGCAGGAAACAGTGGAAGAAGTTTGCATCCACCAAAGAAGTACCTTCAAGTATATAAGGCTCTAGATTATATGCAACAGAAATTTATTTTGCAACAGATTGTTAGCCCATGTAAGAACAAAAATATAACTTTGAATTTAGCACGTAACGATAGTTATTAAGATCATGTTCGATAACAATAATAAGTCTAACGTTAAGAACAAGACTATCATAATCGGTGACCGATTTATATAGTCGGGAGATTCAACAAACGGCTAGCTAACAATTTCAAGGGAAACCGTATAACTTCCTGACCTCATCTAAGTGTTCGTTGACGGCGCAGACGCGCGTTATCGTCCATAAAAATACAGTAAAAGGAATCACATACTTGTCTAAATTGGTCTTCATATACCTTGCAGCCATCATAGAACCTCCATCAACCACCACCAATTTGGTACAGGCTTCGTCACTTATACCAACCTGAACCATAGCAGTGTCCGCAGTAGTTGATCCTTTCCACAATATTGCATTGAGCAAATCGCCCTCTTTGCCTTTTCCAATTTCTTTCGCGGCCATCTGGTGATCTTAAGCAAAATCTGGATTCATCCGAGAATAATGCGCTGCAATCGGTGTAATTCCAGTTTTCGTGATCAAGTGCAAAAGCTAGTCCAGCTCTATAATGTGCTAGAGATAACTGTGGACATTAGGTTGGTTTTGTAGACAGTAAATTAACTTCGGCTAATCGCTAACGAACTGGCCAACTGCTGACGTGCAAATTTTTTACATTGCTTAGTCGATTTGCTACCTCAACCGAAGTCTGTTACCTACCCTTCAACATTGAAATCACAAATCGATCGTCTCGTTCGGATGTTCTACGGCCCAATCTTGGATCCAATAATATAGCTGCTGATACAGGCTGCTTGCGTTGGAGTTGAAAACATGTTTTAGAAAAAAGAAACTGAAGAAGTTTCGCGCTTTACCCCTTTTTCAACTATCAACGTGGCACTTTTTAACTGTCGAAATATCTTGCTTCAAAAATAAACACAAGGCACACTGACCACTAATTAAACAGTATCCTCGTTTGTTGACAAAATTTAAAACAATATCAGCACTGATGTATTTTAGTAATATCAGTGTCAAGCTGAATTTACATATGATGTCGTGAGTCCAGAGTATTAGGAGTACAAGTGAAATAGGTGGATTGAATTTTTTGCACCCAAATGTATATTCTATGTTAAGTATAGCTACTAGATAGTAATAGTAGTAGTAAGGAAGGGCACCAAAATTTCCATTGACTAGTAATGGCGGTGTATCAAACCTTCAAATAGTTGCAGCTATTTGCTTTCCAAAATTATTTAGCTGATGAGCTTTGGAAAATATCATCTGAAACATTTTACAGGAGCTACAGGAGATCTTGTCAAGATCTTGTCTCTATATCTAAAACAATCTTGATGATAGAGGATACAATTCAGGATGCTTTATATAATATAAAAAAGCACCCGAAAGTTCCAAGACAATCCGAGACAAGACTCAATCTCTGATAAGTATGAGCTTACATTTGTCTTATTTTTTTTTTCATTTCTTTTGTTTAATAGCAATTAGAAATACCGATGAACTTGGGGAAATATATATAAATCCAGAGAATTAAATTTTCCCTACATAAGTATTTCTTTAATATTTAGAATTCAATATATATTTATTCATCGCAACTAATTGTGCAAGTAGCTGCTGTACTCGACGTCGGAGTAATTAAAAGAAGTATTTGAATAACACTCCAATATCCAATAAGCATCCAATCAGCATTTTGAGTACTACTCCGGATGAAACGTTGAATAACGTGCATATATTTTGATCTTCATGTACTTTTACGTCGTCCTGTACGTCCTACGGGACCGACTGAAGAACTTTTGAAAGATTTTATGATGCATATACATACAGTAAAAGTACACCGTAGAGAGCTTTATCTTCCGCTGTTTAGCATTTTCAAACGACGAAATTTTCTAATAATTCATCGCCTGCATTCTATTAAGTAGTTAATAGGCATGGTAGTATTATTCGCAATTCCATGAAGATTCACTGTAAAGGGCGGTGAATTTCTTGTTGGGGTACATAGTATATTTTGCATTTGGAGGCGAGATTAGTGCTAACCGCAGAGTAAATAGTGATTACGAAATACATATACGCTTATTCTCCTACGTTATATAAACTGCGACATATGGTAATTTCCTATTAAGTTTTGTCAACGCCATGTAACTAATATCGTAAACAAAGCTCTTGCAATTGTATGCCGGGACAGAATTCATCATTCCATAGCTGCAGGATAGCGACATGTAGAAACGTGCGAGTGATATCGAGCAGTACGAATTGTTATTGGATCGTTGACGCAAAGTTTTGATCAAATCCCCTATAATTAAGTATTCCTAGCTGTTTAATCTGCTTTCTAAAATACCAGAGTTAACATTTTATAGATATTTTCAGTGTATCTACCTGAAATAGAACTAATATTCCGGTAAACCCGGAAAACCGAATAATATGATATATGTGAGTATATGTATGTATTTCAATTTTTCCGACGAACATGATATCAAATATTTTCTTGAATTTATACGAGCTTTTATAACGTAATTCCTTAGGTACTCTATTCGATAGATATTTATAGAATATTTGAAATCGTAGGATCACGGTATGATTGAAATTACATATGTATCTACAAGCGTTACAGATCGAACAGAACCTTGTATTGATAATGTACTTTGTAATGAAATTTGCAATATTTGTGGTTGTGAAGCGGGGTGTCTTTACTCATCTGATTATAGTTGTCAGTTAGTGATCAGTTGGTGACAATCGATGCCCCTCACACAGGTCACAAAGATGTTCATGTACCAGATAGATCTTACAACAGGTTTAGTCTATTGAAATGAGTTTCCTTAATTTCCTTAAGAAAACAATAGAGTAAGTACCTGCTAGTGGCGATGTCAATTGTCGGTACGATAAGTCTTTGTCTATCTTTACTAATTTTACTTACATTTGGCCTTTCCTTTAAAGGTACAAAAAAGGCCTCACAATGTGGTAGATGGGTCAGTAAGGAAGTAATAGGAAGTTACTTAAAATTGCGGTACTTATACCAAGTTCAAAAAAGTATTGGAAGCGGTAACATCTTAGAACTATACAAAAAAGAAAAAACAAAATATAGAGAATTGGTCAGCGAGATTAAAAGAAAGTACTATAAACGAATAGTCTCTGATAATCCTAGAACTGTATGGAGAATTGTGCAAAATGATTGAGAGATAACTGACATTTGTGAGAAATTTTGAATGATTTCGATAGCATAAATAGGCTTAGAATAAACTAAAAATATGTTCAAAATGCTCGCTATAATAAGTCTTTCCCGACTAGAAATGAAGGAAATAATAAACAACATACCGAATACACATTTTTGTTTTTATCGTTGAATCCTTGGCGGGCTATTATTAGCAATACAATGTTTCAGGGTATTTCAAATTATTAAATTAAGTTAAAATGAGAATTCTTATTTTTTGGCGCAGTCTTTCGAGCCAAGCATTCCGTTACACCGTAGCCTATTTCATTCTATGCTTTTTTGAGTGTACTCCTTAAAGACAGTGCGGGCTTCTCGCTCATTTACTACATTTTATTTGGATTCAGCCAAGTCAAATCTACGGTTACGCTCACCTATTTATTTTATGTGTTCCACATACAATAACATTTTCTGTAAATGCGATATTTTTAATTGTTCCCTTGCGCAACTACTTCATTCGCATTCTTCATTAGGCAGAATATCTTTTTCAGTGTAATATATAACTAGATCAATATGTGTTTGTATCCGTCTGCTTTTTGTCAGTACTTTTTGTCGGTGTTCTATAGACTGTATTAGTTGTTTGCCTGTTAGTTGGTTTTTTTGTAACTGTTGGCAATAAAGGCTATTATTATTATTAAAAAATTGGATTTGAGCAATTTGATATTTATTGATTCTTTTTCCCTAATTCATCAGTGCTTGCTTGCAATAGCATTTAAATCCGGTGGCTGGAGTGGTGGATGCAATTGTTTGGGAACATTTTGTGTTAACCACTTTTTACAATAATTGTCGAAATCCATTGATTTCCGATCAAGGGTTCGTACTGGAAAAGCGTTCCAGAACAAAAATAGGCGAAAGCACTTATATCAGGGTCGCTAAAGAGAGCAAAAATAGCGCTATCGTTTAGCAGAGGGGACTGGATTTCTGAGAGGTCACGTAGCCCTAAAATACAAATTTGGAGACATTCTACGCAAACATGTTGTCATCAAACAACACATAAGTATCGGCACCCTCCGCACCACACAAGTTTAATTTATTATATAGTAATATAATAATTAGTCCGGGACGGCCGTTTCGAGGACACGAATGGTCCTCATCATCAACCGGTGACCGAATGATGCGAGAAAAATGTTTTTCTAAAACTAAACATGCATGTACTATCCCTACTTCTTAGAACAGATATCCTTTACAAGTGCCTATTTCTACCTCCTGCACGCCTTGAAGCTACGACGTGCGAAAAATAACATGCATGAACTATCCCTTTTTCCGAGAAGAAATATGTTTTACAAGTGCCTATTCTATCCTCTACGCGTCTTAAACTACGACATGCGAAAAACACGGTCAGATAGACGGGAAGATCTCGTTTATGACCCAAAATATAAACAAGTGCCAGCCTACTGCAAAAGGTCAAAAAGGACAGAGTACGACAACGGTCCGTTTTCTCTCTTCATCAGATTTTTATTACTTTTTATGCGAACTGTCTCGTACGCATCTAATTCTCGCGGCGACGTTACGTTTTTAATCAATTTTAAGTCTTCCAATTTAATACTATGCCCGGTTTCATTTATATGTTGTGCCACACTTGACGCGTCCAATCTGCCGTAGCGATAATTTCGTATATGTTCTTTGAATCTAGTTTCTATCGCTCTTTTTGTTTGACCAATATAGGCTTTATTACAGTGACTACATTCAGTTTTATAAATACCCTACCTTTCTCCCATTTTCGGTTTATCTTTAGGATTACCGAGAAGATTTTTAAGTGTGTTGCGCGAACCGAAGCATACGTTCATATCTTGACTCTTCAAAACCTTACTCACGCCTTTCGATATGCCGTGAAAGGGGAGTTTCACGAATTTCTTACTATTAGTTTCTACCGGGGTTAAGGTCGTGGTCATCAGTTGCACACCAGTATTTCAGCAGGCCGTCTCTTGCATTTACTGAACTGAAGGAAGAAGATCCCAAAGTAGTACTAAGGTTTATTAAAAGCCTCCACCTATTCTAACACACACAAGGGTATGCTGCTATAATAGATCTATATAGCGCATAGCGGCCAATGGCATCTGTGCCACCTGAGGCCCGTCTATAATCATAAAAGTTTGAATTGTTGCACGAATTTCCCCAAACCTTTAAAATTTCAATACAAGGCTTTTTTTCGAATATCAAAAGAAATGTGTACAAACACCAGAAGCAGCTCATTACACGTTAATATGGAGAAAAAATTACATGACAGTTTGTATAATAATAGTGAGGAAGCCAGAAAAACGCTTTAATATTAACCTCTTACGCGTAATGCGAATGACTACAATTTACTATACCTACGCTCTCAATTTACCAAACCACTGTCCCTATAATTTACATTCGAGTAACTACATACTCTGACATAATTAGAGACCCCATTTATTATATCTAAATTTTTACGTGCATGTCAAAAAGAACGAAACATGCAAAGATGTTCCGTATATCGGTCATTTTCGCCGAGTTAATAGCCCTTTTACGATCATTTACGGTTAAGTCATCGCTCTTTATAGACCTCATCATAAACCTATTTAAAGAATGGTAGTACGTAACAATTGCAAGATAATAAATGTCTGATCGATTTATGTTGTTGAAATTTTGTTACTTTGCCTTTGTAGAAACCGCAAATTTCGTAGCGGGTTATAAACCCATGCTTTAGTTTTAAAATTGTACAAATAGAAATATCCGAAAATAAAGCGAATTTGTCTCAACACTAGTGCTGCTACTGTATTCTATTCGATTACAACTGTAACAACCTAATAAAGCTATTTCAGGAAAGACATGAACACCAAGGCGTCGTGATATATAGAGAGTAGCATCAACTAAATTAATGCTGTAAATAATTTAAGACTTCTATGCCACTGTGTGCAATGAAATATGCAACTAACGAAGCGAGAAGAATAAGATCGTATTGTTTTAAAACATTTGTTTTACTTGTATTTGAAAAATACACTGAACAATAAATAGACGTGTATATGTATCTTTAAATAATACCATTTTCACTGTTCTTTTTCTCCGTTATCTTCTTCAGAGGTAGATAATAAAATTCTTCCCCCACAACTTGAGTAGCAATGTCTCGGTGGGGCAAGATATCGAAGTAATAACCAACTTCCTCTTATTTTATCTTAAATTAAATTAAAAATGCATTAGGGCTACGTAATTCCACAGAATTATTTTCAGTTTATGGGAAGATGAAAAAGTGAGTGATCTTTTAATTTGCTTTTGTTTGAAAAATTGTCTTGCTGAATAGATTTATACGTACAAAACTCTTGCAGACCGAAACCACAAGACAGCACCATGTAGCAAAGTGAATTGCAAAATTGCTAGTTGGAAATCTATGGCATTTAAGGGAAGCCGTTGAGTATACGGGAGGAAATAAGGGATAGGTTGTAATGGAGGGTTCTCGTAAATGGTTCCATAATTTGTCAGTACCTAAAGTTATAACGAAAATGAAGGATTTGATTTTAGTTGCGAAAGCTTTGTTTATTTTGGATAATGTCCTTTGCCATCCCGATGCAGAAGGACTATACGTTATAGTGAAAACGAAAGCATTTATTTCTGCCACCAAATTGTATCCCCTTAGTTAGCTAATGGATCAACACTGGTGACACTACATCGTCGTAAACCTCTACTGATGTCTATCATATTTGAAGAGGTCCAAGGTATAGCTTTTTTGAAGAATTTTGATTTGCCGTCATCGATGCTTGGTGTGTTTGGATGCTGTACCAGCACCGCTTATTCAACATTCATGAAAAAAGCTGCGATCCAATGTGCACGATCTGCTCAAATCAAATGATAAAATAAAATGGTGCAATGGCTGTTTTTTTATACTTTTGTAAAATGGTACCGAAACAATATATTAAAAACTAACACATTTTAAAACGAATATTCTAATACAAATATCACTTAAACACATTCTAAATGTCTACCCCTATTGTAATGAACTAAACGCATTAATTGATTAACTTGTTCTGCAATTACTTAAAACTTATTTAGTGTCATTTCAGACAAAAGAACATAAAACCACGCTGGAACTCTTTACATGCTGAATATGACGATGGTGATACAAACATATTTACAACACATACATAAAATGTATCAAACACAAAAGCTTACCATCATAAAGTAAATCGATCATTTAATATCTTAGTAACACGGGTGTTAGGGACATCAGTACGTCTACTATCTGCGTACGACAATATTGATACCTTTATTGATTAAATTTTAATGGGCTTACATAGCTGCGAACTTTTATTAAAATTGTGCGGCGATAACTATTGGTAGTAAAATATTTACATTGTTAGGGTATGAAGCCTTTGGCCATATTCATTAAAATCTAAAAAAGAATTTAATGGTATAAATTTGGGTTTACTCATATTCGTAACAATATCCAACATCAAAATGTGACTTAGTTTGCATCTAGTTATGATTGCGAATAGATTTTCTAATAGAATATCCTGTATATTATTACATTTTTGACTGTCTTTTGCAATTTTTTCCAAGATACTCTATGCATGCCTAGCTCAGTTTTTGAGATAATTGAGATAATTTGTTTCATTACCAGCTGATCCTAGTTACAGTGGTTATTCAAATTTTATTATTGGAGTTTTCGTTAATATATGCAATTATTTAATAATAATAAATCCTTTATATTCCATTTAAAAAATCGATCATTCATTATATACTCATATCTTTCGTAAAAAGGATTACAAACACGTACATTGAGTTTATCCATTCTTTCTTCAGAGACCATCAGCGATAAAACACCAATCTATTTTGTTTTCCACTACGCTCCAGGGTTTCTCTCTTTTACGTGAAGTACAACTGACAAGCAATTATATCGCGTATGTAACAGGATTAATCAGACTGACATTGGGGGAAGTTGGCGCACGTAAAAGTGTTTACATTTAATTGATCTGGTTCAAACCAGTAAAGTTTCCTAAAAATTTTATAATTCCCTGCTTGTGTTTAAATCCAAATTAAAAAGTCTGTGGGTATTATTTCTAAAGCGTCGCTTTCTAAATTCCAGTGAAAATGTTTACTTTAAAATCCAGGAATTTATGAATTTACATATTTTCTTATTTTGAGCTGACAAGAGTTCTTTTCAACCGTGGGAGTTCGTCGATTTATCTACTCAACGTTAAATTTGTCGTTACAGGCATCCCACTATCGTTTATTTCTAATTACTCTTTTGTAACTTCTGCAGTTAAGTTAAAAAGCATGTAAACAATAATAACAATATACAATAAGCAGAAGAACGTGTATGATAGGACAAAAGTAAATTTGGGCAATTAGCAAACGTATCAGCATAAACAATGCTCACTTTCGCACAGTTTTACTTTCGTCCCATTGTACAGGTGGACTTTTCTTAATAATACTCTTAATATTCATAAAATTAAGAAAATTCCACCTGCGTTCAAATTTAAGCATACGATGTACAACGGAACAAAAGTAAAACTGTGCAAAAGTGAACCTTAACTTAAGTTAGTAGTTCCGCGATTTAAAGGCGTGTTTGCTAATTTCTCGGTACAATACTTGGGCATATGATTTTTATTACCGGAACTGGCTACCTAACTTTTCCGTCTAAAAGTTTCTAAAGGTGAGTATTACGTTTTTAGAAGTCTGAGTGCGGCTAATAAAAAATATTTATCAAATTGTTACTATACAATTTTCCTTATTTCATCATCAAAATTTTTCGCGTGTAATTGTACTCTTCATCGAAGCGAAAAATGTGAAAATTCTTCTAAATATTTATGGAAGGGAACTAGATAGGCGAAATATCTCAAAATGCAAGACGATTGCTCAATAACAATAGAAAGCGATGTTGGTATTCTTGGTTACTGAGAATAAATTCTGGTAACAGTTTAGGAGATATGGGCATTTGAAGTTTTCCGAAATCTCGTCGAACACGGCCGGAAACGGACGGAAAATCGACATCGCTTCGGTTTTCGTCGATTATCTCCTCAGATATGCATCTACGGTATGCGGTACGCGTTCGATAGAGAATTGAACGGCGGATCGATTGCGCCTAAGCGGAGGCCTCTGGCTCTTCGTTTTGGCGGGTTTCTAGGACTTCAAATTTGAAAAAAGCAATTTTCATTTTTCAACTTTGAGGCGCCGTAGCGTCCGAACGGTTAAAGCCAGGGAGTTGAGATCTCCCTCCCTTGAAACGCTCGTCGAGACCTTTCGCACGAGCCCGAACTCATCCTCGTAGCTCGTCCGGCTGCCGAGATCTAGACACGACGTAAAAATTTGAATCCAAAGCGATGGAATTTTTGAAAGGCCAAAAACAAAAACTTCGGAGTTCCGCTGATCTAACGTCGCTAATCGATGGCCCTATGGCCGTATATGTTCCCCATAAAATGTCACCCCGCTAACAGTAAACTATCGTGTGATCGAATTCGGTCATATAGCTAATAATGGGGATCCACGAATTCTCGAAACAACTTGTGTGGTGCAGAGTGTGCCGATACTGTGTTGTTTGCAAGTTTTAATTATTTTCAGTTAACCAAATTGATTTTCTGTAAAGCTTCTTTTCGAAATTTTGGGTTTGTCGAAGTAAGAGGTAAGCTGATAAAAAACCTACAGAAACAGTTGGTTTATTGCAAAGCTTGGCTAAAATTTTGTTGGAGGCTTTTATTGGTAGCAATTCCGAAAAATTAATAGTGTTATTAATTTCTTCTTCCAATATAAATTTTATATTTGATGATAATCACGTTTTTTCACGGAGGTGAAATCAATGTATAGTTTGAATAAACATGCTTTAACAATGAAGTCCCCTTCAAGATCTTCGAGAATTAACTGAGCTATTATACTACATATGGAGATCACCTATTTCTTATAAAAAATATTAACACAGCCTGGTTCGATGTTCGTCCGAGGCGGAGTGACATTGTCAGCGAAATTTGTCACTGTCATTGGTATATTTTGTGACCGTAAGAGGTATGAAGAATTAAAGCAAACCATGTATTAACCGAAGTAGCTAATCGTGAAAATATAATAAAACACATTAAAGCTAAAGAACTAGAAAAAGAGTAAAACTAACGATTAAAACGACATTTCGTGTACTGAGAAGTGTATTATAAAACGTACAGAAACAGCAATATTTTTAGAGAAACTGCAGCAGCTTTTACAAATATGTACGTCTTGCTCAGTGAAAAGGTTTCAAGCAGTTTGCAGAATTTGATAAATTCGATCAACATCAAATACTGTTCGGTATTAGCTTTCCACCTAAAATTTAAATAAGACAACCTGAAACTGAATCAAATTTAATCACAGAGATTTTAAGTTAGAAGGCATATTATTGAAGAGTCAAGTGATTCGTTTTAATAGGTTGGTATGCTTCACTTATTACGAACAAATGATACTCGAGATCAACAAATAAAGGCAAATATATTAAAAAAGCTTTGTTTAAATAATTAATAAAGATTTTAATTGACAACCATCAAGTTCTTTATTGCGTTTGCAAAATTCATTTATTATTGACTACTTTAGGTTCTTATTGTACTTATGAAAATTATGAATCTTAAATTTTCAGGGGAATACTCTTAAAGATTTTAGTAGCTGTAAAGTTACACAGACCTCTTTTCATAGGAATAGATAGTTTTGTGGCTAGGATAAAAATAGAAAAATTATGTTTAATCGTAAATTCTGACGATGTCTTATTTTTATAGCACGCATTGTACCCAAGAAGTGTGCCAAGTTATTATTCACAAAACCTATGAGACTCGATTTAAATAAACACTTGCCATGGAACTGCGTTATATTCTTAGTACGTCTTTTACACAATCGTTCTTTTGTGCTATATAACATTGGCTTCCCGTTAATTTTAACAAACATTTACCCAATCTATCACAAATATTATTAATTCCGACATTGGGATTTATATATTAGGCAATAAAGTCCTTTGTCAATCAATTTTCCTGAAGATATTGTCATGCCGAAATGACACCTTAATAATAAACTGCAAACAATATGAGGGCGGCTGCCTTTGTTTGAACATTTTCAATTTACTTACTACGTTGTTTCATTAATTTTGACACGTTGCTTGCAAACGCTTAATTATAATTATGTAGATAACACCGAATGTGTTAATGTATTGATAAACACATCAAAGCTTAACAAAGTCTTTACGAACAAACAACAACCAAAAAAATAATGCTAAAATAGCTTCCTTGTGACATTGATGGAATCATTTGCGACAAGGGGAGAAACTACCCACGGACATCTTTCTGCCTAGCCGGCGTCATCAGCGTTCTTCCGAGAGTGTTTCTTACTCGCTGCTTGTCTCAATAGTTCAATATTCGAAACGACGCACCAGAGATATGACAAATACATAAGATTTAGTCAGTAATAATAATTGCACATAGATAGTAACATCAAAAATCAAAAATGCCAATAACGCAAAAAATGCCACTGTTGCGTAATGTGCTTCGTTGTGTATGGCTTTCGCACATGTTTGCTCCAAAGACAGATTATACGTACATCAATCACGAAACTTTCCGAAAGTTTACTACCTTTCTGAATAAAATTTTCGCGGGTTCTTTAGATTTCCACGAAAGTTTTCTCGCTTTAGTAAAGGCAGGCTAACTATAGAACCAGTTATCAGCAATTTCGTGCAAAGTACGAAAAGCATAAATGTGAATATGTGTATATCTGCAAAACTCTACCCTTTTCTGAATAAGCGAAAGATTAAGATGTGGGCATTTGAAATACATGTAAGTACATTAAATAAGTGACTAGTAGAAATGTGGGAACACAATTCTGTAATTTAAATTCTGTAATTAATTACATTTAGTAGTAAAATTTCAAAAAGTCTACGCTTCCGAGATTAAAATAATCATTTCTTGATGAACACGACTATGTTTATGAGGAAGCTGAATTGCCTCCGGTGTCTTTGTAATGAGTACGTATTTTGGGAAAAAAATGTATATTTGTAAATATTACAATATACGTTAAGAATACACGAATCTGCTTAGGGCTTTTGCTTTCTTCTGGCCTGTCGTTTGTCTGTGTGTTTTTCTCCATCTTGGCAATGTTAGGACATTGAAAGCGGTCGCTGTGCTCACGCCCAGCTATTAGGAAAGAAATTCAGGTGGATGTTTAAGGACATATTGCAGGTGAACTAATAAAACAAAGCCAGCATGTCCTCGATTAGTTCCTTGTAGTTTTCGACCTTCTTATACCCAAGAAAGTTTTCTATCACTTGACAAAACTCAGGCTCCGCAAAAACGCTCTCTTTGATTTCGGCCTCGCTGGGTTGAAAGAATTTTTTATATAGGGACTTGAATGCTGGCCCGTTCTTATTCATGTCTTTTGACAAGTTTCAGATGAGATCAAGCAGTATATATAAAGGAGAAATGATCTCTGTAACGAGAGCCAATCAACTTTTCTCAAAATAATATCCGTGTTCAACATGTTAAATTCGTTGTTTTTCACTTCAAGGAATGAAATAAGAGAAATATGATAATTAGCCAAAAATACGTTTAAATGTGGCAAATAAAATGGAGACAATGTCGATACAGTCTGATTCATACTTCAATGCAAAAGTAAAGAAGCATAATCTGAGACAACAGAATCAATCAAGAAATTTAGATTTCTTAACCGTCATTGCCTTAACAACAAAAAACGCATACATTTCAATGCGATGCAATGCAATTCAAATCGTTGAATTTTAGAAATACTCAATTTAATCTGAAAACCTTTTTTGGTTGATTAAAGATTGATGGTTGTCCTAGAAAATACCAATGCCAGTTGTAATACATACAACCCAGTTAGTTTAAATTAATCATCATACAAAAGTGGTAAATCTTATATCTTACAGCACGCAGCACGGTGCGAAAGAAAATTCATATGCTATCTAAAAAGCAGTAGCGATAGTTTGATGGTTAAGTATTGCCGATTCCACTCAATTAATCATTAGGAATATACAAACCAGCGTTTGGTTGGTTAATCAAGTAGCCAACAAATATTTAAATGATCACTCTAATTTTGATTATATCATAAATATTTTATACCGTTAGTCATGATAATTATTATTCAATTAATTTATAACCTTCATTCCAAATATTCATGAAGTCTGACTTTATTGAAAGGAATTGTCATTGATGATATTTATTCCAATGAAGGAGGTATTGTGCAATGATATAAATTCCATTGAGAATGTGGACATGTCACCACTATAAATTTAGCAAATATGTTTTGTATAGCGCTATAGGATAAACAGTTACCGTATGGTACTTACCCATAAGGCCCTGCAGCTTCACCACCCAATCTCTGGTTGGCCACAGAGTAACGGACGTGGCTGGGCTAGTTGGGGAATCAGCTTCTTGACTGAATTCTAACGCCCGGTGCCGTGGTTTAACTCAATCCCAGGTTTCTGGATAACGAACATCCGGCAGGCACGATTTAGGTGGGGCCCGGCCTCCCTCGTTGTATAGGCTTAAATCACGGGCACCTCACCGTGAGTTTTGTTTCCGTCTCTGGTCGATAGTTACCAGTGCTTGACGGCTTAGGCCCCCTTGGATAAGCTATGCTGCGACGGGCCGATAGTTGTAGCCTCGCGCGACCTAGACCCCGGCGTGCAAGATGTGTGATTCAGGTTTCGAGAGATCCGGTACCTACTGTTACCCATCAGAGGCTGAGAAGGGAACTTCTCTACCACAGGAAGCATAGGGAGAAAGAAGAGTCCAGCTGACGACTAGCCGGTCAGTTCCTAGTTGGTTGGTAGGATCAGCAGCTTTTCCCTATGTGTACCACCACTATCTATATAGCGTGTGTGTGGAGCTAGAAACAAAAAGCGTCTGGTATCTTTATTAAGTCTTTTTTTTCTAGTAAACTATTTTGCAGCTATGTTGTCAGTTCTAATACAAAAAAGATGAAATAGTTATTACAAATTTACACAAGCAACAAAGAAAGCTTTTCGTAAGCTTGGGCTGGTAATCTTCCAAATGTTGTGTAGTTATGTTCGTTTGGACAAGGATTTTGAAAACTGAGTCTTCCGAAACTATTTCTTCTTTTTCCACTCACCAAATGTTTTCGTCTACTTATGGCAGTTGATTGTACACCAATTTCATTTTTATGACATAGGCGTCGTTTAACCTTGAAGTTATTTTTATAGCACCATTATAAGTTCCAAATGTTTGTGAAGCTATTAAACCGGTTTCTGTTCTTGCAAATCTTTTTTCATTCAGCAACATTTTTCCAAAAGTTGGGATAAATAATTGAGGATTATAAGTTCACTTTGTATACTGTTAAAGATAGTTTGAAGCTGTATTATTTCATTGTCAGATATAGTTTGGTTTTTCTCTATTATCCGCTACAGTTTGATTCCCTGCACTCTTCGCTATGTTGGTTTTCTAGACTGCAGAGAAGCATTCATTAAGTTAGAAATTCTTACTTTTCCATCTTTATATATTCTTCAATGTTTGTTACATATTAAACGTAATATTAACTCATATCAAACATCTAAGTATTCGCACATGTAATAATATTTGTATAGATTATAAAAAATTGCTCAGATTGCTCTGAAATATCCAGCCCCAAGAATGTTTATAAGCTTCCTGAAACCGTTAGAGATGTAAATTGTAACATGTTTAAAATGGATATTGGGGAAAGCCATATTATGACATTAATGAGTATTTTAATGAAGTATTTTGATTTGTACAAACATTATTGTATGTACCAATAAATTGACTTTAAACAGCAGTGTCACATTGGGGTGACGGTTCCTATTTAAAGCCGTCATTTCAGTTCGCTAATCTAGATCTTCTCACGTACTTCAAAATTAATTAGCAAATTATCAAAGTTTTCTCGTTCTGTTTTCGTTACTACGACGTGATAGGGACAGCCGTTGAATGGACGCTACTAGATTCATCAGATTTAATTTCGGTTTTTTTATCGCCTGTCCGGAAACATTTTGCCGTAAGAAATACATTAAACGTACAAAACAGAATTGCTTTCTATTTATAAGTTCCAATTTCAAGGGGGGCCATTGAAATGAAATCTAAAGATATAAATCACTATTAGGGTGAATAATTTTTGCGGTATTTTATTTTTCTAAACACGATGTTATTTCTAACTGAGACCTTATCTACCTTTGCCTTTTAGCTTTTAATTAGAGTGCTGTTTATGTATACTTTAATTGCTATAGAAAATGAGTAACGGTATGCTAATTAATAACGATATTGATATATTATGTTTCTTAATGTTAGCCTCATTATTTTCAACATTTACTTTTAAAATCACCAGTTTAATTGATACTTTAAACTTGTAATTATTTTATATTAAGGTTGCTTTCAAACAGGCGGCCTAAAATTACTCCCGTACTATTACCATCAGTCACTTAAAGAATTAATTTCGTTTTTTAGACTGTTCTTACACATTTAGAGTGAAAACGGCAAACATTAATTTTAGTTTCTTAACTGACTTTAATTGTTAATATTGAAATCCGATCATACAATCTTCAACAAAACACAAATTAAAAGTTGTAATAAACGTGTCTTCTATTTTGCAGTATGTATAGTGATATAACCGTTAACAATTTAAATTCTTTATAAAGAAAGATCTCCAAGAAATTATCTGAGTGTCACCAAATTAAATTTACTAGTTACTTCACCGTCCAGATCCTCACGTTTTAACCCTCGACTTAAGCATATGCAAATTTCCATTTCCTGACAGCTTCGCAACATTTGAAGCTATGCAGTACAAAGACAATGGAATATGCAGACAATTTTCTACTGAGATGAATAGAGGAGAAGTATAATACACGGCCTTTGTCAGATATAAAACTATGTTACTGGCATATTTCGCAGCTCTTAAATAACCGTCATTTCGAGGACAAAAGTTATATAATAAAACTTCTTACCCGTTACAACAGCGGGAAAACTATACTAGGACAGTTCATCCGGACGCCGTTGACAAGTTATGATGTCAATGTGATGTAGGAACCTCCATTATTCTCTCTTTTATTCAAACTTTATACAAAGAGAAGTGTAATGTTTTAATTTATTTATTGGAGTCAAATACAGCGTTTGGTTGAATGAGAAAGTTACTTAGAATATGTTGGCTTTTCTGTGCCGACGGCCCAACGGGATACAAAAGATTTTGAAATTTATCATAACCTCAAGAGCCTTCGTATGTAAAGTATTCCATGGCCTTGTTACTATTACTCCTTCGCACAGCGTGATGTTTTAACAATCTAATGGGACCAAAATATTGCAATGAAGAAATGGTGGTTTTGATTGCTTTTTATGCATTTAGTCAATGGAAATTATAATTATGTACACTTACAATATTCAAAATATCTCGAGTTTCAATAGAGAACTCGTCAAATTCATCCAAATTAATTTGAAAGCCACAGTTCAAGCACTTTAATATGATATGCATTATCTTGATTAGCCCTAAATCAATTCCAGTTATTTTTGCTGACTTCTCAGTGTTTCTAAAGAATGCATAAGCAGTATTGCCGTCATTGGTGCTGTCTGTCTATTGTTCGTTCCTCAACATGCTTTTTTCTTTGGGCGACAATGCTTTTACTTTCTGCTCAAAGCACTTACCATGCCCTCTATTTCCAATCTATACGAAATATGCAATCCAACACAGTCGATTGATTACGATTAAGTCTACGCGCAATTTCCCGGAAAGTAACACCGTGTTCATGTGTCCCATCCACGTCCGAAGGGGGTCAACTGTTTATATGGTGCACGTTCCTGTCTGCGGAGCATCACCCACGATTACTTGAGACATACTGTATCCATTTTATTCATTTTTATACAATTATCAGATTGTAAAAGCATATGCAAAACATCCGACCCTTGTAAATGTTGGAAAACAAACAAAACAGACAAATGCAACATCACAAACAATCGTTTAAGTTGACCTCGAGAAATACATTTATAAAATTTCAACGAAATACTCCAATAATTTAGCGGTGGTGAATTTTTAATTGCAAGCAGTGTATTTAAACTGCTATTTCCTTTAATGCATGCATCTAGCACGTCTTGTACTACCTCACACAATCGTGTTACTGTGTGATCGACCAGTACTGAAGTTCTACTTCGACGGAAATTTCCGATATTGGGATAACGTAGTTGCTTAACTGCTTTTACTTTATGTAAGGCGGATATAATTTGTAACGTGTGTGGAAAGATTAGCATCAATCACTACTGCAAGCGCCTTGGTTTCTGGATGACAATTCTGCTGGCTTTCTTGATTGTTCTGCCTCTGGCAGGCAATGCGTTAGAAAGCTCTTGAATGATTGATACAGAATCTCGTTTCCCAGCCGCAGGAATAATATATACCTTTTATAAAATGATATGCTATTCAAGAACTCTAGCTAGATTTATAAATTAGTGATATACTTACATGCATGTTGGTTATTGTCACATTGTAATATGTAAATACTTACCTTTTGGAAACAAGAAATAATTTTCTCAAAATAACAAGGATTAGTGTGATAGGAAATAAATTTAGCTGGTACAACGTGTTACCACGTAACTGTCACACGAACGCCATTGACACGTGCCGTTTCCATTAATTACAACTACTTAGATATTTAGGCGCCGTTTGATTACCAGTAAAAGCGATATTTTGCAACACTACAAATATCTATGATTAATATTTGGTAATGTGGTTCATAATTAAGGGGATGTAATTTTGGTTAAGTGTAAAATGTAAAAAAATGTAAAATCTTTGAAAATTATTTAAATGTGACTAGTTTCGATTAGATCGATAATAACATCTTCTAAACGAATTAAATTTAAAGTTCAATTAATTATAAAATCAGCAAACTAGTCAAACAATACAACATAAAATGGATATTACCCCAACCTAACAACCTACTAACTACTGTAATGTTTTTGATAGATTAATTTAAAGAAATTTTCGAAATATATGTTTTACAAATTACAAATGAAATTTACTAAAATTGGGGGTCTTGAATCCGGGAATGTCCTTAGACACTCTTTCGGCAAATAAAATAAATAGTAGATCGAAACTACGAAAAATTGGAGCAACTTCTCAATATATTATGTCTGAATGATATCTCAACATAAAGTTACAAATAATAATTAATTATTGTTAGTTTCCTTGCCAACGGTTTTGTTTTCATAGATACCTATGATAATTCTTAACAATTTAAAATATACGATTATTGAATTGGATTCCGAAACGAACGATTTTGCTGTAGTGTGACACAAGGACGCAACTGCTGCTGGGATTCTGTGTTCTAAGAAGACATATTTGAACACGTACAACACTACAACCTTAAATTGTACTGAGAATTTATATGATTCGAACCGAAAGACATTTAAATGACATTTATAACCTTCGTACCACTAACGTATGCCCAAGAACTTGCTGTAGAAATTTCTAATGTTACCTTTCGAATAAGAAAATGATATATATAAGTAGTTAATATACGTCTTTCCAACGCTTGTGGTTGCCTGGACTTCTATTAATTTTAATATTAACTTTATTATTTTTACACCCCTAACATATTCGGCTCAAAACAGGATTCTTTCCTAGGGATCGGGCTTCCTACCAACAGATGGACATTCATACCCGATAGGTGTACAATGTGAACAATGTGAAGCAAAGAAGAAGTGACTACGGCGCTGATGACAGCTAACCTCGTCGTTTTTAATAACATTACACTACATTATAAAATAGGAAAAGCAAAACAAAGAAACTTCATAAGTGGAGAAGTGGAGTATACAAATTACCCTGCAGAGACTGTAACGCAATTTGCATTGGGGAAACCGGTAATAACATTGTATTAAAGAACATGTGCGAGATAAGATAAACTGGGTTAACATTTTCACAATACTGTACATCACTTGAATTATGATACCGTATGAACATCACAAAAGTTATAAATTGAACTTATTATCGACGTTTCCTCGAAGTGTGTACCGGGTTCATTAATTAACATATTTCTGTAATCAATACGTGTGCTGTAACATAAAATGAAAATTTGACGATGTGAACAATTTATTAATTTATTATTCACTTTACATATACACCACATTATATACGTTTCTACATATCTTTCTTAAACTTTAAGCTTTCACATTACATATATTTTTATATACACGTTTTAGATGTAATTATTTCACATTCATTTTTATATAATTAATAATATTACTCATTTATATACCATACTTAAGAACACATATACCACACTCATGCATATACCTTTGTCAAAAAACATTCATACTGATTGTTTTACAGTAATCGATATTTGTATATATTTTTACATATTTATATTTTTAACAAATTAAAAAAAAAACATTTTTGTCTTCAATATTTGTTAATCTTTTCAGAATTTGCCTGGAGAAGGTCGTATATTGACCGAAGGGAGTCGCAATTAAATAATTTTAAAAGATCATAAAGTACTCATTTTACACTTAACCAATATCTATCATTAAAATTAATAAAAAAATATAATGCTAAGATAGCTTAGCTTCCTCATTGTATTGATGGAATAATTCACGGCAAACGCAATAAAAGGAGAGAAAAAAATACACCAACACACGGACATGTTTCTGCCTATCCGACGTCATCAGCATGGTTTCGAGAGTATTTTTCATATCTCTACCTTCTATCGCTGTTGCCTCACAGTTAATGCCACAACTTTCAAAACGACAAACTCGACATTTCTTGTTGCCCTCTAGTGCCAACGAAACGCATGCCTGCCGTTCAGGAAGCAGCGACATAAACCAGGTACTGTTCCCCAAACCATCCCTCGAGCAGTTCTCTGACTGCTAAACTGTTAAGCTATCTTAGCATTATATTTTTTGTTTATTGTTTCTAGGTATTTTCTGATGTGTTCTGATTAAAATTACGCTTTCATTTAAAAACAGTAAGTTGAGATTGTACATCTGAGCAAATGATTTTTTCTAATTTTGTCCCGTTAAATTGCCAAAATGTCGCACTGTTCCTGACCGTAAAGGATGAAACGCAGTTAATTGCGAATAATGACTTTGGAGTGCACCGGACCAAGAAAGTTCGATTCTAGCGCCTAGTCAGGCGAAGGCCCTCTTACCACTGGACCAGCGAACCGTCGTTCCCGCAAGTAAAACATTATCTCTGCTGTTTGCAAATATTTTGACGTTATTTTAGTCAATACCGTGTTGTACTTCTGTTGGGTAAAGGTGTTCGATGCTTGTCCATGTATTCCTAATGCGCATTTCATTGGCGTGTCTTGATTTTGCACTATATACACTGCATCCTAGTTGTTCAGCTACATCGGAATTGTGATTCGTATAGATTCCTTTAATTTGCAACTTTAGCAATTGATCCTTGTCTTAAATGATCACAGCTAGTGATTTCTTTGCATGTTTTGGTATTGAAAGGTAAGTAAAGTAAGGTTAGGTGTTAAGAATACAAAATATGTACTACTAGTACTTTTTGGTCCATCTTTAACAGCTGGCCATCATGAATGGCCCTGTATAAACTGAAAATTTAAATACCTTCTTGTGCTATAATCGTATTTAGTAAAGTGAGTAAAACTAAAAATAGCACTCGTACGGCATTCATGGGGTACATTCTAGTTTTAATAATCAATATCACATAGCCCCAGCATGTTTCATTTTCCCTAGGAACTAAATTTAAAGTTAGATTGACGTTAGATTCAATTTGCTCGGGTTTTGGATCACTTAATTGAAAGTGTGTTGCTTCGACAGTGTGAGATGAAATAACATTAAAGTAAAGCGCTTGAATTCGGGTTCGTCTCATCATAGTTAACAACGTTTATTGTTATTTTAGTTATTATTATTAGTTTATTTGAATAAATGTTAATAAGTGTTTTTAAATAGCACTTTCTACTTCAAATTTTTAATTTTCTATTTGCATAACACGTACTTCACGCAGAAATAAATAATATTAAAAATCGAATGTGGAATTCACTGAATCCTGAGTATAGGCTGGTTGAAAGTAACGCATTCAAGTTACAACAATAAACTGAACACAGTTTTAGTGGCGGAGATAGATATGGAACTTTGTAAATTAATTTGCCAGTATCTACTGTTTCGCCCACCTACAATATAGCTTCAGGCATACGTTTGAAAATTATTGCTTTATTGTTTACTTTACACAGTAGAGGATTACGTTTTTCTAAATTGTAGTTTATTTTTATGACGTTTTTGATTATTATTGCTTCTTGAAATAATTTTCTGGTTTCGTTGTATATTTACTTTTCGCGTTAGAACTGTCGAAACAGGAATAGAACGGTTAAACACAATAGTCTTGGCCCGATGGGAGGTTCTTGTTATTGTATAAAGTATAACATCAATTACATACGCATCTAATTGTGCGTTGTATAGAAACGTTCTATTTTTCACCTCTCTAGTTTCCAAACTATTTATATAGCTGGTAAAATGGTGTGGATTGGAGTGGAATTGCTTGTTGTTGATTATCCACTTCTTTCCTAAAAAAACAATTTATCATCAGAACTATTACACACAGCTTTCATCAATAATTCACAATGAATGTTAGCTAGATCTAAAAAGACTGTGGAAGGGTTTCATAATAATAATAATTTATGCCTTCACATCCCCCAACAGCTTCGCCAATGTGTTATTATTATGTCTGCGCCTGTAGAGCATCTTAAGATATTTACCCTCAGTATTTGCTAAATTTGGAGTAAGGAAAACTAAGGAAATCTTTACTTTGAGAGTTGCGAGCCCAGAGTTCGAATTCGGTACTCCGAGACTGATTCCGCAGCGCGCTAGGCATTGCGCCCCCAGATCATTAATGCAAATTAATAAGTTGATAGACCATATAAATATCCAAAGTATAACGTATTAATTCGAGAATTACGAAGTTGCAACGGGCAAAGAAAGTCGCCCGAAAGTCAAACAAGTCGCGCCATAGCCTTGGTTTAAATGGACTTGGAGCACTATTCTTTTCGTGATTATCACACCCTTATTTTAAACAAGAACCGAGAGTTAATATGGTTTTTCTGAATTTTCTTAATCCGTTTGTGTACAATACACGTTGTTTTACATTATGGATAAACGTGCCACTTGGAGCAGTTGTTTTTGAAGAGACAGATAAACGCAACATCAATTCAGGAACGATACAGAGTAAATAATTACAATTTAACGGATAATACTCAAAATACTTTTGAGGAAATGCCTAACTCGTTTTTGTGGAAGCTTGTTACCTTAAACCGGCTATGAGTTTTAATTACACAAGCAACGTGATTTTCAATAAATCTGTACAACTTCATTGATATGTAAATCTTCTTCAAAAATTTCAAACGATCAAACATGTTTGCTGAGAAAAATTCTCATAGCTAACAAAATGACTAGCTATTCGATAGAAGAAAGAGGTACTGATTCTAACTAAAATTCTCACACAAAATTTACCCTTTTTGGTACCTATCTGGGGAATATGTGAAATTCCTCTTAAACTTAATTTTAAAGTCTAGAATTAAGCCCGTTGCTACAAATATGACCAGATGTCAGTGATTTCCTTTTTGACTTAAATTTATATCTACCTATTAAATTGGACAAGGTGCGCCGAGTAATATGTAATTCTCAAACGTTAGGCGCTGTTAAAGTTTTCACGTGGGATTTCTAAACCATCTAAATCCATTTCCAAGTTATATAGAATTATGCTAAAGGAATAAGCATGTTTCTAGCATTTAGTTATACCTTTGTGATAAATCAGCACGTCAAATGATAAGGGATGATAGCCAGGGCCCGGGGAATTTGTTATTATCATTAGGAATATGCCTTCAACTTGTTGGCGGAGAACTACACCAAACCAGCGAAAAATATGACATTTTGTAGTTTCTTATATTAAAGTCCCAACAACAAATACAAAGGAATTGACATTATTACACAACGTGCACCAAGAAGCTAAACATGAACACTACACATGCGCCCATTTAGTGCTTAGTTGTAGCAGAAGAATTCTCCAAATTTTTGCATTAATTTGCGAATTTGTAAGTAATTTTTAATCTCCAAATTCCTATAAATATTCTAAAATGTTATTTATACCACTCGTCAACGACGAAGTTTTACATTTATAGATAAAATTACCACAACTTTTACATATTTGGATATATCCCTCATCAAAAACGTAATAATGCTCTTATACATCAATCGTACTTAATTTTATATTTGGATTTCCATCCATTCACGACTCGCTTACGTGTAACTTCCACTTCAACCGCTCATTTACGAACATTCCTCTCCCTCTAACATTTACCTTTCTCCTCCCTCGCTTTTTTTTCTTGGCGGAATCGTAAAAATCAAGCATTTTGTATCCGCTCCCCCACATTTCCTGTTTTACGTGTACCTTTTCACATCCATACTACCACCGTTGCGATGTAATTAAATCAACATCGTGGAATCGAAGTGAGCCATTCCTGCTCGGAGTTTATCGCTCATGGCGCGACATGCACAATCACTTCATATTTTATTTAGGCAGCGCAGAGTTAGGAAAACACAAATATTACCAACTTTGGCCGTTTACGTCTTGTATCGATTGACTTGAGCATATAGGAATGGGTCTGTAGTGGAAGCATGAATAAAACAGATCCCTTATTTTATGGAAAAGAATGCTGTTACAGAACTTACCGATATACTTTCGCATCAAGTAATAATGAGTTATTTCAAATTTCCGTGGAGGCAAAGTATTATTATAATACACAAAAGTGTACATGCAAGCTTACAAACATTAAAGGGACGCTGCTAGCAATTTGTATACAGGCTGGAGCCCCTCAAAATAAGATCGTCAGCTCCTTGATTTACCCGGAGCGTCCAACTCCGAGAGAGCTTCCAGATAATATTGCTGCACGAGCTGTCTAAAGGCGCACTAGAATGGGCGGGCAAATTCTCTAACCCACTGCTGTTACATACACACTTCAAAGGAAAACGAATAAGATCTCTTAGACCAAAAGGTAAAAGAATGGCATTGCTTTCGATGATATATAACAACCAAAGAACTCAGGCATATAAAATATAATCTGTCGCTAAGTAAAAGCTTAAAAGCCTCGGCCTAACTTTAGATAGGAGGTGTGTATCGAGGTACCAACACTAACAACATAGGCGAATTACACAATGGCATTGCTGCAACACTTAACATCACTGCGTCGATCTGGACTCCATTTAGACGTGTTATATATATAATATTTTGTAAAATATAACCTTTTTCGTAGTAGCTTTACTTTGTACCCGTAACAACATATTTTTAGTTCTGTCCCCATTCATTTTATGCGAGTATGAACATGCAGATATGTAACTTAGCAACACAGCGCCGAATAACAACATACTTCTCTCCCCCTCCAAACGTCTGTGAACTTGTAAGTAAGGATTAACTAGAGCATACTGTTCAGTTTCTATTTGAGTTAATCCTTTAGATATGTTTTCTTGTTACATGGCTCGTTATGTTGCAAGCAATTCTACCAAGTTGTAACCAACTAATTATACTGCACTTCGCTCCTATGGGAACTTACTCAATTAACAACAGAATATCTATTGGTTTTGTAGAAGCATACACTAATTTGATTTCGATCGAAACTTAGTTACAAATGTAATAATGAGAACAATGTAGTTTTCCCCTAGATATTATTATAATGGGTCATTGCAATGGCCCATTACGAAGAATGTACGTAATTACAATAAAAGAGTATCTTACTGTAGCAATTCTTTTATCAAGATTTGTTCAACGAACAACTTTATCATTTTAATAAATGGCTGTTTTATAATCTACGAACACATACTTTCGTATATAGAATAAAATGGATTTATTGATATAAAGAATTATCGTATAATGAAAAGTTCCTCGCTCCTCACAAGGCATGTTAATAAATGCGTATTTATTATATTGATAAATAGGATTCATTGTTGTATATATAATAATATATGTAATATATAATAATATAATAATTTTTGTTGTTTTAAGGAATCAGAATCAACGAACGCGATCTATGGAATGTACAATGAAGGTATTCCATTTTTGAAAACTACTCGGTTTGTATCGGAAGCTCTTGACAATCAGAGTCAAGTTGGCACAGTTTACACCGGTTTTCAAAAAGTATTTGGCCAGGTTGGCCATTATGTCCTACTTTGGAAACTGGAAGCTATTGATTTTTCAACTTCTCTGCTAGTGCTACTTAAACCTTGCTTAATTGGGCAAAAACAGTTTGTAAAATACTGCCAGATAAGATCTGACGCAAGTTGTTCGTCTTGTAGTTTGCAATGAGGATCCAATCTTAGTTCAACTTTATTCTTTCTATATATAAATGGCATAATTAACGTTATTAATAGCAAGCATTTAATATTCGCTGATGATCTAGAAATATTTAGAGAAATAAGATCTACTGAAGACTGCGTTAAACTGCGAAAAAATGTAACTAACAGCAGTTGATGATTGGTGTGGATATAATCATTTGCACCTCAACACTAAGAAATGTAAAACTATGTCATATACGAGAAGCAACCACTTTAGATTTTACTTACAAGTTAAACGATGAAGGATTCCAACAGTTTCAAGCTACCAAAGATTTGGGCGTAACATATGTATAAACGCAGCAATTGCGGACATTCTATAGAAATTGCTGTGATTTCAATAACATCAAATGCCAAATTATTATAGTTGCATTAGACCCAAATTGAACTGATTCCAATTTATCAAACTTATATAAATAATATGAAATCCGTTCAAAGGCGTTTTTTAAAGTACATACTGTTTAAAATTGATCAAGTCCACCCCGAAAGAGGACTCGATTATAAGTATTCTAACATTATGTTATTTAGGCTAAATTTTATTTCATTGTGTACGTCGACTTTCCGTGGTTGTTAAGTAAAATTCATTTTAATGCTTCTAGATTAGCGGCACGTTGTTAATGTATGTTTAATTTTGAAGAAGTAGAACAAATATTTAGTTAAATCATCTGTGTTTATAATATGTAACAATTATAACAAAATTTCTGAATTGTGTGGTGTGCATTGTGATTTTTCTAAAGCAATAGCTGAAGTTATCATTAATTTATATATTCTTGAGATTAGTTTGTTTCTCCCACTGCATTTTAAATTCATTTGGTTTATTGTACATTTCTTGTATGTATGTGTTCGCAAGGTGTAATATTTAGTTTAGTTGCGTTGTACCTAGATAAATATAAATATAAATAAATTATAATTATTACAAAACATAGCTATATGCACTTTTTAATTAAAAATAATTAGATTATGAAACATACAACACATGGGGTACATTGCTCCCACATGTTTTTTGGGAATATGATAAATTATTTTCGCTTAGGGTTACTTATTACTTAATTTGGCATACCCCTTATTAACAGGAAATTAATAAAAACCTACTCACTTTTGTAGCCTATCTTCCGTACATACCGCCGCTAACACGCTACATTATGTAAATATGGACACAAAAAAAATATATGAAGAGGTAAACAACCGCTAAATTAAAGTCCCTTGTGTCTCATGACCCTTTTACCAGCTGACTCTCGTAGGTTCTGTATCAATGTTTATTACAAATAATTTCGCTCCGGTACGCGTCTGTTGATCCTTGCGGAATTTCCAAATCGGTTTATTATTTATGCTGCTCCCACTCAAGATATGAAACTGTCGCGAATAACGAACGCGTTTCCCTGCAATCAATCCTGCGTAGGCGGTAATTTTGATTAAACGGAATCGTTATTCATCTCGATAATGTTAAAAGTCTAGCTATAAATTCGGCATTAGCGGAGGTGTCAATTGAGCAATCCCTAGGAATGTATTCCAAGAATTTATGTATGTTCACCGAGATTATATGTTAGGAAAGCAGATGTCTGTGGTAGTAAGGATAATGCTGGACAAAAGCTGAAACAGATTCATGATAATAGAGCATTTATACTTCTCAAATAAATATTTCGACTTTTTTCTTTAACAACGATTTTGAGAGTTTGCACTGCATCAATTTCCTAGAAAGTAAATCTACACACGTTTAGCACTGATAGTGGAATATAGGTATAATGATATGAGTCCTCGTTTAATACTTTGAGCAGTAACAATGGAAAAGTAAATATGAGACTCTGGATTCTATTTGCAAACCTTATAACGTAGTTTACACAATGACGATGAACTTCTGTGATACGTACACGTGGATATGTGACATTTATCCGTGGGAACACACGGTTCGTTCTTGTTTATTATTGATTATGGTTAGTTTCAAATTATTTATCACGTACTTGATTAATGTTCTTCAAATGTTCATTATATTCTTACGTAGTTAATCTTTAAATTACGACCATACTGTAATTTCCCTCTAACTCCAGACTAGTCTATTCAATATAGAACGTGTTTAAATAGCATGGATTAAAGCTTTTGCAGCCGCTACAGTACGCTATATGTATGTACGCGTATAAGTTATTTGAAGAGATTTTCTTTGAGTTGAGTAATTCGTTCCCTAGTGTGGTAGGTATTTTCCATTAAAAACAGTTATTGTAACTGTTAGTCTCTCAATACCAGGTAAAATAACCATCTTATGTTGCTGTAGAGTTATTTCAGAACGATTTTTTTAACGCAATAAATAAATGACCAACGTACAAACCAACAAGTGTTGTAGCATTTATGAAATGAGGAATACCTTCTTTTTTTTTTTTTTGAGGAATACCCCACGTTTTTTTACGAAACCAATAAAGGAAAAATAGTTCTTGTATTGTTAGACAATCAGGAATAAAAAGAAATTGATTAGACAAGCACGAGCATCCAAATATTAATTTGATGTCTCCCTCCTCCAAATAGTCAATGGTTTGACGTGCTGTATAAGAGCATTGTCGTGATGAAGCATGTTGCTACGTTATCAGATGATTTTCCTGATTTCGTCTATGATTTCTAGCAAACAAATTGTTGCATACCATTCACCATTAACTGTTCTTCGATCCTCAAAAGCAGTGCTTACGGCATATTCGGCATAACGAAAGAAAAAAGCAATCATACTTTTAGATGTGCTTCGTGAACGAACTACTTTTGTTGGATTCGGTTTATCTGGGAACGCACAAACAGTTAACTGTTGAAGTTTCATCGCCTTATGTCGAATATTTTAGGCGTTTTCTTATACCAATTGTGCTTTCTTGTGCTTGGGTGAAATTATGCGGAATCCATCGGGAGCAAATTGCTTTCTTGCAAAAACATGCAAAATCGAATGTATTGCAGTCGTAGGTGTATTCTTATCTCACAGTTTTTTTGGAACAACCACCGATTTTCGTCCACTTTCAAGATATTCATCATTGTCGGAAACACATAATCAATAAATGGGGGTGTTTCATGCTTTTATTGTGGGAAATGTTCCTATATCGTATATTCTATGGTTACGCATATATAGACGGGCATATCCGTGAAAATAACATTTACGCAGGTTTCATTATCAATCTTTTGAAATTATAAAACTAGGCATACTGTATAAATTATAGTAAGTTTGTAAAGCAAGACTGACATACAAATTATTATGATTGATGACCTCGTCCTTAGATATTTGTCATCTCTCGCAAAAAAACTGTTCTAAGCTCTTAGGATATAATGTAGTACTACAAATTCACAGATACTGTTTTCTAAGTTAAATAAATACATCTCTCACGGACGTTATATCCGAATGTGCCCTGCAGATACTCTTTCGGCAGTTTAAAATAAAAATGAACAGCAAATAATAACATTTCACGAAAATTAAGTTGATAGAAGAAAAACCAAACGCAAACTTTGACGTTAAGCGAACTCTCTATGGTAAGCGTCACGTACTGAAATCTCGCGTTCCTTTGAATCTGCCTTAGTCTTGAAATGAAATTGCACTGAAATATGCGAATTCAAACCAAATATTTGACGGCGATTTGAACCAAACAGAAAGATTTTGTTCACGAAAGCATTCAATTTCTAATGTGCTACGCGACTTTGCGTTCTAAAGCCAACCTCAATGACCATAAAAGTGCAGACATTTCCCGCAGGACTTAACGCCTCATTACCGAGTAATTAATAATGTAATTAATCCAAAACACAAGCGATTGCGACATGCCTGAGGAGATAATCTATCCATGCGTTATATACGCATTAAATCCGATAGGATAACGTCAGCTGAATGTGTTGAGAAACTTGGTTTGCACATTAACTCTCTACTTCGCTTTGGACAGAATACCACCTGCTTGATTAGAGAGGCTGTTGTAGCTTTGAAATCTGTCCTCATTCATCCACAACTTTGCAATGCTGACTTTTTTTTCAACAGAATCAAGCGTATATTACCAGCTTATTTGTATAACAATGTGAAGTATGAATACCAACCACCATTATCTACTGTCATTTCCAAAATAATTGGGTTGAAGCCACGAAGTGGTTTTGTTTTTTATCTTTCTATTTATT
Organism: Oryctes borbonicus; assembly: GCA_902654985.2. NCBI lineage: Eukaryota > Metazoa > Arthropoda > Insecta > Coleoptera > Scarabaeidae > Oryctes > Oryctes borbonicus. The sequence goes on from LR736858.1 coordinate 2,821,319, forward strand.
TATAAAATTTACAGTTGTTTGGATGATTTTAAGGAGGAAAAACGAAGAATTTTCATGGCAAAAGTATGTAACATTCCAGTAAAATGTTTAATATTCTTCGACAACAAATAAAATTACAATTGTTATAGTAATAATAATAATATCTTTATTTCCAGAGAATCAACAAATAATATTTGTGAAATAGGCGAAGCAAGCATTCAACGAACGAAACTTAGATATTTTTGAAAGCCTGCGAAGACAGGCTGGTAGTAAATAGAGTTGGTTTCTTGTAAAATAAGAATGTAAGACATTAGATTGAAATAGGTACCGATATCCACACACAAAGCAGAAAACCTCATATATGCATATGTGTATATGTCATAAGAAGTCAGTATTCTGTGTACTCTTACAGGAACTGCGCAAACTCAGATCAGTCATCAATCTCACCGCGCATTTGACAGCAAGAACACGCACCCGGGCGAAGAATTCATACGCAAGTGCAACATACCATACGCCATCCTGGAGTCAAAGTTGGAATAATAAAAGCTTTTTAAAATTGCGTGGCTGCAAGACTTTTCAATGTTAGAAATAGCATAGCACATCCGAGCTAACTTCATGAGAAGTTCCTCAATTTGGGCTGACCACCTCAAATGTTCATCTACAGGGACTCCCAAGATCTTGGCTAATTTAATAAAAGTTGCGGAAGTAGTATGAAAGAGAAATCCTTGCCGATTAAATTCGACTTCGTTATAAAAAAGTGTGAATGAACTTTCCATCGAGTTAATAATCAATTTATTAGTATTCATGCAGTTAAAAATTTGCATATAGATTTTATTAATTTCAATAGAAAGGTCAGTTAGGACATTCGAACTTATCAAAACCTTTATATCGTTAGCATAGAGAGTAAGAAATTTCTGATATTTTATAACACCGGTACGTAGCACACAGCTCCAAAGCAAATTTGCAAAATGCTGTAAATTTTACTTTACTATTACTGAAATTACCTGTAAAATCGTTGGTAACAAAGTTGTCATTGATTTCACATGTAATCTTACCGGAGCTCGTTATAGAATGCATATCAGTACCCATACCAACCGTAAAGGTATACGGAATAATAATATAATATTTTAAAATTGTATAATAAAAACCCTGATTTGCAAAACATGACCGAAAATGTGTTATAAAGAAGAAAACGGACTTGATTATCCTCTTGTGGGAGAAAACAGCTTTGTCGGATCGAACGGATTTAATGGGCTGACAGCCAACGAAAATATCGGCCAAACGGGCGGGTCGGGTTGGTAAACGTGACTGGTCTAGCCGGGCCGAATTAACAAACGTGTCGAGGCAGGTTAATAAAGTGCTGCGCCGGACCTACAATGACCTGGGGCCTACTAGAGCATTATAACAAATATGCTTTATTAGATTATGTAAATGTTTATTTATAATGAATAACTTATAATGTGCTAAAATTCATATTTAGAATAGATACTGACTTACTTAATAACGTTGTTAATGCTTCATGTAGTTGGGCACTTCACTGCCTTTTGCAAACGTTATGAGTAAGCCTGCAGAAACGAGTTGCTCCTCTCTAAATTAACAGAGACTAGTCATTCTCGTGTTTATTTGTCTCATGAGAATGGCTTCATGTTGCTTACTAGTGACAAAACACCAGTCTGCCTAGTCTCTGCTAATTTCGCGAACTTCGCAACTCGTTTTTGGGGGTTTAGTTATAAGTTAAGCAGCAGACTTAACTTACTAAGGAAAGGAATTTCATTAAAAATACCTTATTCTGTTTGCTTTTTTTCGTGTTCAAATAAAAATATGAGCACATATTCATCTTATTGTTAGTCCAACTAATTTTCCTCTAATCTATCACAATCACGCCGTGGCATCATTAATAATAATATATAAAGATGAAAACAACATTTAACAGCATTAATTCATTGCTTTCTTGAACCAATAAAATATCAATAACTTAATGGTAGCAAACACTATTAAAACTGACAAGAAGCGTGTAGAACCAATGATTGGTTCTATAGGGTTCTGCGAAGTCTTATACTTCGTATACTAAAATACTTCTGTATACTGAATGTGCAATATCGAATAAAACGGAATTTTTTGCAAATATAACAATTTACGAAAAGAACTCTCATAAAATTATTGATATAATTTATGTTTAGTGGACCAACTACAACAGCAAATACTAAAAATTAGGATTCAAAGGAAAAATCCTAATTAGTATTTTTTTCCTTTAGGTTTTTCGGCCTTTAAATAACAAAAAGAATACATCAGGTAAATATCTGGTGTTAATATACCCGCATTATGAAAACTATACGACTTAAAAAAATACCAAACAATGTACAGAAATATATCAAGAAAACGATGGCAGATATCCTCCCACCTCACCATTCCCTACGCTGAGATAACACACTTGGCTTTAAGCTCATTATTATTGCTGCAGTTTTTAAAACCAAACGGAACTTTATTCATAATAATTGTAATGTTATACGAGAATGAAAGCTTGTGAGCTTCGGTGTAGTGTTTAGGTATAGTTAGTACCTTTTTATGTCGTAAATTCAAGTCGTATACATCCGTTCTAAAATCAAAAATATTCAAATTTTTGATTAATTAGCATTCAAACCAGTCAACAGAAACGAATAAGAGATTTGTGAATCATCCGCATAAAAATCATATTTTCACGTTTTTAATACCGCTCGAAACCAGGATGTGTATATACTGAGGAAAGCAAGGGACCTAACACATAACCCTGTGATACACCATTTAACAAAATCATTCCCAATCTTCCCTTGTTGTCGTCCCTTTCTACTAAATAGGTTTTTATTTAAAAGCGTCTCCAAGTTTGGTAATTTCTTGAACCTTTTATTCTTCTTATTAACTTCCGAGTGAACATTGGTATTCTGTATAGCTTAAATTCCGAAAAACTTTCTTAAACACCATCATACAATTATACTACGTTAAGCAAAGATACTGAGAAATTTATAATTAAAAAGCCTCGATACAGGAGATAAATATTTCATGCGCCAATTAATATTTAAGTACGTAAGAAAGCCTACAAGTAGCATTAATAAATAAAAAGGAATGAAATATAACTTGCTTATTTGCAGTAGCGTAACTGTATAATGTTAGGAATCCCAAGTTTTAGATAATCGGGACCCTAGCAGGTAATTATTGTAGTCGGTCGCAATAAAAAATATAAATGGAACCTAAATATATGTCGCAGCTGGTAGAAATGCGTCCATTGTTTGTTGTTATTCGTTGGTGCGCGTTCGAATTTGTTTTCTGTACTGTCACTGTTCCTAACTAATTAATCTTCTCGTCGGATATGATACGCGTGTGTATCTTTATAATCGTCTGGCTTCCTTTCTATTGCTTGAACAGTAGTACAACCTACACCATTTTATTTCACGGTGCGTTGTAGGATACGAGCAATTTATAAGCATTTACCGATGTGTTGGTAAACTACGTGAAATCACCCGAGGTCTTAATTGAAATGAATTTACGGTTTAGGGTGAAAGCTGATAATGGACGACATCAGAGAAATGTACCCTTTGGTTTCGCTTGTGCGGTGCCATGTTGGTTGGTCCTAATGCTGCTGTCTGATCCGCAACATCTAAATATGTAAATCGGAAATGATGCGAGAAATAATAGTTCATTTATTTTGTGTCGCGAATTGAAAAGAAAGTTAGCGTTTCGTTATAATTAATATTACATCGCCGGTATTTGAACGATGGATTAAACAATTTTGCTAAACACACGCGAGAGGAGATTAGAAATTAAATTGCGTTTAGAAATACCTTGGAACACGCAACACAAAATTGGAACCTAAATCCACTAACAAATCCAATTACCTATTTCTGCATGTTAAAAAAGTAATATTTGGAGAACTAGCGGTCGTTTTGACTAAGGTGTTTTTGCAAGGCAAGAAAATGTGTATAATGATAGTTTAATACTAATATAATAATAAAACAATGACCTGACAAACCTACATAAATTTATGAGCGTGTAAAAAATCTTACGATTAAGATGTTCCTGCAAAGCTCAAATTTATTCAATTAAAAATTAGTTTTGTACACTTCATGACAGGAAATTTTATCGGTTGTAAGTATATGTCAGGCGACCACGAAGATGTTCTACATATGTTGTTTTTTTAGGGTGTTCCTGCAAAGCTGAAACTTTCAGATGTTCGTTATAAAATTATGTATCACCCCTATATTATTGACGTAATTGATTAAAATTTTAAATGTATTTCTTAAAGTCAACTTAAACGATTGTTTATCATATTGCATTGGTTTTCCTGCATTTATAAGAGGCAGATGTTCCGCATCTACTGTTACCGTTATTGCAAACGATGCCAAATTACAAATTACAGTTGTACTCAACAGTAATACGTAATACATTTTACGTTATAAGTGATAGTATAGACCGTTAAATAACTTAATTTTCGTTGGCAAAGAAATTAAATAAGCAATCTTAATGAAAAGAAGCAGTTTTTTAAGACTTATTTTACCAAGTTTTTTAATTTAATTTTAATTTAATCTAACACACGTTAACAAATTTTAATGTAATCTATTTATAAGCAAAACAGAGAAAGTGTACATTAATCTCTTATAACTAAAAAACTAGGGAAAAGCTAACGTGAAATGTAAAAAAGCACTTTTATTTGTCACTCGTATAGATATAATGTTTTATATCAAATTTTTTGTTTCAGGTAAGTTCCCCGTTACTGAGAAGCTAAACAATATTTCTACGGAAGACGGAAATCAATTACGTATGTATTTCATATAAAAAGAATATAATAAGTTAAATATAATATTTGCATCCATTTATATATGCAGATTTTCATTTTAATAACTCCCTGAATAATATATTTAAATCTCTTGTCGATTTTTTTTTATAAATTTGTTTTAAGGCGCCATCTGTTGGCCGATAGAGAATTTATAGCTAGGATATAATCTACACCTTGCTCCCAGTGAATTGTAGTATTCGAGTTGAACGATCGATATGTTAGCTGCTTGCTCTTTTATGGTATATACGTTTAAACATCATACAGATTCCTTTCATTAAAATACAGCTACTGATATTAAGGGGAGCTTGTACTCTTGCTGATAGGTGGCAGCTCTATCGAGTTGTCCCTATTTTAATAGAAGAAATTTATTTTATTATTTTTATAACGTTTAATTTTCAATAATTTAAAATTTAAAAAGCTATTGTTTTATAAATTCAATTGACTAAATTGAACGTTCTATTAAAGCTTACTAATAGTCTTCAAATATCTCGAAAATAATTGAAAACAAAGAATACAACGTAGGCATTTAAATTTAGAATAAGAAAATGATTTTACTCCTTTAGGATTGCTTCATAAAAATTCAGACAACCCACATATATTCCTAAGTTTCATATCAAAAGATATGTTCTTCCACCTTCGTCTGGTTTTCGTCCATAGATAATATCCTTCAAGTACCAAAGGGTTCTGTTCCCTATAAGAAAAATTGAGTGTGATAAGCATGATGAACGAGCGTTCTGAAGCAGGCATTTTAGATACAAGGAAAGAAAAATTTGTCAGATTTCTGGAAAAATATACGAGATGTTTCATTTAAAAAAAAAATGAAATAGTAATTTTGATTGCTATCTAGTTGATGTACAAAAATGTTCGACATACTGCTGAAAACTTGTATAAACATTCATGCACGACGCGCTTAGGATAATCGAGTGTTAAAGAAACAAATGCATTTCTCGAAAATCTCAAATGGTCTCAATTATGTCAAAAGCAAGTTTCAATAGGCAAAGATAATAAGACTGACATAAAATGGAGCAACGCATCGAAAAATATAAAAATTTTCCGTTGGTTGTGTGTTCCGGATTTGGACAGTGCCAGGTCGTTTTTTTTTTAACAATAATGTAGAGTTTACTGACCAGTGAGCCATATATGGCTCACACAATGCGATGTTCACACTTGCACTCATACACTCTGCAATACAACCTCCAAAGCAGATCGGAGATATATCTGGTTCACATGACTTGAAATAAGAACCTCTGAACTAAAGATTTATTTGAAAAGCCAAACAGAGAAATGTAAAAACTTAATGCTGTGTGCGGTGTTGCAATATATAAATGTGTGCAACTTCGAACTGAAGGCTTACCTATTTCAAAGAATAATGGAAATATAGTAGACGCAATATAATGGCAGTGTCTCAATAGCACTGGCGTTTGGAAATATAAGTAATCTAAGCAAAGAAATATTAAAATTATATCTAATGCATTTTATTGTAACATTTCCTCATTCCGATCGTGTATTCTAACAATAGCGAGCGAACTACTTTCCAAATCTACGAATTACATTTCAGCGCCACGGGCTGATTTCCATTATTTAACCCTCGGATTCCGACGTTTCAGCCCCTTGACGTGTTGTGCATTATGCTCAACTTCGGGTACCGCTAGATAATACACTCTTATCAAGAGCACCACACACACAGTTCCACATACTTATAGCTGCTGTCTGCATTCTAGTCTGGTGTGTAGATATAATACAGACTCAGTATTTATTTAGCTTGCCGTACGTGAGATTTTCCGTTCTCGACAGTAGATTAAGTATTTGTTTTGCTAGAACTTGAAATAAATGTAGTGCAGCTTACTGCGAAATAAAGAAGGATTACCCTAGTTGTTATGGAATATAAAAGAGAATAAAATCAATTCGAATTCCGGTAAACAAGTGCGCTCTTTGAAAAACTAGCTTTCTCAGGGATTACGTACATAAATGATAAATCAAATAGGGCAGATATACTATTTTATAAAATAGGAAATAATAATTTTTTTTTACAAATTTTGATTATCTTGTAATCATTTTAAGCTTTTGTTTTTCATGCCAAGTACATATAATAGGTTTACCGTCTCATCTACGGGATTCAATTATTTTTCACCGATCCACTGTCCCCAATGTGTAGTGTACTACATAGTTTCTTACTTCTTTTCGTACAAATATAACGCTCGCTATCTTACACGTAGAACGTATCATAATCCCGTTGCCATATGTTACCCCCTTTATTACTGTCCATTTACTGCAACTAAAATGAACCATGCGTGTACGTGTACAACTTTACAATGAAGTTGATATGTTGCAGCGTCGTCGTGATGAAACTAATAAGAAACTTGCTCTATTTCATCGCTGCAGACAGGATCTGTCTCGTTAGTTTCACGAAGTGCGTTCATTGTCCGAGATTCTCTATTGGGGAGGAAACTTATCATATAATGGGCCACGAATTTTCGTATTATACATTTTTTAAAAAGGCGAAAGATATATTTAGTAAGATCGAATAGTTAGCCACACTGTACTTTACCTTCTCAGATGCACGTTGCTCTGTTGCTGTGGAGTAACGAGGTCTAAAACAATGTTGGCTATTTAGTGACTTAATGACTAAGTTGGAGTTTGTAAAAGAAATGTTATGATAGTATTCCTTGGCGCATTTCTCGTGCGGGCGCAACTTTAACAACTTTGAAGAAGTAGAACATGTTTGTCGCCTCTAAACCAGTAAAATGGACACATGTTACACAATATAATGGATTTTATTTCAATGAATAAATATTTTATGCTTTTTCTAATTTTTGGTTTTGCTAATTAAGAATTATAAATGAGATCAGAAAATTGCAATGCCCACATATTGGAAAATAAACCACTATGTAACGTTTCAGAAAACGAATCAATGTAATGTGCTCCATTTTGTAGCTTATTACACGCTATTAAGATTTAAATCTCCTTTCATTCGTGCAAATCCACAACCTCCGCTTACCATTCTCTTTTTCCATTTACTATCAAAGCAGAATCACGTTAACCCACGTATAAGAAGAACTTACTTCCTAATTCTAATTACACGGGCTTTACAAAACTTAATCCTATGGCAGCAAAATTTACAAGATTCAAATGCGTTTATAGCGAAGAAAAATATACCGGTTCAAAGTCAACCGGCTTACGTTAAATCAAAACGTAGTCATACAGAAAATTGCCCCTTTGAAGTTATATTTCAGTTTTAGGATGGCCTAAATATTATAGAGACGGCGCTATCTCGCTGAAATCGAATCCTAACTATGCACATGCGGAAATTAAGCAAAACGAAAACGAAATAGCATTTCATGCAGCTACCTTCAATTTCGCTCGGTAAATATAGAGGAAAGCGGTTATCGCCGAAAGAAATAGATATATCAGATCTCGAGCAAATTATATACGTCTCAGAGCATCTAGAGGATGTTGATATTGATTGGAATATGTTATTTTTTATATACCTATGCATATGCTTATTTTTTTCCAGGTCATGGAAAAGATAGAAAATATGAAAACAGACAGAAACATATGTACCACTAAGAAGTATGCTATTGCAGCAGGAATCTGCTGTTTTCAGCGTAAGGAGTCAGTTGCTAAATAAAATAGTATTGCTTTTTGCTTTTATTATGTGGAACCTGCAACATAGACGGAGTTACCTGTATCTTCAAGAGTGCATGAAGGACAATGCAAATTAATGAAAATTATCGATCTTTATTTTGTGTCCTGTTCTCCAAAAATGTCGGTATCGTATAGAATTACTTCTGAACCACTAAAAGGGAGAAGTAAAATTGTTGGCTCATAAGTAAAAACATATCTCGCAAATGTCAGAAGCAATTCTATCAGCTAAATAATTTTCGGGATATTAACATCATGCACTACATTATGTAGAGTAAACACCTACGGCCGTCGGTTTGCAAATGTTAGATTTAGTTAGTTGTTTAATATGTCAATTTTATACAAATAGATGGGATATCGATCAAATACGAATAACCAATTTTTAATCTGATTTTACCAAACACCATTTAACATTACTTGCATAAACATTAACGGATCTTAGTGCTTCATGTCCTTTTTCTTCTGTGTGAGTCGAGTTATTTCCAAAAAATGCGCTTCGCCGAATTAAAGCCAGTAAAGAACAGGAATGCAAATGCTAAATTCTACTAAATCATCTCCGTTTTTGTGTAATCGTTAAATATGTACGCATTTTGACATACCTAATGACGGTATTTACTAAGTTTGTGTTAAAAATTTCATTTATATGGAGCGCTTTAGGTATGCGAAATTGTAGTATGTTACGTCACAAACTAATTAAGATACGAATAATTCGAACACGCGCAAATTCATTAATCAAGCTCCCTTTCAACTATTATATTCCCTGTTTTTGAATATCCGCCTATGACTATACAGATTTGGATAAGCATAAATGTACATCAGGCAGCCTACGCTTAATGCTTGTACAGCAAACGCACCGCACACGTTTATGGTCAGGTATTGCTCATATGCAGCTGGGCACAAATACCTTTTGCCATCAATACACCATTCTGGACATACAGAATTAGTTAAAAGACCAATCAAACGTATATACGAGTACATGTTCTAATGCTATACGTTGCATTTAGGTAGTCCAAGTAACTTTGATATTGTGGATGCCTTGGATATAAAATCCCACGTTACAGAGTTATTAGGGAAGAACTTCCTAAATTCCATATTCTACACGTAAAATAATTCAAATGAACTCAAATGTAATTATCCAATTTTTATTTCTTCCCTTCACACTTCATTTGTATTTTTTTGTATTGTGACTCGTGTCTTTCTTTGCACCCTGCGTGTCGTCTTTTACTTTGAATCAGTCCCAACGGTGTGAGGTCTGGAGATCTTGATGGCCAAGTAATAGATCACCACGACCAATCCAATATCCAGGATTGCATCCAAATGTTGCCTGACCTGACAAGGAGCTACAGTACTTCGCTGCTATTATTACACTTTTACTACACTATTACACTCCAGACGGCAGCGAACTAGATACTGTGTGTTTCGCATGCGAGGGTCCATTCGTTAGCTGCGCCGATGGTGCGCACCCGAATTTGCCTACTTTAATAATAACATTAATAACACAAATAGTTCAATTAATGCATTTTCTTCCTTTTTGAGATAGTAAAGAAGCACGATCATTTTCTCTAAAACCAAATCAAGTGGACTAAATTTCATTCTTTCTTACCTGCGTCGTCGAATAGAAATATGGGAAGATAATACGTACTGCCATTACAGGTTACCCAAAACTTGACGTATGTTGCTAAAATTGGTAACTATGCACAATGTATTTGTTTGAAAAGAACTGCGTTCACATACGCAAAAGTGCCAGAGACAACCCTTTTAGTACTGTAAGCAATATTATTGGAATTGAAAGTTTTACTGTTTTCAAAAAGTTTAAATTCTTACTGCATGACTGCAGCAACATTGTACATATACCTTTATATATATATATAGCGGCATAATCTCAGCAATAAGTTCCTGCATGTGTTAATCATGAAAAGAGCGTCATAGAGGAATTCGTTTTTGTCTCTTTTCTTTTTGTAACAGTAATGACAAACCAATATGAAGTGCACCATCCTAGGAAAATGGAAAACAACACTTCTGCATTTATTTAAATGAAATATTAAAACGGGAAGATTGTATTCGTTTAAATACAATAAATACAAATAAATTTGTAGCCTTTTTCCAAATGTTTTTAAAACCATCACATTTATAGATGTTACCCCCTTTATTACTAGACAACACAATATCATTTCAGCTGTAATACAAAAAAAGAATATAATTATCCTTGCAAAGAAGCGATATTGTAGCAAATAAAATTGAAGTCCTTTGTGCTTTTATTGTCAATCCATCATGCTTTCATTTTAAAAAGGATATTATGAATTCAATGAGATTTCTGCATGACCTAAATCTGCACTTATTGATTGATTATGAAGAGTAATTAATGAATTAGCAATTAATATCTTACATCCTGGCAAGGGCAATTACACGAAAGTATTTTAAAACAAGTACCTAAAAATGCTAGATACGACCGACAAGAATATTTTTTTCCCACTGCAACGAGCTTTCGAGAACATCCTTCATAAGGATATAGAGCGCAATAAAAAACGTTACCCGTCCTGATGTGTATGGTTCTATGAAACGATCTATTATAAAGTTTGTGCGACAAAATACGACGTGTAAGCTGGCAAACATCAACAACAAAGTTAGTGCTGTACTCTCTGATATGATCAGATGGGTGTTTGTTCGAAATTTCAATAGCGTCCGTTTTCCCAAAGCGAAGGACTAGTCAATACACCGGAGAACACAGTGAGTGGACGTAATATTATAATGGGAAATGCACAGCCTCTAGTAGTGCTAGTTTCCACATGGACCTGGCATGGCTATTGGTCAAAATTCTGTTTCACAATAATGTAAAAGAGCATTCATACCCTTCATTTCATACGTATTCTGCAAGTACTTACTACTACTTATGTATTTAACACACCGATGTGAGTTTGCTTTTTTATATCAATTTTTTTGTTATCTATTATTAGTAATTTATTTTCCGACTTATGCTTTATTGGACATTTTTATATATTTGTATGCTAATGATTTAAGTGTTATCAAACCAGGTTTTCCTGTCAGTTTAGTTGTAAATATTCTGGGAAAAAGGTTATTATCAATAAATAAAGTTCTTCATTTCACATTCTTCTATCACAGTAACGTAAAGCTTAGTCCCGGCTTACATAACAACAATAAGAATCGCAATGTACTTGAGGGAATGAGTTTCCTGTAGTAGATAGATAGTTCCTGTCGATATGCTGGGATCGTTTATCTATAATTTTAAATCATGTCGCTTCTCTAGAATAATATCCTGAGACATAAATAAAACTAAACGTGTTCCAGGTTTAGACTGTGTCACGGTAGGTAATTGGAAATTCGACGTTTCGCCCACAATCGTACGAGGCTTCTTCAGGAGAAGGAAAGGTGGAAGGCTACAGTTTTCGTCTCTGGCATGGTTCACACGTTGAATTACCATGCTAAGGTTTCCTTCTCTCCCATATGATTGTGGGTGAAACGTCAAGTTCTCGATTTTCTACTATGACACGATCAAAACCCCGAACATGTTCAGTTTTAATTGACCAGGGTGTTATTAATCCTGAGACATACTTTAGTTCACGAAGTCAATGTTCTTTTGAATGATATAATTTTGTTGGCCACTGGTAATGCGTTTCTTTTTATTCGTATGACTAGTTCTTGCTAATTGCCAGCGCGGCCACTAATTGCTTTGACGTTTACCTATTCGTTGCAGAGGATTTAGTTCCTCGCTGATGTCTCGGACATTGTGCACTTTATGCGAAAGCTCTCCTTTAAAATAACTAATGAATTTCAGCTAAATACAAAATTCTAGGCAATTAAAATTTAATATATATCCGTTTTGTTTCATCGCGTATATTATGCTCTCGATATTCGCGTCTCGTTATGAAGCTTAACTTGTTTGAGTACGAATGGCATCCGAACAGGTCAAGCCTAGCGCTTTGTTGGATAGACAGCTGCATAGCGCGAAACGAGAGAAAAAAAAGCAAATTGAGAAATGCCATCGGTGCCGCTTCAATATGTTTTCTAGATATGTGTCTTTCATGTCAATAAAGTGCTTAATCAGATTGTTGCCAGGGTGATATTTACGCATGAAGAAATATTGATTGTGGCGTTCTATCAGTGTTAAAATTAATAGAATATTTTTATATCTTTTACGCACAGGATATAGCTTGACGCGCACATCCAGGATTTCATTTAGATTTGTTCTAATTTTATGAAGTAACATTTATCTTATGGATTGTTGCTTTGTGTTTAAAAAGATTTTTGTGTGGGAGAAGCTTTTTAATACGCTTAAAGCATCAGCGTGTAGTCTATAAGTAAAACACTTCGTCCTTATTTATAATATTGAACTTATGTATTAATATTACGCGGTTATCTAGATTCATTAATAGTATCTTAGTGGACATCAGTTTTAGAATGTTAATAATCTTAGCAAGAAATAATCAAAGCTTCTCGGGTGAAGATTTTGGCTTCGTTTTATTTAGTTAGTATATAAGACCTTTTAATTAGTAAAATCTTTTTATAATTTACAATAGATAAAGAAGGATCAAATTTTCCTTACTCTGAACAGAGGTCGTCTTTTTGGTAGTTGGATCCAACATCACAGAGTAGTATCATAATTTATAGGATACGAATACCAGATTCAGTAATAAAACAGTTGAAATCAGTTTGGAGAATTCCACTCGTTTTATAAAACCAACAAATTCAGATACATAGTTAACGTAGACAACTATCAAATGTAGCACGTATGTAGGTCTTTAATCGGGGATGTCTGAAGCAACGAAGAATCAGTAGGTATATTATTAATTTTACTTTGCAAAATAATGGAATCAGCAGCAGAATTTACTTATCTGCAAGTAGCACATTGAATTCTTAATTACGGTTACAATTATTCTCCCGAAGAACAGCAGCTAAAAACAAAGCGGAGCAAAAACGTTTATAGTCCATAATGTATTTTACATTGAAATGTATAGCGATAATGAGTTGTAAAAAACTTGTAAATAATTGGTTACATGGCATCCAAAAAGCTTCGCATTATCAAAACAAAAGGATCCGAGTGAACCGTGGTCTGCAATATTGAAGGTTTTTCTACCATAATGCACAGGCGACAACTTGCTGAATAACGAAACATTACTACTTCAGTTTAGTCGATTATCAACAGATAAACCAAGAAAATTTCCAGCGGTCTATTATTCTTTATAAAGACTATCTTGTAATGGTAGATTGGATAATATGTCGTAGAATAATACACCAAAAAAGGGAACTATGGACAACATCAGAAGCAAAGACCACCTGAGAACCAGAAATAGCACAGAGAGGCACATCGTCAACATGCTGGGACGAACAACAGTTTGTCAAAAGAAGAGCTAAATCATTAACATCAATTGAGGACAAAGTAGAATCCAGGATAGAACACGTCAAGTCTGTTTGTCAAGAACCGTAGCGATAAGACTTGAATATATTGTCCATAGCCCACAGATATTTTGTTTTTAATAATCCAATTAACGAATAATATGTTCATATGAAAACCTTGAACGTGTTTTAGTTTTAGCAAAGGGAATTAGACCCGCAATTCTTCAAAAAAAAAGCACAGGAAACGTAAAATTTTCATTTCTCTTCGATTGATTTAATTACATATGTGGTCCAAATTAGAGTTACCAAAATTTATTATCAATAGTACGTTAAAAGAAGCAATATCGTAGTAGAAAAAAAAACATCAGACAGAAACAGAACAGTTGTATAACACGGTTACGAAAAAAAACCTTTGAAACTGCCAACTCTGCTCTTTTTTTTTTAGCACCAGCCGGGTCTCGTTCATCCATGTTGTCCATTAAAAGCATTGTACTCTCCATTGAACTTTATTGGCTAATTAAAATTCAGGTAAGATGCAGCAGTTGAATAGTGGGCATAGCAAGAATTACTGCAAGATGTGCAGTACATTGTAACTTTCGTAATGACATAATTTTATTAAACCATAAATATATACAAAAAGTGCTATGGAGTTGGTTTTACAAACTAATATTAATCTTATACTTCAGAAGGCTTTGAAATACTCCAGACATTCGAGAAATCTTACCACCAAATTGCTGAGGTTTTCCTTTCTGTATAAATTTTCACAAATACGTACACCTTTAATTTAGAATGTTAATGGCAGTATAAGAAAATTATCAAGAGTATTATGATGAACAAATTACACGAATTCATAATTATATTCGCAGAAAGCAGTAGCAAATGAAAGGAACGGAACAAAATCGCTAGAAATTTCGACAGTTCCTACGCCACGATGTGTTTGTCTTTCGACGAATTTCCCACTTTAACTTAAACGAAGCACAATGAGTGTGAAAAGGCGGCGAAATCACTTACCCAAACCCTTACGTTACCAACCACGATATTTCGGATCGTAGATTTCCATCTACGACGCATTGTTAGTGCGTGGGAAATTTATTCACGAAAGTGGAAGCGTTGAGAAATTTTCTCGCCTTCTTTCAAGTTTTGAGCATGGAACAAAAGATGTAGGAGGATTTTAGTGGAATACGAAGACGTATTATCAGTTCTCTAAAAGTAAAATACTTTCTAGTTATAACATTATAATTCTTTTAAAAATGAATGGTTAATGTATTCTTAATGAAGGGGATCTTTGATTAATATTTACAGAAAGGTAGGTCACAGAAAACATCTTAAGCAGTATTTATAATTTGTGTTACTTAATCAATCGCCAAAATGTATTCCGATACATATGACGTAGATTATACAGCGGGGTCACTGGTATCGTACATACATTTTCATAACTAGAAGTTATTTGTCTGCAAACACGAGGGAAGTTCGATAATTACCTGGCTTCGGTAAGAAATGGCGTTACTAGAATTGAAGTAACACTATTTTTCGTAAAAGTAGCCTTTGAATAGAGTCCTATCAAGTTCAAACAGATACTTTAGTTAGTTTGTGAATGACAGCCATTTAAAGTGAACTATTGTAATTTAACAGTGGAATAAATCTAGTATAGAGCAGCGATTAAATATTTGTTTTTTTTTTAAGAAACTGAATCATAGATTTCATTGAAGTCTATGGAAACTTTACACCTTTCTTATCGACGATCGAATATTGGACAGCTGAATTTAAGTAGTTGTACGAGCATTTTTGATGAAGAACGTCCAAGTCGTCCAAATGAGGCTACCACATTAGAAATAATTGAAGATATTCACGATATGACAATGCATGATCGAAGATTAAAAGTGCGTGAAATTGGTGAAGCTGTGGGCATCTCAATTGACTGGATGCAAAACTTTTTAGCAACTCATTGGAATGTAAGAAAGATTTTCGCAAGATGGATGCCGTGATTGCTCAGAATCAATCAGGGTGCCGGGATTGCTCACAATTGATCATACATCAACAATGCTGTGAAAGGAAAACGTCTGCATTTGGTCAAGAAAATAATTCTGTTTCATCAAGACAATGCATATGTGCACACATATGTCGCTGCCATGGCAAAATTCCACTAGTTATTATACGAATTGCTTCCGCACCCATCATATTTCCTAGATGTAGCCCCCAGCGATTATTCCTATTTCCTAATACGGTGCCTGAAACGAAGTGATCGCAGCAACAAACGCCTATTTTGCACGGTTGGAGCAATTGTAATTTTTAGGCGGAATGCAAGAGATAGAAAAACCTTGGACTAAATGTGTGGACCTTAAGGGAAACTATGCTGATAAATCAAAAGAATTTTACATGTAAGAATGTTTTTTTCTTGCTAAGACCAGGAAATTATCGAACTCCCCTCGTATTATAATATTTCAACAGACGACATCCTAACGTGCCAATATACTGATTAAAACCTTCACAAAAGTCGCATTTCAACAAGTTCTACGTGCATCATATATATGGCACACTTACCTTAGTATCTCCTGTATTTAGCATATCACGAGTGCAGAAGAACTAATTTTAATTGTCATACAGCAGATACATTTCACAGAAGTCCAGAAAGAAGTTTTACGACAATGTTTCCAAAATTAAGTTTACCTTAAATGTTACGCTAAAGGTCTGTTCTTAATCATAACTTGACAGCGAATTTACAGGGCTCCAAAGGACGGGAAACAGTTGAATGACTAATTTGAGAAAGTTTCGACTAAAATGAAATTGTCGCAAAAACTTCTAAGAAAAGCATCTTCATTTTCGCTTTGGTTTAATTGAATTTATATTTCCAGAATCACGCTCTTACGCCTCCAGAAGAAAAAACAATCGGGGGCCGCAGCCTTTCAATTTACTGAAGGAGTAAGTTTTCAGTTTCATGAGGAAGTTCTCGTAATATCCTTCTTGAAAATGACACCTCTGAAACCTTGTTAATGTCAAACAGGTTCTTAAAAACTCATTCATGACTATAGATAATTATATGAGAATTATACAGAATGTTTCATGATTTGATGCATTTTTTAAGAAGTTTTTTGTGGAGGTACGTTCGTAATAAATCTCATTACTTCAATACCTGTTGCTGTACGACACCGTGATTCCCGTCTTCTGCATCTGGGTGCACCTCTGATAAAATTTCCATTTAATCGATTGTCCTAAAATAGTATCAGCCCCGTTCAGTAGCTTGTCCAGACTTAAATGATGATTATTTTACGAGATAGATCATTCCACCTAGAATTTTCCAAGTCAGGAATATTGGAGAACTGTAACTTCCTAAGAACTTGAATGAATTAAACGTTTCAGGAATTACAAAAATTAAGTATACCCTTTATTATATAGTACGATCAGGAAGAATTGGAATAATAACATAAGAAATTCTGGAAAGGTAACTAATTCCTAACAGATACTGGGTTTCTAATATTTCTCAATTTTTCGGTGTGACTAATCAATTCGTTCACGTCCAGTGTGTGTAATATGCACCACAGTTTTGATGTCTTTTAGCAATTTGGCAGCTTTAAGGAATAAGCTGCAGCATCTCTTACAAAAAGCAAGGCTGTCTCCCGTTTCGCCGTATCCTGGAAAATTTTGTTAACACAGTGAGTTTAGTTTACTAACAGTTGCTGTTAGCTAATCGTCAATGCATAATCCTAAGTAGTTAAGTTCACAGATTCGATGTATTGCCATATCATTCGAAACAATCTTAATATTAGTTGAGTCTCTTTTGGGAATTATGAAATAATGAGGTATTTGCTTTTGTCAACAAGAAATAACTTATTTTCGGAAAACCATATGTTCACAGTATTTAGCAATTAGTAACGATGTATGTCGGCACGACTCTATCCGAGCGTCTAGGCGAAACGATAGAAGTCCACAAGCACTCTACCGTACAGCAAGTATTGATGCGAAAATTCCGCGTGACACGTCAAAGGCGCAGACAAACAGAAACATTATTGGCTATTTTAAATTTATCATTAGATCCTTGCCCTGTAGGATAATAGATGTTTGTTATTATTATTGGTTATAACAACTAAAACATCCTTACTACGTATTGAATTCAAAGAATTAATTGTTTTAGAGGCTAATATATTCACACTTTCACGGTCAATGAACCATTGTGATAGACAAGCAAATTTCGTGGCGAAAAACCATATTTCGTATTATGAAAGAAAACTGGAAATGTTGTTCATGAAAACACGAAAGTAATTGTTTATACGGTCAAATATTTACGAAGGTAGTCTGCCGGCATTTTAATCAACGCTGTAACATAAACATTTGCCGATGGAAAAATCACAAAGCTTGTCTGAAGTCGCAGTAAATACTTTTTCCTTCCTGTGTTGATAGAGGTTTTTGTGTCCGCTGCGAATAAGAATAACCTAGCCAAGTTAAAAGTAGCATACGTGAAGATTACGCTTTTATACCAACATTTTTTTTTTACCAACATCGATTAAGGATTATTTCTTTGTTTGTTTTATTATAAATTGCTAACAGATGTAAATACTAGGCATATATATTTCAATTCAGATTGAGGAGGACGATATTTCCATAACCTGCAGAAAAAAAAAATCTTAACTACGCTCTTTTTATTATACGAGTAACGCGGGTAACAATTGCTTTAATGAAATTCTGTCGTTCTTCGCTATAACCCTTTGAATGTTATTAAAGGAAAGATAACGAAAACGAATTCTGAATTAAGTTGGCTACGCTTTTAAATGGACCCGACTTTAATTCAGAGAAATTCATTCCATATCATTTTAGACAACAATTAATATTGAATAAATAAAAGCAAATATCTACCTTACCTTATTTTCTAAAGATTTTTAGAATGTAGTTCGTCCTTTTTGAATTCTGATACAAAGAGTAAAATATTTGCAAATTAAGTAGCAACAAAATTAAGCAACCTAAAATAACCTCTAACTGACTAGATTGATATTTTTTTCAAACGGGAAATATGCAACTGCGTGTAGATTTTGTACGAATCTATTAAATGCTTTTGGTTCTCAAAGAATAAAGTCTACAGCATGAATATTAGAGACTATGCAGTGTAGCTTATCAAATTGGTATCCATTATAAAAAGAAAAGCTTGAAATAGTATTAAATATAATAATCGACTCAAGGTAACTGTAGTACATTTAAAGAACACAGAGTTATCTTGAAAGTTATACCTTCCTTCGACGTATAAATGATTATCGAAAAAAATTGATAAATGACGTAGTAAAACACTGCAACACTGAAACACTTCATTATCACCCTTGCCACAACGCTTCGATTTGAAAGCTCACCACATATTAGACATTTTTGGTATTCTTTTAGCGCTCTGATATCCTTAGCTTTCCTTCTTATAATACACGGTGTATGGGTTACTTGCAACTACATTTACAGATTTTTATGATGTCCTTCTACAACTTCTAAATGAAGAAACGTGCACCCTTTCTTCTTTGCTATCTGAGACACGTGCACCCTCCTCTACAACGTTTAGATCGGCATAGAATTGTTGCTTCAATCAATATCGTCGTTTGCAGCAACCTCAACTACGTACATTTTCACAGCAGGACAATCCATTTGAAGGGGCTAGTTATTAATGAGAAGTAAAAACTAGGGGCGGACCTATATTAGAGCCCTATGGAGCACTTGGAGTTGGCACGAATCCTTTATATGGAATCAAAACAAGAAGTGCAGACATTTTGAGCTAGAGAAGTTGTAATGGCCGTTCGGAGTTACTACGCCAATTAGCAAAAGCATAGACGCGAGCGCAATTATATGTGTCGCAGTGTACAATACCTTCTCATACACTGTTGCAAAATTTATTATTATGAAAAGAATGCTATTTAAACAATGTGAATAGTATATTTTAATCCTCACTGGTTTGAAGAACTGGGATTATCTTGTTTCTAAAATAAAGATAACATTAAATAGTTTTCCACGGATTCAGTTTGCTTATTGTGAAAGTTAACGTAAATGTACATTTGTTATTAAATATAGAAAAATTGCTGAATTAAGTTTCCCATATGACAATCTCGGTCAAGGATAGTTCAAAAACATTGTCTATCTAAAACAAACACTTGCGATCAATAACAACTGGCGCTTTTGCCTCATCGGAGAAAGAGGTTAAAAATCTAAAGGGGACATGTAGCAAGTAATTTGAAATACTTTCTTGGGGAGTAGAAAACCATGAAGGAATAGACGGATAGAACTAAATATTAACAATAGCCAAAATGGTATCTGGATAATACCTTTAATAATGTATCATAATCTAGTAGTCTTATTTAATTGACAATTTTAAACTGTAACTGTCTAAAAGTTACGTAATTTGATAAACCAGACATGTATATTAAATTAGACTCTTTTGGACTCTCTTGGACTTTTCACGTCCAATTAAAATTTAGGAGCTTTCAGAAATCCTTGAAACAAACTTTCTGTATAATACCGTTTAATTGATTAGTTGAAAAGGTCTAACTTCAGACTTCCGCTTAAATATTTTGTTTTATTTAATGTTAGTGGATACTCTGCATTTCTTCCTCTTAAATAATAAATTTTTAAATTATAATAATACATGTTTATTATGCAATCCTCGTTAACAGGATAATATTGTAATATTATGGTGAATATACTTGGTAAGGCAAACACACAAGTTTAATTGATTAATCCGTGGCAGAAGTGAAAATGAGGGTCGACGTATGCTCGAAACACCTGTCACAGATTAATTAATTAAACTTATGTAGTGCGGAATGTGTCGATATTTTGATACTTTTGTGTTGTTTGCATAGTATCCCGTAGCCCTTGCTACCTTTATACTTGCACTTTGGCTAACGAATACCCTTGTTAAGGAATCTTTGATCTAGTTCTTAACTAAACATGCGTATCATAGACAAACAAGTTGTCATTCTATGAAATGATTCACGTCTTTTTGAAAACAATGAGTGATTGCGTCTGCATATCAGCCAGCATGTTAGCATCCTTTTCTGACCTAGTAACATTACAGATATGCCAATTGCCTGGAATGTTGCCAAAGTTTGACTCACCTCCCGCGGCGAGTCTGATTTACTTTACAAGAGTTCAGAGATCGAATTTGATTTTTTATTACACGGTACCTAGTTCTGGCTTGTTTTCGTGGAACCTTGGAATATTGGTCTGGAACGAATCACTGCCCCTCGAAATGACGAACGTGGAAATTATTTACATATACAAGTACCTAAAGCACTGATGTGCACGTCATCTCGGGCTCAGCAATTTAGCAACTGCTTAAGAGTTGGTTTGGGGAATAGCAAGCGTGTATCTGTCTTCACACCGTATCGTGAGCGATTCCATTAATACTACAAGGTGTTTATATTTCTAGGCATTGAAAGCATATCTATCCCAAATCTGTTGGGGTACTTTTGCCCCAAATATTGTATTTTACGTTATTTTACATACTTAATTCTGAAATTTTTAGGCAAATTCTTATTTGATTTAATAATAAACGCAAAAATGTTAAAATTGCGTGAATAACGTATAGTTAACTAAATACTTTTTACCCATCAACTTCCTTCGTTCCTTGGAAAATATTTAATATGAATAACTTGCGAAAAGCGATCATATAAAATGTCACACGTATAAGCGAACACGTAATAGGAAGGTCGACGATATGCGGTAGCGGACAAAAGTTACATGAATATTCATAATATGGCGGCATGTATTTCTGTTGGTTTTATTAATAACCCAGAAGACTGATTTCCCGTAGACAGAGCGGTGTGTACATCTACAGATCCGAACATGAAGTATAGATGAACCCGATATCAAGCCTTTTGACAAGCGCCAAGTGGAAATTCAAAGAGGGAGAAAAATACCATGTGCGCGAGCGACGAGGAAACGGTGCCAGAAAAAGATGGAGCAGAAAGGTGTGCATGCGCCTTCTACAAATTTCATATTGATCATTCCAACACGGTTAGTGGTAGCACTATATTTAAAAATGTCGGTTTTAATGTTTTCCAAATAAACAGTTTTAATTCTATTCTGTACTCACATCCAGTACTATAGAGAAAAAAAAAGATAAATATAAGGAAATAAACTTCAGCGTGCCTTTGCTTAGTAAAAATTGAAAGTGCCAATGGAAAAAATCTACCACGTGCTAATAAAAACGTATTCCATGTATTTCGGTAACTTCATTCACTGTTTGATATTATGCAAATTTAGGAGTACCTGGGCATGCATATGTAAATGCGACCGAAGTAAATTTAATTTAGTACGACCCCTTTCTCCTAACTGTAGCTTTAGCTCCAGGTTACCGGAGAAAAATGTTTACACGGAAAATTGGTACGACTTAATGGAAAATTGAGATATGTTCAGTATATTAGGCACATCTATCTATTGACATCTAAAATAGTTTTATGTTGATTTTTATTTATGAACTCTTTAACAATAATAATAATTTAATTTCTACCGATTAAATAGGAACTGCCCGCACGAGTCCGAACCTTAGTGGAAGGAGAGGAGGGTTGGTCGCCCATGCTCCGCATGTTCCTTTCTTAACCTTTAAGAGATAACGATCGCTCGGAACCTGCCTCACATCTTGCCCGCCGGAGTCTAGGTCGAGCGACAATTATCGGCCCGTCAGAGCCTAGGCCGCTCAAGTGTGACAACTATCGGTCTCTTGCGCCCCAGGCCCCCCAGAACTTGCAACTATCAAATCGTGCCTGCCAGGAACTTGAGTCCAACAACGACTAGTTCCAGCCCTTAAGAGCCAAGTAAGGAGCTCCCGAAGAGATTGGTTAGTGAAGCTACACATAAACGCCACTCTAAGGACTGGACTGGTACATATAATATCATACTTCGTAACTTAACAAAAACTAAACCTATATATACACATAATAAAAATATAAAGTAGTTATGAAAAATCGTAATTCTTCTAAATGTAGATGTCCATGCTCTGTATAGATGTTACAGTGAGTGTTTTATTACTTCTAGATGTTTCTCTAAGAGTGAGTCCCATCGAATCCAGAGATTAAGCGTATAATTCGTTTTCGGGCAATGAATATTCTGTCGATATTAGATGCCTGACTCTACGCAACAATATTATAAGAGACTGCATAAAAGGCTAAGGCACGGTACAACTGTAGCAATGCGTCCTTGCGTAAAGACTCCTTCAAAATGAATAAAACAAAGAAACACTTACTTGGCCTATCACACATCGCGTCCATTTGATTGTCCCATGAAAGGTGCTGACCAACAAACGCTTCCAAAAACTCGATCACCGCAGGTGGTTCAACAAGTGCGTTATTAACTTTATATGTTCCGGGAGGTCGTTGAGGTACGCCAGAAATATAAGCGGTCTTAAGACACTTCAATGGGGGACACCCGTGTCCATTTCGAAGGTCCTAGAGTAGACGTTCTGTATTCTGACTAGAAATCTCTTCACCGTCAAATAAGACACAATCCAGTTGTTTCTGCCGCCTCGCAGTCCTGTCAATTTTCTGAGAGACGTCGATGTACAACCTTAGCAAATAATAATACATCTAAACATAGAATATAAAATAGAGGCACATTATAACAGAAAAAGCATGAACCACAAACAGCGTGTGTGTCAGGCATAGCATACTGCTAAGGACCAGAATCTTGTGGTGTCAGTATAGCAACGGTTAACCTATAAAGGGCAATTCAAGTTAATGTGGTATATAAAGAGAAGCACAGCTTAGTGCCATAATAGCCAGTGACACGGCGATAAGAGACAAACGCAGTGAAATGTTGAAGGGATGTGATGATTTTAGTCTGATTGATGTAGACGGAAATAGACGATTGTTCACATTTTCCAGGAGGGGCATCGCTTGCTTTCTTCAGCTGTTTACTCCTTGCAACTTTATAGTCATTTCAACAAATCTAAAGCGTAGCTGTCTAAGTGTGTACTTTTACTAGACTAACGTTTTCACATTGCCATTAATATGTCACTTTATATTTTTCAATCTAAAGGCACTATCGGCGAATCAATCGAAATGGAAAACGGTCTGCAGTAGCTAAAGCTCCGCCGAAATGCTAATAAGCAACGGAAACGTTTTCAACACGACACGAAATTTGCATTGCATTTTTTTGCTTTGCAGCTCATCACATCTGCTTCGGTTCCGTTAGAATTAGAACTCTTCAAGCTCCAATTCCATGCAAATCTGCTCGAATACGAACGAGCGCTACGTAAATATATGTATCCCAAATTCCTCCGCAAATACATGCTGACAGAATGATAAATGATTGTCTACGAGGTCCAATAATCCGAAACACGATATTGGTTATTAAAAATTCCATCATTGGTGTGATGCAAGTTATAACTCAGCAACGCTTTCTAGTGCAAATATCGCGAGTTTCGGTAAGGTATTTCCCAGCGTTAATTAAACTTTTAGTTTGCCGCAGACCGCTCCAGCCCTGTAAACTGATCTCGACGATTTACATATTATCATTACGACGTTGCAGAAAGGACGCACGTAAAACCAATGAATATATGGTGAAATAATATTTCCTAATGTTTGCATGGTCTGAAAGGATTATGTTGGGCTCAGACGATGAATAAATTGCTTCTTCGTTAGAGGAGATTAAAAATTTTGCACTCGACGCAGCGTGGAAGATACGACAAGGATGTTAATTAAAACAATTGTTAATGAAATAAATAGGAAAATCCAAACTGGATTACTTGATGATAACGCTTATTATAATAATTACTTAATACTACGTCAAGTACCCTGAGAGAACATTCTTATACTTAGCAATTTCAAATTACGAAAAACAAAATATGCATAATGACGAAACGTTTTTACCAAATATTAATTTAAATATTTAAATAATTTAAAAATTCATTTTTAAAAGAATAAATTTATGTCTTATTTTCGCCAATTTATTTAATTTTCGGTATCTGTAATATCCTAGTTTTCAAATCCAAATCCAGAAATCCTTCCCAATCTTGAGATCCATGCGAACCCGAGTCCGAGTGATTCCAAATCCGTACGATCCGTACGAAGGTACGATTGTTACCTATTTTACGTATCGTACCTATCTTATTCATTGTGTAAGACGAAGATGAAAACTCAATCTGGGGGAAATTGGAGGGAAGAAGTCACCAATACTGCTCGTCCCTCCAAATTAAAATAAATTAAAATAGTAAATATGTCAACTTGGAACACTTTCCAACCTATCCAACGATATTAAAATATTGTCCTAATTGTGAATTGCAAAGGTACGGGCAGGATACTTCTCGATATATGGCTTCCGCTGTTGTAAAAGTGCAATACATTGCTTGTGTAAACATAGGATTCTAAAGTTAAATAAGCACTGTTATTATATTTAATATAGGCAATATCTTTAGCGTTATTAAAAGAAGAAGATAACTTAGGAAAACGGTAATTCCGATAGGATGATAAAGACTTTAAGTCATTGTTGAAGAGACTTATAACACAATATGAATTATGTCTGCCCTTCTGTAAAAATTTTCATAAATATAAGTATGGAGCTCTAAAATATGTTATAAACAAATAAAATTAACCTTACAATAACCACAGATTTCCAGATATACTTCTGTTGATATGATTTGGGCGTAACTGCAAGATTTCTACCTGTAAGTAGTTTAGATACCGTTTGATGACACTCAGACAGCGTTCCCCTGCAATTTCGGTCAAACCTCGCTACCACGATACCAATGCTCATGCTCTAATAATATTGTGTATTGTTGTATAATCACTTTATGTACTTTCACATAAACAAATAGATGTCTTATAATGTTTGTGTCTTATTCAATGCTATGTAGTTGAGAAGCAAGCCTGGTAACTCGTCTAAACACATGCATTTGCTTCCATCAGTCTGAAATACCAACGTTGCTGCGGCTACCGCACTTCTCTCTTCTGAAGAAGCCCCATATGATTGTGAGCAAAGCGTCGACACCATGACACGGTCCAAACCCGGAACACATTTGGTTTTAATTGACTCTGGCCGTGGAAACCTACGCTATTGCCTCAACATTAATTCCATTTCCTGCGCGAAATCTGCAACAAGAGTGTACTAACATAAATAATGTAAAGGCATTTACGGTAAAATACTTCTTTCAGTTTTTCAAATCCCCATGCAGTCGGCTAATGATTGTGGTACATATGATAAATAGGAATTTAAACAAGATAAATACACGTACGTACATCGATAATAAGGCCGAGGGAGGGGAGCCGACTCATATAAAAGGTAGATCGCTTAGCTGGCTGTCGCAGTTAAAACCACGACAACCTCAAGAAGAAGATGTATGCGATTACATCGAAACGTCAGGATTCGGTTCTTCTGAGAACCAACGTCGAACACGGGATGAAACCCGAAAGAATAATAAAACATATATACACATACTATATACCCCTACAAAGGCAGAAGGTTACAACGTAAAAGTATAAGTTCATTGGACACACTAACTACTTGTAGGCGAGAACTAATCCGCATATGCGTAGTTTCCCCGAAATGAAATAAACTACCAAGCAAAGAAAATCAAACATTTGCACAAAGCTCTTAATGAATATTTTATTTCAATCTTCTTTTCTCAGTGGAGCTGGTCTTCTACTGTTCAATCCTCCTACAGAAATCGCTATGTTTCAAGTTACTGCTAGGACTCTGCTTAGCTCTAAATTGGATGTTGCTGATCTTTTGTATCTTTAGAGTTCTTAGACCTCGATATGGGAATCTATAGTAACTTCCATATTTTTTTTAAGTAAAGTTATGCAGAACACTTGGAGAATGGAGGACAATAAGGATTATAAAATAGTAAGTTATAAGTGGAGGAGATTCTATCTATTTCTAAGTTTGGTTTTTTGCAACACTTCACTTGTTTTTGAAAGCTCAAATGTTATTCGGTTTAAATTGTATCATTATTCATACACAGAAATGTATTAAATTGTTCAAAATGGTTATTAAAATCTAATTTTACGTTTTCACCATTTTTCACATTTGATCGTACCAAATTCAGCTGTACATAGTGCTGGTAGTATTTGGCGTTCTATTTTGTATTGCAATACACAAAATTAATTTAATCGCTTTCGCACGCATTAAATTGACAGATAAATCTGTTGGTAATAGCAAAATTTGCACGAACGTGTCTATTTTATTAAAACCTAATGAAAGTAGAATACTATAGCTAGAACTATGGGTAGATTTCTTTGTCAGATATAATTTTAGTATCAGAATATTTGTTTGTTAAGATTGATTCTTTAACCTTTGTGATGTTTTTGTTCAAATTGTTTGTGTTATCTAATAAACGCTCGTAATAAAGCTCGTTATAACAACATTATTAACTTTCGCATTCGTACTACTTTTAGTAAGTTTAACGGTATTTTGGAATACAAACTTCCTGCAAACACAAGCCATAGGGGATTGTACCGATAAAACATAAACATCTTCGCCATGTTAACACTAAACGTTGTAGTTCATTACGAGAAACCAGTTGGGAATATTTTGCCACGTACGGCTTCCTAGCTGATGTTAGAAGTCCCAAACTGTACAATAAAAATAAATTACACATTTTGTGCAATTATGAACGATCATTGAAGGGAAAAAGCATGCCTACGATTTGTTTTTAAGTAGACCTGTCTCAGAAAACCACGCTTTGTTATTACAAATAACGAGATTTACATAAAACTTTCTACAAAGTCCTTTTGAAGATTAGAGTGAGCGCGGTAGATGTTTGTCACAACGTTTTAAGCACACAAGGCGCTGTACGAAGGAACAAAAATACGACAAATATTCATGCAGTATTTGTCATTATTCGCCTCTAGGTCATTAAATACCGCTACAGCAATGACGTGGCCCTGAAACACAAAGCTCCCAAAATAACCCACTTACGGAATTAAATGATGCTTCCTCTGCTCTTCTCATTTCTTTTCCGTGGCAGGTACATTTTCTCCAGAGAATGTAGGTGGTCGATCGTATCAGACTCTGAGCGTTGAAGGAACGCCCGACGAACGAGAGCTAGCCTCTCCACTAAATATAATATTATGCTAAAAGTGCTTTTCTACAGTAATGCATTTATGAGATTCTGAGAACAATATTTACCGGGCATGCACTTAGCTAAGCACTGCATTTAAGTTAAACACAATATTGTGATGTGTGCGTTGATGTTAGAATAAAGTTTGTCCTTTAGATGTTATTTTAACATCGGTTATAGAGGATAGAATGGCTGAAGATAAGTTAAGATAAGATAAGTTTAATTAGTTGTTTACAATAATATTTCTCTTTTGTATTTATATATTGTAACGTCTGCATTTTGAATTTAAATGTTATCTTTTGTCTGGGTTCTAATGATCTGTTGGACAACAAAACTGTATTATTATAAACTCCTTTGTTCAAAACGACAGTTGCTCCAAAAAATTCTCTAAGCAATTAGGATGCTCGAAACAGGGTTTATTAAATTTCTCTATAGCGACCCGCTAACAAACAGTGCCTCTAAAAACCATTTTTCTTTATTCTGCAAAGAAATAAATCATCTTAGGTATCCAACTTACTTTTTCTTAATATTCGTTGTCAAAATGAATATTCCCAGCACCTATAATTTACGCAGAACGTTCCAAGAAATTCTTCCCCCACTTCGAGTATTAATTTCCACTTCCACTTGTGTTTCCTCTCGAGTACTTTAAGACGTTTCTGCCTGTTACAAATTATTACCTGCATCGAAACTGCTGCTACAACAGATATAATTGTCGTGTATAAAGTTCCGCTTGGAATTACTCCTGCTGCAGTGGTAACGTACAAAATTGTGTTTCCACATAACTATAATTGCATACATGTTCAATTACCTTCTTGCTAATTTCTGGCGAATAGTTCTCCAGTATTAATCCATAACGTTGTATTGTGTGTACTTATTGCTTTTGGAAATGCAACGTGGCTAAATATTTCCAGCGGACCATTGTGTGCTGGTAATTAAGATAGAGGAATATGTTATTATAGTAAAGGTTATTAGATATTATAAGGATAAGATAACAAATACCAAAGCTCAACGTTAGTAAATATTTGGCGAATATTTTCATAATTTATTAATAATATCGTGCGAAATTGATTCACAATAGCCGGTATATCTGGAAGCGGAGTCTATGAAATTAATCACTCTCTCAATTGAACAATGCTGCTACGAGCGTGATATTAACCAACAGGTATAAAATAGAAGAATAAATCAATATACGTAGGAAGTGCTTCGCCTGCCAGTAGGTACACATATAATACATATAGGTATACAGTGATGAACAAAAGTCTGGAAACACCGAAACATCACTAATAATATTGCAGGTATTGTTATGAAACTTGGTAGTTGTAGGTAAGTGATTATGAGGACTAAAATAGAAGTATCGACATTTTAATCTGACTTCCTATTTAATCGAAAATCACCTTCAATTTTGGATTCTTAAATTTAAAGCAATTCAATTCGGCGGTTATATTTTTCTAAACATCTTTTACGTCTTCAAACTGTTTCCCTTTGAGGACAGTCTTACTTTAGGAAAGCGGAGAAAAAACTTTTTGGGTCTTGGTGATATCTTTCTAACCCACCATGCTCTGGTGCTCCGTTTCAGGACCGTAATCAAACACCCATGATTCATCACCAGTGACAATGCAGTTAAGAGAATTCGCATTGTTGTAACAATTTTGAGCAAAGTCTTTGCACGGTGCAACTTTTCTCTGTTTTTGCTCATCCGTAAGATTGTGTGGCACGAACTTTGCATAAATCTGTCTCTCTCCTAAACCTGCATGCAAAATTTGTCGAATCGTCTCCGTATTCATGTTAAACCCTTCTGCTATCATTCGAGGGTTCTCATTCGTCGATCCCGTGGCACAAGTTTACGCACTTTTGCGACCGAATCTCCATTTGAACAGACCGACGGACGTTTTAGCGTTATCTTGTACGCTCTCGCGTCCATCTTTAAATAGCTTAAACCACACGAACACAGTGGTACGACTTGTGGTGTTGTACACAGATTTCACCACCTCGTTAGTTTCTGTTGCAGTTTTACCCAATTTACAACAAAATTTAATATTTACTCGTGACTGACAGAACACGATGTGCACGCTAGCGTCCTACGCAGAAGCTAACAAATGTTCTATCTTCGCTTAACCACAATCTATTGGTGAGACTGAACTGCTGTTTTATTTTTAATTCTATTTCAGGTGACTCCACTACTGCAACGTCAATCTGGGCACACCTTGTATATTGATTCCCCTTGACGACTTGAGAAATACAGGTCTTATACGACACAAAAGCATTTACCTGCCTAAAATCTATTTTTATACATCGCCACCTTTTCAACTACGAAACTAAGCTGCCATTGTGCAATAGTTTGTTGCAATGAGTGTTTTAAACTCACACATGGTATTCAACGATGACACGAAGTTTCTCATTTTACCAGTAAAAGACAAATAATTTAAATATAGAAAACATGCGTCCATTACATCTTGTGTTAGGTTGCTGGCAACTTATTATTCTTGTGCAATGCCTGCTTTTTATAGCAAGCTGTTCGCTTCTGCTTTACCTAGTCATTCCGCGAAACGAGTTGAATTAGAACTAAAAATAAATTGTTACAGAAACAATGCATGACTTTATCTAAGTGAACTTTTATCTTCTCGCCTTCAATCTTTCCCGACAGGATATTATAGGGGAAGCTGCACAATTTAGCTAACTCAAACAAATCTGCATATTTAATAAGAAGAAAGTTGCCCATATTATCTTATCCATTTTAGGACAAATTATATATCGTAATTGAAAGTTTTAACTTTAGCTCAATTAAATTAAATTAAAACTTAATTACAATTTGTACATTTAGGTTCATTAATATTTAGTCTTTAGAATATTCTTAGATCAATTTTACCTGACGACTCATGCGAAAGGGAAGGGTATTTAATATTTTAGTCAACGATACGACCCTCGGGAATTATTTATTAAACCAGTTAGCTGCGTACGTCAACGGGGAATCTACGTAGTCGAAACGGATTATTTGCTGTTCCTCAGCAACGCCTACAAAGCAAGAAGCCGACTAATATCGAATCTTAAAAAAAAAAATTGATTCATTACCTGATCTAATTAATCTCAAAATTTTCGATGAAAGGTTTTCGGTTAGAAGAAGCTAGTAAACATAATTATTTATATTCATATTCGAGGAAAGAGGTAATAATAATTCGCTATTGGTTTTGAATAACATTTAGCGTCGGTACTAAGGGTATTACTGATTCTAAAACTAGTGTTAAAAATTGTAAAATTCATTGTAAATGGGGACGAACACAATATAATCAAATGCGACCTGCGTTATAATGATTGCAATTAAAAATTTATGTAACTGGCTCCATATTTGTGGCCCAAAGCTAAAAAGTAATAAGCTATGTCTTCACTTTCAATTTTGAAAGCAAATACTAGAATAGTAATTAGTGAGCCACTTTCAGCTAGGACTTGCACAAAAAAGTGATTAATTTGTTAGCTTTTTAATGAATATCTTGCTCTTACTGTTATGTAGAGTAAGTAATAACAGAAGTCGTCTGCATAAAATACATCAGCCAGTCTTTTCAGTTGTAAACGTACTTGAATGAGAACAAACCTTCCGGCTGATGAAGAGCATGGTAATTTCGTTAAGGATTCCTCTGGAAATACAACCCTACAACATTAAATGGTGAGAACTGGGCGACAAAATGGTAGTTTATGGCGGTTTTATATCTTCAAGATTTCATCGAAAATTAATAAAGTTTTAAGGCACCTGCGGTTTTTTATTCGACGTACCTAAAATCCAGGAAACTTCAAAGCAAATTATGATAAAAGTAGAATTAATATTCAGACTTAATTAAGACCTATTAAATATTTCGTGGAGAAAACTCGAGCAAAATCCGAAAATATGAATTGCCGCGCGCGCTCTGGCCCTTAAAAGATTTAGTAGATGTAAATCTGACTTCTCTCCAACAATACCCAAACCAGATATAATCGATTTGAAGAAAGTTCTCATATTTAACAAATGTCTGTCTTATACTTGCATATTGTGAAACCAAACTTTGTATTCAATGAACTAGTTTTAACCTTTCATAGTTGAAACCCAGGAATAATCAATTAATTAAATAATGCACTTTTTTCTTTTGTCTTATAATCAATCAAGTTTTGTTAATCTTATATAATGATCATATTATTAGGTTAGAGAATTGATTACTTTTTTGCAATATTTTCTTTATATATTTATGTACTTTGTCTAGCTTCTCTTATAAACTTATTACATTGTTCTAGTCCTTTTAGAGATACCATTAACAAACAACAAAAGGCATATCGTGACACATTTAATTGAAAAATGTACTTAAGCTAGTACAGTATCATTACATTAAATACACAGTGTGTCCCTTGATAGGTGGAATGACTCTTTCAAATTGAATATATCTTTCTTCTGGGTTATATCCTGCTTGGTTAAAGACTAATTTCTAACATGGTTCCTTTGTTTGAGAAACAAGTCGACCTTGACAGTGATGTGAAAACTATTTTTGTCACAGGTAAGGCGCTGTTACCGTTCTTAATACGCCAACGTGTTAATAAGTAAAGTTGTTCAGAATGAAAAGCTGTTTGAAATGATCAGCCACGTTTGATGAAATCAATTTTATTATAAATAAATAAATTTCACACTTAATTATAAATAAAATGGTTTAAAACTTTACATTAAATGTAAGGCTCGTCTAGCCCACCTCCTAAATTTACCCATTGCTCAGTATGGTTTTGAAATTCTCCAAAACCTGTCTGTAGATGTTCTCTAAGAATTGACTGCGTATATTACTCTACTATACACTTTAATAATTTGGTATCGTTCGGAATATGTTCTTGGTAAACTATTTGCTTTACCCTTCCTCAAACAAAAAAATCCATTATTGTAAGATCTAGGGTTCAAGCCGGCCAAGGTGTCACGCTCATTCTACTAAACCACTTTTCATCAAACTGATTGATTGATGAAGTTCGTGAAAAAAACCTTTCCAGAATTTGGCGATTTAATCTTCTTTCATTAAAGTAAGGTCCAATGACTTCCACCTCGTATAACACGGCTCGCCAAACATTAACTTCTTTGAAATACCGTCTTGTTACATTAATAATGTAATAAGGATTGTTTCTGTTCCAGTATCGACAGACTTGGGATGATGGAACATCATTTGTGGTAAAAGTGCATTTATCAGACAAAATTAGTTTATGAAATTTTCTAAAATTAGCTTGTCATCGCATTTAATTCTAAACCAATATACTTAGCAACACTTTGGTGTACCATGCAACAGAATTAGTTTTTACATCACTACAAATGCCGACTTGTTTCTCAAATAATGACAATATATTAAAAACTAGTCTTGAGCCGGGCTAAGCCCCAAAAAAATGATAAATTAACGACTATTGCGAGAGTCATTTTGCTTATTTGAGGACACCTATATGTAACTAAGCCGCAAGGTCATGATTTTAAATAAAAAACAGCAGGTAAGTATGTTCTCTATAATCATTTACGTTGGAAAATTAATCTAAATATTTAATTGGCTTTGATCTACATTTTAACGAAATCTATTTTTAAGCAGGTATTTATTTATTTTCAGTTCTTTAGATGTCTTAGAGTTTGAGTTGGATGTCGAGCTATATTCACTTGTAATCATTTTTTTATATGATCCTTCTGTTTATTTTTATACATAAAACAGTTTCGGGAATAGAACTGTACGTACTTCAAATTTGTTTGTTAATTCGGTATCTATCTAATTATAATATATTCACACTGCACATTTGATAAATGTACCTTGTCGATATTTGTGGCTTCTACATCACCTACCTCTGGGTTCTCAAAGTTACAAACTCATTTTGTTGGCAGAATTAAGCTTTCAGCACGTAGTGTTCGTTACTTTGTAATTTGAAATCTATCTCTAAGTGCCCTAATAACGCCAGCGGCCAGCAAGATCTTGGAGAGAATTTTTTCACAAGTAAAGTAATCGCGAAACTCTCTGGTGGACTGGTGAATCTCTTCATCAGTGTTAAATTTTAGCTGTTAGCTCCGATTTTCATTTTAAAAATACAAAATTGAATTCCTTGAATCTGCACTAGCACCCAGTAGCCTCCCAAATTGTAGCTGTGTGAATAGGGGCATTGTCGTCCAAGAACCAGACACGTTGTCTCAGCTTTGTTTGGCTTTTCTCGTCGGTGGCTTGACTTAACTGATGTAGCAAGTCAGTGCAATATATAGCGGTTAGAGGTTGGGATAGAGTTTAAAGAACTTTAAACTCTAACCTCAAACAATCGCAGCCATCACCTTTTTTCTACTTTTTGTCACCTGGGCCTTCTTAGGAATTGGTTTGTCTTTCCGATGGCTCTCCGTCGTTTTTCATTTAGACTAAGGGTGACGGTACAGAACCGTTCTTTCATCCCCAGTCACTATTGGGTTAATGGTTGTGTTGTCAGCTTCGTATAACACGAGAAACATGTCGGTTTGTTAAATCCTTGTTTATCCCCCTCTCCTTAGTCTTCAGCCGATCACTCGATACAACTTCTTTGGCCAACTTTCTGATGTCAATACGGCAACTGGCTCTCTTTCACGTGGCACAATTTTGACAAAGGTTTAACTGTGGCATACGAGTTTTTACAAACTGTGTTCATTCCCTCTCGTCGGCGACTTTATTGCACAATTTGTTTAGTTACTGTAAAATGTTTAAAAAAAATCTCAATTACTACTGGTTGAGCGCAGGTGAAACTATGGATACATTAGGGCGTAGCATAGTTCACGTCATTGTTGGTGTTCTACATATAGATTGTCCAACAAAGCCATATTTAATAGCCAGACAATAATAGAACGAGTAAATGCTGATACAATAACGGAAGTAGTTGTCAGCAGTATTGAGAACATTTTTGAAGATGTGAGGAAACGGGAGTGACGCTGCAAGTTATGTGCTTAAAGCTGGAAAATTGCAAAAATTTGCTACATATTACATGCACTGTTCATGCCCTCCGTACAGTTCAGGAATTTATTAGAGAGCAACTTCCAAATGTTAATAAATTAATTAATTACACCAGAAAATTTTTCTTGAAAGCACTTAGAAGAGTTGCTTTATACAAAGACAAATAACCCGCGCTTTCCTTACCTCCGTCTCCAGTCGTAACAATGGGGGACGTGGATAGAAGGCTCTTAATTTTGCGGAGACAAGGAGGAAGTTGTTGATGTAATAAACAATTTAAATGAGGATTCAAAAAGCACAAGCTAATATAAAACTCTGTTATAGGAGCTATCTTTACAAACTAATTTGCATTTTATTAACGAGTATTTTCGTGATATACCTCAGAAATAAAATATTTTCAATCACAAACAATACAACTAAAAGATGGAATTGAAACATCGGATGTTATAATAAACAAATTAAATAATATTTCTTGTGATTTTGATGCTTCTACATGTAAAAGAATCGATGAAATGTTTACCCTTGTCAATATTAAAATTGTTGTGCAACGAAAGTAACAAAACCGTTGACATTTCCACTGCGCTCCTCCCACAAGTTGCGATGTGGAAAGAAGCTATAATTAAAGATGGTCTATCAAGTAAGCGAACACATTTCACAACAGAAAATATAGAATATGTTTTAGCAATTAATGTTATTTAAACCACTTCTAATATGATGTTCGTTTGAAAATTCGCCTTTTGCCCGTTTGTCAAATTTTTGGTTATTTATTATTATTGCTCTATTTACATAAAACTGTTATTGGTGGCATGGCTGGTTGATGACCTTACCTTAAATTCACAATATTAAGCACCGTCAGCCATATATATATTTCATTGTTTCTTGTTTTCTATATTCATAAGCTAATCCAGAAGAGTAGCTACGCTTCACAGCCCCTAAGGAACCACCAATATAAGAAAAAATCATTCACATTCAATGACCATCGTACCAATAGAATACGTAAATGAAATTTAAAAAAAATGGGGATAGATGATGCCCACGGAGTATCCATTTATCGTTTTTCCTTATGTGCATCTTTGTAAGGTTAGCTCACACTAAATTTCTTTTATATCTTCGGTACCCAGCAAAATGTATCCCCGGACAAAAACGTGACCACTTACATGCTTTATGATGCTTTCTAAATACGGTTGCAGAATCGATTTTTCGGACATGTTGCTGCCATATAATTGAAATTTATATTCGCTATTTAGTTAGGTAGTACTTCCAGGTGCTACGTGCTGTTTAGTAACTCTTACCTACGTTGCTCTATTAACGTTTAAACAAATTTTGTCCTCGGGGCGATAAACTTTGTAAAGCTGATTTCCTACTTTAAACTTTGCGTTTATGTAATAAAGTAAGGGATATGCTTTAATTTCTTATCCAGTTTTAGGAAACAAGAATAATTCAAGTAGGAATTATATTCTAATTGCTACAATAGTGGGATATCAGGGTATTTATGTAAA
This sequence comes from Oryctes borbonicus, assembly GCA_902654985.2. Lineage (NCBI taxonomy): Eukaryota > Metazoa > Arthropoda > Insecta > Coleoptera > Scarabaeidae > Oryctes > Oryctes borbonicus. The sequence goes on from LR736858.1 coordinate 2,857,538, forward strand.
ACAAAAGATGCATCATATGTTCAAAATAAAACTGATCTTAAGGTAATTTCAAATGAGTTGAACCAAAAAAGTTTGTTCTACAAACAAAATTAGTTTAGTACAATGTGGTAAGTTTACACTGTTAGTTTTCGAAGATTTAGTACGAGAATGGGTTTGCGAACAGGCCTACGTAAAATGAAGACTCAACGTAATTTGATAAGCAAATTTGAACGAATAGAGTCTGTAATTGACCAAAACCTAAAAATTGTACCTTCATAAACTGCAACGGCTGTTTGATTTGGAGGAGGCGGATTTAACAATCATATTTATTATTCCGTATTTTATGGTCAGATCAAGTCCATCTTTTTCTTAGTCACTCCAAAACTATAGAATGTGGTTAGCAAAAGATCCACCAACACTAGTTCACAAAGGTCTTTGTGACAAGAAAGTCACTGTTTTTGTGTTATTTTACAACCAATTTTATCATTGAATCATATTTTTTTTTGAAATACACAATGACAAGGTTGGTAAAGTTGTTAAAGAAATTAATACACTTACCGATTGTGTTTATCTGCAAGACAATTTAACATTTTTCAGTGGTGGCCAGAGAACTACTTACAAATATGGAATTTTGACGTATACAAGGAAAATGGACCCGCTAAGGTACGATTTCCACCTTGATGATGTTCCCTTTGTTCACTGTTCCTCTATCAGATGACCTTTGCGTCTACTTCGATTCCTTATTTCAACATCTGGGCTAAAAATGCTGGGCTTCAAAAGGAATTCTAAACTATTTCAAATAAAGACTGCTACGTCCCCATATAACACATATGCTAGAAGCAAGTTGAAGTATGCGAACGTAATTTGGAGCTCGGTATGTAAGTAATGGTAGTAGAGAAGATCTATTGAAAACTTCTTAAATACCTATTCTATAGAGTGCAAGGAGTTTACCCGCCCCAAGAAAGTTAAGACTAATGCTTTATTCAGCTTTATGAATCATAACGCAAGCAAAACGTCTTTCGAGGAAATATCGAATACTATAGCGTTGTCGGTTTCTAGTAGTAATTACAGAAAACTTCATCGAACTATTTCATTTCAGAAAGTAATCTAGGTCATCTACAAACGTTCTAGGAAAACCTTTTTAAAACTGTCCCTCTCTGTAATTAACCCGGCAATTTTTTCATAACTTTATCGTTCTCTATACTTTTAATCTATTCCCGTATCCAACATTTTTGAGTCCTTGTGGTTTTGTGAACTGTCACTAATTGCGATCCTTTTTCTTTGCTTCTTTGATGTCGTTTTAACCACAGTAAAGTAAATGACAAAAATACCGTTTAGTGGAAACACAACAGAAATAATTAATTCAGGATACAAAACTCTCGTGTAGAACTCGGGGAAATTTTGGTTTCGTCGTTAAGGCACACGTACGTTAACTGTGCCTCGTCGCACTATACTTCAGTTAATACCCATTGGATAACGTGTGCAGCTGGTTTCAGGTTGAGATCGAGGTATGGAGTTTTCTTTTATTAGTCCGTATCTATTTGAATATAACTATTAATACATGAAAAACAAAAATTCTGTTTTTCGTTTCTTATTTTTTTTTAATAGTTACAGGGGTTATTAATAACTGATCGCTCAAACTATTAAAAAATAGAATTTTTGTGATAGAGCACATTTCCTTTAACTCCTACCTCTTCTAGTATGAAATATTGCAATGCATTCTTTTAAACGTTCACGCAAACGTAAGGGCGCACGCACAGTCAAATGCAACCTGAGTTCCGGTTCACGATGCTCGAAAATCTTAACCTTCAAGGCGCGTTTCAAACACGGAAAATCGGGTAAACATCCCCGAAAGTTCTATTGCGAGTAACGTCGGGGGGAAGAGCGCAGTTGGCGCCACCATACGGCGAAGCTCAGTATTAGTCCAACAGTTCATGCGATAGCGTGTGCACTCTAAAAGCAGACGAACTGAAAGTCGTCCCATCCTTTCCGATGTAGATCGCTCGAAGCGCCTCAGCATTTTCAATGTGCCGTTACGAATTGATAATACGCGAGAGAGTCGTTTTTATGTGCATCAAAGAATTCGGCATGAAGAACAGACATTATCTTCTCGTAAATAATCCTTCAAAACTACCTTTTTGAATGAAGTTTCGGGGCGAGTGTATTGGCGTACAATGCAATGCCTATGCACATAAATAATGCTGTGGGTAGGATCGCGCGAGAAGACCGCAATGTGTGATCTATTTTCGGTTTGAATTCATACTGATGAGTGTTGAGAGACGATCTTGTTTATATTAAAATCGCGCTTCGTTGTAATTCTAAATGAAACATAATTTCGTAGCTAATCGAATTTGTGATAATCTTTGTTACGCACGTAATTGTGCGATCGTAATATGCCTCTGTAATATTGGCGAGCGTCGTCCGAACGACAAAATTCCACCGCTACTGATATAATAACGCGCGTAAATAGACGAGATCACGTTTGATTCATTTATGACCTTGTTTTGTTCGTTGTAATTGGTGTTATTGTTGTTGTGACTACCGGAACATAACGAATCAATGCTTTGAAATACGTATAAATGTGATGCGAAACATATCGAAGTTCATCTCCGCGGTATATCCGAGATAGCAGAAGCGGAAATTCTCCCTTTAATAATAGTAATAATAATAATACTCTCTGACCAACCACGTGCTCTAGCTATAATAAACACAACCGAAGCTGTTCTTCAAACCGCTGTTCATCGTTTGTTGTAATCGTGCTTTTGTACATACTCTCTTATCAGTTCATATCAAACGTACCGTCGTCTAGATTAGTGGGAAAGTGTCCATGTGTTTTGTAGTCGTGTTCAGCGTATTCGACAATCAATAATCAGGGAAATTATTGTTCTCTACGACATTTAGTAGTGTGTAACGTAAGTGGAAACATTCTTTTTACATCTATCCGCAACAGGTGATAAATTATTTCGTGATGTATAACAATATATCAATTTAACGAAGAAGTACAGGAATACAGCAGACGCTTCCGTCAGTGATGTGCTAGCTAATCTTTACTCATGGATTATTCGATGTATTAGAATGACATTAATCAAGACTTACGCGGAATAGCTTTATGTATTTCCTTGGTAACGCATAGTGATATTTTAAATTTTAAGAATATAAAACACCAGGAGATATTAAGTCAACTTCCTTAATCGTACTACCTTTCTCGACTACCCACAGAATAGCAAATAAAGCTAATATTTTTCTACTTAGACGCTTTTACCTTCATATCCTAATCGCTAAGTTTTTGGTGAATATTTTTACTTAGATATATAGAAACTTTGGTAAATATAGAAAATTACATAGAATACACTTGCCAAGATGTTGGCATTCCAAAATATCATCGCTTATACTTGGATAGGCATTAATAATATATCGTATCGACAATCTCCAAAGTATTATTAGCAACTTACTTACTAAATATAACCCGTGGCTTATTCCACTTCACGATATTTTAAAGTAAAACTTGCCAAAAGTAATGTAATTCTAAAGATAATTGAACGTAAAATGTAGCCGAAATCATAAGTAGGAAAATAACTTTAAACCGAAAATATTAAAATATTAATAATGTAAGCGATACCAAAATGTTTTCTTTCAATTTAAATGTTACAATTATAAACTCATTGATATACATTGCTTAACAAGATGACTTGATGAAGTGCTTAGTGTGCTAAGTGTGCAACATTAAAGGATTCACCCCTACCACACATCGTTTTATTTTATTACATTATAGAGGATAATATTATTATATTATTGGGGTTGAAGATTCAGAAAAAAACGTCACACTGGTGGGGGTTTGGAAGTGCTGCTTGCCTTGGTGTGCCCCGGCCGAAGGCAAGGCGGCCCCACCCTCCCCTCCAGTAGAAACTGTACCAGATAGCCCTCCACGTGCTAGGCAACCATCGCCTCACCTCCAAGATATTGCTGAGGAAGATTCGGAGGATGAAACTGTTTTAGAAGAACCGACAACTCTTCAACCGCTTGGTACAAGAATCAGCTACAAGAAGAGGAGGAATGTTCAAAGCCCTTCGCCGACGTTGAGCGCTAAGGCTAGCAGAAAGAATCAGCGTACCAGATCGGTCACAAGCACAACCTCTAGTGAGTGCTCGTCTTCAGTTACTCTACCTGTTGCAAAAATGCAGGCGGAACAAGGATCAATTGGCGACCTTCAACGGTATCACAACAGATATTTAAGGAATAGGAGGCATACGTTGGCTAATGTTCGGTAAGTTTTCAGAATATTTAATCACAAGGTGTAATATACTTTTAGCATTACGATACACAATGAACAATATATTTAGAATCTTCTCGAGCTTGTTTAGATTCTCTGCATGGCTATCTACAATAAACTAACAGTTATCAGCGTTTTTGGCGAAAAACTTATCGTGATAATGATAGCGCTTCTTGTTTGTGTAATTTGTAAGCTGTAGACGGAACAAAAATGCAAGGCTACACTGTTACACTAATACGAAGTGAACATTTATAAAACAATTTGACTATTTCCGTAATCACATATCTCTATTCACTACAGGAAATACAATATTATAAACAGGAGTACAGAAGAATTTCCTAAACTATGGAGGCATGCATCGAGAATCAATATAACAGATGGGTCTTCCGTGAAAGGCTCCCAATATGTTACAATGTCTTTACACAAGATTGCTGATTGTAAGTGCTTAGCGCACTTACTATATTCTGTAGAACTTCTAGGTTATATGTTCGTAAATGTATGCGGTTATACTATTTTATATTGAAACGAAATAATTGTCAATGTGATGAAATAATTTAATGAGGGGTTGAAATAATGGTACCGTCGTCTTTGTAAAGTATCTATATGTAGCACTTGCTTTGTATGTTTAATACGTTATTAAATTTTGCTCTTCCAGATAGTATATTGCGCAACTACATTAAAAATTTAGCTTGCATTGCTTTGCTATGAAAGAGTTATCGATTGGACATGCAGTACTACTTCAATAAAATATAAAAGCTGTGTCCACCACACGGGAGATTCCTATTTCTAAGTTTTTTTGTATCATGGTACATACGTCTAATATTGTAAGTAAAGGGGACGTTTACAATTAAAGTCGAGTCCTGTATTTCAATATTTCATCAATATGATCTCTGGGTCTTGGTATTGCTGGGTTCCCGTTTTTGAACTATTGATTCAAAATGTTAAAGTAATTTCTTAAAAAATGAACTTCCTAAAACGGGCTAATAGATATGATGTATACGTACAAAGATAAGGACTTCGAAGTACAACAGTTAGTGGTCTAAGAAAAAGAAAGGACCGTTTGAATAAGTGAGATTGCGGGGGTGTGTCCAGGTAGATAAATATGTACCTACTAATTATTGCAATTAAATTTCTTCAAACGGTACTAAAATTGTGCTATATGTTACTGTTTTAAGATTTAAATTTAGTATTTTTTAATAGTATGCTTTCATCACTTTGCATAAGCCGTTGCTTTCTTTCCTAAAAATTATTTCTATGTAAGTAGAATGAATGCTTCCACTAGCATCAATTCTTCGCTTAAATTTGACCAATGTTTTCGATTACGGACATCGTTATTCCGGACGACGCACCTTGTTGATCTTGCATAAATTATAACTAACAGCTAAACCACCTATTTTTACTCAAGCTCGAAATTGTTAATCGATAGCTTAAGAACATCAACATTAATGTTTTGTTTATTATCGAAGTAGTAGCTGAAGAACTCCAAACACCAAAAACTGTTGGGTTACTTACTACAGATACGAGGTACAAATTGCTTCCGAATACGTGTGCCCAATTGTGGGGTTTAGTTTAGTCCTTTAGAATATCCTATCTTTATTAACTTATCGAATATTAGATTTATGATCTGTCCTCTGCTTAAAGATCCTGTCGTGTCATTCACGATGGCACCAAACGTACCATGAAATATTTTTGGAAATGGATCTTAATCCATAACATCACCCAAAATAATGATGGGAGGTTAATATAACTTCCTTGGTACAGAAATTTGAGTTCAGCTGTGTTGGTCCTATAAGATCTTACCCCGTATCAACTACACAAAATTATAGATGAGAGTTTTGGATCACATTTTTCTGGAATATTTGAACCGCGTGATCTAATCTACTTCATTTTTTAGACCTGCTGGTGGTGCGACAACTTCACATTCAGATGTGACTTCTACTTTAGAAAATATAACTCCAAAGCACCGTTTGTATTATAAAGTTCTTTTTGAGAAAAATCGACTATAGACTTACAATTAATGTGATTTCTTAGCAGCATTGAGGACGTTTTCAGGGTAGTAGATGACACGATATACATAGCATTTCGATGGAAACTATCCGCTTTTAAACGCTGTACATTGGTTAATTTTGAGGAAAAAAACAAGAATACAGAACTCTGTATTATACTGATACGTTTTAAGTTTTTTTCAAAAACCACGAAAGAAAAAAATGTTTTACTACAAATCCTGTCGATTCTTAAAACATTTATAACTATTAAGATTTATATACTTTTACATGTATTCGAACTAATTTTCGAAATACTTTTCCACTCTGAAGATCATATCTTCAACGCATAGGTTTCGAAGGCTTCAACAGCTCCTTCGGGAACAAAAGGAAATCACTAGGTAATAAATGAAATGAATACGGTTAACGAAATATTAATTCCATGTTTCTCTCTTTAAAATAATCAATTGTTTGTCGTGTTGTAGGAGAGCTCTCTTCGTCATGATGACGGATCATATGACACTGTTGATTATTTTCCTGATTTCATCGGTGACTTGTAGAACAAACTGTCAAATTATACGGACACCATGGGGAATAGATCTTTTTCAGACCTAAGCGCAAAATCAGTCAGATCTTCTTCAATTATGTTGCGCACAGTATTGATATATTTTTACTTCATTAATGGAAGGACAATTACGATGAAGTTCTGCAAACCATTTGTATATTTTCGGATGTCGCTTCATTGCTAAAATTGTACGAAGGGATTCGAGGCGTTAGCCCTTCGGAATCGTAAAAAGTCATCCAACGAAAACCTTGAAACGTGAACACTTTCTGTGCTGCTTAAATAATAGTTAATGCCAAATTTAAGATGTTATCCCCGTAATAACGTTAATTGTTCAATGCTAATGCCGTATTCAAATAAGAATCAGTACAGCTTGTGAAAAATCGGTATTTTATTTCAACGTTAACGAACACTCTAGACATCATCGTATAGCAAAGCAAGCGAATGTCAATTTAATATCATGTATATAACATAACATGACTATCATTGCGTGTGTATACCCGTGTACATGTTGTAAAGCCCACATAGCTTTTACAATCTCTTAACACTTTCAATTACCTAATTAAGTGTAGATACAACCGCACTTTTCGCGCACAGCAGTGCTATTAATAGCGTACTAAAACAAAAATTATGCCAAGCCTCAAAAAAGTGGTACGTCGTATTATTAAGTGTTCGATAGTGAACTGTTTTTGTATTAATTTCTAAAATAGATCTCGCGTAGTTTTCATAATGATAGCTTATTAATTCGACTGAATTAAACCATGTATCTCAATTAAAATGCCGATCACTGTTGAGGTATTTATCTAAATAATGCTAGGGCATTACGTAACACTAGAAAATTTGCGAATAGATTCAAAATGCTTTATATATTTTCGAATTTGAATCACTTCTTTAAACAACAGTTAATTGTGGAGAAAAGAGCTTCTTGGATAATTTTTGCATCTGACCTAAATCATAATGGCAGCTTCTCAAGAATTTTCTCAGAAGAGTAGGTTTCGAAAATAAGAAGATACATACTTCGCTCCTTGATAGAAAATCAAAAGTAACGATTTTTGAGATAATTAGTCAAGGTGAACCCAAAAACCCAACATATTTATATAGAAATGTTTTTCCACACTTTAGTAATGTATATTCATGCTTTAATGAAGCATACAACAAACAAGCTGTGTAGATTCTACTACATTTTAACAAAGCCACCCATATTAACCTTGCTTTATCTTTAGGTTTAACAACGGTCTGGAATTTAGTTTTCCGCTACACCCTTGAGCCATCCAGGCAAAAAAAAAATTGATGTTTAGACAGGGCCGTTAAATTTTGCAGCACTCCCATAGTAGTTTACCGACTATACGATTGTCACAGAGAATGCAAACCGTTCCCCTTGAGGTCTTTGCGGCATACTCTTTCAGACATACCTTTCTATAGCACATACTCCTGTTGGAAACACTTTGGTATATGGCTTAAGTGAGGGAAGTAATTTGAGCCACGATTTTCTCAATATTTATCAACGCCAGAGTCAAAGCCCATTCTTAGTCCTTCTGTGTACCAGATTTGGGTTTTTGGTTTTCTCCTCTCTCCATTCCTTCATTGTTTCCAAATCAGGATCAGCGTGAGATTTATCACAGGGGATAGTTGTAGCAACGCCCATGTGAAATATAGCATGTTTTCGATAGCAACTATTTGATAGCTTTCATGATCAATTGCATCAACATAAGTTAAAACTTATCCTCGGATTATGTGAAAATATCAGATAAAATGCGTCAAGTCTTTCTGCTTAATTTACTATCAGCGTTATTTTAATTAGATTTGAATACGTGCTCGTGCAACTATAGTTATACATGCCAGTTTTTAAATTTCCAAGCGATTAATTATCGCATGCTTCAGTATGATCCTAGGCCATAAAACCGGGCAGCCGGAATCTTTACACTGTTGATGGTACCGTGGTATCTAGCAGTTTTGCAAATTACAAAAGAATCCAATCGTTTCCAGAACAAAGTACCATTAACGTATTGCAATCGCGTGCAGATATTTATAACTATAGGAATGAGCGGAAGCCATTTCGTTTGTTTTATCCGATTCAGCGCAATGACGGTGAAGTGGATTCGCTTTATTTCACTGCGGAGTTTCAAAACGGAAGATAATCAAGTAGAACATAATGATCTGCAAGGTAACATGCAACAGGGTTTTTATCTGCCCTCGTAATTAACGGAAATATTTTTAACTAGGATCCTATCCTATTATTTCACTGCGTATATTGCAGAAAATCAAATTAGTTTTAATGACTCCTGTCCGTCTATCGTTATGAGTGAAGATTGCTTGATGTAGTTGTGAATTGCAGAAAACATTTAAAAATAGATTTAAAAATAAAGAATTTTTTACGTATTCGACTATATGCCGAGATGATTTTGCTCCAAGCGATGTAAGTATGTAATAACCATTAATTCCTTAATCAAATAGTAAATTAAATGAGGAAAAATATGCTTGTTGCCCCATCACTGTCGTACATATATCACCCCCACAAATTCCATTACTCTGTTTAATTAAATTTACGGTGATAATAATCTAACGACAACAGTAAGTGCCATATAACTTAAAAAAAAAAACGAAAAACGGATTAAAAAAGAGTAGACGGTAATGAAAGGCCCAAATTAAATGAACAATTATGAACGCAAACAGTTTGAAGTTTAATGACATCTCTGAGTTGGAAAATTACGGCTGGCTATATTTATATTTCGAGTTCACAACCAATTCGGTCGTATTTAATTACGGCATATTGATCTTGATATTAACAATGTGCCCGTTCTTTTGAGTGCTCAATGGATAGGCGTTCGGAAATATTCGGTTGTCAATTCTGCGGTTTGTTGACGTTTTTCCCAAAATTTAGGTTTTATGAGTTTCATAAGTTGTAAGGTGATACATATAAAGTACCTATATAAAGTTATTGGAAAATTTTTATTATTTCTAATCCAAAAGCGAAAAGGAATCTAACTAAAGATCAGCATAATGAGTGACTCTTACATTTTGAGATAATACTGTTTTTAGATTTGTTAATACAGTCCTTATTCCTCTCTGAACAATGCTCACGTCGACTTTTTGGACTTTTCAAAGCAGTTTTGGTATCTCGGTTATTCTTATATACCTTGCCACTGAAGACACCAAAATTTCTCTTTCGATACAAAATTTATGCTGCTCACATGAAGATATTTCCTACAATGAAATAACATAAATTAACAGTTTTTTTGGCTTTCTGCTTAACCTTTTTCGGACAATTTCAATACTAGAAGTATAAAGAACCTCATTACATTACCGTATTTCAGTTTCAATCACTGTATTTCCAACAAAATGGCGAGGCTTTCATAGTATGCAGTGTTTGGAGATTTCCTCGAGTGTTTTGCCTTCTCTTTGAACACCCAGATGTATTTTCCGACAAAATTGATGCTATGGTCGGTGGTGTGTGAAATCATAATTTGCTAGCCCAAAAGTTGAATTTTAATTTTCAATGCTTTGAGCCAATCTGTTTGCTGCGTTTAAGACCAATTTCCAGTGTCGTCCTTTTTTGGCAAACTAAGAATTTATCCTATGTTTACTTCTCTTTGGTTTACTTTGCAAAGTCTTTCGGTCAAAATTAATACATAAAAGTTAAAAGTTGGTGTTTTTAATGAAATAAAAAAATAGAACTTGTTAACCTAGTATATAATAGCGGGATACGTAGACAAGAGTTTATCTCTGAAGACCCAGTAAATTATAAATAGTTGTCGTTTCTGTACTATGTGAATAAAAGTGTTGTGATCATGTATTGTTCTTGAACTGAACCATTTTATGAGTATGAAAATAAATGGTAAGGAATAAGAAAGCACAAAACACATTTATTGAACAGGCGTTGCTTACAGATTGTGCTAAAACTACGTGTACTATTCTTGTATGAGTAAAGACGAATTTCAGATTCCTATTAGATAGCTGTCGTTGGCGATTGATTAATGCAATAGTAAAGCTCTGGCGTTTTTTCAGTGATATATTTTTAATGCTTGCCTAGTAAGTCCACATATATATTCATAAATGATTATGTACATATATTGAAGTAAAATTATTCTTTACAAGGTCTCTATAACTTGAAATACTGGCATTTACGGATTTTACACTACCAGGATTTCTAATTGAGAAAGCATTAATTTTAAAACTAGATACTTACCTTACTTAGAATTAAACTCATTTTTGCTAATAAAGGCTTAAAGCACGAAAAGTATCGCGACACCTTTATATGTATCTACCGTTGTCTTTAACAACGCACGTCCATCAATCCAATTATTATTTTAAACAAATATTCATTACACTACTCTCCAATGTAACCTCTATCTTGAGAGTCAGAAACAAAATTATTACAAAATATTGGGAAGCGATTTTCAGGTAAACTGCAAAACATGATCGTTGAGATATGTACATGCTTATAATTTAATTTTATCCCGAATAAATAATGATTGTATGATATTTCCCTATTGTGCATTTTGTCATTTACAACGTACACAATGTCTGGAAATAAATTTAAATCCGCCACCAGTTTTGGTAACTCAGATGGGGCCAGTTATCAAGATCCCATGAGAAATTAGGGATTCTTGAACTTGCGATCAGGAAAATTCGAGCCCTTTGGGAAGGAGTTAGATAAGGTATTGTATGAGGAGAATTCATTGTATGTAGTACCCTGAAAAGTAGAGAGGTAATAAATTACCCTGGTTCTTTTTGATTATAAATGTTACAAACGTCCGTAACACAACAATCTGTGGTATGGAAAAGCGTTTGATACTGACTTGCTGCTCTATGCTATGGCACCTAACTGGACGTACAGGAACTGATACAATTGGTGCAGTTTCTTAGATGTTTTGGAAAAATCATTGGAAATATTATATAAGTCTAAATAACTAACAAAGATCGTTATACTGAATATAATTATTATCAACATAATATAATATTATTTTTGTTTTTTATCTAATACAGCGTTGCAGCTGGGACAATAGATTTTATATTAATACTTATTACTTTAGAAAATACCAGTTTTTGGGAAATATATTTGAATTCGAAGTTATATCAATTAATATTGCAGACAAGAAAAAAGCTAAACGAAGTTATTTCCTAAATAATTGTTCGTATTTTTCTTCAGCATTCTGACCACTGAGAGAAACCTATAAAAAGAACATTACTTTTTTACATACGTAGGTATACCGTAAGTTAGTATAATGTGATCGTAAAAGCTCTATAATTTGATTTCCAGAGACCACTCTTGATATCGGAGTAAAGTAACATAAGGCCCTTAGAAACATAAATGCTTGACCTGAGCTACACCTTTGTAAATAACTTACTATTTATATATCGTATTGTTGAGTTAGAACGTAAATACGCATCCGCTGGACATGCTGGGCGATTTTTTGCTTGTACAAAAAGCTTCATAGCAGGGTAACAATGTCCCTGACGATAAAAGTATTTCTTTTTTATTATGATTTGTATTTTTGTGTGGTGCAACTAATTTGGAACATTTAGATTGATCATAGGTCTTATTATAAATATAAGGGTATCTTTTTGGTATATTTCGTTGATAGCATTAAAGAAGAAAGCAATATATTTGTTTGTACTGAAGAATGTGCTACGTTCAACCTCTATATTCCGTCAAAAAATAACTAGTTGTGGGATAGACTAATATCCAAAATAATTGATGTTCAAACATGATAAAGCATTGTATTAATAGTAACCAAAAAAATATTATTTCTTGTCATTAAAAGCAAGGCAAAAAGTAATTTGAAAATTGCTAAAAAACAACAGAACGGTCGTTGGAATCAGACTTCTTCCATAAATACTATAATAGGTGCCATCGCAAAATTTTAAAGTTGTAGATGTTATGTTCCCAGATGGATCTAACTATACTTGTAAACTTACTTACTTCGCATTTTAGGAAGAACAGCCATTATAAAAAGGTTTGGTTCATCTAATAAGTCCTGAGGCACTACCAACATTTCGAAATAACACACAGGCTGGTTAGAAGACGAGGCAGTGTGAAATTTGGTTAAGAGTAAAGTACTTCTTAAATTTAAAGGAAAGTAAACGTATTACTGTTTGGAATGTTAATAGAAGCTCCAACATCCAATATGAACATTACACCTTAAAGTTGATTTTTTTATCGTTATTAGAATTTAGTATAATTTTTTTACCAACGTGAGTATCGCAGTTATCCAATGGAAACAAATGCAACTGAGATTTAACAGCGCAAATGGATGATTTAATGTCAATAAATCGCCAGTCAATGTTTGAATAATGTCTGTAGGGCAAAAAATTTATTTAATGAGACGCTTTGGTATAGGCAAAGAATCATATTGCTGTGTAATTGAACTTTTTAATAGGAAACATCCGGGAGTCTACGTTTCTGTAAATTATGTAACAGATTTGAAGAACAAAAAGCACAGTCATGACGAAAATGATGGCGCTACATTGATCGCTATTGATTCTGTAAGAACTTTCTCCAAAATGGCAAATGAAACGTGATCTATTTATCAGTAAAAGCCACTTACAGACTTCTATTAGAAAATAAAATTGATCCTTACAAACCGGTGAGACTACATAAACTTTAAAGAGACGATGATGAACTTCGTTTAAAATTTTGTTTGCTCAGTCGTTAGTAATCAAAATTGTAGGTATTGATTGGAAGAAAACAAATAGCTAGGGATACAAAAGTGTTAATCTTTAGTGTACGGTAATGTACAATATAATTATTGGCCTAAATCAGAACACATACATAAAAATGTTAGAAAACTTTTCCGTTCCTGCTCTGCATGAGGTGAACTGGCAAAAGAAGTAACCGCTTCATTTTCAATAGGACGGTTGTCCTGCTCGTAAAGCAATTCGCTTGAAGGAATGATTAAATATTTTCCTTATAAATATATTGAACAGTTCGGCCCTATTAGATGGGATTATTGCATTAGGCTTGTCCGGTGGGGATATCTTAAGCAAAAAGTTTTTGCGTTTGATTTCCAGGATGATGAAAATATTTTAAGACAGAAAATTACAGAAGCTGCAGCGGACGTTTTCTTTAATTTTGTGTATTGTAATAACTCTGTAACAAATTGTAACTATCTTGTATATTATTTCGAAATAAGTGACTAAGGACTTAAAATGCGAAACAAGGAATTTTACAAATACAGTAGGGTCCGTTCGGGAACATGCTGTATATTAGTACAATACCACGCATTCCTTAGTTTGTTCTATAATTATCCTTGCAACAGTAATAAGCAAAGAAATATAGTAAGACAAACGACATTATGAAAGGAAATAAATATTAATGTTTGGAGTCAATTTTAAAAGAAACCGATCCTAAAAATGAAATACGTTTTATTGCCCTCGAGGATGTATATTTATAACTCACTTAAGTTTTATTAAGATGCTTTGATGTCTATCGCTTTGCGATATAATATTTACATTTCTGTCTGTCTAGCTGTTTACAGAAGTACCTGTAACTGCTTTTATCATTCCTTGACAGCTTCTTTGAAGGTTTATGAATTTTCTACACCTGGAACGATGTATAAGAAGGAAATATATGTGATGAAGTATACTTTTTTTTTACTAAATCAACCTATGTAGTGGTTGCAATTGCAAAAACCTTTGAAATATTATTCTTTGTTTTAGGTATAACCATCTTACATATTGTATCTCCACTACAATGTTGTAGGGTACACTGTGCTCTCAGCTTCCTCAATAAATTCATTAATTTCTTCCGTCTCCAACATTTTCCATTTTTATGGTTCATAGCCTATTGATGAACGCTTCGAAAGCGTATGTCTATATTCTTGCAAATATTAAGACATGGACGCAACATGTAGTTCATCGACAATAAAGCAGAAAGCTTTCTTGTTTTGCATTGTATTTTCAGATTTTTCAAATTTGGAAAGTTCGTCTTCGGCTGGTTTTGGATGCTTGCGACAAAATGAAACTTATTTTGTAACCAGACTACATTAAAATGAACACGTATACAGAGTCAATACCGTAGACATACGTACCATTTGAAATTCGAACGATGTGGAAACATTAGAACATCTACTTTCTTTTATGAACAGGACGACACGGTAGTTGGATGGTATGCAAATGACAATTCCCCATCAAAAAATGCTTGTATTTGTAAAGAAACTAAGGTTCGAACAATACAATTTAAATATCTTGAATCTGAAAATTTGTCTTTAAAATGGCGATCATCCTCTTGGATACAGTTCACCAGTCCAGTTCTCGAACACATGGGGATACTCGTGAGTTGAGAAGTCCCAACAGGCACTCTTGTGATTGAGAATGCTAAAGTATATCGCTGAAGTGGGATATCACAATTGTACGTGAAAACTCGATGTAAATTCCAGCCATTCATTGCGAATAAAATGGTATTGAATGAGAAAGAGAATTATGACACTTCCCGTTTCAAAAACCATCCTGTATAAACCCTTACGACCTTAATGCTTAGATAAAGTACACTTTCTTTTATTATTAATATTATAAACAATTTACCGACTTCTTTCACAAATATTAATTATATATACATGTCTGCCAAACCAAATTTAATATAAACCCCAATTCTTTGCTTAAACATAAATCTTGTCTGTCGCAGTATTCCACTTTCATTGAAGGCGCATTTTTTCATTAAAGACGAAATTGACATTTCATTGTCGGGTTTAACTTCTAAAGGGAGAAATTTGAATATTCATGGATGATTTATGCAGGCCGACGCAAAAGCCAGCCCCAATTATAATGGAAACATTATTCATCTGAGGAAGAAAGGTACTTATAAATAAATAAATAAGCAGTAATCCGCGCTGGTATTTATTGTGAAATGGAAACCGCTCAAATTTGGCGCTTTGTTAAAATCGTACAGCGGGGCTCGACCTATGCAAGGTCATCCCATAGCTGGAACTAAAATCAATGCACAGATACGGTGCGTTAAGGTCGTTGCCTTTAGAACTTCCGGCAGGGTAAATTTGACGGGGCTGATTAATTTTACAGCGCACGGAGAGATATAGTGCTGCCCCGGTAAAATGTAAATGTAGTGTATCATATTCTAATAAAAGGTAGGTGTGTTGTGCAAATGTTACAACAATGCTGACAATTTCATTGTGTAATATGATCTTGAGGTTTTCATGAATCGCGAAACGAAAATAGGAGACACTACGTCGATAAAAGCGCGGGTTCCGATCCTAACTTTCAACGATGGCAAACAAACCTGATCAATAAGCTAGTGGTAGAAATATGTATTAAATAACGTCTCCGTAAAGTTAATGCAAATAATTGATTTCTGGATCTAGATGAAGTAGTAGAATGTGCTAGTACTTCAAGTAAATAACTAGAATCGTAAAGAAAGAGAGAATATTGTTTTCTTCTTCTGCTTAAAGAATATGGGCATTAATGCTTTTCTTTTTATCATGCGCAAAAATTAAGGTTTTTCAAATGCATTGTATATAGAAATTTTTACCCGTCTTCGGGTCAATTGTCCATTTAAAATGACATTTTTGTTCTTCTTAGTATACTGTTTCTTAGATAGAGGGAGCAAAGTAGAAAGCCATATTTACAGAGAGCTAACGATATGAAGAGGGAAATTTTTTAAAAAGATGCAATTGTTTTGACACACTAGTGAAGATGAAAATTCACATTAAACATTCAAGGATGTAGTTACCGGCAGCAGTTACTCTTTGAATTGTTTCTCACAGATATTCTGCCACTTTTGCCAGTCCTCAAATCCTAATATGAATTGATGTGGAATTTCCTTTCTAAGCCAATAGTGTCGTTAAAGATACCACGGTTCATTTGGAAAAAAATGAGTTTTTTCAATTTAAAAATATCTATATTTGGATAATATTTATAAACATTCTGTATATAATTTGGCAACGATAACAATAAGGTGTGGTACACATGGTCTACACTGCCCCGCAAAAATAGATACCTTAATTACATTCTGAAATATTTAATTTCAACAAAAGCGGCGCAAATGCAAAATTTTCACCGTTGTCAAATATCTTCAAAACAGTTGACTTTAAGGATAAGATGCTCTAATACAATTTATTTACATGCGATGTGTGCAATGTGTTTTTTGGGCGAAAATATTTTAAATGAATAGGTTCGAAGCTATAACTATCTATTTCAAAATTTTTCAATTGATACAACATTAAAACCTCTACCCAAGGATTCGGGCTATATAGAGACTTAAAATACACTCTATTCAAATAATCCATAGGGACTCTGTGTGAGATAATGGGAGTTAAAATGGGAAGGTTGATGAAAAGGTTATACATATTTATTATTTATTTTTCTCATAAATTCTTTTATTGTAAATTAGTCCTTGAACATTTTGTGAGACCAATTCTAAAAATATGCTGAAATTTTTAAAATGACTTCTTTAATTTCCTGCAGTTATTTGAGACATAGATAATTTTCAAAACATAAAAAGGATATTGTCTTGGTACCTGAAGAAGTTTGCTTTGCTTATCCTAACATTACAGCCTTGAAGATGGCAAAATCTAACAGCACTTATTGTTAGTGTACAATAACAATGTGACATAGGAGGACTGTACAATAGTTATTGATGATGTAACTGTACTTTGATTTCGTAATTTGTGATTCTAATATCTAAAAATTTCTATTATGATATATTGTATCAATTATTTTTTTTTTCATTTTTCATTCGTTTTCTATTGTTTTGTTTCAAAATGTCAATTTTCAATCTGGATAATTTCTTTTTTTTTTCAAATTGCGTAAGTAAATATCTTCAACAAGCATCGTTGGTTTGAGCTTGAGCTTTTCATATCAATATGCAAAGTATCTATTTCTTCATTCATTAATCGAAATTCCCATCATATGTTACTATCAACTATTTCAAATCCGCTATTTAATTCTACTTCACTGTAAATTGTAGTTTAATTGTTACATTTTCAATAATTTAATGTTTCTTAATTTGATTTGTAGTATGACCTTCATGCAGTTTTGAAATAGAGCGAAGTATTAGTTGTTGACTTTCTTTTAATTTTAATCGTCATTCTGACATCAAACCAGAAATTGTCTTCCTGCTGTTTCCTAAAAAAATATTAGTCATTAAATTGTACACTCGCTGTAAATTGCGCAAGTACTTAGAAGAATAATTTTATCCTTCACGGTTACGTACCAAATTTTCTTCCTATGTTGAAAATGTGTCTTTGTACGGTCAAATACGATTAATTTAAAAGTTAGAGAAATGTTAGCGCACGTTTTAACTTGAAGAAATGCAATACTAGAACTGATGGTTTTCTCTAAACTTGTGATTATACCTATTTTGTGTGCTTTGGACCCTATTTGCAAACGTAAAGCTTAGGTAAACACCTGAAAAAAGCTTTACCATTCGTGAAGTTAGAAAATTGCCTAACTTTTAGAATGTTAGAATATTTCAGGATAGTACTAAAATATTCAAGACTGCTACCAAATTGGATACGTCACAAATCCAGTTGTTTTATTCCCTATTATGTAACATCTACATGTTTTGTTACAAAAGTAAATGAGCTTATGAAAATTCAATACCAGCAACGATACATGTTTTGTAACAAACGGAGGCGTGTAAAAAAAATAATTAATTAGTCGCAGCCTTACAATACGAATTCTGTTAACATTTCCATTTCGTAGTAGTGTTACAAATAAGCGGGGACCTTGAAATCATTATTAAAGTAAATCGCCTGTAATTGCTTTTTAGATTTTGACGTCGCGAAGTTTGTAGCGCTCCTATAAATTATTTTTATGCTGTCACGGTTAAAGTAAACATGTATTCATTATAATTTATTACTATACAAGATATTTTAATGTAATTGGCTGTTAGAATTATTTATTGCCTTGTTATAACAATCAATAGTACGCCAGGCTGTTATAGATTTTATATTCAATTCTTTGTTTTTGATTATTCAATAAAACTATTCCTGACATATTGTATTACATAAGCACTAGGCAGTATCACAATGTAATGTTAGATAAACAAAAGTTTGGGGCGCCTGTAACAGAAAATCGGATGATTGGTTTGTTAAAAGATATACTTGTGTTGGTGTTACAATATGGTGGTACTCTATAAATCTTTAGTTTATACAGCACCAAGCGTCTGGTTTTTTTGCTTGTATACGAACACTCTTACACGAACAAGTTTTGCGTTTATATTTAATTGTTATCCGTATGCGAATATTAACTATTATGTCTAATTTTTAAATTGACGGATTTTCTTAGTATATATTTCTTCCCTTTTGAGTATTTTAGGTCTTGTTGAAATAAAAAAAAAACAAAAATGAAATTGTTTCATGTTTTATTAGGTTCCATTGGCATCTTTCACTCTTTCAAAAAAAATCGATTTTTCATCATTGCATGGGTTATTGCCGTTTAATAAATCATAAACTAGTTAAAGAACAATTCTTTTTATAAAATACGTTATATCAGCAGGATTGAAAATACTGAAAGAGGAAACATTATGTGGTAGTAAGTGTAAACAGTAATAATAAACATTCATAGTTCTAGGTAACAAGGTGTTGTACACTATGACCATAAAATTAATTTCCTTTCATTAAGTATCGAAATGGCGCCATTTAAAGAAACATGTGAAGCTGCAGCTGTGGTTATTTTGTCTATGTGTGAAATACAAAAGAAGCACAGGAGAACAATTTTTGTCAAAAAGTAACATATAAATCATGTAAATCTAGAAATTTGTCAACTTCCCCACTGTTCATTTTAGTTTACGCTATTTTGGCTACACACTACTCTGACAGCTACTCAGATGCTTACCTACTTCATATTTTTATTCGTATAGGGGTGCTTATATATGACGTTTATATTTACGATATCTCTCTTATACAAGCAACTCGTATATGTGAATGCAACATTCCAATATCGTTTTTCTTAATTACATTGTACAACCAAACCGTGCGTAATTGCAGGTCATGCAATTACGCTCTTCTATTAGATCTCTAGTACCACAGTTAGTTGGCTGACGGTTAGTCTTTAGTTGGTACAACATCGTACGGCGACGGTTAGCCACAGTCGGTAGAGTGTCAGTAAGGCATGGAAAACCAGTGGTACTTTTCTAATGTTGGGAATCGATTGGCGCTACGTCGTCAATATCAGTTAAGCGTTGGCAAGTTGATGTTGAACCAATTCAGTCGGTGCAGCGTCGGTTGAAGATCAGTTGCCATGCGTTGTAGACATGTGACCTTACCGTCGGCAGACAACAATGAGCCAATTTTCAGAGAATGTTCGTTAAAGGCCTGTGCGGGATAAAAGTAGATAGTTCGCCCTAAGATCAAGTAAGTATGCGAGAACGTTGCGAGGCAATGTTCGGCCAAAAGTGTACAAAATTTTCACATAATGGCGACATTGCTGCCAACGTCGAGGCGTGATAGGGAGCCAACGTTGCGCCAACCGTCTATGTTACTAAGGGTACCAAGGAAACCTTATTTATACGGATGGAGCGAAAGAAAGGAGGGACTTGATTGTGCGTTTTATGCCTACAGTAATAAACACAGATGAAAGCAGAGAAAAAGCTTCGGTTGGACCACGAATTCCCGCTTTCACTGCCCAGTAATCTTGGGGCCGTCGAATTTTGTATCCAACTTACAAACGGGTTTTAGGAGTGTCAGTACTACGGTGTTTACAGCACCGAAAACACCCTATGTATGGAACCAATTGTTATTATAGATATCATATGCGCACCTAGCACATTAAGAACAAGAACGGCGCAAATTGGTTAGTATTGAATTAGGGGCTACTGGGATTTTCAACCTCAGGACAGCTTGGCTAAGCAAGGTTCCATAGATGGTTGCGTCTATGGACCTACAATTACTGATTTAGTGCTAAACGAGGTAGCAAAGCTGACATTGATAGTACAGGAGTAGGCAGATATTAGAAAAGGATACGACTCAGTGTACATGCTTACATCCCGTAACGAACACCCGATCACCACCTGTATAGGTTGCAGTCTACCGCGTTCTTACCGAACACCAATCGCGAGATTGAAGTTTGATCATGAAAGGTACCCATCCCATCTACACAAAGTAAACATTGATATGTCGTGTAAGTGTCTATGTGATGCTGAAGAGCGTAGTCTAAAGCACGTTTTTCTTGAAGTTTGCCTCTTAAACAGCAATATCGATGTGCTTTTCCGTCACAGTATCAGTTCTACTGCGGGTGAGTGTTACATTCCTGCCGGGCCTAAATAATAAACAATTATGCTTTGTGAAGGGGAAAATTGTGGAAACTTTAAAGTTAATGATTTTCCGAAATTACTTAGATGAAGTTAAGGGCTCAAAGTCAGATATAAAATTAGAGTAATTTCACGCCATTGTTTAATCGCGTTAGCGAATGTTTTATTTCTACAAGAAATTTAATTATACTCCGATTTAAAAACATATTGACGTCGAGACACAAACGGAAACTACTCATTTTATATGCAGCATAATGCAAGTAGTATAGGAACGTAACTGCAACATAGATTCTATGCCTTTTGGATGATGTTTTATACCAGATATAACTCCACAACCTGAAATTTTTGGGAATTTTGGAAGGCTGGCCAAACAATTATTAGTTGATCAAATTACTTAGATATGCCTAAATTTACACTGAAACTTGTCTTTTGGCAAAAGAGAAGGTGCCATACAAAAGAAGTTTTTATCCCGTTTCAACATTACCGTCGTTGGCTGGACATAACACCCACGCTCCAAAGATACTAGGCCAGAAAAAGAAATTTTGATCCAGAATTAGAGGAACCTCTACTTCGGACAAACTGAAGTCACTAAACGAGATGTGTGGGTGACGCTGATAACAGAGAACCTCTGAGACGTTAGTTGTAACATTACAATAGCTAAGCGAGAAACTTATTAGTTTTCTATAATAAGCAAAGATTTATATTTAGATATAACAACACATAAGTATCAGCAACCGCCGCACCACACAAGTTTAATTTATTATATAGTAATATAATAATTAGTCCGGGACGGCCGGCTTGAGGACATGAATGGTTCTCATCATCAACCGGTGACCGAATGATGTGAGAAAAATTTTTCTAAAACTAAACATGCATGTACTATCCCTACTTCCTAGAAAAGATATTCTTTACAAGTGCCTATTTCTACCTCCTGCACGCCTTGAAGCTACGACATGCGAAAAAATACCATGTATGTACTATCCCTTCTTCCGAGAAGAAATATTGTTTTACAAGTGCCTATTCTACCCCCTACGCGTCTTAACCTACGACATGCGAAAAACACGGTCAGATAGACGGGAAGATCTCTTTTATAACCCAAAATATAAACAAGTGCCAGCCTACTGCAAAAGGTCAAAAAGGACAGAGTACGACAACGGTCCGTTTTCTCTGTTCATCAGATTTTTATTACTTTTTATGTAAACCGTCTCGTACGCATCTAATTCTCGTGGCGACGTTACGTTTTTAATCAATTTTAAGTTTTCTAATTTAATAATATACCCGGTTTCATTTATATGTTGTGCTACACTCGACGCGTCCAATGTGCCGTAGCGATAATTTCATATGTTCTTTGAATCTAGTTTCTATCGCTCTTTTCGTTTGACTAATATAGGCTTTATTACAGTCACTATATGCAATTTTGTAAATACCCGACCTTTCTCCCATTTTCGGTTTATCTTTGGGATTACCGAGAAGATTTTTAAGCGTGTTACGCGAACCGAAGCATACGTTCATATCTTAACTCCTCAAAACCTTACTCACGCCTTTCGATATGCTGTAAAAGGGGCCCTTCAAGAATTTCTTACTGTTAGTTTCTACCGGGGTTAAGGTCGTGGAATTTCTTACGTAAAGCCTATGTTGGACTTTCTGAAGCATGCGATCGACTTCTATAGAAGAGTAACCGTTATAAATTATATTACTATATAATAAATTAAACTTGTGTGGTGCAGAGGTTGCCGATACTTATGTGTTGTTTACCATACTACGCCACAGTCCTTGCTATCATTATTTATTTTTATATTATTCATTATTTAGATATAGCGTTTACATATTTCCTCTCCATAGATCGTATGATGTGTGCTTCAGTACAGACAAACCCATATATGAAATTTACTCGTGCCAAATGGGTTTATGAAAAAAATTCCCTAAAGTTTCACCCAAATCTGAATTTTTCACTAGTCGCTGTTCTGTTATATCTTTTAACATCACACAACTACCAACGCTGATTGAAATATTTTATTATAGGCACAATAACATTGAAATGCTAATACGTTCCTCAACAAGATCTACTTAATTCAATTTGTACCAACATTTTCAAAGATTATGTGGAATATACAAGTAAAATCATGTCACTAACTGAAAATTTCGAATATTGTGGTAATCCATTTATATCTGTTTGCTGATGAGTGAATTGCTCCTTTACAACAAAAAAAATGGAATTAAAACGGAAACTTGATTAGAATTTGATACGGTGTAAACGCACCTTACGCTTGAGATAATTTAATTACTAGATTTGCCTTGCATTAATAAAATGATTACTTCAATCTCAAATTTAAAAGCTGGCAAACAGCAAAACGCAGTATGTTTTAACAATTGAAAACCAAATATCCATTTATAGTAACGATAATGGGGGATGCAATGCATGACGCATAAAAAAAGTACTGAACAACGGAGCGATACGATTTTCTTCACCTTGGGAATTCTATAAATTTCCATGCACTTTAACTTGGAAGAAAATGGAGTTCACCATTCGCTTCCATTGCATTAAAAGAATATGTAGGAGTACCTATTGGGACATTAAATTCCATTTACCGCATCCCTTAAGGATTCTATAAATTCTATTACATTTATAAATACCATTTGAATCATTTGCATTTCCATTGTTAACTACTCTACTTCTTTGCTGTAAACGTACATGTGCAAAATGTGACTGAAATACTTGAAATTTTATTACAGATTCATCTGAAAACATTTTAGATTAGAGGTTTCCAACTATACATGAAACATGCTTAAGCTAGATATTTGCGCAAAGACGCAATGAAGATAATATTATTGTGCATCAAACCCTAAATCATTCGAGGAAGAGAATGTTCTTTGAATAGATTCTGTCACTTCTATAAGTAACACGAAACTTTAGCTATTATTAGGTTTTAATCAACCGATTTTGCTTTTGTACTTCGATTGTTGAACTTTTTGAAGCCTTACTAGTTTTCCAGAAAACACTTGGTAGAGTACAGAAGTCAAAAGTCCCGCACATTTGTCCAACACCTGGTGTTACTACTTCACATTCCCTGCAAACGTTTTAACACTCTTAGGAGACATTCACATCTACTGACAATTACTTCAATAAACTGCGCTTCCTTATGCTAAGGCACGAGTAATAATGAAAATCGAGAGCGACAACCTCGATTCTTGTGCATACGGGTTGCGAACACATTTTTCCATTATGTATGTACATACATCTTGGATGTGTATCTTTTGACACGAAAAAGTAAGGGATGAATAAATTTAAATATGCCAATAGCTTACGAGTGCGATTCCTCAATTCTTTTCCCTTTTCTTTCCAGACACGACATAATGTTTTGTTTTGTTCTTCTTTGTTTGAAGAAAATTTTAAATTTACGACGCGAGAGAGTTACTCGGCTGATAAATAAGGAAATCTTCTCAGGTTGTTGAAATAAAGATTCATGATTTTCGACATAGCGTACCTCATGCTAAATAATTTTTTGTTATGTTATTCTTACACTATTGCTTTTGTAATATACCTATCCTTCATCTTTGTTACATACTGCTATTTTCTGTGATAAGTAAAATAGTAAAGTCATATCGTGTAAACCATTAAATAAGTAACAAGTAAGCGATTTTGTAATGTGAGAAAAAAGCTCTAATTCTAACATGCTTTCGAGAATAAATATATGTCTACACCCTAAAACTAAGACATGCGAAAATTACGGAGAAATACACGGTGTCTCTTGTTGATTGTAACCCAAAACGATGCTATAATTAGGGCAGGATAGAATCGTCAAATGTAGCTCAACACACAAACGAAACTGGGCATAATATTGAATTGAAAAACCTGAATAGAGAGAACAGATCGTTGTCATATTCATATCTATTTGATTTATTACGGTTAGGTGGACGTTTCAGCCTACAATCACAAGAGCCTATTTCGACTATTTTCCCCAATTTTTCGTATGTTTTAATTTTAGGGTAAGTAGGCTGCGAAAGTAGATACCTTTAACTATGTATATATCTCTCTGGAGTAAGGATAGAACAAGCATGTTATAATTAAAGTTGTTTCCTCACATCATTGGATAACAAGGATTCACGCATCCTCCAAATAGCTGTTCCGGACTAATTAATTAAACATGTGTGGTGTGGAGTGCGCTAATACTGTGATGTTATTTGCCACAGTTCTCGTTGCCATTATCGTGATTATGGCTCAACTTTTCACCAATGGAAGGTAGATATTATGCAACACATATTTTATATTGATTTTCAACGAAACAAAAAGGATTAATTTTTTCGTTTCTGTTTTGTAATTCAAAGTATTAATTTGCATAGCTATACATCACATGGTAGGGTGGTTTAGGCCCAGAAATTGGACACTGGACAGGCCAATCTAAAGGATGGAATCAATTTTCGTGGGTCCGCTCTAATTTCTGGAACTATTTAGCATGGAACGTTATCATGCTAAAAGAACATTTATTGTAAAAGTTCCTCTTAAAGGAAACTTTGCATAAGATGGCTTTAAAATACTATAATAATATATAATATTATTATAATATTATTATAATATTATATAATACTAATAATTGTGTTAGTTATTTTTAAATGCAAGCTATAAGCGTCTAATCAACTAATTTTAAAACACTGATCCTTGATTTTAGAATTTGACCAACAAGTTTTTAGCTAAAATGATCGCTTTGTTTTCCAGACTTGATGTATTCTCACCTTTAATCGTTGATCTATATGAATAATCTTGAAGAAATTATCTAAATATGTGACTACAAATACAATGGTAAAATAGATTATTCTATTGACTTTTGTCGTATACTGTCACAATGATTTGCTCCAGAAAATCTAGTTGTATCGTAGAATTTTACCACTTTTTTTCCACAATATAATTTCTTTAAGTCGGACGAGGTTTCTAGGAAAAATCACATTTTCCCATTGCAGATTTTAATCATGTAACACCTATGCATCATTTGATAACCTTCATCCCTTCTACTACACGGAGTCTGTGATTCATTTCTGACACATATTTCGCCAATATCTCTTCCACGTCGCGTATGCTGAAGAGGAAAATTTAATTCAGACGGAAATGATATCCGATAACGTCGAATTTTCGACGTACAATTTTCCACGTCGGTTTCTTGCTCTGTACTTGGAATGATCGGTTTTAGGTTTCATGAAATAATTTTTCGTTTACGAGATGTTCGTAGCACTTTTGACAGAGCGTGTGAATAAATATAGGTGCTAGGTGAAAATATGAGCCTGGAGTAATTCAAAAATGTCTAGGCAGGCGTATAACACTCAAAGGTAAAATAGGTTTTTATACGTTGTATTTGAATTTATTGATTAAAACGCAGAAACTCAACCCGTAAAATACAAACTTTAGTTACAAAATATGTATACGCTTTTTTTCTGCAGCACTGAATTCTAGAAATATTGCTGATATATTATGTCCTTCATTCAATTTTTGTATAGACTTCCAATTATTGCTAGAATTCGTCTTTTTTGGGTTTATTTCAGCCGTTTTCGGAGGTGCCTTTCCTTAATTTTCTTCTTTCTTCTTTCGTTGCTATTGTTTAACTTTGTGTTGTTGTTAACCGATTCCATGATTTCGTTTAGTAATATATATTTCATTCTCATTGTTTAATTATAGCAAATATAAAATGTTTGTTATGCTTCTTGTATCAAACTTGTATCTGCTACTTTTACGACACGGTAGTTAATAAGAAATATAAATGTCATAGTGCACAAAAAACCTACGGTGAAAATATTATTGCTAAATACCAGTTTTATTTATTTAATTGGACCGAGGTGGACTCTATCTCAATTTACATGTTAAAGTACGTTAATTAGGAATTATCGAACTCATCCAGCAGAGAGCATTTATGCTTAAAATAACTCTTGGAAAAAATAAGAAAAAAAAAGCTCGACATTTTGTTTATTATATTTCAAGCAAGTAACTCAAATTAATTGAACACATTAGAAATCACACCTTCCAGATTGTTTCGCTAATTTCAAAAGAAGGAAAGTAACTGAAGGTAGAAAAAAATAAGAATCCCCCGTTTATCTACTGTTTACCAAGAGTAACCTATTACTTCTTTCTTTAATAACTGTGCCGATAATGGTAATATCGGAAGTACACCTTGGCAAGGGAAGATTCCATCGAGGAAAAAATACGGAATATTGATTTATACCAGCCGAATAAAATTGCAATCTTTAAAGAATTAAAGAATTCGGACAACTTTTTGAATGTGCAGACAGATATAATAAACTCTCCTTTAATAAATCTTACAATAGGTAAGAGGTTCTCTTTCCGTTAATAACCAAATTTATGTATATCATTTTTTCTCGCTTCTAATTACATACTGTTTGTGTGTAAACTCGCTGCGTAAAAATTCCAACTTTAATGTTTAATTTCCTGACGATGTCCCAAGGCGAAACGTACGTAGGTGGTAAGAAACAAAAAAAAATCGGCGGGACCGCATCTGGTGAAAAGGGTGTACTATCTATCAATTTGAAGGCCAATTCGTGAATTTCTGTAAATGCGGCCAAATGCGGTCGCTTTTCCGCATTTTTTCCTTTAGCTTGGCAAGTAATCTTGTGTAATGTATTCCCGTGATTATTTGTCACTTTAAAGATTGATGGATACAACTTCATCGCTATCCGAAAAGACAGTTGCCTTCACTTTCCTGGCTGATGGAATGGTCTTCGCTTTTGCAGTCCACTGTTTCGCTGTGCCTTGACTTCAGGAGAATGTTGGTGTATCCAGCTTTCATCTACAGTTATTAATCCACGCCAAAACTCCCACTTATGTGGCCTAAACTGCTTGAATAGGGCGTTGGAAATGTTTATTAGAATGTGGTTTTGGTCTTGAGTGAGCTAGCGTGGTTTCCAACGCGGTTAGCTTTTCCATGCCCACAACCTCTGCTATCCCTCTAATCTTAATTAGATGGTCATCTAGAACCGCTCAAGAGGTGGTTGAAGTCAGAGGTGGTTGAAGTTTTTGGCCAATCTACGCCTACCTTTAAATTCAGTTGCCTGAAAGTTAACTGTACAAATGATGGTGCGGGATCCCCCTGGGCGTATGGCGCTTCGAATGCTAGAATTTGATGTGATATTCGATATTCGGTTTCTTTTATTTTCAAGGGTATCTTTGAACACTTGCGAAATTAGATGACTAGAATATTTTCGACCAGTAATGCTGAAATTTGTAACTTTCTAGACTACCCTCACACCTGTCCGGGAATAGAATTAGTCTATCACAGACTAGCTTTTCAATTTTCAAAGTTGGAAAATTTCTCGATTAACACCCATCCATAAGAAGAGACACGTTATTAATAGATAACTATAGACCTGTAGCTTTAGCAAATACAAGGCAGTACGTTGTACATAGGGGTCATCACTCTGAATACTTCTATCGTGACTCAGGTGCCCCACAAAGGAGTAACATTGGGTCCTTGCTGTTGTTTCAGAATAAACTTGGTCCATACATAATAACTTACCATTAATGTATCAAAATGTAGTGTACTTACCTTCTCTCGTAAAAACATCATACGACTATATACCATTCAATTTACGATCGATATCTTTACGGAATGAATAAAACACAGAATAATTTCTAGAAATGCTTTAGCGTCATGACAGTTAAGCTTCTCCAATAAAAATTCAATAAGCTCCGTGAAAAGAAGATACCCAGCGTCACGCAAACGGCGATTAATGGAAGTAACTGCATCCTAGATAATTGTACTTCCAACGATAATCATCGTCAATCGTAATAAAAGAGCTTGCATCGTACCGAGTCGCATAAAATAAGGTAAAAGCTTTGCAATCAATACTACATTGACGTTAATATTATATAGAATATCATTCCATGAATTCATTCAATATTGAAATTCCTCGCAAACTGTGCTACTTTTGAATATATGTACGTGTAGGTACATATTTCTATAAGTTGCTATTGCATTTTCTAGTTCCGATGTTTACTTCGGAAAACCATTTCTATGCCGCATTTATTTATTCACATTCGTTTGAAATTTCTGAAATGACGTCGACTAGATGTCGCGTTCGTTATACATACGTAAAGTTGTAAAATCTCACGAACATCAACATTTCTATCGTATGCCGCTACTTTAAATTTTGAATTCAAAAAATAACCTGCCATTATTTTCAATCCATACTTGCAAGCTGTAATTTCTGAATACGTCGAAAAATTACAGAATTACAAAGAAACGTTAAATGATAATGTTAGGTTTATAAATTACACAGATTTGTGTATTTTATTTTCCGTGGAATCGTATGTATATGTATGTGTGCGCTTTGTAATTCGAGTACATCTGTAATACGAGTATCTTTTGTGGTGTAATTTAAAACTTTGCCTTAATTATAATACAATCTTTCCAATAAAACTTATGTTGCTTCAAAACATTCTTCCTACTGTTATTTATATTACGCCTATTTGCTTTTTTTTTCTGTACTGCGTGTTTACATATATTTTTTAAGAGCAATGCCCCAAACTTTATTCAGTTCGACTTCTTTTTCTAAGATCGGGAACTTATAAAATTGAATGTGCAACAACCACGAAATTCAAGGAACACATTACACATGTCGCTATGGGAGAACCGAATCGTAAAGTCTAGCAAATATTATTTGAATGGCAATTACGCACTTACGAAACTATGTGTATAAGAAAGTATAAAAATCTGTTAAAGCAAGGAAAAGGCCCTTTTAGCAACTCGGTACTGATTAAATTATAACGGTGAAACGTGTATGTGGTTTACATTTTTATGTTGTCGTTTCGCACACCAACTAGAATGTATTTAAAATTGCCAAGCTTATTAAAGTAAATGCTGTTATGAGAGTGTTGATAAATAAGCTTCAAAGCTATAAATCGTTGATCGTCATTACTAGTATATGTCTATTCGTAAAATTTGGACGGGGCTAACACAGAACCTATTGAAACTAATTATATGATACCTTTTTTCATGTATTCTCGTCCATTTCTCAAATAGAATCATGAAGTATAAATTATTTTAATGTGTAGTTTTCTTGGAAAACGTTTAAAATATAAAGAACTGTAAATTATGTAAAAATTGAAATTCAGATAGACTTTTCTATATTAGCTCTGTTTGTCATTGGGTTGAATTTCAGCTCATATCGTTGCGCATTTAATGCACGATTTACCTGTAAAAAATTTCGTACCCATACTTGCCGCTTACAGAGAAAGTCGCGTTTCTCGTACGCGCTACATTATGCTTATTAGAACAAACGTCCCGTTGTCGGTAGATTTAACGGTATATCAAATACGTTTGCTTATTTCTGATAAAATCGTACTCTGTTTACTTCCAAATTATTGTTATTAGAAATTATTATTGATCAAAACAAATGTACTTACCGTAACCGCATTCTAATGCACAGCAGATATCACAGGTGTTGATGAAGAACTAATTCCAATATTTACCATTATACTGCGAACATTAGCTTCTAATAGCTGTAAATTACTAAAAATTTGGAGAGTATGCCTACGAAATTACAGAATTTTATCTCGAGAAATATAACTGGTACAATATGCCAGCTTCTGTGCACAAAATACTCATTTTACTTTACCAGTAGGTCAACTATCACAAGAGTTATAGATTGCATTATTCCTGCAAATGTTCCAGAACCGCAACCAATCCGGATGTCTTCAACAAACTCGTTTGATCCCTATCTCTCGTCTATAAGGCTTACGCTTAATAAACGGGAATTAGAATTGGATACTGAAACTATAGATTTGTTATTACAAATACTTTAGTTATTATTGCGCTATCATCATTGTACTGAAATAAAAAAGAAACTGCATGCTCTATACATAAAAAACTAAAGTCCTTTAGTTAAACTTAACTTCATTAATATTTGTAAATAATAAACTATTACAATTACGATTCTCTGTTATTTCAATTATTGTAGACCTGTGAGTATAAATTCAAAAGTTATTGGCCAGGAAACCACCGTTTCGTTCCACTGTGCGTCGGCTTGCCATGAGACCTTATTACTCCTACACCCTAGAGCACCTTAACATTTTTACGCTCAGCATTCACCAAATTTAGAGTAAGAAGTATTATTATGGTAAATCTTGCTCTGAGAGTTGCGAGCCCGGTATTCAAATCCGGTCTCCGATATTGATAATTAAGGCGAAGTACAGCTAAATGCTTTAAAATCAACATTTCCTACTTGTATTGTCCTAAAGAACTGAACGACGAAACTTGCCAGATTGATAGCAATGCATACTAAAAGGTTGTGTCTCCTGAGATTTTATTACAAAGCATTGAACCACGCTCACGGAACGCAGTATGTATTTTCTTAACATGCGCCTGGAAAAATCGATCGGAATATAAATAATTTGAGTACTAGCTTGTTGTAAAATTAGAACAAAATATCGAATAAAATCATATAAAACTTGGAGGTTACTTTTCTAAATCAAATACGGGACAGCAGCTAACAGATATATTATATAGTTACGTAAATTGCTTTCTGGTATAATTTACTGTATAAGATGATTAAAAATATTGCTCAACACCTCCTTTTGTTATTTCTAATCTAGAATTTGAATTGCGAAATCTAATTTTGCAAATGTTATCTTGATTAAATAGATATAAATAAAGCATGCACTTCAAAAGCTTCCGATAGATTTCAATGGGTTGCATATTAAAATATAACGGGCGATATTTTATCTGAACTAAATTATTGCTTTCAAATTTAAAGTACTACTAGCTATCCGTCAATCATTTTATGGAAAAACAAATTGTACGCGTACAGTTCCACGTCAAAATATTTCCATAATTTTGCGATAATATTTATGATGTTTAAAATTTATAGCATTCTTTAAACAATGGAGGTGATCTAAAGAAAGCTGACATCACCATTTAGCGTTTATATAATAAAGAATATGCACCCAACTATCGAATCACAGTATTTCCGTCCGATATTCTTTGTTGCGATCTTTATGTAAGTAGTACTCTTATAATGTGGGCATCCTACATGTCTATACATCCAAAAAATCACACTATGTAATAGTAAGGAGGCTACGTAATTCATTCGATATATACGCTTTAAAATTCAAAACACCTCCGCAAGTTTACTATCTGCTGAAGTGTTTAATTTGAACTTTTTATTTATAAACCGTGGAAAACATGTTTGCCAGACTATTTCCGACATACCTCGTACTATATATCGAAAAAGTTCATACCGTGATTATATCCAACAAAATTGATCCTAATGTAATAGTTCTGTGCTTCCATAACGAAACCGTTGTACGTTCGTATATCGTCAGCAAAAACAGGTGGTCGAAATATGGAAAGCGGATAATCATCCGTGTGTATATCAACCTTTAAAATTAGCTCCATAGGCGGGTAATTCAGGTGTGGAATTTGCGCGGAAAGATACGTTTAAAAATAATATCAATACATACACATTCGCATGCGTGGACACTGTATGTCCGATATTTTTAAATATTTTCGCTTAACAGAGTTTCTTTCATCGCGGTGTGCGTTAAATAAATATTTACACTATGTAGTCGTAGCTTGGAGATTTTATCGTTTTCACATTTGCTCTTTCGGAGTTCGTCCTTTATCAATGTTTCATTCCAACGATGTTTTGCGATGTTTCTTACCTACGCTCAATCCCATAGTCATCCAAAATTCGTTTCAGCATTCGTTGTTCTCGCACGGTGTAAATAAGGTAAATCGAATCCTATGTTGATAAAGCAAAGGTACATAAAACCTAAGTCTGTTATTATGCAGCATGTGAACCTAGAGCCTGAGTAGGAGGTAGTTCCTTCTATGCATAATTTAGTAAATGTTTTTAAATAAATAATATTGAGAGGCAAGTGCGGCACAACAGAATTATATTCAAGTATATAGACTGTTCACTTTCTGCGGCGCACGACGCAGGTTTGATGTTTTAAAAAGGAACTGCCAGACGTATTAGAAATCACCGAAAAACGACATTCTTCTACACGTCAATTGGCTTTATATGATAATGAAAATGTGGGTTTGATATATAGCATATTAAAGGAAATCAAGTTTTACCGTTACAAACCTATTCCATTTCGGTAACGTGTACAATGGGGGTGATCGCTTTACTTGCTGTAGCACGTCTTAAAGGGAAGAGAGTGAGGAATCACAAAATATGTCAATTCATACTTGCAATGTTTACAAAAAATATATAAACAAGTTGCACAGTCGGTGTCCTTCCTTTATCAACCCATACATACATACAAGTCCCATAAAATGCATCGCAATAAACGTGGGAGGATAAAAGGCTTTTCGCTTTAGTGTCAAGTACGGGCCAATTAGGATATAGCATTTTACGATTTGAAAAGGATTTCTGGACGTATCTTCTTAGAATTTCTTCACACATTACCTATGTTCGAATACTATGTACTTTATATAAATTATATTCCAGAGCCAACCTCTTTACCAAGACGGCAAAATCCATAGGGGATATCTATCCTCCTAAACTTTTTGAGATATCACGTTTTAAATAAATGGGGACAGCATTGCGTTACTAGGAGAAGTAGAACAATTGTTCATAAAAAGTCGTCGCAATTTCCACACCAAGTGAAAAACTAGACAGACATGTAGAGTGGAATAGTAATCAGCAACTTACGCCTTTTTCAACTCGCCACTGGAATACAAAATCAATAATACAGACGCAGACACTAATTTCGGTAAATCCATTAAGGAAATTGGAGTTATTAAATGATAGCTGTAAGTACATGGGCAGAGAAAAAATACTTGGTCACAAGAAAGTCATGGGGAAAATCATATTAGTTGAATATCGTATATCTTTTGTGTAAGTATTCTTATGTATGCAAGCTTCGACCTGGTACATCTATTGGGTTAAAGTTTACAAGTAATTTTCTTATAGACATTAACCTAATATGTCGCGATGGCAGTTATACAGACGGGTTATGTAAAATCGAAAGCTGTAATAAATTGATTTAAAGTAATTGCTCTCAGTTATTAAAGGAATCGTAGAAACGTAAGTATAAATGATTTCTATAACTGCTGTATATGCGGAATTTAAAAAAACAACTACGTGATGAAATATCATTAGGTTTGCTTCTGCTATGAACTTCTTCCGGGTTTCGCCGTATGTAAAAACTTTCGCTCAACGTTTCGCCGTTCTGATTACGGCTTCTTCAGGAAAACTGAACTGATTCTCCGTTGTCCGATATTATTCTTATTTGCGCAGTTGGTGCACTCAACCATGAAGTATCCGTTCCACTGAGCGTGACGGTTCTGAATAGTAAACTCTTTTACGCGTTGCTAAAGCGCTATGACTTCCCTGATGAGTCTTTTTCCATCACTTTTACGCTGTTAAACTCCATTTTACGTCCAGTCTCGTGTATATGTTCTGTCACCGCTGACTGCTCAATTCTTTTAAATCTTGCGTCCCTTTCGTGTTCCTTTATTCTTACCGCGATATCTCTTTCTGTTTGTCCGACGTAGCACTGCCCGCATTGACATGTTACCTTCTACGCGATTTTTGTCTGTCCTGCCCTTAGCGGTCGGTAGATGCTGCCGGATTGACTTTGCAATCCTGAAATGTACTAGTATGTCGTGTTCCTTCAGGATTCGTCCTACCTTTTCGGTGACTCCCGCTACGTATGGTAAACACGCCGTCCCTCTCTGTGGTTCTGTAGTCGTCTTTAGAGGCAACTTCTTCCTAGCGGCTCTCCTTATACCAATGTCAGTGTAACCATTCCTCTTCAGTGCTTTCTCTAGATGTATCTTCTCGTTGGCTAGATGCAGCTCATTACTGATGGTTTCGACTCTGAATAATAAGGTTTGCATCGAATGATGAGATCTCGCATGTAGATGTCTATCGGTGTGCGTCTTTTTTCTTCTTCATGGTTGAATGCACCAACAGCGTATATAAGAAGAATGTCAGACAACGGAGAATTAGTTCGGTTATCCTGGAAAAGCCATTAGCATGAACGGCGAAACGTCAAGCGAAAGTTTTGACACATGGCGAAACCCGGAAGAAGTTAATAGCAGTAGCAGTTATACCGACTGTGAAAGCCTACGCAGTGTTATTACCATTAGGTTTGCTTAACCGGATTCTTTACTAACCTGATGCTTTACCTGCTCATAACACACACGCAATACGAAATTGCTTTTACGAAAACTCTTCTGGAAAATGGGCCGATCGCAATGGACCACCAAAAAGACTTAACATGCATGGAATTTTACGCGTCGAGATTTATGAAGAGCTATTTAAACTGCAAGAGTCAACAATTGTGGACAAGTTATTGAGCGAATTCCTGAAGCTGAGAAAACCCTAAGAAACAATTTATAATCGTTTAGTATGTCCAACGCTATAACAAAGCGTCTTCAATTACGTCTTCTACAAAGAGGTAGACTCACTGATTTTTTTTTTTTTAATTTTAATTTTAATTTAATTCTATTGACTTTTTAGTTAGAGAGAAAGTTATATGCTAGCTTTTAAAGAGATACCGAAAAATTCCATTGCCTCAATTGTAAGTCGAAAACGTTTCATTGGTAGGCATAGATTTATTTTATCTAGAATTATCCTTACCACCACAATGTCAAATTTGACCATTTCCTAATTAGTCGTTTCATAAGTAAAACGACTCTAAGGTCTAATGCGACCCTGTCATGGTACAAGTGACCAGAAAGCGTTATGATGTCTGTATTCAACACGAAACTGGTCGCTTGAATTTTGTAATCAAGAATTTTCTGAAAAACTAAGGATCTGTTTACTTCAACATTCCCATTTATCAATTAATTTCACACAGTGTCCCCCTGGATTATTATTATGGATACTGCTGAATTCCATTATAATTTATATTTGTGGTGTATTGTTGAATTAACGACTTAGTACTTCTGAAAAATATATGTAGAAACCATCGAAGGTATCACAGTGAATTTGGTCTACTGACTCTAGGACAGCTGTATAGTAAAATAGATGTGTGATATGATATCTCCATAATCTTTTAATCAAGCTGTTCTGTACGTTATTCTCTCCCATGTGGCTTTTGACA
The DNA here is from genome assembly GCA_902654985.2 of Oryctes borbonicus. Classification (NCBI taxonomy): domain Eukaryota; kingdom Metazoa; phylum Arthropoda; class Insecta; order Coleoptera; family Scarabaeidae; genus Oryctes; species Oryctes borbonicus. The sequence goes on from LR736858.1 coordinate 2,893,592, forward strand.
ATTGTCTTACTTCATGAGCAAAGCAGACACGCAATTTCATACAAGCAGATGCCGAATGCATAAACATAGTGCTTGTTTTGCAGGCTCCTACGTTATCGACCGACTAGCCTTCAACGCTCGAAGTTAGCTTAGGGGAATTACTTTTTAGTTTGAAATTATATGTTCCCGGCAACGTGCCAAAACGTAATGCTGTTTTTCATTTCCACTTGAATTCAATTTCAAATTATTTAATTCACTGGTACCAACGAACAAAGGAGAAGTTACGAATTCGACCCCATCTTTCTAACCTCGCGTACTTTCCTTCGCAATTTTCGTTGGTATGTATGCGTGTATGTGTTTAGTATCTCCCGCGTTCTATTCCACAGGACGATCCGTTTCTGCAGCTGGCATTTCGTTCTCAAGCGACCGAATAAATAAAACGACTCGAATTACTTTAACACCGTGGATGATTGCCCAACGGAAATTGATTTGTCATTTAAACTAAGTTAACGGTTGCCTATAAAAGCGGCTTCATTGCAGACCACTCTGTCGTTAGTTGATGCTTTCGCATTTATTAGCGATAACTAGGAAAATTTAGAAGAGCCTTCCGGGCGCTGGGAAATAGTAATTTAATTTAATATAGTATGCACTGAAGATTAAGAGTTTTATTGGCCTATTTATTTCTTTGATACATACACCCTAACAAGACTGAAAAATTTATGCAAAAACGATCAAATAAAGTTATTTTACTTAAAATTTTAAAATTTGTAGGAACTTCAATTATATTTAAAACAAGATTAGTTCATGTATAATCTTATTGATTGAACGATTATTTTATTTTTAAAAATATTCAACATATTCAGCTGATAAGGGTATAATTATGAATAAAGTTTGCCACTTTCCGTGCGCTTCACAGACGTCGGTATGGGAATGATCGTTCGGGTGTGTGATTCGTTATATAAGCGTAAGCGCAGTGCATGGCCGATTAGAATGCACGCGAGCGTGGTGAAGTGCTGCATATACGTTATATGTAATAAAATGTCGTCGATAAGTGGATCAAGGAAACGATCAATTTTTCCTCTTTCGTGTACTCCAACTCACACACGCAACACAACTTTGAAATCACTGATTTCGTACGTTATCGATTTTATCTATACAGACAACGCTGCTATAATATGCTGCTTATCTTAGTTTTCGTATGTTTGTGCATACTGTTTTAATAGCAGAAAACCAAATGCACATTTTCTTCGTCCAAATAGAATAAATCTCTTTACTTCTATACTTACATCGGTAACAAGGTCATCTCGCGTCCCTACTCCAACCATTGGGATCTTTGTAGCCATCAACTTTTTTCTTCTGATCGGTAAGGTAAAGGAATAGAATCAGCTTCTTTGAGTTCTTTTTTAATCTCGGATATCATTTATCACAAGTCCATATTGTCTTCGGGTTCATAAGAAACACAAAATTTAACAACTTTGGCAGATTTAAACTTACTCTCTATTTTTCATAATATGCAAGACTTTCACGGTGAAGGTCGAAGGTATTTAGTTGGGTTTACTTATTTATTTGTTTAACAATATTAAAATATTAACAAATAAAGAAAACCAAAACCAATATCGGCAAATTTAGACCAGGATAACCGATAGTTTTAAAGGAACAAAAAGGGTATAGCACTGCCACGCGTGGATTAACCTAATATCATAAGAAACACAAAATTTAATCAGGAATGGTTGAGAGATACCTCGCATCGAATATATCTACAGAATCGTCAAATTCACACAACTTACACACGGGTTTATATGCAGGTTTGAAATGCTGCTGCATCTGTCCGAAATTCTGATGATAAAATGTTCCAAAATGTCTTTTTTTGTTTTCAAACCCAGTTTCAGTAAATTTTGAATGCTGAGTTTAATTTTATGTCGATAATTAACATTACAACGCAAATATATGTGTACTCGATGAATCTTCCCGAATGAAAATTCCCGAACTTGTTTGACAATCTTCACATCTCTTTCATTTTCCATTTCTTCAGCCTAATGCTCTAAAGATACTCTAAAGATGTAGTCCTCTTTCTGTTAGTCTAGTATCTATATCTGTATAATTTCTGGCAAAGCAAAGACGTAGTTATACGTATTTTTCTCTGTTCATCAGAAAACCATGGTCTTAGCGAAAACGTAACCAACAATTACTTACTAAATTTTTATATTTAATGTTTAAATTTGAAATTAAACATAATTAGTTTCAATCGCAAAACAGGCTACATGTTTCTAAAATAGCTGACCTGTAATGACGTGTTTACAAAAACTAATCCGATTTGATGTTTGAAAATATTTACATGTATTGCACAAGGATTTTTAGTGAAATATTTCTATAAATACGTTTATATATACTTCGCGAAATTTAGGAAAATGAAACTTAGACTTTCACGAGCCAAATATATTTGCCAAGACATCTTTATTGCCAGTTATATCGATTAGATATTTCACATAAAATAAAAGGGAATAGTATGCATAATGTATTACAATGCACTTTGCTAAGTATGTAAGATCATTTATTACAACTACATACGATCAATAAATTCTAGTGGCACGAAAATATATTATTCGATATCAACATGGAGCGACTCGCGTTTTACGGTTATGTAACCTAGAAAATTATCATGAGAAGTCTTGTGAATTGTCACGGGTAGTTGGATATTAACAAAACAACTAGGAAAAGTGAGTTTATTGCTTAAAGTAGTGCTCGATTATGAACTATAGATCACTGTAGATATCAATTTTAAGGATTGTTAAATGTAATTAATACCTCACTTTACCCGTGTAAAGTCTAAACAAATAAGCTTCCTTTAAGATCCATATTGAGAGCGTCATAGCGGCTGAATAGTCTTTTGACGTCATAAAACACGTAAGTGCAGTTTCTCCGCCGGGAATATTGTATGCAGATCAAGACGAAGCTCTTACGGCTCGAGTGTCGTAATATTTTCTTTCCTGCTGGCTCAAGATTTCAAAAGAATCAGCATTTTGCAGAGATGCTTTGTATTTACATTTATACAGGATTAGGATGAAGTATGAAAATATTGATGAACCTTTACAAGTAAATGTAATGACGAATAAATCATCTACTTTCGAATTTTTGTTGTTATTGCAAATAATAGTAATTATAAATATTTAATTTAACCGGAAGTACCGTCAACTCTTCTTATTTAAATGGAACACATTATATATTTCTGCAGATTACAATATACCATGTTTTTACAGATTTATCCTGGCTTTAGTACCTAGTTATCTGTAAAAAATGGAAAGATAAACTACTTCCCACTTGCTGTTCAGTTTTTACACATTTGAATAGAAACCACGAACATAAGCAATTGTTAGTTGAATTTTTATTTATTAATAAAAGTAAACGTCTACCATCCAATAAAGAACACTAACTGGAACGGCTAAAAATCTGCCAAAAACTGGAAGACCCCAGACAACAACTAACAAAGGTATTAGAGAAGACATTGCCATTGAATTAGAAGAATCACCCCAAATTTCTGTAAAAACGTTGGCATAAAACCGTATAAGTCGTCGAGAACATTGAAAAGAGAAAAAGAATTATCAGGTGATGATTTAGACCGGAGGCTGGAATTTTACGGAAGAACGATGGACATTTCTAATGTAAACGAACATCTTGCAACTAATGTGGTATTTTCTTAAATAGAACAGTTAATCGCTATAATTCAAACATCCGCCAAAGCTGAATATAAGGCTAGGAATTGCAGAAAGGAATCTTATAGGCCCACTTTTTAGACGGAAACTTCAAGAAGGACAAGTACTTAGACCTATATTTTTGGCTTCAACAAGGTGAAGCGTCTTTCAACTATGACAAGCGAGTTAAGCTACCTTTTCAAATCGATGGATTGGACGTCGAGGATTCATTGAGTGGCCTGTAAATTCTCTAAATCCGAACCCATTAGACTTTTTCGTTTGGGACCATCTCAAATCAAGTGTTCACGTCGGCCAGCTAACTATTTTGCAGGAATTGAATGTGAATTAATCCGTAGAGAAGTCTTGGAAAACGTAACTCAGGAATTTCTTAAAGCCCTTTGCATATTGCCAGGAGGTAAATGGCGAGCAGTTTGAATATTTGAAATGATTTTAGTTATATTGGATGATTCTCATTTTGTTATTACTTCACAATAAGTAAAATTAATTATTCAGTAAATGTGAATGGCGTTATCTTTCAATTTTTGTATAGATAACACCAGCATGAACGAATCTGGAAAAACAAATTGTATTATAGTCTATAAAAAGAAAATAATAATAAAGTTGATGACACTTCTGATTAAAGAGGCACCACAATAATAACAAAAAATTCGAAATCAGATACGTTATGTAACATTACACTTACAAGGTTTCATCAATTTCATCGTTTCCCTTTCAAAAATACCACAATTTTCTACAACCTTTGTTTTAATTCTGTAGTGGTTGCTGACTAACCAGAGTTTAGAACTGTAGTGCTCAATGCTCCACATCCGATGGTATCGATTTTTATCACATTCGGCATTCTGTCTACATATTACAGGAACTCATTCAGAATAGGGAACAAAATACGTTCGTTTCAATTAACCATGCAGAAACAGACCAGTACTGCATATTTGAATATTTAATTGTTAGAGTAGATCAAGGCATCATCTTCTCATTGACACTATTGAGCAGAATTTCTTTTCCAACTTCATAAAATTATATTGAAAACTATAATAAGTCCCTGCATTTCATATAACATCATTTTCGCCTTTACTTTTGGCTTTATCAACATAATGTGCATATTTCTTACCATTGTACTATTAAGTTTATCGTAACCTTCTATGCAATTTTGCGGTAATGGTTCTTCCTATTTCTACTATTATATCTTCATCACTTTTCAAGTTCTTTCTGATTACTCAGTCACGTCTGGTTAAAATGTATACCGGTGCGTAATCAATAGAAACTTTAGCGTAAGTACTTTCGTCCCAAGTTTGTTTACAATCCGCTTAATGAGTTCAGCAAAGTGCTGGATAGTAGTCCCAAAATAGGTATCTAAAACTGTATCTAAAGATACGTGAATAATTTAACTAGAAACTTGTTTTATCAATCACATTGTTCAATCTTCCTTAACTGTGAAACGTATATTTGAACAGATTCAAATATATACGGGAAATAGTGGAATTGTTGGTTAAGTAACGTTTTCGTGATTCTAAATATAATTTATTGAAAATTAATATCGAAATACTGGAGAGGTGCCATGTGCGGCACCTGCTGGATTATTTATAAACTTCCAGTGATATACGGTAGTTAATTACAATTGACTTTCAAATGGGAAATAAATGCACAGTTTTGGTGGTGCTTGTAATTGATTTTGAGTCAGCTGTCCGTTACGTTGTCTAAACATTTTGTATACTGAAGGATAATTAATGATTAGATTTTGAGGTGATGATGTGATATCGAATTTTGCGACGTTGGTTTGCGATTTATGTTTGGTATTATTAATAAAATTCCTGCTATAATGTATTCCAAAACTCCTCATTAATGTGAGGCCAATGGTAATGTCTGTAGCAGGGTTGGAAGTTATGCGTTCGAGTATTACTGGAGTCGGTAGCAGATTTTACTGTAATTGGTTGCCTACATTACATAGTGTTTTTTGGGATGAACACCGTAAATACCGATTCACCCAATATTGCTCGAAATAATCAAAGAAAAGCCAGAATTGTAGTAATTATCTCGTTTCTATTATGGTATGCGTTTGCTACACTCAGCGTCGTACTTAATTCGACTCTATATTTCTAATTACGCATAAGATGAAGCCTGTAGGATCTTCGTTTAAAAGCGTATTTGGTGAGGAAATTGAGCGGAATGAAATGGCGTAATCCTTGTTTCAATAATTAACAATGAATCTGGAACGGTGTAATACACCGTTGCCTTTGACTTCCTCCGAGTTACTTAATTGAAACTATAACAAAATTGCTAACTACATTTACGATACGAATTTTCATTGAACGATGGCACCACTTAAAAGGTATCACCTGGAATAATTCTTCAAATAATAATCTTATGAGGTTTTTTTAACATCAGAAAATTAATATTTCATATTGCATTATGCTCCATTGCAATGGTATCACTTAGACAATAAACTATGATATGTTAAATTAAAAAAAAAATCGGGAATTGTCATTAAAAAATTGTCGATTACGTCATTACTTGAAAACCAGCGGGGAAATTTACTTTTTACTTTTCTTACAATATACAAGCATTTCTTCGAAAAGCGAATTGCCTCAAATTTGATGAATTTATTCCATTATTTCGCTACACAATGTACACAGAACCTATAGCGAATTGTTTCGGAATTTATAGCACTGTAATGCATATATCGACCAAATACCGGCGCTGGCGTGGTTTCTATAACCCTGGTGACAACTAAATGGTCTGCATCATTTAAAAATCAATTAACCGCATTCAGTTTCCATTTATATAAAAAACAGCTAAGTGTACTTAAACAAAAATACTGCGCTAGTGTCACAAACACTGGACTAATTAAAGCAGTATGTTTTAGCGTGTTTTTCAAGGTCCCGCGATAATAAAACCATGTTTAATGAAATGGTGAAGATTTACGTTGAATTTGAAACCGTATGACTCCGTAGCAATTGTTGCCAGTTCGTTTAAATCAGCTGATATTCGCTCTGATTGAGTTTTATAGGATGTGAGAGAGCAATTGTAGCGGATAAACAACGTTCTGTTATACAGTTCCGTGATTTATGAAATTTAGAACTTTTTTCGGTTGGCTTCGGTAAATTGCGAATTAATTGTTTATATACACGCGAAATTAATAGCCTTCATAATTCAGGTTGCTTTAATGCAGGTATCTGCACGCAGACCTCAATATTTAGTCATATCCAGATGGATTAATCTACCTCCTAAAATATAGATATATTATAGAAACTAAATAATTGTGCAATTTTATATAAGCGTCTTAATAGTGACGGCATATTGCGTGTCCTCTAAGGGATGACATTCCTTTACACTATTACATAAACATCGCACTAACATTCCACCTGCTAGAGTAATACGAGATGATACCTAAAAGTTACAGAAATATAGCGATAAATAAAAATGGAGAATACCAGACTGGAGGTAAACGAATTCCATCACTTTCAAAGTACCCTCTTTGGGAATGCAGGCGCCAATCCTAATGCCTTTACCAAGAAAGCAATGCATCCTAGAAATCTCGTTTTGTTCATATGTGTGCGGCATCAACCACAATTTTTATCTTTGGTGAGATGAAAAAATTGCAAGGAGCTAAGTCAGAGATGTAGAGAAACCGCCGTGTTGACTTTTGCCAAAAGCTGCTCCCTTACCCGCGTTAGGACGTTACGATAGAACTCTATATTAATCATCTGATTTAAAGGCATGATCTCTTTGTGGATAATCCCATCAATATCGAAAGGATCAAACAGTAAGTACTTGATGTCACTAACTGATGTTCGGTCAATTTTAAACCACTGTTTGGTTCTAATACTTCCCTTAAATTTTGTGTCTTCCTATAGTAACTTTACAAAGTTTACAGCAAAACTTGATGCAGATAGGCTGTTCCCTTAAATCGACAACTGAAAAATCGCAAGTATAAGCAGGAACTTCAAGAATTTCATAGGAGGCAGATTAAACAACACCTTCACAGAATCTATCATAAATAAGGCTAGTGATTTAACGCTGGAAGAAATTGAAAAAATAATGTAGGTCTTTGAAACCTTCCAAGAGATATCTTGTACTAAGACAATTGATCAAAGATGTTGAAGAAAACCTAGATGGAAGTCTATGCTTTTCAAGCTTCTTCTTAGTTTGCAGGAATGAAGCTGAAGAATCTATAAGCTATTACAATTATCACAAACCTCTCTAAGAAATTTTGAGAATTGTGCGGGAGGCCGATCAAACAGTACTATTGCAAAATTCACTCAATGTAACGCTTGGGAAAACTATAGATAACTGGTGGAATTTCAAACATACTTAGTACTAAAGCAAATGATCAAAAAAATTGACGATGATGTAGATGGGGGTCTGTAATTTTACATTTTAGTTTACAGGAATGGAGTTGAAGTTATTCAAAAACAATCAAATCTGATGGAAACAATGAAAACAGAAGAAGCTGAAAGAAGATAATCAATCAAAAGACCACCATATTTAAAGATGGCTGCTGTCTACACATTGAGTCATCAAATATAGTTTTTAACAGTGGAAAATATATTTTATCGATTTCTTATAACCTGTAATATAATGAAATAAGAATTCATTTATCAGTTAATTTGCAGAGTAAAAGTAAACTCTGTATTCTCCACAGAAAGAACTTGCCGTTCTTTCATTCTTTCTTAATTATAAAATAATATTTATTGCATGTTTCTGTAGTTTAATCCTCACAATCCAGCAATTTATCATTTGTTCATCATAGTTTGAGAAGCAGTAGATATCTTGGATTCAATACAGCGGGTATACTGCGAGAGGATCTCGAGTGTAACACTAAAACAGGCGGTTACTTTTTTACGATCTTTAATACCTACTTTAATCAAATTGATGACTGCCTGGAAACCGAGATTCTCCACTTCAAGGTATAAAGATGATGAAAATTGCGTATAAAATATTGTTTCTATCGATTCTTCGTTACCGCAGCCACGCATTAAAGCAATTTATCTCGATACTCAATGAAAGGGCAGGAAGAGGTTGTTTATATGAGGATGGAATGTAAAGGCTGTCCCAAATTTGCTGGAATTACAGAATTGCGTCCAGTGTACATGATCAACATTTAAATTAATCAAATAATTCGCGTGGTGCAGAGTGTGTCTTAGGATTTATGACCAGCTATCGAAAATATTTCTGGATATGCAGGCTGATCGGTAAGCAGCGAATCAAGGGCCTACTTTGTTACTTTGGTATGAAATTTTTAGTTTCTTAATCTGGAAATAAAACAACGTAATATGGATTTCTAATGCGTATTCGTAGCAGATTTCAAGACATTTATAATTTTATTTTCGGAAAACAAGTACAGTTTAGCGTAAACTTTTACTAGACTAAATTGCGCAGAGAGCTTTATCTAGAGACCATCTAAAGGTACAGGATGTTTAGTATTGATCACCAAAGTTTGTCAAATTCAAGCAATACAAACGTCTTCTCTTTAAATAGTTATTTTTTTGTGCCCATCGTGCAAGAAATTCATATCTTTAAAATTCCTATATATTTATAGTTCTCGGTTGTGAACATCGTCGGTCGCAACTTATACATCCTACTAACTAACATGCGTGGAATACATCAATTACGTAATATGTTTTGTTCATTGTTGTAATTGATAACCAAAGCATAATCAGAAACACTTTGGAAGTAATTTCCAAAAGCAAGGGATTAAAATTTTGAATCAACATGATATATATATATAATCCAAAGCCTGTCTACCGTTAAACGGTACATGATACCATTCTCTAAATACAAGACTCGCGTTTAACAGTGAATATCCCATTTATTGCCTTCATTATGCAAAAACGTTAGATATATAGATTTTCTATACGGTGGATATTGAAAAAATATCTGAAACTATTTAAAAAAATACGTTTCCGGCGTCTGAATTTGGCGATATTGAACACCTTGCATGTTTTGATGCCAAGTTAATATCATGCCCAATTTTAGGTTAAATCGTCTGTATCTGTATTTTAGAAATAGACAAAATTATAAATACGTGTCTCGGAGCCTGTTAGAAATAGGCATATGAAACCCACATTATGTTGATTCGTTTTTGAAAGATACATTATGCCGTCCATTTTACTTCTGGAAAGATTTAGCTCCGTACTACTTATAGAATAGCTTTTTAAAATTCCAGACAGTTGAAATCGTCTACAGTGTCATCCATAGAGCACGCACCATATGGGAAACTTATTATGGGTTTTTTGAAAACAAGTTAATCTTGATAAAAGTTTGCGCATCTCCCAAAATTAAATATGTACCATGTACTGAAAACTTGATTTTGTTTACAATAAAGTACCCTTATTCTAAAAAATATCGAAGATGCTATTTGAAAAAATTGTTTAGCACTGAAAATTTTAAAGTCATGGAAGAAATATGAAACACAAGTGCAACCAACTGTTTCTACTGAACAAAGTTTCAAAACTCGTTGAAACCTTTTGATGATCGTTACCGATCTGTTCAGTTTTGTTTTTGGTATCGTACCAAAAACAAAACTGAAACAGTTGCAGAACGCTCATATCTCCAAAACCTTCAGGAAAAGTTACATTTTTTTGTGCTTTTGTTGATTTTTTGTCGTATTCTTGTTTTTCCGTTTGATAGAAACCACTTGTAATATTACCAACTTCTAAGTAAAACAAATGTTGTCCTTTGAAAGTGATATTTAGAAAAATAGGTACAAAAATAAAAATAGGCTTAGGTAGCCATGACTTTAAATCTAAGTATAATATTTAATTTCAAACAACTTTTTCAAATAACGCTTTCCCATATCTTTGAAGGCAAAATCCAGTTTTCAGACGTGCCCCGCGTAATGTTAGAAATTTTCCATATTTTATCGGTACATATTTCCTACACGGTGAGTACTTTATAGATGACTCTGTATATATGTGTTACATCCTTAAATGTGGCGAGATGTGCTTGGTTTGGAGTCATCGCTCAATAATATTTAATTACTTCTAGCTAGAAAACTTTATTTTACGGGGTTTGATATTCCCATTAATCCTATTGTGTCAGTATCTTCAGTACCAATTAGTAACTGTATAGCAATATATGTTTATTCCATGGTGTTTCTTGTATATCTGCCTGTACCGCGTCCTGATGTGTATAAGCCCCTTAATATAATTAAGGTAATGGTCGCGCCTAGTCTTTGCAGCTGTCAGGTGTGTAACTAGTAACCTAGTATATTGTGATTAAAGCGTAAACAAAGCATATTATCACACTAGGACATCCCGTTGTAGTAATGACAGCAATAATTTTAAATAACAATTGATCCCATCTAGACCATATAGCTTCCAGCATAATTTACATATCACGTCTTCTATCGTACCGCCCATTAGACTGATCATTTTATTCATTGAAGCAACGAGCTGGTCCGCCAGTAGGGCATTTGTCAATTATTTATTATACTTGGCACGTACGATCTCGGTTCGTCTAATTTACATATCTATTTATTCATCGCTATTTGGTAGATGGACAGGAGTTTATGATGCAATAATGATAACAAACGGAATGAATTAATATCGCGCGCTATCTCCATGTCAACTAATTAAATATGTTCACGATATCCTCAAGAAGCAATCAACCTCTATTCAGTTATTTCAGGTCGTTGCAAGTTCTTCTGTATGAAAGCAGGTCTTATGAACAAAAGCGATGCAGATGCTTTAAATAAGAAGTAAAAACAAAAGCAAAAGCTTTGGAGCAAAATATACACTCCAATTTGTATGAATAACCTTTTGCTAAATCACCCGGTGAAATATTACATAATGTGCAGTCGTTACGTAAACGAGTATAATACAACTAGTAAATTAAAGAATTGTTTTATCAAAAAGTATGCGCAAAATTAAATCTATGACGTGCCATTACCAGTACTTTAACATGAGTGCAAATCTAAGCTTATTATCAGCCCCTCGCTGTAAATGATGGGGAGCTGTAAATTGTTTTCTAACCCGCTAATCGTGGCTCGAGATTGTACTGGCTTTGCCAGAAAGATCTGCCTTTTTATGTTGGCAATACTCGAACACACAGCGCCTACCTGTGCTACAGTCAAAAATGTCCTCATACCACTAGGCCATCAACCCAACTTAACACTGTTAATGGAACAAAGAGGCTAGCAACACAAGGTCTTTAACTATCTATACATTATCACAGAAGGAACAATCGCAAGCGCAGTTAATGGACTACCGAGTAGTACAACCTTCAAAAAGGGGGGAACTTATGTTCTATCCATTTCAATGATTTGCGTGGAAATCTTCAAATGCGCCAAACGGTAATACTTCCATATGATTCAGCTCTGTTGTTTACAACTTTATTACCACAATAATTGAAAAATTTTGACAAATAGTTTATATTCGGAGCTAACAACTGGTTTAGATCAATAACTTAAAAGTAAAAGTCCAAGAATTAATGGTTTTCAATGAAAGCCAATTACAAAAAAAACATTAAGATGTTGGGCGTGCTCATATAAATGTCTATGTTACAATAATGATACCTATGTCTGTGAGGTAGGTGATAAACACTGGAGTATTGGCACACTCTGTACCATACGAGTCATTTGACAACCGACTGATGTAAGAAAAAGATTTCAATCCTAACGTGCCTCGTCCTATTCCTACTTTAAACATATTTACGGGTACCTACTTTTGCTACCTATACACGCTAAAACGCGACACATACGAAACCAAGAGAAAAGATTCTTGTCTGTAGCACAAAACGTAAACATGTGTTCCTTTTACATCAATAATTCCAGCAAAACTGATGTGAGTGGCTAAATGGGCCTTTTTCCCTGGAAAAAGTTTGCATTCTTTTTAAGCTAAACGAAAATGCGGAACAATTAAATACGTTATACTATTAGAAGCACCATGTTTTCGCAGTATGGCGATTTTGTACGCAAATGTGACACTGCCACTACTACTCACTATATAAAACTGCTGGATATTTTATCCAGCGGAGGCATAATATGCTTAATAGGGCTTAATAGGGATATTGAGATTATCAAGGCTAAAAGTACAGAGACAATAACCATCCTGCAAAGATTATGGGGCGAATCGATGCGACAAAATTCAGTTCTATTTTTTTGTTGTTTGTAATACTTTTAGTTTTTTGAATATAAACAAATGCTTCTACTACTTACTTGAAATTCTTTGAGAGCAACACGAAAGTCTCTGTACTACCAATTTCTTTAACAAAGGAATATTTTCAGGTTAGGAAATCTCCATTGTAATATATAGGATCTCAAATTTGTTCTTTTTCGACACGCTAACACGGATACAGGACGAAGTAACAATTAGGGGTCACACGCGAACGTAAGATAAGGCAGTTCCTTTCATGTAAGCTGCATGAAAGTCCCACACGCACGTGCACATAAATTGGTCAATAGTTGCCTCCTAACCATTTTAAAATATTCCACCAGAACGTGTTTTTCGGCTTTTTTGCAATGTTACGTTCTTAGCTATGAGGTCTGGCGTTGTCCTGTAAGAATGACATTTTCTCTCGATTGATCAAAGGAGGCTGTTTCTATTTTATTTTATTTTATTTTTAATTTTGATTTATTATCATTGTTCATCTGAACATGGACACACATCTGGATAAGTGTTGCTTGTATTCGCTGAAGCTGTTCACAATACAATTTTTAAATCTTCGAAGTTCACATTTTGCTACTACCCAAACGAACTAAATAATATACAGAATTAAATTAGTAAATAATCCTAATTTAACTTATTTGCTGTGTAATAGTGAAGTAAATATCTTCATTGTCAATATTTAGCGCAGTTTTAGAAAATTATTCCTGGAAAATATAAAATTGTTGGTTAAACACGGTTGACTTGTGTGGTTAGAAAACTAACCAAAGCATATTTGCTCTAGCTACTCCAGTCTAAAGGTAGCTTTACACTTACTTAGAAATTAACCGATTTAAACAAGATATTTTATACCTTTGTCATATGGATAATTCAATCAATCTATCACAAACAACACAGAAGTATCGATAGAAGTTTAGTTAATTGATCTGGGACAGCTGTTTCGCTGGTTACAAAAGAGGATTCGTCGATCCTCATTTTCAATCATATGGCCGAATAATGTGAAAACAAAACTTCAATTCTACTCCTACTCTGGAGAAAAGAAATATCATTTACATGTATCTAATTTGGCCGCCTGTACACTTAATAACTAAGACATGCGAAACATACGGAAAGATATACGAAAGAGCTTCTTGTGATTGTAGTGCGAAACATGAAACATGTGTAAACCTTGCCCTAATAATTCAAACAGAACTGAGCATGGCAACGTTCCCTCTATTCATCAAAATTTTGTTGCTTTTTATGTAAAGCATAAGCGTCTGATTCCCGAGGCGAAGTTACATTCTTAATCAACTTCAGGTTTTTTCATTTAATATTATGTCGTGCTACATTTGACGATCACATCCTCACATAGCAAGCAGGTTGCCAAAAAATGAAAGAAAATATAAAAATGGTAGTCGAATATAGGTAATGCGACACCACAGAACTGGTAATGTAGTCCGATTCATATGGTAGCCAGAACCGGAATATTAAGCTCACTCTTTTAATGAAAACTGGTCTTCACTTGGTCCCTGAAAAAAATCTACATTCGTTACATTCTACTAAACGACTCTAATCCTTTGATTGTTGAGTGCTCTTTAAGGCACACATCACCACATGTAGGAATGTCGCAGAGAAATAACTTTAAAATTATGCGGATGAAAGCTTCAGAGTTTTATGGTACATATTATTTAGTAGGAAAGATTACCGACAGAAAACTGGGTATAAACAAAAATTCGGTTGGTCACAAACCTTAGAAGCAATGTTGGACAAACCGAAGCCGTTTTAAAACTATAGTAGTTTAACATATATGTAAGAAGCAAATTGGTGGACCAATAGATTATATTTTTTATAAGGATATTCTAACTCATATGCGGACAAAAGGTAAGAAAATATCTGCAAAGTATACTGTCTGCAATGCACTTAATTCCTACCAATTGGCGGCTGATTTATACAACCTTACGTGGCTATATAAGAGATGATTTCAATGGCTTCATGGAATCCCCAAACTTTGAAATTGAAATAATATATGTACTTCAGTTAATTGTTTTCGTGTTCTCTTTTTACAAAAACAGTTTTTATACAATGAACTGTAAATAAGTCTAAGTTCATTGAATAATGCTACCGAATACCGTTTCCTTAATATACCAGAAAGAGACCAACCCACAAATATCTTCGTTTAAGTCTATCATATGTTTTTGGCTGCAATATTTTCCTTGTTTTCTCACTTTGAATCATGTGACGGTTAGTCCTTTCTGTAGAATTCCGTCCAATTGTTATTGCTAAACGAAGACTGTGTTAGAACCATAATAAGTCAATGGGCAAAAAGCCATTATTGTCTAGCAATTATTAACACCTCCGTATTATCAATTTCTAGGCAAGGCAATTTGTGCAAATCGGTATTTTTTTGTCTGACACACTGATATGATTGAAAATCAAGAAACAATTCAAACCACCACAACGCGATCTTGTTTGGTACTTCTTTTATCAAATCTGATTTAATAGCTACATACGTTTCTAATAAAGAAGGAATATTCCACAAATATATCTCACGAAATAATCGCAATAAGGCCTCACCAAGACACTCAACAACAATGTACCATTAGCTCTCGCAGTCAGTCTAGTAGATTTACATTGTATTAGGCAATACAGGACAATAAGAATATTTTATTCGGAAACTTTAAGTTGCAAATTTTATATTTTAACAATTCCAAATCGCAATTTCGTCTCAAGAAATCAAAATATTTTTTCCATCTACAATATTATTTTAATTAACCTACGGTGGTTGTGGAAACAGCGCGATATGAAGTCTAGTAGTGGCCATATACCAACACGAGTTTCTTCACAATCTAAAAATACCATTCTATTCTGAGATTGGCTGTTAAATATTCCTAAGTCGGATGAAATGAAATGCGGAGCAGGTGCTGAAAATACTCATACATAAAGGAGGATGACGTATTTTATGCGTAGTTTCCTCGAGAACAGCGACGATTGTTACGATTGTTTGCCTGACGCATAAATTACAGAAAGCAAGATGTGTCTTCGTCTAGAGTATGCAATAGGACTATACAATGAAGGAGATTGGTTCTTCCCTTTCTATTTAAATGTAGCATCTAGTTAAGCATGTGCCTCGTATATTTCTTATAAATTACTTAAATTGACATTGTTATATTCTCAGCAATAAATATTACTTAAAAAATCTCAAGTGACGATTTTGAAAAGGAGATCCTGTTTTGCGAATTTTTTCGTTTCTTTAACTTTTTGGAAGCTGGTATTTGGCGAATGTAAGTGGCTTCACCAGCTTCAGATGTGATTTGATTTGTTTGTTCGACATCCGCTTTGCAAGGGTGATACTACACAGTCGGCTGCGTCAACTCTGTCGCTTTCTATTGAATAAATCCTGATTTCTCTATAAATATTAAGTGAGCAGTCGGAAGGTTTCGAGACTAGTACATAGAATACCGAAGAAATAGTAAAGCAGTCACTGCTTATGTATGTGTATGAGACTTCTTGTTTAGCGTATAACATTCGTGTGTGCGTTAGGGGGCAAGAAACAAATTTTTTAGATATCGTTATTGTTGAGAAGTATTGTTAATAGAATGTGTCACTATCAGCTATGCATGTAGCGATACATCGTGGCGTATATGCTAACCTCCAAATAAATACAAGTATGTACGTAGGTACACTGCCGTTCAGTGAAGTTCGGTCATACAATAAAAATCTATTATATCACACTGTATTCAATTACTAATACATAAAATTAGAAAAATATTAAGCATACACTCTTTTCTAAGGGATTAAAGCCATAAATTATTATGTAAAGTAGAAATATTGCGACAACCACAATGAAGTCTCTTTTATTATCATTCCAAGAATTTCTCGGAAGTACCGATCTTTTGAAACGGGTCGTTCGGGATTATTAACGAACAATATATTTAGGAAATATACCGCAGTATCACTCTTGTTTATTTATCACAGGCGTAAAGATATAAATTTGCTTCATTTTACTGTTAAACGTGTGTTGGTGTGCATCTGTCGTTTTTGCGCGAAAGTTTTAAGAATATTTACGTCAAAATACCAGTGTAGAAAAACGTTCACGCATTATTACGCTGTTTGAAGAAGGATATTCGGGGCAACAAATTGCTGAAAACATAAATGTGAGAAGTTCGACAGTAAATGACATCATAAAGCGATATCGGACAACTGGAACTATAGAAAATCGTGTTCGTCCTGGAGCATCTAGGAAAACAACAAAAGCTGAAGATTTGAGAATTGTATTATTAAGCAGACGCAATAGAAAATTAACAGCGCCACAAATAGCAGCCGAAGTCAATCGCGGCCGTGAAGAACAAGTTTCGGTGAGTACGGTAAAACGTCGACTTCAACAAGCGGACCTTCATGGACGCATTGCCATTCAAAAACCTTTATTACATCGGGGCAACAGAGCAAAACGACTACAGTGGGCCCGTTCTCATCTAGATTGGTCGTTAGATGATTGGAAACACGTGCTTTGGAGTGACGAGTCAAAGTTTAAGGTTTTTGGGCAAAATCGACAAGTTTATGTCCGAAGATCTAAAACCGAAGGAATGATCCCGGACTGCATTGTGTCAACAGTGAAGCAAGGGCGTAGTTCTGTGTTAGTGTGGAGATGTTACTCCTTGGCTAGGACGAGAGATTTATGCAGGGTGTAATGAGGAAGGAAAATTATTTTGCAATACTCCAGAATCATGCAGTGGCATCAGGATTGCGTATAATAGGCCGTAACTTTACATTCATGCATGACAACGACCCAAAACACACTGCGTTAGTGTGTAAGAACTATCTAAAGGAGCAAGAAGAACAGCACACCCTGAAAGTAATGACATGGCCCCTACAAAGCCCAGATTTGAACACTACTTTCACTACTTATTTTACCTTTAAAGACAACCACCAATTTCTATAGATTTTACTCTTGTAGTTTATTTATAGCAAACACATCCAGGATCGAATTCCGAAATAATCCCAAATTATGCGAGTGCACAAATATACCAAACCAGACTGACTAACTCACGTACCACATAGCTTTTATCACCCTAGTTTGCTATTGGTTTTGTGTAAAAAATTGCCACAACTTTATCTTACACGTATGGACACAAACATTGTTGAGATACTTTCAATTATTTCACATTACAATGCAAAAGATAAAAACATTTCAAGTAAAAAAAATCATACTTACAACATTTTTTATATTGAAAATATCTTGATTGTAAGCAATTGGAATAGTGATTAATAAAGTTCGCTACTTTACGAAATTATCAAAGACTAGACAGATCGTGTTTTGTCGATTCTCGGTGGACTAGTAGGCAACACAGGCAAGGCGAAAGCAGAATACCTATGGGAGGCAAATACCTGCCTCTAGCAAATATATTGGCGTAAAGATATTTGAAACTTGGTTAGCGTCATTTCTTCAAAAGGAGCAGAAATAGAGTTGTAACGTTCTTTAAAATTTAATTAATTGAATTAAATTAATTTAAAATTAAAAGGACCACTTACACAGAAATGAGCAGCGGTGACGCTATCAGTCCCTCAAACCCTATATTAATGTTACCCACATCTATGCGAAACATACTGATATCTTTTCATGTTACGTTAAGTTACGGATATTCCGCGGTCTGCAGTTAAATAGAGTATGCGCTATGTGACTGTATTCCTTGATACGATAAACAAAACAAATATAGATTGAATACGAGCATTTATGCATGAGCCATGCAAAACAATGCAATACGTAAACGGGGACAGGACCAAAGAGTTACAAACGAGCAGCTTAACTTCCCGCGACAAGCAAGCACGATGTTGGTATAAGGTCTCCAAATTGTTAAGTATGGCTTGCCGTCTATATCGAAAAATGTGGTGGATAACAATGCCAAAATAACCATGAAAATCACGTGTAACACATAATATGTTTGAGAATTAACTATTCCTCTATGCTTCTACCTTACTTCCTTGTCAGTTCTTAAAATTCCATTCGTCGAACATTTTCCGCTATATTTTGTATACATTTAGCCAAGGACAGATTGATATGTGATAGCGCAAACTGGCGGATATTAAAGCTAATACTGCTGTAAATGGTCAAACACGTTATCAAGATATATGTGATAAGAAACAATATAGTAAAAGATTAGATAAAAATCGGAAACTGTCTAATCTAGGGTAAGTCTGTTCTCAGCAATAAAAACGATTCTTTGTACGAACTAAGCAATCCTTGTTTATTATTCTTGTTTGTTATTGCGTAAGTTAAGAAATGAAACTAGCTACATCAGGCTCCTATTTCATGTTTACATACTCTTGTTATTCTTGTAAATTGATGTTGAAAAGTTATAATTTTAGGAACAAATTATCAACAATGAAGACAATAAGCAATATTGTTAAGGGAAACTAAGCAGTTTCAATTCAATCAATCACCTGTTAACCTAGTTAAGGAACACAAATAACACAAGTATACCTCCTTGTCTACATTATAGGCATCCACCTCTTAAAAATCCAGAAAAAAGCCTTATCGGGCTTATGTCGAAATGCATTAACACGGCGGAAATTATATCAAATTTATCATCGTTCGCTCAAAAAGAAGCGAGAGCATTCTAATGGACTCACAAAATAACAGATTACTTGTCAACACGTGCCTAATGGAATGTTGCCAAGTTTCAAAAGTATGCAATGGATATGCTCCCGCATAATGTAGGTACTAGAATTTGTTTCAATAAAGATGAGGCCTGATTAAATTACTTACCTGACGAAAATCTCTCATTGAAATCGGTCGGGTCTCGTATAAAGGAAGGCATGTTTACTATTCTACCTTCATTCGTATCTGTAGTAGTAGAGACAGGTCTGGACGGTTGGCTGCTTTCTTATACCCCGATTCATACAGGATAGGCACCGATTTCTTTAGTTATTGGGGTAGTATTGATTACATAGGATACATCACAAAAGAGCCCGGTTCAAGCTTAATGTAATTTTTATTTTGACTGTTTTCGCTTCTCATTTGTAAGGGTTGTATGGCCAAAATCTTTACATTGTGTGGCTCTGAAATGGAAATGCAAGAAAAGAAATTGGATTATTATTAAATTCTGAAAATGATAAATTACAATCCTTTTTTTTTGTTTCAGGTAAGTCGATTATCTTTGATATTCCATCCACGGTGAGTAGCAATACTGTACGAACACCTGTAATTTTACTCATTATTGTACAAAAATTAATAATCAGAAGCATCGAATTTATGCTTAAGAAGTATATAAGGTGAATAATTTTAACCAGCTCGAAAGTTGCGAATGGAAATTTCTGAAAATGGTTTCTCCTTGTTATGCACAACCATTTTCTGGTTATAGCGTTTTTTCAAACTTAATTAATAAACCCACATTCCAATAATGGAATAATGCACAGCATAATACGTAAAATAGAAACCAACTTTAGCTAACTACGAAAATATGAGATGCTCTATAGGCTTCGATATAACTTTAAACCACGTCCCTAATCGTAACAAAAAAATAGAATACATATAATCAATACTGTTTCTATTGACCTAACAATTTATTGAGGACAATATGGTCATAAAATATCCTAACTGCCGTTCCTGTTGGTTTTTAATTAACCAGTGAAATATATTTACCTAGAAATACATTGTGCTGTATGCTGTTGTTGTTGGTGTTATTTCCCTTTTTGTGTAAATTATAGCAAAACTGGAGAAATAAAGTAACGAATACGTGTGTTGATATAACTTCTTTAATTTAAACTTATAGATCTGGTTATCTATGCCTCATACCTTTTGGAAGAAGCTGCTTTCGATTTGCTTATCTAGTAAATCAAATGCTCTACAATGTTTTGGGTAAGTTGTTATTATAGTCTCGTATATGGTACCCGTGGACGTAGTTCTTGTGAAATATTTTTACTGTAATTTTGGTGTAGATCAGCTAAAATTTATTGTATTAAAAGCGCAAATAATGCATCATTTTCTTCTTCCCCAATACAAACAAACGCATTTTTCTAATCTGCAAATTTACTGGAAACTTAATCAAGTTAGTAGCTATTCCCTTTATTCGCTTTAAACTTCACCACACTGTGTGAAAATAGACATATTTTCTTCTTTACGTGTTAGGCATTGTTGGAAACTGCATTTTTGTATAAAAAGTGGGATTGGGAATTTGGAAGAACTATTGGATCAATTGCCCCGCATCCCAAAGAATTTATTGTGAACATCGTCAATCCATTGTTGACTAATTCAAATATAGGTGGCAATAATTGTTTCCTAAATGCCAAGAATCTCTACTAACCAATGGCTTGCATTTAATTTTGAATCGACTCGAAGAAGAATTTGATAAAATTTTGAGTCGTCAGTCCTGCATTTATTCTTTCTGCTTTCCAAGGCTATTAATACACTCTTTGAATCTGATAAAATAATCACTTTTGGTATGTCTTTTGTTGAGAAGATTTCCTAACAGCTGCAAGTATTACAGCGAGTTCATCTATAAGAATGTTAACAATAGTGGGAAGAGAACTCCATGTGGGTGAACAAAGATATATTCCTTAGTGCAGTGGATAATAGGAATAGGTCTTTTGGTCAAGAGTTTTGTTGCTTCTTGCTTTTCGATTGTTAAGAATTGAGACATGAACAACATCCATCGTGATAACCTTTCTAACTGTATTGATCATCATTTGGATATTTCACAAAATATCATAATCTCTATCATTCTGCTTATTAGAGTCATTTCTCATTATTTCTTTCAACACAAGAAACCACATCTCCAGCAATCCAGGAAGTTTGAAGTCCATGGACTTTGGATAATAATAATAATAGTTATTACTATTATTATCTCGCTTTATTGTAAGTGTTTCCTTTTCTGAATATAAAATCTCAGGTAATTATGTCTAGGAAGGATACGAATTTAAGTTTTTCCAAGTAATAAAATACGTCTTTAATATCCATTCTCAAATACCATCGCTAAAGGCTACCCGGACAATCAGAAGCGTTCTTTTGTAGATAGAGAGGTCTAAGCGTTTCATTCGTTTTGTTTCCCGTTTGGGTCTTACATGCTTCTTTTCCGACCGAAATATTGCGAGATTAAGATATTTGCTGCGGATACTCGGATATTTACTTAATATCTGTAGCGGTCTTAAACATCATTTTCTTGAAACGGGGATTTATAAGTAGAGGGAAGAAGCTATTAAGCCGAAAATAGAATTTCTCAACGTAAATATTACTTCTTATATAGGCTCTTATTTGACTTATTGTCGGTGTAATCGAAATGAAAGTCTAAATTTATCCGATGAAAGAATTTCTCATTCAGAAAACAGCTCAAATTCGCAATCCAATATTTCAGGTTGATTTATAGGGAGCCATGACGTCGCAGTAATGTAGAAACACTTTCAACTTTAAAATTAAATTATAATTAAATTTGAGTTGTAATTTGTATGAAACAAACGATGTCAGTTATATAGATGTAAGACGCTTGTTTTGACTTTTCGACAAAGCGATGAAATCCTCGCAGGCATATCTTGCCCGCTCCTATCTGCATTCTAAAATTATTTTATAATATACAGGGCGTTTCAATCAAACGTAATACATAATACTCATAATAATAATTACTATAGTAACGTTTCTAACATGGAAAGCACTAAAGAAATTGACAACAATTAATTATAACTTCTTGAACACCTAGTATAATATTGAATCCTAGAAAATATCGCAACAAATACACCAAGCAATCCGTAATTCATTCATCGCGATTTGTTTAAACTATTCCATCCCAGTATCATTCAATTTTCTTTTAAGACTCTCATATTTAAAAGAAAATAAATATCTGGAAAATTGTGATGAGTAGATAGGGTACTGATAGGGTGTGTGTTACAAAATGCTTTTAAAACGTAGACCCAAACACCCCAGATGTGCCCACGAAATTGGTTTTCCAGAAAACAACATATAAAGATATTGTGGTTTTTCTGGCATCTTGATTTTCTGGAGATTTCTAAGAGTTATTCGATTTCTTTGGTATGTATTTACCGAAAAAAGTTCAAGCTGTAATACGAAAGCGTTACAGGTTGTTCCAAATTCGTGCAGGATTATGGAGATCTCCCTTGAGAAAGATAACAAAGGTCAAGGAGAAAACAACAACCTAGTGCGAGCCATACATATTTCAGTGAATGTTTGCAGGAAATTTAATTCTGCCTGCAAGGCAAGGGTTGAAGGTATGAACCCTGTGGTACCCTCGACGTATTGTCTTTTGTCATCGATCATAATAACTGAAGTATATTCCAACGTACACCAAAATGTCGAAGAATGATAGACTTTTTGAAAAGCCTTAGGAAGGTCGGTATACACAGCCCAAACAGAGTCACTTTTGGTCACTTTTTGAACGACGGGTACTAAATCAGGAAAGCTAGATAGCCATGCTAGTGTGAAGGTATCGACTGGTTTAATTCAAAAAAGTGTTTGCGGGTTAAAATATCGCCAACAGCTTCCAATATTGCTCCTAGAGTAAAACTAGGTAATTAGTTACCGACTTTTTAAAAGAAATACCAGAACATCGTTAAGTAAATTATACAGTGGATTAATTAAGCTATTGCAGTAATCTTTTAACAATTAGTTTCCAGTTACTTCGCTAGTAGCCTCGTTAAACCATAATTCATCTCTCTCGTATTTCGATAGTCCATTCTCTGTACATATTTTACTTGTTAAAAACAGTAGTTAAAACAAGAATGTTAATGGTATGCATTTGCAAGCCATAAGCTCGAACTACTAACCCATAAAATCAAAATAAAACCAACCTGCCATATTTAATAGGTATACAACGTTTATTTGTTTTTCATGCTCTTGAAATTCTTGCTGCCAGTCGCTTTTAACAAACATATAAATACGTCTTTACTAAAAATACGAAGAGGTAGCCGCTGTTAGAACTTGGAAAGTGTACGTGTTCATAACCATTTACTCGCTTTTCTTTTATGGCTACTTTTAGGTTGAGTTCAGAAGCATAAAACGTGGATAAAATCCGCTTCGTATCATAAATTCTATGAACGTCGGGTTTCTGCAAGTTTCTTGTCTTAGAAACTGGCGAAGATGTTGTTCACTCAAGTATTAATTTTCAATTAAGATGATTTCTGTAATTCACTAGGTGTAAGCGCTTTATAAATATTTGCGAATAAGTCATAACTTTAAAGTAAAACATTACTAATATCTTTGTTGTTATATCTTCTAGACGTTCCTTTAACCTGAATAAAATTGCAGAATTAGTTCTCATTTCCCACTGAAAATAGATAACATTTCGTTAGTTATTTATAATGTTTTTGTAAGAGTTTAGAGTATTACGTTACAAGCAATTGATACCCACCTTCAAAACAATAATAAACAACGGTCAATCTGCTGGAGATTTACTGGGCTCCTTGCCAAAAATTTACGTTTTGAATCTTATTGTGGAGTGGAACGATAGACGTTGAAAAGTAGTCCGTCATTTTGCGATAAAATGGAAACATTGGAAGCTGTTCAGGCTGCATATGGTCATTTCTGAATTGTTCAATTATCCTGAAGAAGCCGTCAGCATGAACGACAAAAATTTGTTAACAGCATTGTGTTAATAAAACAAACTAGTTCTATGAAATCAAAGTTATAATACTAACACTTATTCAGTGGGAATTACATGCTGCTCTTTCCTATCTAGCAGACTTGGAATTAGAGATCAAATACGGTTACCAACCTGAAGCACTGCAAGAAAACTTCGTTATTTCAGAATTATGTGCTGCGAAATGATTACTTTTTCGAAGCCAACGATCGTTAATCCTAGCTACGTTATTTTGTTTAGCTGATAAAACAAGATGATAACCATGCTGTGCTATCAGATTCTAAAATATTAAATTTATTGTGCCGTTGAATACAGAGATTGCGAATCCACTGACGTATTAAAATGGTTCTGCATTGTTTATGGTTCGTAGGCGCGCTTTGCGAGGTATGAAAATATCCGCCCACGCTTGGCTAACGAGCTCCTGCTGCGTTAAAGCACAGGGTACCGCCAATCCGTTAGATGTTGCAATCAGCATTGCATTTGGAAACCCAATATGACAGATACTTCGTTTAATAATGCATACAATGCCATGTAAAAGCGTTCATTTTGTAATTGCTGGATATTAAAAGGATTCTTTGATGAATATGAGGGTCGCTAATATTGTGAATATAGCAACGTAATTTGTGAATATCAAACGTCATTTTATCGAAATTGTCGCTTTGTTTTTGAAAACTTTTTGCTTAAGGGGGATGAAAACGATCTTATCTGATATTTCCAATTAAACTAATAACAATAATTGCTCCAAATACTATATAGAACTAAATGCTAGTTGCCTAGTATTATTAAAACGAATCCATTAAAATTTATAAACTAGAGAAACAATCATAAATAGCTTCTGTGTTGGTAACCTTCATAAGTGAGTCCATTTTATACCTCACAGATATGAAATCTACAAACTGATTCGTTGCATTTCGATGCTAGGAAAATAAGTTGTTGAACATTAATATTCATAGTCTTTTTAGCTTAGACCGGAGATTTTCGAACTTCTATAAAGAAGTAAGAATTTTGTTGGCTATTCCCTTCACCAAATGACCAAGAACATGTAATAATTTAATAATAACGATCTGTCATGTTTATCTTCCTAAAATTATCTCAAATATCGCGTTAAAGTAATTTTGTTCCTCCTAGCTCTCTAACGCACCCCCCGAGGTTTGCGACCCACGCTTTGGGAACTGATGCATTAGACTAAGGTGGTTCATGTTTACTCTCACTATTTTTGTATGTATTTGTAACTAGTCTAGTTTCCTCTATTTTAAAATTTGCCGTGCTTTTTAATTTTCAAGTTCGGGGTGCATTAGTTTAGATTTGGAAAACTGAATCTTTAGTGAACTTTGACCGGCATCAAATTCAGGTAGTATGCCAAACAGCGCAGTCGCTGATGACGCGATAACGATGGATTTTCATTTAATAAGGGCATTATGTATATGCTTATCATTATTATTATTCTAGTAGGGCCATGGCACAGATGCATTTGCTCACTGTGACCTTAATATATAATAGATCTATTGTAACAAAATGCCCTTGTATGAGTAGAATAGATAGAGACCTTGGTATTACTGTAGGATATTCTTTTTTCAGTGCAGTAGATGCAAGAGATTGTCTACTGAAGAGGTGGCGTATTCTTTGACCAATGGCAAGGCATTTTCATTTTCTGTCGTCTCCAAATCTTCTTGGCATAGACGATTTGATCGCTTTTAGCTAAGTATAATAGGAAAGTGATGAGGACAAATTTGTTTTTAAGCTTCATTCTCTCAACTGAGCATGTTACGCTAATGCATCGAAGCTTTCCTAATTATTGATGTTCCCAATTGCCCTACCATAGTATTTTATTAATCAAGAACTGGTGCTAGATACAAATTCAATCATATGAATTCATATATGAAAGAACTAGCAGCTGTACTCACACTTAACAATGATAAGGGATGTTCGAAATCAATAACTTAATCTTTGATTGTTTGCCTGTCTTACTTCTGACCATCGTTGAATGTACAAAAAGCATTCCATTAAACGGAATTTAGGTAAAGCCTCCCGTTATTGGCACCTCTAAGGCAATGTTTCGGCGAACTCGTTGAGCAGTCTTGAGCTAGATCAGCTAATTAATATAGAATGTCAGTAATTTACACTTCAACCTTGGTAATTAGCACATATCACCGCAGTTATTGCTGCCTTAAAAATGGTACGCGAGGTTCTAATGCTCTAACTCAGCTGTACCTATTCTGCACATTCATTAATGTAATCAGTCTTCAGTTTATTAAATAACGATGTATATTTGAATTACTTTTTTTGAATTTTTTTTTTATGTATTTATGTATCACATTTACACAAAATTCAGAATTTCCAGTATTTATTATATAATGTAATTATTAACAAGACCTGCATTCCTTGTAATACATATATAACAATCCTACTCTTAAATTGGCACTGCTTTCGTCGCTACCAAGGGTATTATAATAAAGTTTCTTGCCGCTTTCAGAGGAACGACAATTTTGGTTCATTAAATAAACAGAAGTTATAAATTAATGTTGTTTGGACATATCCCTCTATTCCCTAGCCTTAGTTAGCTTTGAGGGACTCTCGAATGGATTTTTCAGATGTATTTGGTTAAATATGTTTCTTAGATATTTCATCCAAATAAAATATTTTACCCTGAAAGTCAACACTCAGATATTTTTTTCTTATTCTTTTTCTCTATTTGCTTTTCTTTGTTTTCCTCTTTCTTCTCTTTCTTTTTTTTAACCGTTGTATAAATTGTTATTGTTTAAAAGTAATTAGTATCTATAACCAGTCTACAAACGGAATTTTTCTGCATTCACTGCAGAAATCGAGTGGTTCGAACGTAGCGTGTAAAGAAAACAACGCCTATGACCATTTTTCCACATGCATTACATGCACCGTCCAACAAAAGCAGAACATGCTTCAACAAAATATATTTGTAAAGAAACATTTATAAATTGCTGTGCGTTTTCTCCCGTAACAAATCTTCCCTTCCTAATGCTCTAAACGATAATCAGCCACCACTTTAGTATGTCTTCGCTAACGATTTCTCGAATTGGAAGTAGGCGGCAATTGTATTCTAATGAGCTTAAATCTGTATTGCGGCAGACATTCTAAAAGGTTTCCGTTCTTGATATCAGCAGGAATATGAATAGTGTTACGAGGAAACTATTTTCAATAGAAGTGTTCATGATAGTGCCATCTGTGCTAACGTCTTTCTGTGTAATTATGTCAGTGAAGACGCTTAAACGTTTCATGGGAATAGATTTAAAGGAATAGGTTTTACTTGGAGAATATATACAATGATAGAAGGGATTCTTTAAGCCAAAGAAATTAAATTATTTAAGTGTATTTCTTTATTTCAAGCAATATCTCTTACTCTTAATAAAATACGTATTTTGAATGAAAGAAATTCCTTTTTTCTATTATTCCTTTAACTCAAAGTATGATCGCTTTTTTTGAAAGAATATATCATTAATTCAAAAAACCTAATTTCTTTAAACGAAGGTTTATTTTCATTCAATTAAAAAAACACTTACTCTTATTGAAAAACCAGATTTTTTAATGGAATAATTCTTTTTGTTAGAATGTGTTTTCTACTTTCAGGACGTGAAACTTTACTGTTTTCGCAGTTACCCTTGATACAATTGGACATTTTTGTCATCATGTATTTTGTTGTATGTCAATTTTAATGTAATTCCAAATTCAATTATAAAATCGGTGACAAGCAAAACGCGCTCATTAAGCTACAATCAAAGATCTGAATTTGCCAGTATTTATAATTATGGCGAACGAATTGTGACAAGTTTGTGTCTCTTCATAAGAAATATCGAAACAGTGGAAAGTTTGTTTAATGAGTGGGGTTTCCTAACTGAATGTAATTCTTGGTGTTAAGGTTTATATAATTATGATTACGCCTTATTGTTAATTCGAAGCCAACTTGTAACAATACGTATAATTTACTGTTCCCATAATGTCTATCAAACCATGTATCGGTAGGTGTAAGCAGCTTGCTAACAGGACAACGCTTCAGCTCTATCACGTATAATACATACAGAGACACAAAACTCTGTTGTTACTTTCCCGGAATTTTAAAGACTCTGTGGCTATAATTAGTAATTTGTAACAGAAATACTACAGTGAAGTATAAGGTCTTTATTTCCATTTTTCTTTTACGGTTTCGCACATTCTTCAATTACATAAAGACACTTTTAAAAATGTGATCTGATAATTATTTACTATGTACGTTTGTCTTTTTTGAGAGAACAAATCGGAGTTGCCAAACCGTCGAGTCATCCTGTATATGTGTATAGATGCCAAAGTTAGAATCGCTTGTCTTTTAGAAAATCAACTAGACGAAAAGCCATTACAGAAATTGGACGATGTAGCATTAAAAGAACTGACTGGTGCGCAAGAGGAACTGGCGTCATTTTAATACAAGTGGAGACAAGTTTACTCAGGTTACAGAAATTTTATCGTTATTTTGTAGTTAATAAATAAATTGCAGTTTTGATTGAAAAGTGTTTCTCTATAACAAGGCTTATTGTTCTTCCATTCAAAGAAATGTTGGATGTAAAAGAAACATTTTTTTGTGTACAAGGAAAATTTATTTGACTACCATTTCTTTGAGGTAAATTGTATTGCTTTAAATGAAAGAAACCTTTCTATCAGTGTAGGACGCTGGTATATCGCATTAAATAACCTGTGTTATTATTATTACACATGTAATAGGTACTTGCATACAATATGTTCTAGTTTGAGGAGGTTAGTGTGAGTATCTTTCCTATTATCGAGTGTAAAAGTTTGCAAAAGTTTGCTTACCATGAGCAAATCCGATGATATAGAGATATATATAGAGGAAGCGGTGAGGAATAGGAAATCCCTATACACCTTATAAGCCATTGCGAAGCGTACAACAGCATAAGACACAGTAGCTTAGAGTCACAAAGGATTTACCCGGAAACACTCTTAAAAAGAAAATTTTGGACTTTTTAAAGGCCAAAGAACTCCTGCGGAATTAAGAAATTATTCAGAGGGCGCAATAGGTCACTTGGCCGCAGTAAACCACTAGGGATCACCCTGCTGTAATAATATAAATAATAATGCTGTCGCACAGAATCCCAATTTTTCATTTAGCACGCAACAATAGCATTGCTTACGCAATAGGTGTATCTAATAAAGTAATTTACATTACCAATAACATCTAGCACGCAAGTCTCAAATGTCAAAATGTTCACTATTGTTATATTCTGCCAACGCAAACAACTTATTCGTTAATTACCAGGACAAACGCTCAAATTTGGTAAATGAAATTCCAAAGGACGAAATGCGTTTGCTTTGTTCGGGCGAAATTGAGAAATGGCAATATAAATCCCCGAATGTACAGTCTTGGAGACGTTGGATCTATATTCGGTTCGCCGGGGATATAACCGCAAACGGATTGAAATCGATAAGTTCCGAAACGATGTCTTCTTCCTTCCCTTTCCGTAGAAATTTTACTCGCTCCATGTATCCTGATTGCTTTATTAAGATGTTATCGCTATCGCCACCTCGCGTTAACATGTTTGTAATATTTAGGTATTACAATGTTTTCTTCTTTTGTTAATCAATAATTACACAAAAATCTCCTTGTTACTGAGAGCTTCTGCTGAAAATAGATTTTGTTAATAATTGTCCTCTTCTGGCCTCTTCGAAAAGCCTAGCATATTCAAGTTTTATTGCATGACATTCTACCCGTGTATCAATTATTTCTTACTTTCTACTTCTCTATTATTACACATTACCACAGCCAATTGTTATTATTCTTTAGCAGCTTTGATAATATATTCTTCAATAAGTTCAACACCAAGCACTACTCTGTTGTAATGAACACTTTTCTAAATGCATGCTTGCACACTCCATTTCTTGTCATTCAAAATTGCTGGTAGTTAATGCAGTGCAGTGCCAAATTTATTAAACCTAATTATGGATTTTCATCTATCACTTAATATTTTGTATTACGTTTTCATGGTCTTGAGTTAATTGTTCTTAATACAAATGAATTACGTTCCGAGTTTATCAACTTGTGGAAAGCTTTGTCAAATGTTGGACAAGGCATGCGTAAAATTGAAGATGGAAGTGTATCCATCGAAACCTCAAAATGTGAATGCTATAACTTGTTAAACAAAGTTAAATAAATGAATTAGGCCACTACTCTCAAGAGCCGAAACTAAATAGGCTTCAGGGACTTCACATGCCGCTAAATCGCATTTTCAACGAATGTGTTGCAGATTTCAGATGTGAGTACTTTATTATGTTGTGGTGTGCATTTTACAAAGGATGTTGCCTAGATGTTGCAGCTTGTACTAATTGTAAATAAACCGTGCTCAGAAATGTTCTCCAGCCTATAGAAGCGATGTGCTAAAGCATTTTGAGCTATCCATTGGCAAAATAAGTCATTTAGTGTCAAGTACCCTGTAAGAATTTCACTCTTAGATATTAAATCCTTGGACATTTACCTCTGTTAAAATCTTCTTTTACCGATAAAACGGCCTTTGTGATTGACCCAATTGTAGTCAAATCGCTGTAGGGGCGCTCATGTATGCGACATTTATTCTAGAAATTCAAAACAAACTCAAAGTAGTGATAGGGACAATAATATTATTGGTGGATATCGTGGCAAAAGAAATGTTTTTAAATAATCACGTGATTGTTGCATATGGCTCGTGTAAGTTTATTTTCGTGTGTATTCATTATTGTTTTAATTTAATTTAGTTACGGCAACACGCAATGTGGGTAGTAGTGCATGGAGAAATACTTCTTGGGGAGTGGCGGGCTGGTGGTGACGTAAATTTTATATCAAGGAGAATGCTTCGAGTACCTCGCGCATCTCCGTTGCATATCGTGTACATTGCACTTTACGGAAGCAGCGTTAATAGTAAGAATTGCCGTATAGTTGCTTATATGGACTTGCGTTATTTGTAGCGTGGATAATATGTAGGATGTTCTATTGGAAATAAAGAAGTAAGTGGGGATTCTTCCACTCTGTAGTGTCGAAAGTATTTGTAGGTTATGCACGACTTTGATCTGAATAGCTTTTACTCAAAACATTTTTCTTTAAAACTACAAGTGCGAAAGCTTTAAAACATAATTTTTAGTGTTCTATTTCATATATATTCTTTTCTTTATATTTTAAACTAGAAATGTACGGAAATACGGTAATAAATTGACTTGACTGCTGAGCCAAACTTTTTGGGGAAAGAGGAATCCCTTGCAGTAAATATAAATAGACACATAATACCCTCAAAGGGGCTCTACAGCCCATTACGGTCCTACCAAAGCATCCTGATAAATTAGGTTGAGGGAACTTCCACGAGCGAAACCTCTAACTGGATAAAGAAACGATCGTAATAGATGTGACGGGATATACACACGGGTAATCAAGCAATTAAAATTGCTTATCTTCTCTCCGAAGTAACGTAAGGTAAAGGATAATATCACACAACTCTATCAAAATATGCTGAGAAAAAACAAAAATAAAACAAAATATTTATTGCAGTTGTTTCTTGGTATCTAAATTATTAATTGCAGCGATGACAGGTAAATTGCATTTTCGAAATTGCTAACTTCTGCATCTGCTCGTTACATTCGTATCACTCAACTCTTTCGCAAACTGTTAATTTCATTTTTATACACCATCTCAGTAATTACAAATAAATAACAACAGCCGAGTTTGTAACAGATTCATTAATTTTGCAAGCTTGAGGATAAATATAATTGTAAATCACATTCTAAACTATTTTATTTTATATTTTGTCTATCTAATACAAATGTGTTTATTATGGATCACATTAGCAAAAGCTACAATAGGTTTTTAATAACGACATTCTACGTAGAAGTAGAATACAGAATATTCCTTAGAGTTAATACAGAAAACACAATTTCTTCGCACGAAGCAGTAATAATTGTACGTTGAATACAAATCTTCAAGCGGTACTGGTCTCTTTAAATGAGTCTTGCTAGGGGTTAGAACCTCACAGGTCCTGACTTCGATTTCATACCATGAACATTTTTGTACTCATTAAAGATATTTCTTTGTAAAAATGTTTCCTCTGAATTTCCTTAATAGAGTAACCTTCGCTTTCTTTCAGTTCTAGGACCAATTAAGGTGATTACTACAGTGGCTGCAACTAAAAATACACCACCCCTAAATTGTTAGAGTCTTTCGTTAAAATTTTATAAATATTTCTTTATTTTCTTTATATCAACTAACCAATTGCTTATTATATTGTATTGGCTAATTTATTTTCCAGCATTTACAGAAGCCAGATGTTCCGCACATGTTTTTACAGGAACATCTATTACAATGATAATTGCTATCCCAGTGTACAAACACGAGCAAATTGTGTGAGCTACATAAATTTGATGTTAGTTTCCGGGAAATTGCGCGTAGTCTTAATTGTAATCATTCGACTGTATTACGATATCGGCACCTGTGGATTGCGAATCAAGGTAAAACACACAGAGGACGTTCAAGCGCACCCAGTAAAACCAACCCCTGAGAAGATTTTCATTTGAAGCGTTTGATTGTGCAACACCGGTTTCAGTCGATAACATTTTTAGCACAGCGGTGGTGGAACGTTATCGGTCGTAGACACAGAAACATAACAGAGATAAAAACAACATACAGGTAAATAGCGGATTCCGTAGCTACGGTACAGATGTGCTAGACGAACCTTATTTACTTTCCTTTTGTTGAATTGTCTTTTATTTACAAGTTTACAAGTAGTTGATATTAATAAACATTATTTATTATATTATTAAAAATGTTTTGGTGGTGCACTTTTAATTGCGGCCAGTGTATAAACTCGTTGTTGTAAACTCGTAGCACAGAGAGCGGCGGCTGATTACAATATAGGTAACGCTAAGATAGCTTCCACCTTAATACTATTAGGAGCTGCTCTATTCTTTGTCATTAATATATTGCAGTCGGCTTCGCTACTAATACTAGCTGTCGTTATGTAAACCACTGCAGCTTAAACTCTTGGGCTTGCTTCTACAAATATACGTAATTCAACAACATCCTTGCAACATGTTACATTCACATGCGGAAAGTTGGCCGTATCTTTAAAATCGCTGTGATCAAATTCTTAAAAGAAAGTGAATATAATTTGTGTACTTTTTGTAGTGAAAGGTCCTTAAAAGCTCGCAACTATATTTCAGGAATAATTCACCTGTCACATAGATGGATTATATTCACAGCAGTAATAATTAGAAATGATCAAGGCAGGTGAAATTATTACAGCGACTCGTGTCTCTTCGTCTCATAAGAAAGGATTTGTGTTGCCTACCTTTCCCAGAGAATCGCAAAAAAGTATTAATTTCACCTGCCTTTGTCATCCCTAGTAATAATTTTAGATTTGTCTTCATTGTTCTTTAAACCAATTAACAAACTTGAAGTGACTAGAATTTTGATTAATGCAGCTTCAAAACGTCAAAGAAAATATTTATAGGTTGTGCAACTATTTTTTTTAAAGGATAATGCGCAAGACATAGCGGACTAAAGATCGATATCCTCACCTTCTATCTTCCATTCATTTCGGTTACATTTCAAGAATGTCCACATTGCTCATGCTATCAATAAAATTTATGCAATCCTGGGTAAAAACAAACGCATTGCAAATATATTCTTCGATTTATCAAAAGTATTCGACATTGTTGAATGGTGCTGCTGAAGAAGTAATTTATAGAATGCACAGAGTAGCAAGGATCTGTTCGTACATTGTGTTACAATGTCCAGTCAATAAAGTAAAGATGCTGTGTTCTCCAAGGGTTAATTTTGGTACACATCAGGATAATGTGACACTCTCACTTATAATGTGGTTTTGTTTTGTGTGTAAAGTTAATCTTCTCATTTAGCAGACTTTGCTTTCTGTTTTGATAAGCATTTTTATAGCAAAGAATTCTGTAAATCTGTGAAAAAGAGTAAACAAAATCAATACGCTCAGTGTTAGTTCTAATATGTGTCAGTTGTGTTGTCACATATCAAAATGATCGAATTCGAATATCGAACAAACAAGGAAAATCTCCAAAGTAATTCGTGAAGAAATGTTAGATAATGAAGGCTAATAAATCCCGTTTACCTCGTGGTCGAAGTTATTCCGTCGTGGCTAGAAGAGCCACGAACAAAGAATATAAAAAAAATACGTTGTTAAAACGTACAAAGGTACGCTAAGTGCCCCACGAAATAAAGACGTTAACCACAGCTAAAATAATTGTTTGAGTGAGTTAAGTGCATAAAGTGAAGCTGGTTGCCATTGTCAGGCGAATCACCAGCCAGGACCACCACCAGGAGGACGCTGTACAATTCCCGCCAGCAAGACGCAGTCAGTTTCCCGCCAACGGACCGCACCCGTTATTACGCTAAGTCGCGTACCGTTTATTTTGTTTATTTTTATATTATTACATCATTCATACTTTTTCTTCTTTTGTAATAAAACATTGTTATTTTTATTAAATCAATTTCTTGGTGCGTACTTATTACTCAAGAACCATACAATCTGAGAAGCTGAGGAAGCAAATTATCTGAGGGAGTCTTAATTAATATTTGAAATAAGAATTTTAGTAGTCAATTTCATTTAGTTTGCAATCAGTACCATTGAAAGATGATTAATATTAAATTTATTTGTTTGTTGCGATAAAAACTAGGTTGAACGGCTGAAGATAGACAATTATTGTAAAACCTTGCTCTATGAAGATCATTAAGGCTATGTAAAATAATGATAGCAAGGACTGTGGCGTAGTACCATTCGGTCACCGGTTGATGATGAGGACCATTCGTGTCCTCGAAACGGCCGTCCCGGACTAATTATTATATTACTATATAATAAATTAAACTTGTGTGGTGCGGAGGGTGCCGATACTTATGTGTTGTTTACCAAGGCTATGTAATCCCATTTTTTTCCTTATGGACATATAAACGCAGCTGTAGTATAAAATATTCAAGACACATTAGTTTTACTGTAACATTGAACGATTTTCATATTACTATGAATAATTTCGTCTTTTATAATAAATCTTTATTGCGATCCATTTTATACCTGGTATACTAAGTAAGCAGACTTTTTCATGTTTAATAGTTTGGAATATCTAATACAGATTAAACTAAAAAGAAAAAAACGTCCAGCGTCAAACTTTAAAGCTTGCGCGTCTGCTTATCAGATTTCCCGTTTGGCTCTCCAGAATGCCTTTGACGTCAATCTGAGTCATCCATCTTTGCCTTCCGGTTACATGCATAAATTCATGAAGTACACTCCAATGAAACCTTTGTTTTTAGATTAATAAGGAAATGAAATAGTTTCTTCTCTAGTGTTCTCGCAGTTTTCTTTCATTTTAATGGATTATTTCATGTGTAGCTAAGTTGTTGGATATGAATAAACATAAATTAGTTATCCACGGACGTTAAATTAAGGGAAAGTATTAAAATTACTGAAATTCTTTTTAAGACAGATTTGATTTAGTTTATGCTGGTACATACTGTTGGAATTTCGAACTATTTTGTGCTTTGGATTGTTTTCTTTGTTTGAACATGAGTGAGACGGGTTGCATAC
This sequence comes from Oryctes borbonicus, assembly GCA_902654985.2. Taxonomy (NCBI): domain Eukaryota; kingdom Metazoa; phylum Arthropoda; class Insecta; order Coleoptera; family Scarabaeidae; genus Oryctes; species Oryctes borbonicus. Next base: position 2,929,522 of record LR736858.1, read on the forward strand.
ACCATTTGCTTTCGCCATTGAGGCGACAGCGCAATCGCATCAAAGACACATTCACTATATAATCGAATGACGGGTCGTGTATGCAGTCCAGCCACTTTTGTTCAAAATATACACATATAAACAATTGCAGTCTTTGTGCTTTATATCTAATAGTAAAGAACTAGGACGCCAATTCCTTCAAAGTCATACAGTCACGCACACATACATCCAAATCAAAAATGCGGTTTCACCGGTCGTTATTATAAGTATAGCTTGTATATGTAATTAACATTCACAATCAACAATTAAATCAGACGTTCTGTGTCTCAAAGTTGGCCACAATCTCTAATGTAAATTTACAAGGAACGAACGTTTTCTACCAATATCATTCGAATAAATATAAATCTCTGACATGTAGCCAACGTCCATAGTAACAGAAAATATAGATCCTCTCAGAAGTTTTATTGCCCTTAGCTGAGGCGAAATTTAATGTTAGAAACGGAAACCACAAGCGATGTGCCAAGTTAGAACTCAAGAAACATCTGGTACGACATATTGCGCTTTTAGGCGAATAACGATGTTCGAGAAAGTAGCCAACCGCCACTGTTGTATTACCAGTAGATGTTTATAATGCTTTTGTTGACAACGTGGATTAATGAAGGTAATTTTTCGCGATTTATGAACGTTGGACATTTTTCATCCATGCCTCCCTTATATGACAGATGTCGTTTAAAAAGGTACAAATTGTTAACGTTGTTTTAAAATAATCATCATCATTAATTGTGCGATATACTGGGAAGTAAGGATAGCATTATTAAGTCAAAAAGCAGTAAGAACATTTTTATTTATTCGCATCTGGTTTAACGCAGTAGATTAACACGAGCATTTAATAAAATATTGTTGAAGCTAAAAATTACATTTTTGATAGGATAATATTGTTTTACGCAATCGCCGAAAACATTTTTATTTTGATTCGAGCATAAATGAAATGATGTCAATACGTAATTAGGGCTTATATGAAACCTGTGTAGTAGAAAATAACAGATTAGCTAATCTGCAGAATATTTTATAAAATAGAAGATATGCCAACTCTAGCGTGCTGAAGTACACTAGTGGCATTCGCCTCGTGCCATGGCTGCTGGGCTCTCTAGTGCGTGTTGTGTTCGCCACATTGGAGTTGCAGAAGACAAAAGGAAACGGGTGAGTTGAAAGTTTCTTCATTGCTACTTGAATATGATATGGTTAAACTATCGTACTTACAAAATAGGAGCTACATTTAAGTAGTGTAGACAATAATACAAGATCGTCCCAAAAGTTAGAGTAAAACGAATGCAAAAGTGCTACACAATTGGACAGGTTATTTGTTATTCTGTTATATCTAAAAATAGTGAACTATATCAGCAAATAGGAACAAGATTAACTTAAGAAAATGAACAAGAGCTATTTAGCAAAAACTCAAATATGATATTAAAACATAAGAGTATCTAAGTTAAATTCAATTCAATCACTTTTCACTCGTGCTTCTGTTGCAAGAATGAAAAATTAAAATGTTAGCCGGTCTCTCTCTGATACAAATTGGTGCTAAGATAATCCAGATAAAGAATCCTCTGTTTCAATTATATATGTGTTATTAGAGCAAGCAACTTTTTTGTCAATAATTTGCAATAATTTGATTTAATTTCGTCTATATTTTAATTGGGAAGCTTATCCCAATGTTTAAGTGTTTTTGACAAATTTGTGTAAAGCAACATTAAAGTAATGTAAGTTTATTTTGGAATGAAACCAAAGTATATTTCACGCCACCCACATTTAGCTAGATCTACTTATTGCATAATAGCGTATGAGGATTGTACTTGTTATAAATGCAAGATATGTGTTCCTGGGACATTCTATTAAATTTTCATGAAGTGTTAGTAGTTAATTCTGCTTTTCCCATGTCATTCATATAATTAGCTAGCAAAAATAACCAGCAATATTTCACCAACGGTGCATTGCAATTTACTGTCTGTAATTGGACCTACATAAATCAAAATCTCGTAGGTGTTTTCGTGCGTGCGTGTTAGCGCACATGCATTATTAAAGCCGATTTAAATTATAAATATGCACATATTTACGGAAGAAGTATCCCAACATTCGCCAAAAGCCAATGTTACATTGAGGATATATTCGTATCGAGATACTTAGGATTTTATATTTGAAGCAACTTTTAACATAATAAATGAAATTTACAGCCCGTCTAGATGCCCGGAATTCACGTAAATTGCACAAATAGAACCTGAAATACGGTCCGCGGAACGATACTGTCACCGTTTGTAAATCTTTAAGAAAAAACGTCCGAGGCTATGTAGATCTACGTCAAAAACAAAAATATGCTAAATAGGCCCAGATCATATACTCTTTACGTCGGTAAGCTTTCAAAATATCTTTCGTATTTTCTCTGTAATTTGAAGCTATTTTTGATCAAGACATTTCTAGAATCCCAACCAAAATATCAATATGATAAACAGTAGCTTTTCATAAATATTTGGAATACTTCAATTCACAGTTTCCCTTTCTATTTCTCTTTAAAATTTATTATTTATGAAACAAAAAGAAGTAAAGGAAACATATTTTCAGTTATAAGCAAAATCGTGTGGTTTATGGGCACGCGAAATCTTGCTGGAAATATATGTGTATCTCGAATTCTAAGTGATATGTTTATAAAATAAATTACTTTTTAATGAATCTAGGGAATTCAGTGTTGATAATTTTTTTAATAAAAGCGAAATAACAAGATTTCAACGAAGTAGTAAGTGGCTCTAATATTAACATAAAGTTTATGATATCGCCGACTGGTGTTGAATCATGGGTGAAGAAGGTATTCATCTCTCTGAGCTTGCGGATTTTCTAGTTTCCTAGTAACCATAAGGTAAATTGTCGAAAGGTTTACTGGAAAATTTAACAGACTTTGTTTTGAACGTATCTTGCTTTATAGAGGCGATATTTTCGAATTTACTGCAGCGTTTCGACTCTTTCTTCTAGATTTTTTAATTTTTGCATAAATTTTCTATATATTATGTTTAGGGGGCATATTCTTCTAAAGGTATATTGTTTTCATACGTAATAGGTAAAAATACATTAGAATCTAGTTCCTATTTCTGTATGCAAAATATTAAAGAGCTTAGCAAAGTAAGTGAATTTCTTCTATCAATTCAAAATGAAGTTTTAAATTATATTTCTGCTCGATTATTAATTCTTCCTTTCCTTTCAAATATGCATCAAAATCTTTTTTATCTATGTTGTTCGATGTCGCTTGTATACTAGGGAAGATCGGACCTGGAAGATTGGAAAACTTATTTGTACAGTCTTCTCTTGAGAGTTAAAACCAACAAGTAAAATATTTGCGGACGAAATTAGAAGAGGTCCAGAACTCAGTTGATATAATGCTTTAAACAGACCACAGGGACAAATACTGTGTCGAAGAAAGGTTTTCAAGGAATTGTAATTCGAAATTGTCTTATTTACGTAACATATTTTAACCCAAAAATGCTTCTCAGCTTGATTGCCTCTTCGCTGTGAAGGTAGGATTCTTGCGGACCGTTAGAGGGTCAGTTATTTGCGTCAGTCTATATTAGTGGTAGTAGTATATCAATGGGAAAAAATCGAATATTAGGCCGTCACTAAATTCTTGCATTTGACCTACGCAGGTTAAAGTTGAGATGGACGCTATTTACAGGGAAAATTTGAGTAGCTGGGTCGTATCAGTTTGGTTGACGATAGAATTGCAACCATCATAAAATCTATAAATTTATAGATAGAGACATCTGCTAGTGTAAATTTAAATGAACTATTAAAATTGGAAAACCATAAATATTTAAGGTTAAGGTAAACTGTAACAATGAAAATGAATGCATTGCTGATCCTAACCAGAAAATAGAAAGGGATGATTCCTATGTAAAATTGTTATTAAATCTTTATAAAAGAAAAGAAAGACCTTGTTGACAAACAAAAAAATAGAGACATTAAGAGGTATCTGAGAGGGGATTGGGGCAAAAATGAAAACATTTAATTATAACTTTACTCACACACAATAAATGGAAAACGCTGGATCGTGCATTTAGAAATAAATTGAAGAGCAATGGGGAAACAAATTGGAAAAGGTAAGCTTGAGTCTACGAATGGCATGAAGAATTTAGGATATACACCATGTCAATGTATTAGAATTGGCATACTTTTTTCATCTCTGTCGTCATATATTGGAACATTACACTACTAATGTAAACAGAAAAAACAGTGACATATATCAATATTAACGTATTGAGATGGAAAATACATATCTGTCCAATTTATTTTACAAAAAGTTTAGGGAAATAAGTCATATTTTATGTAAGCAGCATAATATTATTCCGCTAATTGTCATCTGAACAAACTAAAGCAGAGATTATTACAAAGGACAGATCTCAAAGCAACTAAATTATAGTTGTCCATGAATTAAAACAAGTATTTTGTAATCATTAGTGAACCTGAACAAGTAGCGTCAGATATTCATCCAGTAGATGTTGAACAAGTTGACTCTTTCTCCTCCCAAATTCAAGAACGTAATCAAGTGGCAGTTACCGTAATAGACTCAGAGGGGAAATGCAAAAATTAACAGAAGGAATATAAAAGCGTACAAAACTAAAAGAAAAAAATGAAGAAAAGAAGTTAAAAACGGAAGGAAGATGTGCTTTTTGAAATGAGAAAAAAGAAATTTACTGGAATCGTTTACACCAAAGAAGTAAGATACTACAGTTATATAAACTAGAGTACATTTACTTTTAAACTCAAAGAAAACAAGATAAACATAAATTATCATTTAATTGTTCATCCATCTCTTACATCTAATGCGTTCCTTTGAGGATTTCCCAGAAAATCTACATTGAGAACATTCTATGTTAATTGCTTCATTTTCAAATATGGCCAAATCCTCATGATTGGCTAAGATATGTAACACCAAACATGCTCAGATGAAATGACAAATACGTGTATCTCCTTTCAATTAAATTGTCGAAAACGTTGTTTTAATAAACCGAAAGCATAGAGACTCGACAAGAACTCAATTTTCTATTGAAATACTATTCAGGATGCGTCAAATGCCCATTGTCTCCGGACTTAGAGGTTGTGGCAACAACGGGTACGCACTGTCCGCTAAAAAATATAGGCGTCTACAACTCATTTACAGAAACAATTAGTCTAGTGGATAATAATTATACCTAACCATTTGCTAAAGTTTCTGTTTTATTCCGCCGAGAAGAACTTTGGAAAACTTTTGCGTTGTCTATAGAGCCTAGGTACCCTGTACAGATATCTATCTAAGTTCCTATCATGTTTGTAAAATGTTTATTTCTATCATAAAATGATTTTGTCTTTTGTTGATCATTTTCTTTAGGCCATTGAATAACATCCTTTGTAATAAAACTTAGAAATTGTGATAATCTTATTATAACATCATGTAATGAACTTATTATTAAGTTAAAATGATCTGTCACATTTCTAAATGATGCAGTTTGATGGCCAGCGAATCATAGAAATATTGCAATGTGCCTCTCAGCACTATTATTAAATCTTGAACGACCCTCTTCTATTTCAACTACCTACTTCTCATTATTAAAGATTTATAAATATCTGACTTTGATTAAAGCTATTTGTTTTAGTAACTCTCGGCTCGCTCTGAAATTTTTTTCGGTATACATTGGAACTACCTGCTCAAATTCAGTAATTGTTTTATTTATTTATCTTTAATAGATCTCCTGGTAATCATTTTTGACAGTTACTCTTTTTCTTTTATTGGAATGAACAATTTTCAGTACAACTTCATCGCTGGATGATGAACTTGAAATTCAGTTTCAGAGTTTCATGATCTAATAATAGGAATTTTTTTCATGTCAACTTGCTTACCAGTGTACTCCGTCTTTTGGGCTACGTATACTACACAAACGCTAGTTTATACCTGTTTAGAGTAGTTCTAAGCAAACAGAACGATACTTTAGAACTAACGCGAGCAAGACAAACGAACAAACCTAGTATAAGCATATAATGCATACGACAGCAAAATTTATGCTCAGATTGAAATTAAATTCGTTAAGAAAATTTGTATGTTTGGACGGGAAAAACACTTTTCTGCGTGTAGGCTGAAAACAAAGTATCCTTGTAGGTTTATAAACAGCCCTCAACTTTATTATCTTTTCCATACTTGCGCGTTCCCTCTCTTAATAAGCAACACTCTTGAGTCAATAGTAATATAAACTAGACTCAATCTCAAGATATTTCAAAGAATAAAACTTAAGACAATAAATAGCTGAATTTTACGTTAAGAACGTCTGAATTTTTATAAACTTTGATATACTTAAAAATAAACAGTATCCTATTTATAAAAATTACTTTACACATTCTATTTTGCTCCTTGTGCATTTAGAAGAAGTAAACCTACGCGAAGAACTTTAAACTAATCGGTTTTATGAGCTTTTGGGTATCGTAGAACGGCTCATCTGTGATAAATCACGTGCATTCAGTACTTTATTTTATGTGTGTATGGAAGATAATTAATTACCAACTAAACATTTAACGACCGATTTTGAAAATGCTCCTTCTAATTAAAAAGCGGCCCATTCATTTACCTTTAATTAAACTCTCAAAAACAATGTAAACAAAGCCCGAAGCCACTTCTTCTAACTGCATTCATTATGTGAGAGATTTATAGCTCGATAAAGGAAATCTGATTCTATACGGATTTCCTTTCATTATTTATAGGCAAATATTTGCCCCCAAAATTACAACCACCAAGCAAATCAACCTCTTGTGTTAAATGCTCCTCGGGGACGAGCGGTATACCCAGGAAATATGTGTGAATTACACATAGAATGCTGGAAATGATTTCCAAATGAAAAGATGCTAATTAACAAATATTTAATTTTCGAATGAAATAAGCACGAAGGCGTGGAATGTATGTATGTAGCGCATAGAAACATCTGTAAAATTAATAATATCATTATTTGCGTATTTTATTTTAAGTTGAATCCCTTCATAAATTTTGCATATTACTTCATTTCATATCGATTTTATAATTAGTACGTATTTGGTAGCCAGGGATATCTAAAATTAATGACGTTACAAACTTTATTGATTTCTAGGGTTGAGGTTAAATTCGGCGGAATGTCCTGGAGGTTTTATACGTATTACCGCAACATCAAAGTGTTGATTCCGGAATGGAAATTTAGCAAATTCATCGAATCCTGCACCTCCATGATCATTCTTATTCGCTTGTCCATAATTATATTTGTATAATTATATTTACATAATGAATCGAATTTGTATTAGTAATTCATAACGAGTAAATGCATTTTCATCGAGTATTCATCTACATATTTGATGAACTGATTGATTGAATCTGCATGTAAGCCGATTATCAAGTACAAAGTAGATCATCTCGTTTAGGTAATGACTCGGATTGGTTTCTCAACATGACACTTCTTTACATATTATGTTAAAAATCCTCTACTATTTCTGATTGGCTAAATTATTTAAATCTATCTAATCAGCGGCGTACACAGACGAAATTTCTCGAAATTGTGGCCAAAATCTCAAAGAAGGAAGTCTTTAACTGTTTTTGTAGATTTACCCTAATTGATTCTGTGATTGTACACCCCACCCTTTTAATGCCTTGTGATTTGTTTGAACAATCTTGGTGTGAACTATTTAAGTCCATATGGAACATTGCTGGAAGTAAGTAGATTATTTTATATCAAATACAAGTTCACATTGTTTACGCAGTATCTCTAATTGTATTTTAAACGATTGAAAGAAGATCGTTCTCTCTACAACTTCCTTTAAGCAAAATATTGTCTATCAAACAAAATCAAGTGGTAAATTTTTATTTATGTTCTACCTCAGAGGATATAAAATGAGCTTTCGAAAAAAATAGCTGCGATCATTTTTATTTTAAAAGTAGACCATGCACACCTAATAGCCAGTTACTCCGACACGAATTAAAATTTAATCTTGACTTAAATTAAAACGATAGATGGAATGTAACAATTGAAGTCAATTAAGAATAAATATTGTCATATCCTAGCTGTCGTTCTAACCTATCTAACTCAAGATTAAATTCGTGGCGAAGCATGAAACATGATTCTGTACACTCCGCCATGGAGGCCAAATCAGATGGCTGCCTTGCTTTCATAGATGTTCTCGTACACCGGCGTCCTAACGTCACTAGGACAATTCGTTTATCGAAAATCCACACACACACGGATAAATATTTCAGTCGCCTCTCAAACTACCATCTACCCCAAAAGCTACCATTAACCACCACATCAATCCTCTTTCTCCGCAGCAATTTTCTTCATTTCATCCTAATTTCTGTAAGCAAGTACCTTACATTCATGATGCCACCGATCGCCTCAGCAGTATCTTCGTTAGGAACAACATAATAAATATAAAATCTTCTCTTCAAACCCAATTTAAAACTCTCGGACTACTTTCCCATCAAAGACCGCAATAACCTGGAAACCTCTGGTGCGTGCCAGATTCCATGTTCGTGCAGTAGTGTGTACATCGGTGAAACAAAGCGAGCGGTTGCGTGTAACCGGATCCACTGGTTGAGCATAGACTAGAAACTGGCCATCAAATCCAATTTAGCTTTATTCACATCTTATCTCGCAACCCTCACTATTATAGTGGAAAAATCCGTCAATCTACAGAAACACCGGAACAATTTAAATCGCGACCATGGCTGCTCTTTACATGTAACCTGGGAATCCTAACTGATTAAACCTTCTAGCAATCGCCACGATTCATTGATCTGTAACGATTCCGCTCCATTGACCCGTAGTAAACCCTAAATAAATCCCTCCGGAACGAAGTCAGTGTGGAGTGTGCAGTAGTAACAACCCTGAAGATATGCCATAAGAGTGAGGGCGAAACGTCGGCAGAACCTGCGACTATGACGTGGTTCCAACCCGGAAAACAAAAGTATAGTGATGAAATATAAATATAGAATTTTTCTTCTTTAAGCGTTGAATAAATTGAAAATAATTATTTGCACAAACTTGTTGATTACGTATTACGGAAGTCAATGCCAAGCAAGCACTGGTCACTTATATTATTCAAAAATCCACGTATATTTTGTATTAGAGCTTTTTTAATTTAAGCACATTTTCTATTTAAAGTAGTAGTATTATTTTAAACACATCACGTAAACTTTAGATTATATGCGTAGAATGCGGTACCTACAACACCAAAAAATATACAAGCTCAAAATGTGAAAACGTCATAGTTGAAGTGTCACGAGGGAATTGAAAATGCGATGTTACACTTTCGTAAACTTGGGCGAACTTTGGTCAAATGACCCTTGTAGTCTCAATAGACTTAAACCTAAATCAACATTGTTTCAGAAGCAAACTACGAAATTATTGTTCTAAAACATCGAAGGATGTTCTGAATCGTATTTCTTAACAAAAACTATTAACACAGAACAAGTATGAAACTACTGAATTGCGATACATTCGAAAAGCGATTATAAAGTACGTTTTAAAGCGATCATTTCCCTTGGTTGTACCCCCACCAGTTGCTCGCTATTGCACAAGAGAACTGTTCAGGAAATAAGATTCTCTGATTTAAGCGTTCAATGTTTGTAATTAGAAAATGCTGTCCCATTATTTAAGAGCTGACTTGTTCAATGAATGTTACAGAGGTGCTCTACATAACATTTTCTATTCTGAGGGTTCTTTACAGGAGGTAAAACACTTCCCTTTATCTCCACTGGCATTTCTAAGCCACCATAATACGCGAAACGTCAAGTAGCATCTGTAATCTCCCTTTAGCAGCGTCCAGGTACAAAAAAACCGCTTAGTATTCGCTCCAGTAACGAAATATAGCCTTTGCTTCTCGTATACTACAATAAATTTGATATGAAACATTCATGCGTTTTTACGGCTCTACGGAAACAATCGTGACTGTTTTATAAACATACTTCGGATATAACATACATCGACTACGATTTGCAAGCGGAAATAAACGTATGTATATATGTAATATTTTGCGTGTTGTCGCTTCAGTTCAATTGCAGGTCAGTTGCTATTTATAAATACATATGTACTGTCTTTTAATACGTTATCTTCAGCTATTCTTAGCCAATTACGAGAGGTGGTTGAAAGTATTAATCGATCATAAAATTGCGTAGCAACGTATAATTCCCAAAAGCACACATTCAAATACACATTGAATTGTGTTATTAGCACTTTAGGTTGTTTCTAAGACAATTGTGAAAGATTTCCTTAGAAAATTGTTAACATACAGTTAACGTTCATTCAAGGGTCTTCCGCTTTATGTCTTAATATAAACTGGTAATAGGTGCACAAGAAACGCGTCATATATATATAAATACAAAATAAATACAAAAACTTGAAGGAGATATAACTTTAGTTTCCGCTTAAAAAAATGTAAAAAAATGTAATGTGGCAAGCTCACATTAAAATACTCATGAAATTTAAAAAGAAAACATAGTTCTTCAGCCAATTCATTTACATTCTTTAGCTCTTCTCTTTTGAGAGGTAGAGGAACATTATACAGTTTGCCGCCCGGTCCCGGAAACAGACTTGCAGATTTTTTAGATGATCAAATATTTTGTTCACGAAACCGCTGTCTTTTCAGAACACGCAACACTTTCTTAGTGTTTCTGCAAGTTCTATTAATTACTCTATTTTGTATCATCCGTTTCCATTCTACTGAACAACAGATGTCAGCAGTTTACGGCAAGAACTAGACAGCTCCATGAGCTTCTTGCGAAACACTGCTTGACTGCTCCAAGTAGATACCTAGTACTCGTACCTTCAATAAGAGCTGCCTGATTCTGCACCAAACGATCCAGCTAATTTTTTTGTATCGTATCCGGTAGAAAATCCAATTTTGACAAATAGTGGATCTGGCTGGTTATGCCACTCATCCCTTTAAATATTATGTTGCTTGATATAAACAATGTTGATGATTTAGTTTGGTTGTCCTGCGAATATATTCTGCTACTTTAGACAATATTTCGTTTAAATATAAAATACATTTGCAGCCTCTATCTACAATAATTAAAATAACTGAATATGTTCTTAAACTAAGCAAATATCTCGGTTTACCTCAACTATTACGTTGTTCTTGTAAACTGTTTTCTTTATAGAAACCAAGCCACTATCTCTATTAAGTGAACTATATATATCACGTTTAACGTATCCAACTTAATTCTTCGATATGATAGGATACTTACGGTTAACTTTTTTTATAGCAAAGTATCAGTTTTTACGTTTCTTTTACGAGCAAAGTCTTTGACGTTCGCCTATTAAAGGTAACAGATCGTTTCCCGCGATTGTTTACCCAAAGGCCGCATTTTTTCTTCTCTCCATTTCGCCTTAATCTACAGAGAGACAAAGAGAGAGAGATAAGCCGGATTTATTGACTCTACGGAGACTATCCGGTAATCATAAAGTATGAAATTAGATCGATTATTGCTTTAAATACACTTCAAAATGTCATGGTTGCTAGACGCTGATGAACGATGACGTTAATCGGATAACGGGGGGTGGTGTTTAAAACGTAATGGTTTTACCGCGCCGACGACGATCGTATTATTTAGACGACCATTGATCAAGCGGGTAATACAGAGACGACGAATTTCCCATAATCAGCAATCGTGCAAATCAACTTCGTCAGTAATGAGTTTTAAAAATGCTCGACATCCTTGATGGAAATGAATCAAACAGAAAAGCATTTACGCTCAAACGGGATGCTAGGAGTCTTTTTTCATTTTAATGAAGTCCTTTATCATAAGTATCGAATCGCCGCATTCGGCGACATCTATTCTAAAAATACAAATTATCTACTGGTTTCTCGATTTAGTCGAACATACTCCAAATATTTCAACATACTTTAATGTTATAAGTAGGCAATAATCGTGGGTGTTATTAATTTGTGATTTTGTAATGGAAAAATATTATGCGATTCAGTAAAGTACAGTAGAAAAAGAAAACTTCCACGGGAAAATCCATAAACTAAACCATGAAAATTTGAGTAATTTTATTCACTGAAACCTGATATTAGATTAAATAATGATGTTAAATAACAACTTGGTGGTGTAGTTGACCTAATAGTAAAGCTGCCGTCCTAAATTATTATGTACCAACGAGACCTTGAATTTGATTCATCTACAGCCACCCATAATTTTTTACCGCATTTCAAGCCAAATTATATTATATACTCTGCCGTTCAGAAAAGTTTGGTCGGTTAGTAAAAAACATCAAAAGGTTACAGAAACAAACGAAATTAAAAACAAAATGCAATTTTATTGTATGTACAGGTAAAAAATATAATATACTGAACATTATTTTTTTTTTCGTCGAAGAAACCTCCTTTGGTGTTAATCACCGCTCGAACTATTCTAGGCATTCTTTCGATAAGTTTTGTTAAAACGGATTGTGAATATTAATCCATTCATGTTGCAGAATATTCCATAAATGTTCTTGTGAAGTTGGGTGTATTTTTCGGATCCTCCTGTCCAGTTCATCCCATAACAACTCTATAGGGTTCAAATCTGGGCTTTGTGGGGGCCATGTCATTACTTTCAGGGTGTGCTGTTCTTCTTGTTCCGTTAGATAGTTCTTACACACTAACGCAATGTGTTTTGGGTCGTTGCCATGCATGAATGTAAAGTTACGGCCTATTATACGCAATCCTGATGGCACTGCATGATTCTGGAGTATTGCAAAATAATTTTCCTTCCTCATTCCACCCTGCACTCTGCATAAATCTCCCGCCCCAGCATAGGAGAAACATCCCCACACTAACACAGAACTACGCCTTTGCTTCACTGTTGGCACAATGCAGTCCGGGATCATTTTTTCGGTTTTAGATCTTCGGACATAAACTTGTCGATTTTGCCCAAAAACCTCAAACTTTGACTCGTCACTCCCAAGCACGTGTTTCTAATCATCTAACGACCAATCTAGATGAGAACGGGCCCACTGTAGTCGTTTTGCACTCTCCGATGTAATAAGGGTTTTCGAATGGCAATGCGTCCATGAAGGTCCGCTTGTTGAAGTCGACGTTTTACCGTACTCGCCGAAACTTGTTCTTCACGGCCGCGATTGACTTCGGCTGCTATTTGTGGCGCTATTAATTTTCTATTGCTTTTGCTTAATGATACAATTCTTAAATCTTCAGCTTTTGTTGTTTTCGTAGATGCTCCGGAACGAATATGATTTTCTATAGTTCCAGCTGTCTTCCCGCTTTATGATGTCATTTACTGTTGAACTTCTCATATTTACTGTTTCAGCAATTTGTCACTCCGAATATCCTTCTCCAAACAGCGTAATAATGCGTGAACGGTTTTCTACACTGGTATTTTGAAGTAAATGTTCTTAAAACTTTCGCGCAAAAACGACAGATGCACACCAACACAAGTTTAACAGTAAAATGAAGCAAATTTATATCTTTACGCCAGTGATAAATAAACAAGAGTGATACTGCGATATATTTCCTAAATGTATTGTTCGTTAATAATCCCCGAACGACCCCTTTCAAAAGATCGGTACTTCCGAGAAATTCTTGGAATGATAATAAAAGAGACTTTATTGTGGTTGTCGCAATATTTCTACTTTACATAATAATTTATGGCTTTAATCCCTTAGAAATAGATTTTTATTGTATGACCGAACTTCACTGAACGGCAGTGTGCATTATACAAGGTTTCTCACGGTAGCCGTTCGCTTCTGTAGTTGAAAAACCGAACCTTTGCAACTTTGAAGATGATGTAATTGGTCATCAAATTTTGGACATCCTGTACGCGGTAAATCAATTGTCAATGTAGATTTCGAAAGTACCATTATGGTGCTTCCGCGTACCCCAGAAACGCTTACCACCTGTCGAAAATGGGTAAAAGGCACAGTATTGAAGGTAAGGCTACATATTTCAAAGTTTTCAAAATAATCAAGATATCTAAGAAACAAATGAAAATAGGTATAGGGAAACCAGAAGGAACACATCATAAAATTTTCTCGGGAATCCAAAAATGAGAAAGGAAATTGATGGTGACTTCTTTTATAACCGGAAGTGGTGTGACCTTGAAAATATTTAAAAATTAGTCGAAAAATTGAGAATTCTAAGTTTTTTTAACCGCGGAAAATTCTAAGGAACGGCTACCATGAGAAACCCTCTATATTATTCTTTCATATCGATTCACTTAGCAATCTCCATGTATTTGTCGCAAAACTTACGAAACTGTTCGCTTTGGATGTTATTAAATAGAATGTTAGAAACACCCATTATAAGTATTAAATTCTTCCCGTTAGTGGTTTATGCTGTTGAGTTTTTCGCATCGTGATTATTTCTAAATCAGTAAATGCCTATTGCACACCCCACACGAGATCTCTTGTATTTTTGTCTTCACTCATATTTGCGGTAACGGTAACGTCGAACGAATTGAAATGATATTGACAGACTGATAGGCTTTACGCGATTTCCAGGTTTCTTCCTTCTTAAATATGTAATAATTGTTTTTATTCCTTCGGCGCATATTATTACCGGAATACCACCCTAGCTGGCGAACCTTACACTTATTAGATCCTCCAATAGTTGTACTATAAAATATACCGAACCACTAAATAGCACTTTGCTCCAACTAAGCGCAATAACTTGATTATTACAAAACGTTCCCCAATCCTTACTCAGCAACTACGCAAATTACAAAATTTTGCCAATATTCGCGTTCACATTTAATAAAACGAACTATTACTCAACTACAATATAACACTCGCCTAGTTAAGCTTCAAAAAGTTGGACAACTTCGTTGTGTATTATGTTATCTTTTAGCGTCCCCGCCTTCTACGTTATTAAACTTGTTCTTCCGAAGTACGAACGCGTAAAATATATTCCGATAAGCTTGCAGTATTTGCTTGTATTGTTCTCCTTCTAAAACTTTCCTAATTAAATTTATCGCATTATTGTTCAATAGAAACAAAATCTTGTCTGATAACTATCTTAATTCTGTTTTTGGGAATCGTAGAGTTGAGTTGGTTAAAAGAAAAGGACGAGTTATTCCGCACGCGGGCAAGCTTCATATTTAGCGTTTAGCATGAAAATGTTGATTGCAAAGGAGCTTAAAATTACTTTTTGTGTTACCAACTTCTGTTCAAAATTTGTCTTTGTGATATGTCCGGGTGGATGCCTCATTTTTACTGGAATATTTAATTGTTCGTATAGTTAAAATTAAGAATTTACCGGAAATTCTGGGAAATCGGATTTATATTTGATATCACAAAATTTCCGTAATATGTTTTTCCTAGAACCAAGATTTAATTGATCTGAGTGTGGTCTGAATGGTACTAGATGTGAATGATATTTTTCTAATATCTGGATTTATCATGTTTAGCTTAACTTCAAGACGGGATAATTTTTTGGTCTTTGTTTAATCGATCAATTCAAAAGCCCCGCCAGCAAATAGAATCGACTTGTTCATCACTTGCTTATTTGTCAATAGTATCTCTGTACTATTGACAAATAAGCAAAACTTCTCTAAGTTTTGCATTTAAATATGAGGGTAGTCTGGGCAGTTTTTAGCCTAACACGGTAACAAGTTTTTTATCTTGTCAAATTCAGTTCTATTCTCAACTTAGTTTCCTTGTTTATATATATATATATATATATATATATATATATATATATTCTCAACTTAGTTTCCTTGTTTTTATATATATATATAACTTTTTTCCAGCGATACTTCCAACTTTCTAATCCGTCCAAATAGCAGTTGGCACGAATTCTAAAAAATAGGCGTTCATGAATACGAGGGCCTTGCCATTTGATGAAAACTTTTGCCCTCCGACTGAAACTTTCAGCGTAGGAATAAGAAAGAAGTAGCTGGGAACAAGACCTGGTAAATAGGTTGAGTGGTCTATCAATTTGAAATCCAATTTGACAATTTTTGTCTTGGCGACTACTGAAATCTGAAATGGTGTCTTGGTGAAAAAGAAAACCCTATAGCTTTCCCATCATAAAATCTTCCCAAATATCAAATATATAAAATATCCAGTGATCCAGAAATCAAACAATAATTGTCATAATGGATGGGTCTATTTTCACCTGGCCTCGGGAAAACCCATTAAGTCTAAAGCAACATCAGGTTATTATACAATATTTATGGGATGCTCCAAGGTGAACGAAATCTTATTTCGTATTTTTCAATTTCGTTTATTGCAAGGTCTCAGAAACTTTTGAGTACAACCACCATTTATGATTGTCTCTAAAAAATTAAACAACACATAAGTATCGGCACCCTCCGCACCACACAAGTTTAATTTATTATATAGTAATATAATAAATAGTCCGGTACGGCCTTTTGGAGGACACGAATGGTCCTCATCATTATTGACTCTAAAAAATTATCCTATTTTAGTAGAAATATCTTCCTGAATCACAGATAAACTGTGTACAAAGGCAGGTATTAAATAGTGAAAACAAAATGTACCAACCTTGATGAAACCACTAATTCACCGGGCACTGAAATTAACCCTGCTCACCTCCGTTTTAATACATTTAACAGTTCATTTGCTAATAGAGTAATTTCCATTACCAAACTAGGTTAAATCCGGCTTCCTTTGTAGTTATTGATTTACATCGACGGACTAAACGAAAGTACTTGTTGCATGCTGCCGCTAATTAGATTGCGACGCTAAATTAGAAGCTTGACGTGTTTGTGCGAATATCGTAGCTCCATGAAAATAAAACGCATGATTCGAATTAAAAAAAGCTTTCATGCCGAGATCGTTTTAAGGAGTGGATTTTATTCTGCCGTTTCAATCAAGCAAAACCTCATAGATACTCAGTTTGCTTTTAACGAAGCTCAGGTCTGGAGCTCCTCATCCGTTCTAAGCACTTAACGAGAGACGAACAGCAGGCTAATAGGACTTGTTTAACAAAATTCAATTTGAGTGGAATTAGACCAGGCTTCATTATCTTGATAATGAAGTAAACGCAATTTATTCTGATGGAAGGTTAGCGTTGGCCGGAACTATAAAAAGGCTGATTCAAACTTGTACCCTATCATAGCGCAGATGCCTCCGTTGCGCTGGAATATTTAAAGCCAAGATAAATGAATGCTATGCCATCATTGAAACCGATTTGCATCTCTTCGAGTATAAGATAAGTTATATTGATTTTTGCGCACCTAATAATAAGATAAACGAAAGGGAATCATTAATATTTTTAGCTCCTTGGGGGAACTCGACAACATTCACGTTGAATTCTCTCATCATTAATCTTAATATTTGTTTTTTCGCGACTGAAATATTCGCTGTGAGTGTTGTACTTGTCGAAAACAAACGCGACTTGTGTCGCTTACCATCGATCGACTAGATGTTTAAGTAATAGATCTCGGTGACCATGTTAATTACATCACCTATCCTCTGAATTTGATAAATGGCGGTGTTTAGTTTCTCACAGAAATGATTAATAGGTGTGCACGCTGCAGCTTAAAACAGGATCTGCGTAATTCCTAAGATATTGACGTGCGTGCGTGCGTGACCTGTAGCGTAGAAATAAACGTCATACATTTTAAAGGTAGTTGACATAGCCTAAAATCTTCTGACTGAATCACAATTGTGATAAAAGTCTTATTTAGTACAATATAAATGTAATCTGTAAAGTTAACCTATTATATAAAGGTCTGAGATACAATCTGAAATTTAATAAGTTTCCGGTTGAAAAATTAAAGCTTGCATTTCTGGTTGCCGAAAAATATGCTCGCTGCCAGTGTATAAGATGATCGTTGGATTCCATGAGCTGAATTTCGTATTTTGTACTTGTTTTCTGCTACAAGTGACAAATGCAGTTCCTCTGGTGTGCTAATTAAGGTAATAACCCAATGGCTTCCTTAAGCTCAGGTAAGAGATACCTTTGCAGATGAAATACAGCATGGCATCTATCTATACATATATATTAAAATAATATTTTGTAAAGTAAAAATTATATTCTTCTGAAATTAGAGGATTTTGCGATATTTTGTGACGGAAGTATGGTACTTCTTTTTGCAAACGTTTATAGTGGTATATACTAAAAGATTGTCTCTAGTTAACGTCATTCGCTTTTCAATCGCTTGGATTCGATCTAAATATAAATCTTGATATTTACATCATAAAAGATGTTTATTGGTTTTAGGAATAATAGTTTATTTTAATTTTATACGAACTACCATAAAAACCGTTCGGAAACAAAGAACGCGTTTTGTTTTGACTTCGTTTGAATTTTGGCGATTTGTGACAATAAAACATTTGATTTTCACTTTCTGGGGATATTAATAATCTCGCGTCGCCTTCACATATGTGTTTCGGTGATCTATTTTTCAACACACATACATTATATTTAAAAATATAACATGCGCACACATGTGTGTATCTAAATTGAGTTATAGTTACTAAAATAACGGTATTTCCTTTGGGTAGGAGTTGTATAACTGAAAGTGAAATATGCGTCCAGACAGTTGTATAAAAAAAAAATAGATTTGTGAATATTTCACGAAATTGCAACACCTGATGGAGCTCCTTGAATTTTGGCATTCATCCTTATTTTCGTTCTATTTACTAAAACATGAATGCCAACCTAAATATATATTTTATTGCACTAAATTGCTACGGTAAAAGTACAAGTATAAATTTAGAAATAGTTACACTATTTTATTTTCTAAATTGACGACGCCAATTATGTTTACTCAACTAGAACTTGCTTGATCTTAATTGATGGAAGGTCGCAAGCAACTAACTTACGCAAACTTTATAATTATATTTATTGTACGTAGAGGTGATGAGTTGGAACGTGCCTTGTTTCTAATAAAAACAACCATTTTCAAATTATGACAATTTTTTTAAAGTAAACTACTGTAAATATTTATCTTTTATCTGTGTGCCATGGTAAAACGAAGTAGATTACTGGACCAGCTATTAAATAATAAATCAACAGAATGGTTCTATGCCTTACAAAATTTTGTTGTATTTCAAAAATAAGGCGACCGGTTTTGTGTTAAAAAGACACATCATCAGGCCACCTAAAAAGATGCCCAATAAATTTCGATATTATTTCTTCCAACTCACAATACCTATTTGGAAATCTTATAAAATCAATTTTACAAGCAAATAATTTGAAAATTTACTTAGGAATAAATTATACATTTCTTAAAGAAAAAAAATAAACATACATCATCTTTATCCATCTCCATTAATTAAGGTACCTTGAACCAACAAACCCCTAATAGTGTTAGAATGAAAATAAAATCAAATGATTTGGTTATAACAAAATCTGATAAAGCACTGTCATCTATCTGTTATCTAAAAGAGATTTGGTTAGTAAAGTATACAATTTTATGATAGATGCTAACATGGTGAAGGTAGAGCTATCTGTTAACACTTTCATTAGCAAACTTAAGATTGTTAGATTAAGAAAGAATTTATGACCAAATAACACTAATACTTGGGCTGTATGGCTTACTCGAGTTACATAAGTCCGCTTACAACCTCACCAAATGGTTGAATTTATAATTGAAAGAGGTTTTTAACAATTATTATTCCTTCACACGCTTCCTATCACAAAAGGGACCGTTACCTTAACAAAGTCACTAGATGAGATGTCTGGGTAGCGCCGATGACAGAACTCCTTAGACGTTAGTTGTAACATTACAATACATTGTTCGCTCATGGAGTAACTTCTCTGTTCAAGGAAAATTTCAATATATCTTTTAGAACTATGCACCCTTCACGTAACATATTATTAAATAACAGGGACCAAATTGATAAGTTAAAAAACAAAGGTATATATGCTTACTTGCGAAGGTTGTAATAGTAATTGCGTCAATAGAACATTCTGCCATTTCAAAGAACATTTACGGTGTCTACAACCAAGTTCCTCTGGTTTCTAACATCTCAGGCAACATCTCCTTGTAACTGGCCACGTTTACGGGTTAAAAAAAATTACGTATTGCTAACAAAGGACAAACTTGTGACGTTGAAATTAGAAGATATTGGTTTTACAGAGTGTCTAATCACCTATATGACACTCGTAAAATTTATTTTGTGAATGAGAAACGAAAGGTCGAAACGGTGTAATCACCCTCTGGGATTATCACAACTATAATGGACTCCTTGTTATTTTATCTCTACACAAACTACCTTCCCGTTTCTATCTCCCCCGGCAAAGTATTATTGTACGCTGACGATACCACAATCATGGCGAGTGGGAATACGGGGAGGGAGCTAGAATTGATATTGAGTGTTATTACGGAGGAACCTTTTTCCTAGTGCATTAGCAATAGACTAATTATCAACGTTCAAACACTTGATTTCATTATACAACCAGAAGAGGATCGTTCAATTGGATGAGTCGGATTTTGGTAAATTACTTGGAGTTCCCCTAGAAGCCAATATTAATTGGAAAGACCACGTAAGTCACGTTTGTGCCAAGATGAGCTCCGCCTTCTGGGTAATATTGCAACTCGAAGACGCGTTAGATCATCGGGTTCTATTAAACGTCTACTAGGCTGCTGCTCTTCGCACATGTTCTCCAGTGTTGCTCGGCGTCGACCGACTGGTTGGGTGCGATTCTCCAGAAACGCATTCTAGGAGCTATTTTCGGCCTAGAAAGTGGGAGGAGGAGTGTTGCAGAGGGACATTTAAACGACACAATGTCCTTACCTACACAGCCAATTACATATGTATACCGAGGTATTGAATTTGTAAGAAATAACACATCAGATGGCAAGACTTCAGGTACTCATCAATAATACTGGTCTAAATATCTCGCAAATTGCTACCGCTTCCGTAAATTCTACATCATCATGCAATTTTCTTTGCCTGATATTTGCAATCTTTTTTATTAAAGATTTGTGAAATATTTAAACGAGTCTCCATTTGGTTGAATCCTACTCACACAAAGCCAGCATGGATTATTTAAATAAAGTATAATTATTTAATACTTTGTTTTTTTTAATAAAAAATTAGTTTCCAGTTTCAATGGCAGTTACAGGCTTTCCTTTGCAATTTAATATCTCTAAGCTGTTCTTGGAAACCTCATGTTCAGGTTTTCGTCAGAAACAGTGATTTAATTAGTATGTGATTGAAGCCATTAATTCGCCTTCGTTAAATTTTCTGCCTAATTCGTGCCTGGAAAGCGGAAATTGTCTGTCCTATCGATTCGTGTACCAGCTTACATTGCCAGCATCGATGCCATATTTCCTTTGTGTAACGTTCCTTTGCCGTGACATAGACTCGTTAACACATTTATTATTTACTCTTCCAAGTCTAGTATAGAAACAAAGTTACAAGCTTCTGTGTGTAATTCAACTTCGAATATCGGAAATCAAATTATATTTGGAAAATGATTAATTACGAAGAAAGTTTAAAGAATTACATAAATTTAGACCAGGATTGGAGATCGGAAAGAAAAACTTATTTAAAAAGTATTCTTTCAGACTTGGAATGGCTATTCTTTGTTAAAGAGACCATTCCTTAAAACCCCTCCCAGACAGTCTTAAGTAACAATAGAGGAGTGTGTAAATGTAGGGTACACAACTCGCGAATTCATTATTAAACGCTCAAAAAATTCGCTTCTTTAATTGCCCGCGTTTCGACCAGCAATAATTCTGTTTTTGGCGCTATACATCCTATGCATTTTACATTTTCAATTTCAGTACCGGTACTTATGCAACGCAAACTCGAATATAACGGAGGTAAACACATACACGCTCCTAAGCAAAATAAACGTTTGCGTTGATAAAATGATAAGCAAACAAACGGGTAAAACAATCAAACTCATTTAAACCAATTTCAGAAATATTTCTCTGACCTGCGTCACACTACGATAGAATTGAATACCAACTTCGAACGTGATTGGGCGCGTCATTTAAATTAGGAACAATTTATTCCAATAAAAGGCGTAATGGATAAGGGGCACGGCAACCAAATTGCGGAGCATATTCGGTTTATAAAGTAAATTTACGAGATTGATGTAATTAGTTTCAGCCAGTCTTGTTAGACATTGCTACGAATTGGATAATATAAAGGCGCTGAGGGAACGGAGATCCTCCTTGGCATACATCGCACGCTTCAAACAGGTGGTTCATCTTTCAAGGGCTAATAATCTAATAATTGCATTGGCAATGTTAACCTAATCATTTCAAAGTCTGCTTTATATGTATACGCTTTATATTTAAGGTAACGACAATTTTCTAAAGCATTTAGATGACATCACTGTACTCAGCAAAATTTTAACAATAGTGAGGATGCATTTATGTTTAAGCTTTTCGGATTACATGCGCGCATTCGCTATATGGAAATTATTCTTCATATTTCCTAAAATTTGTCCTCTAAAAAACGGTATGCAAGGGCAGAAGAACAGAAGCGAGAGAAACAAATAAATAGGTAGCTAGGGAAAGTTTCGTAGTGAGTTGCGTTTAATTATAGATAAACCTCGACAAGGCAGAGAAACCATAATGACGGTAGTACTGTCAGGCGTTTGTTTGCTAATTCTAGCTGTACATCTGCAGTTACTAGAGTCGACAAGGATTTAATAAACAAACTTCATATCATTTTGGGAAGTTTAACTCGCGGTAGAATGATCAACCCATAGAAATTTGGAGAATTTGCATTTAAAATTGAGGAACTCTATGTAAATAAATATAGTTGGTATTATATGCCTTGATCCGTTCATAAAATGCTAATTCATGGCGCAAGTACTATACGTTTTAACTAATTTGTGCCCTTTATTTTTTTAAAGATGCCCAGGAGTCACGAAATAAAAATTACAGGCGGTACAGATTGCATCATACCCAAAAACGTTCAGGAGGTGCTGCAAATGAGGATATTTTACATTCTGCGCAGGTAAAAATACGGTGTCAGATCTGACACCGTCTGGTTATTCCTTCGCATCCATTTGCAGATGTAGTCAGAATCGTCGCAGTTAAAATTTTACGATGTTGCTTCAACGTGGTAAGCGGGATTGAATAGAATCAAGGTTTTGTTTCGGTGGCAACTTTCTCCGTTTCAGTGAAAAATGTCATTATTTCTCTGTTTTGCTATTAAACATTTTCGCTCGCGGTGGAACAATTCTTCGTTTCGGCGATGCAATTTTTCGTTAGTGATGAAAAGATTCTTTCATTCGGAGTTAGAACATTTACCCAACGGCGAAGAACTTCTTTGTTTCGGTGTTAAGTTCTGTAAGGGAAATCTCCGATTCGGTGTTAGGATGTCTCTCATGTGGTGAAAAATGTCACTCTATCGGTTTTATTGTTTTCCTCTTTGGACTAAAGCTTATCCGCTCGATGATTGGTGTTTCCTTAATAGCATTCAACTAAATGTTGATAAATGTGCAACTTACCTTCGTCCGTTCCTCTCAGCCAAAAATGTTTAACTACACGGTTTGTAATAGCATAGTTCATAGAGTGAACCAGTTTAGGAATCTTGGAATACTCTTTGATACGCCGTTATCGTTTTCCTCACATATAAATGTTATCGGTTCCTCAGCTTCTAAATCAGTTGGATTTTTATTTCGAAATTGTAGGAATTTTTTAGACGACGCTGCGTTGGAGGCTGTATACAACTCCCTTGTCCGTTCCAAGATCGATCATCAGCAATTGCAATTTGAAGGAGCCCAAAACAAATTTCTGAAGTACCTCAGATAGCGTATATCGTCCGCGCAGTAGTGATTACGGCATCTTGCTTCGGAGGCTCAATCTTGAGTCGTTGTTTTACTGTAGAAGTATAGTTAGCGGGAAGTTTCCTTTTAAGTTGATCAATTATGATATCGATTCACCGTCTTTGCTTCCTCAAGTATGTTCCGTAGTGTCTCAATATAAGCACAGGTTTCTGTGTTTCACAAGCACGTACTAATGTTCTATTATAGCACCACTCAATCATATGAGTAGGAATGCCAATTGAGAGCCCTTTCATCGTTCCAAGACACATTAGTGTATCAATTCGTGATGCCTTAACATATTGCATTTTTTTGTCGTCTGTTGGGTAATGAAGTAATTATTATTATGATGATCATTATTGTTATTATACATCTGGAGGTTGTAACAAATCGGTGATATATGGAGGCAACCTCAATATTGTAGTGTCTACTTAGATTGCCAAGTCTATCATGTCCCTGTATAAATGAGTTACATCCCCTTCAAATATAATTAGCAGTGGTCATTCGTCCACTAATTGGGCAAATCTTGCAAACCTATCAAAAATTTTCAAAAAATCCAAATACTTCAAATATGGTCAGAAGTAGCAACGTAGTTCTTGTATCGAATATACCTTGAAATTGAACCAGGAATTCAAAAGTGTGATACCACATAAGGTGTTCCATTTAAAACAACAAAGTTGCCAGCTAATTCTGGTATAATCAGAAGTATCAGATTACACCCAACATTTTAATTCAATACCACACGTCAGTTTGGTATACTGCCAAGCTTTCAAAACATTCCAATATTGTAGTGAGTCATTGAAGTAAGCGCGTCCATTTATACCACGTTTTATAAATTTTTATTTTAACTTCAGTAACCGTAAAATATCAAAATTTAATTGCAATTGATGTAGAACTGTTAAAAATTATTGAAAAAATACTCTGAAGAGAATAAACAAGGAAATTCACTCGGGAAGCTAAAGAAAACAGCTAGTGGGGATTTAGGAGAAGAGGATTTGCAGCATTGACGTAAAAGGTGAGAAAAACAGGATTTTAAAGAACTTTAAAACAAATGCGCACATAAAACATTCACTATGAATAAATTGAAACTATTTTATTAAAAGACAGGTAATTTTATTCGGTTTTACGTTTAGTAGAACCTATCATTCATTATACTGTACTTAAGATAATAAACTAAAATGATCGAATAACGAGAAAAATCTGTGAAAATCACTTAATGATGAAAAAGGTTCGTTGTGTTTGTCGTTGCCGATTCGTGAAGGCGTGATAATGACACCGCGTTCATTAATAGGAAACCCAGAATCAATTATTTTCTTCCACCATTTTACGATGTCCTCTCCATTTTGTTTTCAATCCGTTATTGATCGATAAGCATATAAAACTTAGAAATTCAAATTTAAAGTGTGTCTGCTTTGTATTGCAGTATAATGAGGTTCGAAGAAATTTCTCTATTAAATTTTATAAAGTATTTATTCATATTCCAGAATATAGAATAAATTTTATTTCATCGAAGGAAGTAAAATTATTTTCAGTAATTAATGCAGAAATAAAGAAAAGAGGCACGCTTCCCGTATTAATACTCTTCAATTAAAATGAACGAAGGCAACGAAAGTTTGCAAATTTTAGTGCCTCTACTACTTCCATCACTTTAGTATATCTTAACATTACGAACGTGCTACTAGAGTGTCGTAAAGCCATTATGACTTAAAATTGTTGCTTCTCAGCGAATATAATGAATAGCGATAGTTACGCAAGCTTAGATAAGTCCCTTTATTCTGCTATCGCGGATAGAAGCCAAAGGCGGTTGGATACGCTCGCTGGTGATTACATTAAAAAAGCAAACGCTTTTATAATAGATCTGATTCTCAGACAACGAGTGAGATACTATTGTAAAGGTCGATTAAAGGAATCATACGACCAACATAGCGTTCTTTTCGTTGCGATTTTACCTCTGTTGGAGAGATAAACGGAGTAGTCACATAACATAGTATTCCAAGGACGACGTTCACGAATTTTCGTAAAGGTTTGGATTTTTTGTACAGGTTGAAACTAATATTTTATTAAACAATTTCTTTCAAAATAATCTTATGAGTTATATTTGTATTATTAAGATTGCTGTTAGTACTACTCATTTTTGAGGTTAACTAAACCACATGCACTAAAATTGTGCTCCTCACAATTACTTTTGAGAGCGCTGACAAAAGCAGCCTACAATTTCCACGCTGTGTTGACTGTCAGTGGCTAGTCAGCTACTCTGTTCAAGGAAATTGGCCCTCACCTGATTTTTTGAGCGGCTCGTGATTGGTGCGAGATGACGCCGCAAACAACGATATTTTGGGGGAGAAGTCGCTAAATGAGAATGATATATTTCCCAATATCGATATAAAAAAGAGTCTTCCTTTGGCGACCAAGGCAATCGGACGTATGATCAGCGCCCCGAGAAGCGGCAGTTGGCTGTAACAAGCCCCAACTGCCGACAAAAAGAGGTAAAGAGTAATTAGCCCCTTAATCCGCCATAGTGAATAAATATTAAAATATTTTGGTAGCCAAGGAAGCCACGAAAATAAGTTATAAAGTAAGCTACGTGGTGTTGCACCATGGTTACGACGCGTATAAGTGGCTAAGGTGATATGCTGGTATGGTTTTAATAATGGTTAAAGTGCTTAGAAAGCTGGTCACCATCACCTGGGAGCCGCAAGCCAGGGCGCCTTCCGCCCAATAAAACGACTATCACTTGTCATTAGAAGCCATTGGTCGGAGAACCACGGTCATACACTTACTTGGGTAGAATACAAAGTCTGGAAAAGAGAAACATATCGATATAAAAAATATTAGCGTTAAAAACAGAGAATTGCATCAAAAAGGAGTCGGAGATTTGGAAATTTTTTGAAACAGGCTTTATATGGTCTCGTTTGCTTAAGTTGGACTTATTGTTGAAATGAATCGTGGACACAACCTTACACTCTTCCATATTTATTATTTTTTTGTTAAGCTTGAAGTTATTTTAATTATTATTGTTGTCATTATTACAACGAAGTGGTCTCAGTGGGTTTTCCTGCAATCTAGTAATAATAATAATTCCTTAATCCCGTAGGAGCTCTATATTTGAGAATTTTCTCAGGTCTATTTTTCATGCTCTTAGGTTTTAAGTCGTGTTTTATGCTGTACTGTTTCACAGTAGCTTATATAGCTTATAAGGTGCAGAGGAGTTTCCTTTGACTCACCATTTCCTCTACATACAGGTTCAGACACAAATCCCATTTTATGCAGATCTCTCTTTAGTGGAGTGATAATTTACGGTGTCCATTGGATTTACTAACGACCAACAATTTCTCCGGCTTTTTCTTTGAGTGTTCTACCAGGAACCCGTGATTCTTTTCTTCAATGTCCTTTATGTCACTGATGTAGTTGTCTTTTGATCTCCATCTTTGCCATCTCCAAAGAAATCCGAAAAGAATGCTCAGGCCCTTTTCTCCGAGTATATTTAACATCTAAATACAGTCTGATGTTGCTTCGAGTGCAGTAAGTGCTTTTAAAGCTGCCGAGCTGTCGATTACCAATTAAGATCCTGTACCTTTTAACCAAGGTTTTCAACAGTTCCCGAACGCATAATGTGTTGTTTGAAACTAAATTAATCACTAGATTATTACTAAATCGATGCAAGCAAATCAACATTATGAAACCCACATCCAAAAACTGCAGACATATTGCCAACGGGTCACCTTTTACGACAAGGTAAAAGGTGACAAGTTAAATAGTACCTTTTTATGGTCCTTCATAGCTATTCGTGCACTTATTTTATTGCAATTGTAACCTGTTACCTTGATATGTGAGCTTATGATGTATTAAAAAAGTATAGTAAAAATCAATAACTATTACGTACGACGGTCATGTGTGGAAATAGGTCAAGTGGAAAAGTAGCTTTCCAAGTCACTCGATATATATACATAGGATAGACGTATGTATATGTGGAGGACACTTACATACGTAGGAGATTTATGAGGTGCCGGTTTTATTATTTCATTTTGATGTCTACCGCGTCGGGCATGCATAATCCTCGAGCAGGTGATGACCTATTCAAGATGCATATACAATGCATATATTTCTATTAATAGTTACAGTGCAATTTCTAAAAGAAACTGAGTGACAGTATCGGAAAATTAATTCCGTTACTTGCAAAAATAGATAATGAATAGGGTAATTTGTCTTAATTAAGCGCAAGCGTCAACTTAGAAGATTGTATCTTTCTTTCGTTTACGTCAGTACAACAGGCGTGAGCTTCTAATTAAGCTTAGTACTCATAGTATTAATAGAACCCTTAATTATATCCTGAAACAAAAAAACATGCAACTATTTTTACATAAGTTTTCCGATGTTTAGTATGGGAATTTCGCAAGCTGACGCCAACAGAAAGACGATCAAATGGGGAAAGAATTACAGTTTTACGAGCTCGATTGTACGAGCCGCTTGTTTTTTGATAAAAATGCACGGGTAGCTGGATATCTCAAAGAAACTGTTTCTATTTTTATTTGGATCGGTCGCTATAGCTCCGTTATTATTGATTTTTGAAAAAAGTGTATATAGGTGAATATATGCTTAATAAGGTTTTTTTTTTAATAAAAATATTTTGTAAATTTGCAACATGGATTTATGATCAAGAAAAGTATGATATGATTCAGTGTTACATTTCGTGCCATAAAAAAGCTTGTTAGTTAATGTTTGTGAATCTATTTTTCCCTGACACCACTCGTATGAAAAGGTGAGAAATCCTTGCAATAAAGAAGCCTGGAGGCCGTTGAAACATGACAATATACGGCCAAGAATCTTCCATTCGGTCGCTTGTGTCTGCGAGTTATGAAATGATGCGAACGATTACTCATAAAAACAGACAGAATGAAAATAATTTCGTCCCCACAGAAAAAATCACTTAACCGAACATGCGCATGGTTGTTGGGATTCTGACTGAACATACCTACCAAAAAGTGCCCTGCGCTGGCGTCAATTAGGAAGACCATGTTAGGTGGTTACGGTTTGCTGCAATTACAGCGATTTTTAGACCTATTGTGACCTGTAGATTGTGTGAGATCCATCTCATCCTCCTGCTGCCCACAATCTTAAATAACCACAGTATATCTTTGCTACTTCAAAGTGTTTTTGCGCAAAAGAATTACGAAGTACAAATCTTTATGTTCCCAAAGTTTTAGAATTTTTTTGAATTTCCGAGTTCGTGGTCATCCCTTGTAGCGTGATAAATAAAATGGTACTCTCCCAATACTTTAAGATCCTCATCGTTAAAATTACCTACCTTTCCAACCTGAGGTTTCTTTTTTCGTTTCATTTCCATCTTTAAATCCTATTTTGAGTGACTTCAAAATTCACAATTTGGACTCACATTTAGAGCTCTATCTTCAAAATAAGGAAAATGCTTGCTGCAAATACCTTTCTAAAGGGCATTTAAATTCTCTAGCTTCATTAGAATCCTACCTATCCAATTCCATATCAAACTTGAGCTAAGCGAAACACGAGGCTTTTACCAAGATTAATATAAATATTCTTTCGAAAGTATTCAAAAGCATTTTACGGCGTTTACTGGAGCTCATAATCAGTTGACTAGTACTGCCTTTTATCCGAGCATTATACATAAAATTTATAGAAATATAAAATTGAAATTGAGCTAAAAATGGATGTAATTTAACGTAATTCATTTAAAAAAGGAATTTTGTCTATATTTGTTAACATTGCAATTTTGTCATCGCCAATTGCCTCCAAACATATTGATAACATCAACCTGCCATTTGCAATGCCCCTGTATGTATTAAATTAAAGAAGAGGGGCTCACGTCTCAAACGAACTCCTAAGACTAGGAGATAGAAAGAACCCGTTTGTTATAAAACGATTGACGTAAATTGGATCCAGTGTAACCTATACAAAGTCTGAACACATAAGGTAAGCGTGGATATAAATCCGCCTGATTTATACTCTAAATATAATGCTTGCTTTATCAGGAAACAATTTGTATTTCCTAGACAAACCGAATGCCGGGTAAGTTTAGAAAACAGCATTTATTTCAGGGTGTCTTCCGTTTTATTACTTGTTTACGCATATTAAATTATTCTAACGCAAATGGCACGTTTAATTCAAATTTAAAACGATGTAGGTATGCTAAGAAAAGCAGCCAGAACGTTAAGTAAAATCTATAACCAATAAACCGTAACTCAGACCAAACAAATGATGAAAAGTCCATTTCCTACGCACCTGGGATGTCATCAGTAATTCTTAAGAAATTTCTCTCTATATTTTGTATCATAAACGAGTTTGGCAAAAAAAAAATTCTCTAGTGTCGTCGCCTAGTAGGCACAAGAGATTCATACACACATGTACATTATGACTTCGTCTGGAAATATGTGCTATATACGTGCTTAGGATAAAATTCAGTTTTAATAAATAAGACAGGGTTGTATTAAAATTCCTGGACTTTTAATTATATATACGGCACTTCGTATAACAGCAGAAGATTTATCAGCAATACGTAAGGCTTTTCAAGAATGCCACTAATTTATTGTTTTTTGTAAATTCATTTTATTTAATTTATCTTACCCTTACTTAATAATATCGTTAAACAATAATCCCATTTAAATATACATGAGGCCCGCGAATCACTTAGCCCACTCGGTAAAGTTTCATATAAACAGATATTAGTCATTAAAGTTAAAAAAAAAACTTTCAAATATGTATTTTTTGATTATTATCACAATTAATTGAACACTTTAACACAATTTAAAATTAAATAATTTAATGTTTTACAATTGCTCCATTCCGTAATGTGCTGATTTGTCCGTAGTTAAGACGTATATTTTCCTGAAATATTCTATGTAATGCTCTTCTGTTAATGTCTATGGTTTTAGATTTTCTTGTATATCGATCCTTTGGTGCAACTGAATTACTTGTTTTATACAAGCGCATTATGTTTCTTACACAATACCAGGATAAAAATACTAATTCACATATTTCTGCCACTTTTGGGTAATTTAACTATAACAGATCGACGTTTTTCATCGATCAGCTTGCCTCTATCCATATTTATGCTTAAACTTATTTTTAATACTTTTGGCAACATAGTAACTATCAGCAATTGTTTTCAGATAATTTTGCACAGCCTCAAACAAAATAAATAATTCGTAGCCATGAAATATATGGTCTTGAAATTAACCCTCGTGGAACTATTACTGATACAACTCTAAACCCAAGTTAACCGAAATCCGACCACTCCGTTTGTGGTTAACTCGCGAATGTCCTTTGCTACTATTTGTTAATTAAGAGAGCGCACTTTGCAGCAGCATAATATACTACAACAGCTTCTATTCTTGATACACGCTACAACGGTGGATATTACGATGTGATATGAAGTTGTCTAATAGTATAAGAGCTCGATGTCGTATTCTATTACTTAGTTAAATTGGCACAAGAGTTTGCCAATCGTTTCAATTTCATGCGCTTTAGAACTTCAACCGAACGGCAAGACATAATAACGTGTTGCGCTCCCATAGTATATGGCGAATTTATGCAGTAGAGATGTTTGTTATTAGAGTGAAATTGTGCCTAGCATGGCCAACCTCAACGTTTTAAAAGATGAAAATATGATAATGTACTCTGTTTGTAATGGAATACTCCAATGCAAAATGTCCACATCTTCTTGAAATGTTGTTAGGAACACACATCTACTGGCAGTTACGAGAGACATTAACTATGTATGTGCGTTTGTGGCATTGTTATTACCCTAATAAATATTTTGAGTTTATTACTTGTTTTCATATTTCTTTTCTAGTCGGTAAGGTTTCTGCAGAGGAATCTTTGATTTCAGAACTGTGACTTTATATACTATGTCTCTTATCCATGTTGAAGTTATGAATACGTTGGGAAAGTTGAAGAAAAGTCCAAAATTTGTATCACAAATTCATTGATTTTAAAGAATTTGTGAGAAAAAAAAGGACTTTCCTTTCCTCTGTATACCTTTCCCCTACTAGTAAAGAAAATATTATCAATACTTTACTGGGAGCCGCCTAGAAAGGTGATTTTTAAAATATATTTAAACTAAGATAATTGATGTTTATCAAAAGAAATAGTCACTACAAGGTTCTTGTCCGTGTGCTTATTAAAACGCGAAGTTGTTCGACTGCCTTTCGAATTCGAATTCGCCAATTTGGTGGCCCTTGAACTATATATGGAAGAAGACGAAAGAAAACGGTCGAGTGGAATTACTGTATTCTTTTCATTCTTATTCATATACTGTGGTTAAAGTAGAATGTTAGAAATCATTTCTCCAAAAATAAGTGGAAGACTTGCTAAACATACAAGAAAATAAAACCAAGAACTGGAAAAGGAAGTGCTATTCAATGGTATTATATACATCACTTTTGATAATTTAATGGCCTGTTTTATATCCATATAGCTCTTGAAAATTAATTGTTATGAAAATCCAGCTGATTCAGCTCATTCTCTCTAATCATAAATTTGACTATATGCGGGCCATTTTGATTCCTGAAACTGGCTATTAATTGCTGAAAGAAGCTGGCAACCCTGGTAATATAATTAGCTTAGTGCACACGGATTTAATGATCAAACCATCATGTTTGATTTGTTCTTTAAAAGAAAGTTACAAATATTGTCATGAAAATATTTCTGTACATGTACAAGGAAGTGGAAATTGCATTTTTAAAAGTGGGTAAATTTTTATATTTATAATCGATTAAGACATCTCAACGTTTCAACATAATTTCTCCCTTAAAATAGCACAAAGGGTGCGTTTACTTTAGGCGCTTTAAGCTCTTGTAAGCGTGACTTTATTCGTTTCTTTTGAGAATGTGAATGCTAATAAATACAGTTCAACGTAATAACTTTCGCTCACAGACACTTTTTCCTTGGAGGTAAAGTTGCAAACGCGTGTGCGCTATAAGCGCTTTATACCACAGCGAACAGTATTGTTAATATTCAACGTAACTCTCTAATCTCTGTACCGGATGTTTAATAGAATTTTCTAAATAAGAAGCAGCACAGTTGTATGCTTTTTCGTCGCAGATAATTTCATTTGCTTTCATCAGCAAAAGTAATATGCAAACAATTTTTTCGCTACTTTTCATATTCGTGTTTGCCACTACTTCTATAATACGCACGCTTACAAGGCAAAATGAAAGGTTTTGTGTGCTTTCATATGAGCGCATGAGCACAATAGATGGCGATTTTAAGCGCCCCTTGGGAAGAAAAACCAAAGAAATACAAAATATATGCGGTGAAATATGTACCAGGTAATTATAAAATTGGCAGTAGCGGTTGGTGGTAATGAGCGTTGCCAGCCTGAAATTACAAAACTTACTGAATTGGCCCATGAAAAATCATTAGATTATTACAATTCTAATTCCACACAATATATAAAGTGTACATGAACATCTTAAGCCCCTGTTACAGTATTAATAAGTTTGAGAAACTTTAATCAAATCATTACAACGTTACTGGTATAATTTGCTGACATTTTCCAAGTTTTATTAGGAACAGGAAGTTTGTTTATAACATTAATGATTCAATATCACAATAAAGGTGCGATTTTTCTTTTATAAAGTATAGTGTGGCTACTTACTCATGATGTAACTACAACAGTTTGATCCGTCTAGTTTGTGAGACTCGTTGATAATGTGAGTTATACTAATATATGGTTCTGGTAATATTAATTTTTGTAAAGCAAACGTTTTCACTAAATCATCAGATTAGTTCAAAAATCACTAGAATTAGTGAAAAATCTCCAAACCTGGCGATGGTGGCGTAAATGAAAGTGCGTGGACGATTCAATTTTTTCATGTATTTCAGTTGAACACAATGTGAAAGTAAAATACAGGGAAAACACTAAATAATAACCAAATACAGAGTCCAAATTTAAAAACACTAAATGCTAATTAATTTCAACGGAGACCACATGGATAGTACGAAAAATATGCAACACATCTAATATTTTAAGGACAAAGATAAGTATAACTAATTCTCAATTAACATAGTTCCTGCATAATTGCCATCTGCTACATGCTGTGTCATCTGAGAAATATTTTACTAACAGAAAAGTGTTTTATTTCCTGTTATGTATGTTATGAAATTTAGTAGCTGGAAACGTAAGGTACCCGCATCGCCGAAGCGTGCTTAGATACACGATCTGGACCAATACTGCCGAACTGCCGGCTTAGGCGCACATTGAATAACCGGTGTTACTTTAACAATAATTATTTGTCTAACTTCATCACATTTTTTTATTAAGTAGAAACAAGTCATTCTTGTTTTGTAAATTTACGCCTGAACCAAATAACTTTGCTTCGCGATTCTGATCATGATTTTTTTTACACAAGTTTAACTGTTACGTGAACGGTAGACGGTGAATAATTCAAATGCACATTCTTGAGCTGATTAAATCGATTATGTTATTCGGACGCGTTTATTTCCCTTTCTCCCGGATATAAAAATATTGGGGTAGTTTCCACTAATCGATAAATAATAATCTCCTCAACACAACAAAATTCCAACTAGCGTGCTGTAGTCGGTAAACAGTGTATCCGGCAGTTGTATAATTCTATTTTGCATTAGTAAACCTGTTTGCACAACCATAACCAGTGCCGGCAACTAATTAATCCTTTTAGTGACCTCCGTATAGAATGGATAGTTGCACAAATGCTTAAAACGATTCGCAGTTTTGCCTAGAGATGAATTACACGAAGGTGTAATTTACTAAACCGGGAAGGATAATAGTCAAATAATTGAAATTTTGTATTGAAATCTGCTCGGATTGGTGAAATTAGTTATGGGTCAATATGGAGCTGCGGCTGCAGTTCGTACTAAATACTTTTGATTCCTCAAATTTATTTATGTTTACATTAATACCATGAAATATGAAGCAGATATAAAACTAAATATGCACACAAAGTCTTCGCCATAATTGGTATAAGAATAAACCAGTTGGGTATCATGGTGTGCAATAAAATTCCAATGGTACTAACGATTATGATGGTTTCGACAAATATTCTACAATCTACGCCCAGAAAAGAATGAATAGCCCAAACTATGGGTGGAAGTATGTTAAAGAGTGTACAAGAAAGAGAAAACAGTTTCGTCTTGGTTATAGTTGTCGAGAAATCGTTCTCTCCTCTTTACTTCTTACAATTTATTTAAAATATAAATACTCTAGGGACTACTGTTTCTCTTCTTAGTCAATGCTAAGGCATCTTCTTTTGCCGAGTTATAATTCTAAAAGCATTCAAACTTTGGATCGTTGTTAATCGTTGACCCACAGAAAGACATTGGAAAGTGATAATCTAAGGTTTTATATTTTCTTTGTCGGAACGAGAAATTCCTGAACATCCCTCGTATATATTTCCAAAGAAGAAACCATTTCCGTCACCTGCGACGACCACAAAAGCTTTCATTACTTCGCAATAAAAACATCGTATCCGGGGTTACCGTTGATTGATCGCAGACTCGTAAACGGACGAAATTTTATTTATTCTGTAAACTGGAGTCCTCAAAATAAGATATATTGAATATCGAATCTTTCGAATACCGAGGAACCAAACGAGCCAATAAATACCCGAATTGTTTGTTGGTAGCTTACGCGGCTAGACACCTTCCTTTTGGCCAGTCGAGTCGGTTTAATCGCACACGTGTAAATCTGTCGAAACCCTCATCAAATAGCTGGGGTTCGTATCTGTGTGAATTTGGAGGATGACATTTGTCACTTCCATAAGTATTTTTGCACACCTTTACGAACAAAAATGTGTGAGCACTTTTCCTGATGTATTGTTAGGATTGTCTAGCAACTAGATAATTTTAAATAACATAGGATAGGATAGATGAGATAAGTTCAAAGGTAAGTTATAACTTTTGCATGGGAATAAAAGCATTTCAACCGCATAATGGAGGAATTATGTATACAGTTTAATCTAAATTGGTTTCTGTCGGTGAATTACGAAAATCTGGAATTTCGTAATTAATATTGTTCGAAGAAACCTCATCTCGGTAAGGAATTGAACCTATCATCTCTCGTTTGAAGAACGGGCATGCTAACCGCTACACCACGGGGACCTTTTTAACATCTAGATATTATTTATCTGGAAATATATAGTAATATTTTGACAAAGAATTTTTATTCCTAATTTCTTATTAATTGCTTCTTTAGTTTTTTTTTTTTTTGTTTGCCTAGGGAGTCTCGGAAAGTTGTTTTATTTCATTAAATTTGACTGCTGAAATGCTTAAGAATAAGATATAACGGGTACCCTGTAACTTGTTACAACTCAAGTGGTTGAAGGCGAGGGTGGAAAATAGGTTCAGTCGGTAGCCAATCAGAAATGTAAATCGCGTTCTTTTTAAAAATAATTATCAGTAAATGATTCATAAACTTTATTCCAAATTTTTGGAATGTAGTGTACAATACGTTCTGTAACCTTCATATATTTTGGTCGAAAGCTAAAGTTATAAATCATAAACTAACAATAAGTTTATACGAACAAACTAGATTAACTTAATAGCAAATAGTATACTATAGATAATGAGGTAATACTTAGCCATCACACAGCAAGACATCTTTATATATTTTTAACACCTTGTTGTAAGCGTCTAGGAATTATTTACATATGCAAGTATCCAAGCCTCACAGGTGCGCTCCTTCTCAAGTTCAGCAGTCCAAGAGTTTGTTTAGGATCAGTACCAGGTTTTCGTCGTTGCTTTCTGGACCCCAGGTAAAGAAACACTCGAAGCGACGTTGATGACGGCTAGCCAGAAACATATCCGTTGGCTAATGTTTTCTCTTCTCTCATTGCTTTTGCCGTAAGTAACTCCATCGATGCCACGAGGAGGTATAACGGCTTGGTTTTTTGGTTATTGTTTCTAGCAATTTTTTCATGTGTTTTTAGGTATAATTAATGATTACCATTGTAACTCACAGTTTGGTAATTCTAATTGCAAATGCGAACAAAATTTGGACATCAATTTAATACGAACACTAAAACAAGTTGTTGGACATAGTTCGTAACTTAACTAACTAGGGCTGGTCTTGGAAATTCAGTACAGGAGCATCTTCGGAAACATGTATGCTTGCCAATAATGCATTGTTAGAGCATTTTATTCTAAATTTAATTTGTTGGTTTTAATATACATTTTCTTTTTCTGTTTCAGGTAAGTCCGCTTCGACTTATTAGTCGGTAAGTAGTTATAAATTCCACGAAAGATATATATATATATATATATATATATAAAACTATGACGTATTTTAATTCTAATTGTAACCTGCCTGATGAGAAAGTTCTATCCTTGACCTTATTTCGTGAACTTTGTTGTCGTCGATATTGGAACCTTTATGAAAATTGCTGTGTAACTGTTTATAAATTAATCAATGCTTTTATATCGTTGACATTTTCTAAAATTAAATTTAGATACTATGAGGCGTTTCGCTCAAATTGCCGATATTTAATGGAAAATTACGTAGCTGGATACAATGAGTACGAATTGACGATGTCTTTATTACAGTGTTTGTTATTATTAATGCGGCCTATAATTTTTCGTATGCGTTGATAAATACTACCGTCAATCTATTTCTAATATGAGTAGGTAAGTGCTATAGATCGAATCGTGGACTTCTCCCTACTTGTATTATAAGTTAAAGGACGATTATCCACTTTATTTAATATAGTTGATATGTTGCTGTTGTGCAAATAAAGCAGATGTGTTCAATAATTGTAATAACTAACGAACTTGAACCATTGATAAGTTACTTTGTTATGATCAAACAATAACTGTCAAAGGAATCATTGTTATATCGCATAACAAGAGATGATTGCCACAATGAAGTTTAAATAAACTATAGAAATAATTCAAATCAAACATAGTTGTTCAGACGTTAATAACACAAGCTTTTGTGTAATCTCAAGCCAAATTGGAACTAAACAGTGATATTCCGTTGCTTGGATTTAGGAAACTTGTTACATACGAATATAAGTGAAGGTAAGCGCTAACAAGAATTACCCAATCGTCTTCACAGGATTGTGACCAGCTTTGCTTTTAGTTCTATTCTTATATACAGATGTTGAAGGTTATCTTCAAATAAAGTTAATTTGTTTTTCTTTTCGAGAATAGCTTTTTTAAGAAAAGTTCAGAATGAACTGCTTTATTTTCGATAGACGTCAAAAAACGATCTCTTTTTGTGAAAATTCCTCCCAGGAGTTTTTGAGTTACGTTACTTTGCTAGGTTTTGTTCGATATTGTACCAGGGCCCTTATTTAGACCTTATAGCTCCCATTTACGTCACCACCTCCGCGCCGCTACTATGCATTAGCATTGTTAAGATTATCACACCGATTTACCGACACCGGACCGACGTGTAATGATGACCATTCTTTGTTTCTGTTTGATCGTTGGACTTCCAAAGTGATGTAATTTGTACCTAGCCTTTTAACATGCTAGTTTATTTTAAAATTATTATTTGTAATACAAAACAATATTACCCGACAGTCAAATATCGTGATAAAAGTGTACTTTTACAATTAACTGAAAAATACCAATATACTCAACTTAAATTACTTCGAAGTTACGTATTGCTATATCGTAGCTTTTATATTCAGATACATATGCAAAATATCCAAGAATATTCCGCTCAAACCAAAAACATTCCGGTGCCTTGCCACTAAGCGCCTTTTGGTACACTTTTCAACTGCCATTCATCGTAGGCGCATTCTTTTATGAATTATTATAGTTTGCGTTGCAATGTGTTCTTGAGCTTCTACGAATTTCCAAATGGCTGACGCAAAAGAGCAGCAGATTTGTATCAAATCTTGCTTCAAGCTCAAGAATTACAACTGAAATCCACCAGGGCCTTTGATGAGACTGCTTTGTGTCAAGCAAGAACATTTGATTGGTTCAGGCATTGCAAGGAAAGCTGCGAATCTGTGGAGGTTAATAAGCAGTTAGGTTGACCAACATGCACAACACCGTAAATGATCACGAAAATCCGTGAAATGATTCGCGAAAATTGAAGACAATTCATGATGTTCGTGAAAGAATTGAACTAGTGTACAAACCATCTCAACAAACTCCAACCGAGGAAATGAAACACAAGGAATTTATTCCACCTGGTAGGACTGTCAATGGGAAGTTTTGTTGCGACACTAGGGGAAGATATTCTAGCTCCCTGACTTCTACTATTTTGAATGTATTGAAATGGAGTCGCAACTAGCCTTGAACATCTTAAAGCGTTCCGACTTCCAATGGTGTTTCCGAAAATTGAAAAATCGTTGAGATGATTACTTGAAGGGGAAATTGAGGTGCCCTTTACTAGAAAATTCTCGGAAATTTTGGGTTACACCTCGTATATTTTAGAATAGGTTATACTTCCGCCAATACTAACATTCAAGTCCTAAGAATAGAAGTCAGCACTTCCTTTATGATTAAAACATTTTCCGGAAGTTAGTTTACCATTTTAACATACAACACTGTTTAAACAACGTGCGCGCTTCCATCGCGTGAGGCAACTACTAGTTCTAACAATTTTACGGAGTAAACACCGCGCATTACTTCACATTACGTTACTCCTTGTGTAACTTGCGTCAATAGTTCTCCGGAATTAATTTCACCCAGTGGACGGGTTCCCTGAGGATGTTCTTTAGTGTCAGCCGCAACGTATCGTCATAATTTTCCACGCGACTCTCTAATTTTATTTATCGATCTCATCGTTAGGCGAAGGA
Source organism: Oryctes borbonicus (assembly GCA_902654985.2). NCBI lineage: Eukaryota > Metazoa > Arthropoda > Insecta > Coleoptera > Scarabaeidae > Oryctes > Oryctes borbonicus. Next base: position 2,968,986 of record LR736858.1, read on the forward strand.
ATAACGCTGAAATAAACGTCTTTCGCAAAACTTTACGACCATACTTATGCGCAATTTATAGGAACGTACTTCCGGAGTTGAATTTTATGAGTAGATTATACTGAATTATCGTTGCGAAGTAATTTGGAAATTTTCCGAATGTTGAGACTTTATTCGGGAATAAAATAAATAATGAAATTGACAAGAAAAGATGTAATACTATTTGTAGCACTCAGCATCTGAATCTCTATAAGAATAAAAGAAAACCAACAATTTGTCTTTCAAAAGCATTCTAGTACCTGTATGTAAACCGGTTCAAGCAATAACAAGGCCTGCTGAAGCATGTTTAGCTGCTGTCGGAAGACGAGCAAATGTTAGTCTTTTGTGTTATAAATTTTCAGTTGTCTAAGAAACATTCATTTCAGTTTTTGATACTTAACGTCACCTCATAGTGTTCGCGATTCTACTGTCGATTCGTTAAACTCAAGTGCATCCTTGTCTCTGAACATTAACAATGAACACAATGGTTCGCCACGACCCATCTCTATCACATTACCACTTTTTTTATGCATCGTAAAATGTCGGTTAATACTTACACACCGTGAAGCAATATTACTATATCTTTAAAATAATTGTACGTGAAAGGAACGTTACATTAGAGCTGTTGGAGTCTAAAGTGGCCCACAATTCCTTGTGTAAATTCACAATTAAGCTTATTTTATGATATCTATGTACTTTTGCTTCTAAATCTTGCTGTTCCTAAGCAATTAACCAAATTTCCAATGTAAGCTCTTTAGCTTGAATGGAAAGTGAAATATGAAGCAATTTATTATCCTGAGACAACAGGAGATGCATCTTTGGATGTCGCTATTTAACTGTATTTATCCGTTTGCGTTAGCACGATGACAAACGAGCGTATAAAACGTTTACTTAAGGTCACGGAAATATATTCTAATTTTTTTCTTTCCCGTATCGCCGTACTCCAACTGTTCCTCCAGAGAGATTAATTTTAAAACTTCCACTACCAATGTCACTAGATTAAGATAAAGTATTTGCTAACTTGGGTTTTTCAAATTAAATACAATAATTCACAACAAGAATTTATTTTAGCTTCCTAATTTCAATTCCGTGTTACTTTATGGTTTCGTAATTTGCGCTCAATGTATTATTTCTATCTTTAAGATAGCAGAAATTAATAGCATTTTGTGAAATCTTCAGTGGTATGCTTTACATTTTCTTTCAGTGAATGTGGTATCTATACTGAATGAAAAAACATGATATCTCTCGTACAAAAGCTGCAAAATTTTATGATTAGCAGCCGATTCCCTAAATTATTTAGATATACGGTGGCGATTTACATTAAAATATAACGTTGCAACTGAGAATAGGGTGTGCTATTAAAAATTACGTACGAATGTAATAAAACTACTTTGATCGATGGCATCAAATAATCAACCATAATCATTGTAAAATTTCGAATTTCTGTCTTCAATGTATAAAGGAAACAAATTAGTGAAGTATACTCTACAATTACTTCACTAAAATTGGTAGAGGCCTCGATTAAATGATAGAGCGTAATGAAATTTTCATTAAAACCATTCTTAGACTGCAAGTATACAGTTTCTGATCATACTTCTTTTGTTCTCGTTTTCCGTAAGGTACGTAATTACACCCCAAAGAAATCACAATGGAAGGCATACATATTTAACTGACGACTAAATTACTTTATAAACTTCCCTAAACATAAAGTGTAAAGTTCAGTATTATGGAGCTAATTTCCATTAGAGGCCATTGTGCAGTATTGACGCCAGACAAACACATACCCTAATACTTTGTTTATGTTGGTTCGTTCGAGCGTACATTAATGCTTTTCTATTGTTAAGTAGCTATTCATAGTAACGTATACATGTGAGCACATATGTATGTATATGATGCAAACTAATCGATATTGTCATCGGTTGTTTGATTATTCTATAAGAAAACATTGCCAAATTGTTCCGAACTGTGTACGAACTGTTAATCTGAATAATTTATTTATCTATTTATTATAATTAATTATAATTTATGAATTATAAATTAGGATTTTTTGTCGCCGATATTCGAATCAGTGAAAAACGAGTCATTCTAATATCAAAACTCGGAGCGGATACATAGCGTGAAAGAGCAATTACTAATGTAAGAGACTTGTGCTTCGTTTCAGCGACAGCACCTATACTCTAGGTGAATTAATATTCCCACACTATCGTTAAAAAAACATATATTGTGTGTACTTTGCGTAAGATCAAGTTTTACCACACACTAATATACAAAGATATATGTATGCATAGTTACATAGTTTTCCCGGACAATCTCCATCCCCCCCAATTTTTTTCTAACTCGGCTATAAGCTCGCCGTCAGTAGTCTCAACTCCTTTTGTCTTCTGCTATCTAGGTACTGGAGAAGTTAAGAGATTATATAAAGTTCAGCCAACGACAGTAGTTGTCGAACGGATAAATAACTTATCTTATATTCAATTCTCTCAAATACTATATCTTCCGATTTAATATAATATTTTTCTACATCACATGCTTTATGCTGTTTCTAAAAGTATAAATGCGCGATTGAAATTCTTTGTCCGAGTAGGATTGTCAATATTGCCTCTGATTAAACAATTGCTATCGCGATTAAATGAAATAGTAAGAAGACCCTGATTAATTTCTAACTTTGAGCCACATATTCGAAGTTATAGTGAAGTATACATCATCTTCCCATTAAAAACGAAATGCATAGCACCCTTTATGCTAATCTTCCCTCAGTTTTCGTTTTCTTTCATAGAAAGCTGCTTTTAGTTTACCTAACAATGGTTAGCGCGTACAGTGATTAGGAACTTACTTTGCATAAATAACAGCCGAACTGACATTTAAATTATAGTTGACAGAGTTTTATGCTTTCGTAAGAAACAAACTTGGACTTTGTCATTGTGGAATTTGAGCTGCATTTTCGCAAATTCCTTTTAATGCGCGTAACTGTATTATATGATTTAAAGAAGAATCCCAACAAATTAAATGAGAAGTAAAACTGTAGGTTGCACCAGCGCCTCCACTATAACTTATATAATACGCCTAAATAGTGATGCTTCATCAAGGTTTCACTTGCTGGATAAAATTACCGCTACCTTACCATTACGTAAATTGGTTATTAACGTTACAGTCGGCACATATTACATTAGTTTATAACTCGCTTTAGGATTACGCGTGCACGAGTATTTCTAATTAGCTTGCTGGTATATAAGCTAAAATGTTAATAATTGAGTGAATTAAAGAGAAAATTAATTATTCACGGATCTATTTGCAATTACAACTAGGGTTGTTGGTTTTCGAATTCGTGTGTGTATAGTCCATTTAATATAGTATAGAATAACAATAATAATTAAATAATCAATAAGAAGCACGGTATTACAGAAAATTGTTTTGGAACCATTTTTTTATTATTATCAATATCTATAAAAATAGATGCATTTTAATAGTGATACAACTGAACAACAGCAATGTTATTTGATGAATTTTCTGAATTGTCTCCGTAGATTGTTGACGCAGATGGCCACATACATAAAATTTATAGCCAATATGTGAGGTGTATCATTAACAAACGCGAATGATAATAGCAGAAGACATAAAGCTTATCAAATTTTATTAACAGATATTTAATTATAGGAAATTTCCGTGTAAGTTTCTTGAATTCTGATTTAACATCGATTAAGTTAAATATTTAGGGTCATTCACGATGATGGCCTGTTAGACGTATTCCTGAAAGTAATTTCTTTACATGCGGTGATGGATCAACGAGGTAAATACGCTGAAATTTTGTCGTAACTTGGGGAACCCTCAGTGTGGAAAGTTCTCATGGGTTTGTTAAAGTGCAGTTAATGGATCACCAACACACGAATAGTGATTCACACCCACTAGAAAAATTTAACACGAAAAGGCAGTACTCTACCCACTCAGGGGCACATTGTAAAAAGTATATTTAAAATTTTATTAGGCGATGTTATGGATGATACTGGTTGCCTATCTATGAAGGTGTTTTCCAAGCATCCGTTCTTGGACCAGGTTCACCTTCTCTCAATATACATCTTTCATTTTAATTAAATCCTGCTTGATATCCTTATAGTGTGCTAAACTTTATTATTACTAGAATGCGATATGGCAATATAATTTGCAATGCACCACTAGCAGCACAAAAATCTGTAGTTAAAAGCATTTGTTCTGCCATTTCACCGAATTTTGTTATTTCTTATTTGACCATGTAAGTATATTGCCACTACCTTGCTGCCCGGATCGTATTTATCTGAAAAGACACAGTATGCGCTGTAAATCGGATCTTGCGAGCATTAAACTTGGAGTACCTTAAGGGTCTGTAGTAGGTCCGTTACTCTTTCTAACCGTCAACGGCTTTCCTTTCAATGATGTTTATGTTGGGAACACCTCCATCTTGAAGAATAAGGATATGAATGAATTGCTACCCATGGAATTTAAAGTTCTCCTAAGATAGAGCTAGATAAGAGCGTAATCGAGAAGTACCTAACTGACAATAGCTTTCCTAACTAATGAGTTCCTCAGTAGTACAGTATCAATATAAATGTTATATTTGTTTACAATGTTCCTGTCTATTGCTACAAACAATGTTATAGTACCTTCTTTAATTATGTATACGTTGTGTCCAACGTAATGCTAACGTTTATAAATAAAACACTAGAATTAAAACTGATCTTGATGTACCAATCTGCTCTATACTTCTGATTGATCTTACAATCAGTTCTGAAAATTTAGGCATAAAAATCTACAATTACTTACCTGCATCACTTAAAGAAGTACCTGTTTTCAGATTATTTCGAAAGGGTCACGTTCCTTTTCTGTGCTTCGTCACCTGTTATGATATTGAGTACGGATTTTGAAGTTCTTGTATCGAATTTTTTAAGCATTTCCTTACATCAATTGACGCAATCCCTTTTACGTCAAATTATGCGGGATCCATCAGAAATATATCGTTTTCACACCTAACTGTCCACACAAAATGGAATGCAGTACAGTCTTTGATATGCCTAAAGATGCCTCTATTTATACACCTCTCGATCCATTTCTGTGGTGTCACCGCTTCAGTTAAATGTTAAATTCTACGAAAATAGTGTCGACAAGCACTCTCATTCAAAACTTTATTATAAGTTCGTTCGCGTGTTATCTATACAATTATCTACCGGATATTATAATACAAAATTCATTGCATTGTCTACTACGAGCAAACGCTATTAAGGTTTCACAGGTTCCCGTAATTAATCAGATGCCGCTCTCCTAGAATACGGTAGGATCCATATTAATAATCAAATTAATAGGAGCTCTACTCTATTTGGAAACTACAGCTAATGAAAAGTTGGAATGCAACCGCAAGCTGAAGAATTCAGGCTAATTGTAAGTTCGATTCGTGGCAGTGAATTTTTTTTTGTTAGCAATGCATTTATAATTGAAGTAATTGAAGCCGCTTACATGAAACTTGTGGGCATCACTTGAATTTAATTTAGTTCTGCAGCAACTACCAAGTTAGCTTTAAAGAATTCGCTCTAACTTAGAAGCTTGTGAATGGGGATAATTTATGCGTGTAAGAGGAAAGTATTTGAGGTTTAGAGTTTTGTCGAATAAAGCTCAGACATTGTTTAGTCGATATTGGTTCGTTGGCAACAAGTAGGATCCATAGGGCTTCAACAAAAGAAAGCTTTATGTTATCCTAGAAATGCAAGACTTATTAAAACTTAAATTAAAATTTACTGCTGTTAAATGCGAATCAATGCAAAAGACAATTCAGGATTTAGAGACATATCTAGTCTTTAAAGCAACAGTCATGCATTTTATAAAATTGGTGTTTCGTATAGCTTGCTGTTTTAATCATTACAGACGTAAATAGAATTTAACAGAATTATGCTTTTTAAATCATTAAAGATGACGCGGTAGAGAATTTATAAATATCGCAAATCGCTGAATCAGTTTCTACGTCTCATTGCGCTGTAGACTTTTCCAACAAGAGTTTTCATGTTACTAAAGCTTTTTTGCATTTGATATCCTAATATGTGTTTTGTTGAACGACCATTGTTTCAGGAAATAACGGCCGTACAACACGTCATCCTGAAATTATTGTGTATTATTTGCATTTACTTTGAAAGATTTATTCATTGTTTTGTACTACACCGTCGCGTTCCATCAGAATGTATTTTAGAGTAAGACGAAAACACGGATTCCAAAAATAACTTGCGGTAAGAAAGGCAACACAACCGCTTTCTTGCCTTTGATTACAATGGAATATTGTATATTTCGAATATTTCATTAATAGTTTCCTTATTCTATTCTCATGAATGTAATTCACCCCTGAATTTTTTCAGATCTTCAACTTTGCGTTGCTCATTAACGCTATTTTCTGTTTTAATATTAAAGGGGCCTGGTAGGCCAAGAGTTAATATTGATTAGAAATTTTCATATCTGACAGAAATAGCTTTAGTAGGAGGAAAAACCTACATGTAAGTAATATTTTCTTTGAATGTTGTCTATTAATCTAGAAATTTGGCAAGAATGTATCTGATAATCGTTCTCTCATTTCTCAGACCCAAATATAATTGATGACAGATCACTCAGAAAAACACACCACTACGTATAATAAAAAATTGCACGTACATGGTATCAAGACATCACTTTATTTTTTTTTGCTTTCAAATTAACGGCAGTTCTACATACTACTCTTTTATTACACATTCTCGATTTCGGTAGCTTTCTTTTCGACGCTGTTGCTTCAATTTTGTTGTTTTTGCTGCATCTTTCTTCCTTCTTAATGAAACTTTGTGACAATTGTTGCCTGTAGGAACTCATCAAAAACACCTTCGGATCCAGCACATTGATTGGGGCAGCGTCATGCTGGCTTTGAGCTCTCAATATCCTTTGGTTTCTCATCGATTCGATAGTTCTCATTTTCTTGTTCTGTAGCAATATACCCGGGCATAACAATTGAATAATTCCGGTACTCCATTTTGGTATACCTTCTGGAATATACAACATTTGCCAATTTGGAAAGCCAAGATGGGTGACTGCCATGCAAAGATATTTGGTGAAGCTGTCGGCGAGGAAATGAAATTTCATATCGGGCGTACATAGCCAAATTGTTGGTATGTATTTCCTATCCAAGTAAACCAAACAAACTTTGCTACCGGTGTCCAACGTGCATACTTCGAATACTTTACTGGCATAACCTAAACGTATCAGATACGAACTACCGCTTAAGGAAACGCTTGGGCTTGATTTAGTTCTATATCCAGCTAACTGAGTGAGAGCTTCTATTGAATTTATTTCAATTTTTCCAATTACTATATTATTTCTGGCACCAAATACGCAAGACCACTGGTACAAGAAGCCATTTGAAGAATAGTAAAAGCTTTTGATGTCTTCCGGCATTATCACATCGTGGTAGTGTTCCCATGTGCCGATCAACTCAGGTGGGACGGGAAGGAATCTTGTTAGATGAATTTTTCTTACGCCAAACCTCTTAAATTTTTTAAGAATTTTTGGTAGACCCAATAGCAGATTCTGATAAAATGTGTCTGGAGTTACTGTTTCCAATATGAAATCCATGTTATTTCTTTAATTTATCACATCAGTGTGAACGTATATATTTGATAACCCCCTACAACTGTAATTTTGACAGGTGCGTTTATGACAGATTAATAGGTCATAAATTTCCATCATTAATTAACGATTGGTATAACGGGTTATTGAACGCGATGCTGCCATTTTGCTTTAGGCAGTTGTCAGCTGAGCTTTTTTACATAATTGCCTCAAATGCTTTCAAACAAAAATATGATTGACAAATTTTCTACGCTTGCAAATATAGCGACCGCCAGCTAAACATGATCACATCACGCTGACATTCTAACCGGTCGTTCACCAGAATTGTCGCTAACACGGCCTATAGATTAAATAATTTGTATAACTGAATCATATCGTAGATATTTGGCGTTATCAATTCGATTTGGATCGTTATTTATTGTAAAGGTGTAAATAAAGATTGATAAAATAATTGCCATTCATTCTAGCAAACAGTCTAATGAACTGATCTGAATCAAATATGAGATCAACAGAGGCACACACCACCGGCGAAACCGCCGAAATTTTAAATACGGGGAAAAGTTATATACCCACTACTTTATGACACTTACCGCACGCATTTTCAGTTTGGGATGTATTACAGAGCTTAGGTTCGTCTGGGTACACAAGCCGGCAACGTAAATCAATTATTATTGCTGACGGCCCGAATAACATGCCCAACATTTTGAAAAATTTACATTTTATTAAAATATTTGATATCTACTTATATATTTACATAGTTGTCAATTACTGTTACGTATTCGGTTATGTATCTTGTATACATCAGGAGCGAAATATCCGGCCAGAGTACTACCCAGTAAATACCCAGTTTTAGAATCAAGATCTCAAAATCTCAATTCCTATCATGTTACTTTGTAAAAATATGTAATGTATCTCGCAGTGCATATCATGATGTTTCAAGTTAAGGGGATCTGACGAAATTTTTCTTCAAACGTAAGTGCACAGCACAAGGTTGACAAATGGGAATAATGAGATTAGATGTTTTGGAAAATAAATATGTGCAAACGAATTCTATTTAAATTTGCAATGGGGCAAATGCTTGGCTTTGTTGGTTGGTTATCGAAATTTTGCAGTTTCGGATGAATAATTATTTTTGCACATTAGAAAAGGGATTTTGATTGACAATACTAAGGAAAAATTGAAGTATATAAAACAGCATTTAATTATTATTATTATTATTATTATTATTATTATTATTATTATTATTATTGTTATTATTAATTGAAAGTGATGTTAATGAAGAAATCGTTTTTAAACGGTTTAAGTATCACAGATCATTTATACAAAACGTACCTAATAGGGTTGTCCAGCTGACTACTCGGTACCGAATTACCGGATTGGTACTTAAAATCGAAATTTAACTATTCGGTTCTAGAACCATTTTGGGGTACCCAAAACCGGATATTCGAATACACTGAATACGGGTACCTGTTTTTGAGCAGTAGCGTTAATATACATGCTGGGGCTGTTGCTCGAAACCAGGTACCGGGTTTCGGCCAGAGTACTACCCAGTGAATACCTAGTTTTAGAATCAGGGTATTCAATTATTCAGTTCTAGATCCGTATTTGGATACCCGAGCACCTGTATTTGGATAAAATTCGAGCACCCAGGTACCCGATTTCGAGCAACAGCCATAGTATCATCATTATCTGGATTAGCTAATCTGCAGAGATCGGGTCCCTATACGATATATCCCAGTATCAATTAGGAAAATTCCCTATTAGGACACCTTACATAATTCTGAACAAAATACCATTATCAAACCTGCACCCAGAAAAGAGCTATCTTGGAGTTATAAATAAAAGTAAACATTATTTTCAGTACTCTTTATAAGTTAACAAACAATTATTTCTTGTGGTTTCAAATACAATCGAAACAAATAAAATTCGCAAGAAACTTGTCCACGCGCTAGAGACACAGTTGAAGTCACTGGCTGAAATATAAGTTCAATGCAACCAGGCAATCCATTGTCTAGGAAAGTTTTTGTCAAACTAATTCCACACTGTATGTACGTTATGAGCGGAATTATCATCACGTTGCTACATAATGCGATTTCGTAAAGGTAATGGTGTTTAACCAAGCAATAACGACATATCCAAAATGTAAGACAAAATATGGAATATTATGCAAATTATATTCATTTCTGCAGAGGACTCCAACTATTTGCGGTTCTATTTAGAATACAACTTTGATATGTAACTTTTTCGATCCGTACTGTATATTTCAAAATAATGATTATAGTATAGGAAGTTTTTTTTCTGTTATCGATAGTAGAGATGGTAGAGTCTCCCACTATCTTCTCACGCTGTATATGCAATTATAAAATTTCCCCGTTACCAATTTGTGGTCTCATTTCAGACAGAAAAAAAAAATACACTATTACATATGTTATTGTATATGTTCTTAGGCCTTATGGTATGTACTTACTTATATTACTAACAAATTCTTAGTGTTGCTACTATTACCTTGAATTGTTACATAATATATATAAATCAACGTTAACTGGGCAGATATCTGATAATACTGCAAATATTTCCTTTTTATTACCAATTACGAATATCTGCCATGTATGTAATAGGTCCGCCACAGAAAATGTATGCTCTTACGAGTTTCCGTGTTGTATATTTGAAAAGCTTAATTTAGAAAATATTGATCTTTCTCCCGTTAAGGTGGCGCCATCTGTTGGAGAGCTTTTGAAATATCAACACTCTCCTCTTATCTACGAGATAAACCAACAGTCGTCGTCTCCCTGTAATGATTTAGGAATCTGTGAAAGAGTACCTGTAGATAAATAGATTCAACGTTAAGTGAGAGTTTGAAAATGGATACTAAATTAAAGCGTGCAGAGCACGTAAAATATCTTGGTTTATTATTATAAACATTATTACACCTGCATACGAAATAAAAATGTTGGATTCCTATGAACTAGACCGGAGTTTTCTTTCAACTACGATATCACGTTTAGTACAGATTTCACATCCTAGATGGCACTGCACCGATCGAACATTGTAATTTACGTAACCAGATCAATAGTTACTGTGAGCATATTTCAATTTATTAAATTTTACTCAAACAAAATTCCTCATGTTTAAATAATTACTAGTTTTATTTTAATGCTATTTCTGAATGTATTTGTAAATACTTTCTTCGCTAGAACTTGCTACTTCATTTTTTGTTTATTTTGGTTCGAAGGCATTTTCTTTAAATAAAACTGAATGGGTGTCATATCCTTCGGCCAAAAGTGTATAAATTGACGTTTTTAATCATATTAGTAAAGCAACAAGTTTAAATTGGCGAGAGGTCTCCTAAATAAATTGCTACCAGATGTTTGTGGGCATACAACTGAAAATAGTATCCTGTAATTGCCATATATTAATTTAAACTTAGTACGTGTTATGGTGGTGATTTTGTAAATTTATATATTATACTCCGACAATCCATCATAGTTAAATACGCGCATCAAGAACGTTTGGTTACTACCTAAAAAGATTTATGAAAATAGACGTTCTTTTACGAATACTTAATGCACCCTTCGCGAAAACTATGGTCCATCACAAACACGTCATCGAAATGTAAGAAGTGCAGAGGTTCCAAATTTATGGATTCCTCGTTATATTCAAGAATTGGTATTTCGCAGAACTTGGCGTATTTTGCAAAAGGGCTTGGGTTTGCAAACGTACAGGATTGTGTAGAGTAACTTGAAACGGATCATAATTTTGGGCAAAAGGTATATTCTGAAATGTAGCTCATGTTTGGTTTTAGTATGAAAACAATCCACAAAAGGATCATGAGAAGGGCCAACTGTTTTCCAAAATGGAGTGGGAGTTGCAGTGACTGGTCAGCGGTGCCGATTGATGTCAACAATTTTTTTGTGGCTAAACTTAAATGAAATTGACTTGAAAGATATGCCAATATCGACGTATTGTAAGAACAGTTTAGTGAAAGGGTAATTCAAGAAATCCTGCTGTTAGTTGATCTCCACGAGGTTGCGATTTAACTCTATTAAATTTCCTTTTGTGGGATTGCTTAAAATCTCTGGTCTACCCAAACAAACCTTGAACCCTTGATGCGTTAGGGATGAGTTATTTCACAAATTGAGTTCATCGAATTCGCTCGTGATGATCTATTATTGGTATTATTATAATTTGAGAAGTTATATTGTATAATGAAAGATTATTTAACGTTTACTTTTAATTTATTGCAAAACTTTTGTTCGAGAAAATTGTAACATAGCATTGAATAGTTATTCTGCATTTACGATTCTAATACAGAGAGGATGTTACAGCAATCATTTTTGCTATGGGAATGTTCCTATTATTGAAACGAATTTTTAAATATTTTCTATATTCTGTTAGTAATTTTAATAATTACGATGGTATTATTATAAAGGAAGCTTTCATTTAATATTTGAAAATCATGGGTTTTTAAGATAAAATATGCCGGTCCATTTCTTTTTCAAATTACCTTGTTATTCCATGTTATTATTTATTACATTGAGAGGAAAAGCGCTAAAGGCGTAGTTGATGATAAAAAATAACACGAGAATACTAATAAATAAGGAGATAGCTGCGGTTCTCTTAGAAATACAATTCTGTCTGGTAGAAAAAAGAAGTGCAAAACCTTTGAGACTGTGACTTCAGAGAGAAACTGAAATTTGTAGTTTCCTTTAATTATCTATCATGGCTAATCTCCAGCGTTCCTACTTGCGACTAGTTAAATTATTATGTATGTAGTCAAAACGCTTGGTTTACCTTCTCATTAATTAATTAATTAGCGAGTACAGGGTAATCATAACAAAGTCTCGTTTCTCGTCTCTCACAAATTGGCATACAACCTTTTGACAAGAAAGATTTCAGGGTTTGTACGATTTTCTCTTCAAATGTACATGCATGTATGTTATATCAAAAGTAGAAGGGGTACATTACGTACTACCATTTCTATTAAGCATTCCCTATACCTAAATTCAATAGTTCAGAGAATATTTCAAATTATTACAAAAGAATTGGGATTATAGACTGAAACACTTCACTATTACCCCTTACCACAAACACTTTACTGATACTGTACGCACGTTTCGACAGCTAAGCTATCATCTTAGGTAGATTATTTCCTAATGGCCATGACTAACTTAAATATCTCTAAAGTTAGACGACATTTTAAAAGGCTTCACAAGCTACATTCTCACTCTAGGTACTCCCTTTTTTGGAACATTTTTCTAAATATATTTGAAAACTATTAATTTTGGATGCGTAATAAACATCTTTTTTGGTTTTGTTGCAAGAGCAATCTGATAAGAAAGAGAGAAATAGGTAGGTATTTCAACAAATTAAATTTTGGCAAATTTTCCACTTGAAAGTTTAAGTGTGATCGCTGGACAAGCTGGATAATATTCTCGAAAAATTATTTCGGATCCTGTATATATATATATATATATATACCAGGTGTGTCGGTAATTCTTTTCCGGTTTTTTCGCTAAAGAAAACACGTTACTTAGAATGGATAGTTAAAATTTATTTATTCAAAGTATTGGCTATTTGATTCTATACATTTTGTCCATCTCTCAGGCAATTTATGAATGCCATTCCAAAAGAACAGTTCCTCCTTTGAGCTAAACCATTCATCGAGCCATTTTTTAACTTCTTCGAAATCGGCGAAGTGCTGCTCTGCAAGCGCGTGCCCCATCGATGCGAAAAGGTGGTAGTCGGATGGAGCCAGGTCTGGAGAGTACGGCGGGTGCGATAAAACTTCCCATCCAAGTGATTTCAACATTTCTTTGACTGGTTTTGCTGTATGAGACGGCGCGTTGTCATGTTGCAAAATCACTTTATCATGTCTTTCAGCGTATTGTGGACGTTTTTCGATCAATGCACAGTTCAAATTGATCATTTGTTGTCGGTAGCGATCACTATTAACTGTTTCTCCCGGTTTCAACAGTTCATAATATACGACACCAATCTGGTCCCACCAGACACAGAGCATGGTCTTGCGACCAAAGCGATTTGGCCTTGCAGTCGATGGGCCAGCTTCGCCAGGTGATAACCATGATTTTTTTCGCTTGGGATTTTCGAAATAAATCCATTTTTCATCACCCGTTACTATTCGATGCAGAAATGACTTCCTTTCATACCTTTGAAGCAGAATTTCACTAACGATTTTTCGATTTTCCATTTGTCTGTCATTCAATTCATGTGGCACCCATCTCCCCATCTTTTGGATCTTTCCCATAGCTTGTAATCGTTCACAAATTGCTACTCGGCCCACATTCAACTTTTCTGCTAATTGTTTTTGAGTTTGTGTTGAGTCTTCATCCAATAGCTCCTGCAATTCCGCGTCTTCAAACGTTTTCGGCCTACCAGGACGTTCTTTATCTTGAACGTTGAAATCACCACATTTGAATTGTCGAAACCACGTTTCACATGTTCTTATGGTTGGAGCATGCTCACCGTAAGTCTCTACTAGCAAACGATGACTTTCAGCGGCTTTTTTCTTTTGATGAAACAAGAAAAGTAATGCGTGCCGCAAATGCACGTTTTCAGGCACAAAACTCGACATTTTCAAAAAATTATAAATCTATAACGCTGTTATTTTGGCGGAACGTAACTTGTGTAGTTTTAAGGTTAATGTCAGTAGAATAAAATTACATATGTATCAAATCATAACATTTCATACTTATGGCCAGTGACATCTGCCGGAAAAACCGGAAAGGAATTACCGACACACCTGGTATATATATATTTCCAGTACATTTGCGCAAATTAAGAAAAACACATATGTATTTTATTTCGTTCGTCTCTAGTATTTTATTCAAATTGACATCCAAAAATAAAATTTTCAAAGCTTTTAATTTAATGATTCTGACCAGGAAACACGGATTCTACACCATAGTGCGCAGTAATGAAAATCATCAATGCCTTGGTCCGTTTCAATTATAAAAATAGTTACATCCACTTTCAAATAATAAACACGACGAAATTAAGATCGAAGGGAGCAATGTATCGAAGGCCAACTTTTTAATTTCTGGCGAAAGCTAATTCTGTAGTAAAATAAAGTATAGAAAATAATTCAGTCGCTTGATGCAAATTACAACTGTCGGGTTGGCGCTGAAGGCGTACCTTAATTAACGGGTTTTATGAATAATTATATCACTAATTGCTAATTTAAATGTAACTAATTAAACGGTTTCATTCAAAGCATATTACATCATTATTCATTTTGTTAGTTGTGTGCTATAGTAATTGCATATTATGTTTAGTTATAATTAATAAAATGTACAAGTACAATTTCCATATTATGTTGGTGCGCACGCAGGCAATCTTAATAGTGTTTCGACCACGAAAAACAACTCATTTTGACAGACGCCGTTTATCCTTTTTCGAAACCAGACGCTACGCTGATTTACACATTAACTTAGCGTCGCCTTGATTTTACCTATTTAGGCCAGTAATGAGGTGTGACTATTTCAGTTAATCGTCCACACCCCAGATGTACTATTCATACACTAATAGTATCTGTATAAATTTAACAAACCAATAAAAAGAAAATTAGAAAACAGAAAACAGATGCAACATTGCCATCAATACTGAAAAGTTTAAAATGCCTCACTCAGCTTCTGGAATGAAACAAAAATTATGTGTAAGTGGTACTTTAAGCTGAAGTTCGGTATATGGATGTTTTTAAAGAACCCGTTCTAGTATTCTTCAGTAAACGCGCTGTTAAAATTACACAATCTAAAAACAACAATAACTGTATTAACAGGATACCCGAATCCGCTTATGCAACATGATTGCCTCCAGACATGCGTGAAAGTATTACAATCGCTTTCGGAATTTTGTCAACAAAAGTCCTTCGACAGCGACGTACACACATACATACATGAGATGAGTAGGCAGGCATTCGTATTCGTTTTGAAGTGTATTTGCCGTCTATATGTGCCCTTCGGGGCAGAAATATCCATTCTACGCGTGCATGCTAGAAACGGCCGCCAGTATTTGCCAAACTATTCAGCGACGATTACTCTCGTGCTTATGAATCGAAGAAGAGGCTGTGCGCGCAAGCGTCAGAGGTCTTTCCGCGCTTTTCTCGCTCGTATAGGCGGGTTAACCGAATGCGGTACTGCTGGCGTCAGTTGACGTCCTACTGGGTGCTGATCGCCTTTCTCTGCGCCACACGGCAGGTCGATAGTGCTCCGTTCTATACATGCGTGTACTCGGACCTATTCGACGTAACCTCTATCGGAGCAGGGTCGAAGCTAGGAGGCAACAAGGCCAGCAATGATAATTAATAATATAATAAATTAAAACTCTTTTTGGGAAGATGCTGTTTTCCAAAACCTATTTTAAAAATAAAGAAATCGTATTTGTACTTTGAAATATTAGATGTAACTATGTACTTTAATAATCCTAATCATGGAGAAAGCAGAAGAAATTAAAAACTTAGTTTTATTCAAAAACATAATATTTTGTCTTTTACTCTGAACTTGGCCGGGGTCAAATGAGATAGCGAATGTTAAAATTATGCCAAAAAACTTCTCTAAAAATACTGAAAGTGAGTATCTTCAAAAAGCGGAAAATTGAGAAAAAAAAGGAAAAAAGACACTTTAACAGTGACAATACATTTAAAGTACATTACACAAATGCATTCTAAAAATTCAACCCAAACACGGAATTTTGTAAACAGAATCAATTTTGAATGGAAGAGGAACCTTATCCTTTACTTGAGAGAATAAATATTTAATTACTATGGGATTACATTGGACAATTTTATATCGGTAAACGGTTTGAACGGTTAATTGATCCTGCAAGTTAAACTGGTAATGAACGGTAAACACCCACATTTAATTTTATTCGACGCATCCATCAAACAAATTTGCTTTTTAAATCAATTTCTTCTGAATAACGGGGTAGCCATTGTTGGCGAAATCACCAAAGGATTTTTCTTAAGTTTGAGCGTAAAAATTGCTGAACAGAAATAAATATGTGTGACTCGTTGCTATCACAGTATTCAGTTTTCGATACCAATCTAAAATTATGACATTGTTAAGTGATCGTATAACATTTATATTGAAAAAAGCAATATCGCCATTTGTTTCCATTTCTAAATCTCCGAATCTTATGCGGTGAGTTGCTATGTCCTAAATGTGAAGCAAATATAGTTGCCAAAACATTATTATTATTATATACCAGTTTAAGGAACTATCGCTTTCAAACCCAAAGGAATTCCACATTATTTGTTTTAAAGATACTCCTATAACAAGCGTCCACATAGAAAGAACTTTTTTACTGCACAAATATATGTCTTCAGAAAAGTGCCCTAATTTTTCAATAGAAAACTTTAGAAGCAGCTAGTTGTAAAATCTTTCCGTAGTTAATTGTGTTGAGAAACAAAAAAAAAATTAAACCATCTATGTAGACTTTAGACTTCGTTGCTAAGAGTAAATAAAACAATTTGATCCACTTTCTCAAGATATTTTTTTTCTTTAGTTAATAGCAACGGCTTTCATGTGAACACGCGCCATCAAGCCCTACTCGATAAGTACAAGAGAAACAATTATGTAATTTTATTAACGAAAAGCATTGACAATGGAAGGGTACATTAGCAAAGACAAGTTTAACTTTTTTCTTTTATTAAAAAAACAAAGTCGAAAAATTCGGAATGTACACATTTAAGGTATGTTAGTATGTGCCATGTGGTGATATTACCAAACGATAGCGTCTGTATTATAGAAACAATTGATATTCATAAGCATAACTGCATAGTTGACTCAATAACTAAAGAAAATTTTGAGATTGTAAATTTTGTGTTAATTTGTTTTGAGTAGAGTTCGAAGGGGGCTGTAAATGATTTGTCTACCAAATTTAATAAAATACGATTGTTACAAAATAACGACATTCAATCAGCAGGTCAAACTGTATGAGAAGCCATCATCAAAATAAATATTTTAAAACATTTTTGAAATCGTCAAATCATCCGAATTTCCAAAGGGGTATTTTTCAATTTTTTTCATTATTTTTTTATTTTTCCTATATCTCTCCAACTAATAACTTCGTTTATAGATTTGGATACGCTGGATCCATTAAAAGTTACACCGATTATCTATCACTTACGGTAAGCGGTAAGTTTTAGAATGAAACTTTGATCCCTATCTTTAGCCTTTTTTGGGGTATAATTCTAGAACCGAACGAGATAGGTAAATGAGGGTGGCAGGAATCGATTCTCTGAGTCCGATTTTACTCAAAAACATGTAATTGAAGCCTTTGTATTGCGCTCAAAAGTCCTCAAGGGTTTTAGAATAAAGCACGAGAAATTCAAATTTTGGTTTTATGTTGGAATTTATTAAAAGTTTCAAGATTATCAGTTTCGCGTAGAAATCATCTGATGGTATCTAGGGATGATTTTTTTAAATTTAAATAAACTACTTAAAAAAAATCAAAAGTTAAACTTAAACATTTTTATTAGGATGATACAAATGGAAGGACTTCGTATATTGTGCTAACTGTGGATATCACAATTTCAAAAAATTATTGTCTAATAGCTGATCACTTTAGAAAGAATAGGATGATTGTACAATGGTACAATGGTAGCTAGAAAAAATTGTGCTTTTTCTAAATGGAACATATCGACTGTACCCACGGATAGAATTCTGAAAAGAGGATTTTCTTATTTGTAGGTATAGAAGGAAAAGTCATTTTGTGTAGTAGCATCTGCTTATCTTGAAATTACAATTTCAAATTATTAGATTTACAACTTTCATACATAGTACATTAAAAATAGCAGCAAATAACCTTATATATATATATATACATATAAACTTTCTAACGTGACGAAACCTGTGGTTGTTTCTAACTACGGCCCTGGTGACAAAGCACCTCCTCCAGTCGAAAATGTGTTACAGTAATTTTCGGAAGGTTTTCCGCCTCTCTATAAAGAAATTTATGCCATCAGGTTTCTTATTTATGATTTCCATTAAGCATTTCAGTTACGAGAAAACGCGTCGCATGCTCTACCCTCATTGTTTAATTAACGAATGAATGAACGAGACATAATGGATTTGGAAAAGCACAGGTTCAAATTTCTAGTCTCCAGAATCTCTTATTTATGTTTCAAGTAGGAATACATAAAAAAAAACTTCAACGTTGCTTCAGCGCTATTTGAATCATGTAATAATGTTAAAATCGATACCTACTTGCTGTATAATATGAATGGGCTTTGTACGAAGCATATTTTTATGAAATCACTTCAAACTATTTCATCAATATTTCCCAGTGAAACTATACATGCTGATCTACATTAATTGCCTACCATTGCAATATTTTTAATACAGTTAAAAATAAAATAGCGAAAAAATATAAATTTTGTGCTTTTAATTTTAATTGGAAGACTTGAGCACCTGCTCTTGAAGTGAATAATTAAAAAATGCTGTGTTTTTAGTGTGTCCTTTCTTTGTGGTCATAATTACAGTAGGTTAAAAATTCTCATTTTTATTACATTATCTTACTTTAGTTAGAGGAGCAACAAAGACGCAATTTCTAATTTCAAATTGACCAAGTCAAGATTAATGATGTCATACCATGGCAATTTGAGGAATTCGAACAGATTTAAATTCATTAATTACAAGCCTCCTCCCATCTAAAATACCATCTGTCTTTAGCTTTATTAATAAGGATTCTGCTTCTTATGGAACTGTTTATAAGAATAGATGCTAGTCTACCTACGCAGATTCCTAACATAGAAAATCGCTGTTATTTTTCATCTGGTTTTCCCTTATTAGTAAATAAAACTAGATCTGGACTAACCTCTCTTTTTATAACAAGACATTTATGTTCTGAACCAACCTAAATGGAAGACACTGCCAAAAACTTTATTAGAGAATCAAAATGACTTCTACATATTCTGGTTATAACATTTCTGTTTCCTTTTAAATACATTAAACGCTGCATACATAGATTAAACACTTTCAGTCCGTTATCCCAGCTTTCTGTGCATCCTCCAAAGCTTCTCCCAGCCATCGTTCCCTTTGCCTACATTTCTTTTTTCGTTACTCCTTCGCTCAATCTTATGATTCGTTTTGCTGTACGGTTCTGCTCCAATCGTTCAACATGCCCTAGTCATCTTGTACTTTGTGCACCAATAACTTGTATTACTGGTCCATTGAATTTGTTTCTTTTGTCATCTTTTATTTATCGAAACATCTTTTTTCTCACCTTCTTAATCTCTCAACCATTCATTTATTCATCACCCACAACTCAGATGACTATAACACTGAAGGGCGAATTATTGTGCGGAATAGTCTCATTTTCGCTGCCTTTGGAACATGCTTTCATTTTAACACCTATCTCATCGTTCCTGCCGTCTGGTTATTCTTTTTGTTATTTTCGGATCTACCTGATGCAAGTCTGTTGCTAGTAACACCAGGTATACAAATGTTCTCCCACACCAACCCCATGTGTAACTACTCTCTTCGATTCTTGGACCACTTTTCAATTCGGGAAAGACACTCCCAAAAACTTTATTACAGAACCAAAATAACTTATACATCAAGAAGTTTCGCATTTATTTTCTGGTAATATAACATTACAATATATAATAATACTTCTGTTCACTTCTAAATATATTAAATGCTGCATACATAACTCAAATACTTTCAGCCCGTTACACTAGTTTCCTGTGCATTCTCTAAAATTGCTCCTGGATATCACATCCTTTGCCTGCCTTTCTTTTTCCATTACTCCTTCGGCCAATCTTATGATTCTTTTTGCTGTACGGAGCTTCGATGGTTTAATATGCCCTAATCATCTTATGCATTGTGCCACAATAACTTGCATTACCGGTCCTTACTGCTTTATTAATTCTTCAGTTTCTTTTGTCATCTTTTATTGAGCCATATATTCTCCTGAACATATTTTTCTCTCACCTCCTTAATCTCTCAGTCATGCACTTATTCATCACCCACATTATGCGGGTGATGCGAATTATTATGCGGAATAGTCGCTGCCTTTGAAATATGCTTCGATTTTAGCACCTACCTCATCGTTTTTGCTGCCCTCCAGTTATTCTTTTCGCTATTTTCGGATCTACCTAATCCAAGTCTGTTACTAGTAAATTAAATTAGCAAAGAACCAGGAGGAGCTTGACATTTTTATTTTAATATTAAAATAGAGGCAACACTTGATTTAATTTCAGAAACTTAATCTTAATGTTTATGCAATAGTATTCATTGCCAACAAACCAACAACTTGTTATTAATTTATTAGCTGTTTATTTTCTAAAAGAAAAATCCATTAAACTTTAGCATATGTTAGTGTTGTGGTCGGACATTGCATCTGTGCTTCGTCACAAAGGAAACGGTTACATTTACATACCAAATTATGCACTGCAAAGGCGGTTAATGGACTTATTTCAATTTTCCCATTTTCAAACAGAAGATACAAAATAAAAGCTAGCATTGTATTCGTAATAATACTTTCAAAAACGCACGTTAACTATGGTGCGCTGATGAACGTTGAAGATCCAAATAATTACATTCACGCTTACAAATAATTTTATGTGCGGAACGTAAATCGCTATAACAGTAATTCATCAGCTTTAAAATTATCATAATTTGCCAAGAGACAAATTTATACGTCATTAAATTAACGACTATGTCCTAAAATTCAAGAGCACAAACATATGTATAGCCATAAAAAGCCGTAAATGTGCAACGAACCAGTAATAGATTCTCACAAATTCGAATTTATTTTATTGCATCCAATAGTCTGGTTTATTGATTTATCGAGTGTACGATATGGTCTAATTACTGTGTACAAACTTAACTCAAATAAATCAAGACATATCCAGAAATACATACATCGCCGTGAAACTATATATTAAAGACATACCAACAAGCCACGTGATGAGATGCATGCTTACGAAACGGAAACATGTAATGTGTATATGCTCATTTATTTAGAAATGTTTGTATGTATTTTCGAGCGATTCTGCACATAATAATTATATTTAATTGTGAGAGATTAATTATAGCGTGACTAACATTGCTTTTTAAACTGCAATGCACTGCTTGAAGTGACCATTATTTTTCATCAGATCAATAATTACGTATAAATAACAAATAGCGAGGCACCTACTATTAATAAACTGGAATTAGCTAGAAGGGATTAAAAAAACTCAAACTTTTATCAAATAATAAAGTTTATTAAATACCAAGGAATAATGTCGTATTCAAAGCGATTTCTTGAGTATAAAAATTAAACAAGGTTGGAGGAATTTATGCAACAGCACACAGAGAAAAATGTTGGGGCAGCAACTCCTGTATTCACAATTTATACTAAAAATTAGAATATATGGTTGCTCTATTTTTTCTGTAGTTTAAAAGTACTTGCAAACTGAATCGAGGGCACTTTAAACTTTGCTTTTGTAAAATGCATTGTTACTTTATACATAATAAAAAACTTGTGTAGTCGTAAAATGTTATGTATCTCCGAAACTGTCCATTTCAGGTCTGCATACTTTGGGCCATACAATCCCACTTCCGGATTTGTTACACTTTTTCTGAACACCTTGTAGAATCTAAGAGTTTTTCTCTCAATTTGGGAGTAATTATTTTCCATCCACTAAGTAGACACGTTGAATAATTGGACTTACCGTTGAGATATTAAATACACATCTTGAGATAATGAAACTGGAATTTGCAGTGATCTAAATCTGATTTGCTCTCGGCAATAAAAGTCCATTCCATCGCTGAACCAAACCGTGCTTTATTCCTTTCTGTTTTCTATTGCATTAACGCGGAGATCTAACAGCTAGTCGGAATTTTACGATCCCTTGCTCGCTGTATGAATTCCTACAGAATTCCTCCTGTCACCTGCACGCGCAAATTCTTAACCGGGAGAGCACAGCCAAAAGTAGAGAACTAATTAATTCTTTGCGCGCTATTTCATCTACATTTCGCCCGCAGAGTGAGGTGTGAAATGTTCCGTAATTAATATGATGCAATTGCCGGGCATCATCCCTTAATTATTTCGATCTATTTGCCGGGTGATTCTTCGAAGGTTTGCGTGTATACAGTATTTAGAACGGGGGAAGCTTGTCGTTAATTTCTGCCGTCGTAAATGAATGGAAAGTGCAAAACTGAATTATCGCCGAGGGAATAATTAGTTCCTAAAGGAAAGCATCTTCCGGTTATATACCAGAGGCTAGATTATGATGTTAACCATAAATATTGTCTTCCCTTTTAATTTTTATGTTTACGTAATATTGACTAATTATTCAAATTATCCTAGATTGTTCTTAAGCATATTTGGAGTAAAATGTGGGAAGATATGGTTATGGATATGGTTAAGCTTTTAGGGCAAAACTGTCCCATCGTACACAGAAAAACAAATTACAGCTTCTCCAACTGAACTATTCGTTTCAGTTTCAAGGACTGTAGCGTAAACAACTCATATGTAAGTATCGGCAACCTCCGCACCGCACAGGTTTAATTAATTATATAATAATTAATCCGGGACGTCCGTTTCGAGGACACGAATGGTCCTCATCATCAGCCAAAAGACAAATTTGTTTTAAAAAATTTTAAAATAGTTTTTCAGCTGAAGAAAGGAGATAATGACTAGCATAGATGGCGTTATCAACACCTTAAAATAATTTATTATGTAGGCATTTATCTATGGTAGATCATTTACTGAAAACCATGTAATGATTAATTTCTTAAATTTGTTTTAGAGACTTGCTTGAAGCTAAGCATCAATTTCTAGTAGTTGGCAAGCTATTAGAACAATTTTGCCGTTAAAAGAAGTACACCTTCTATTTTCTCTACTTTAACCGACCATTTGGATCCATTTCTAAAATACCACCCTGTTGCATTCGTTGTTTTCGTGCCAGGTCCTACAGCTTGAAGCGCTCCGTTAATGGAACTTTGCCAGAAGCTGGTGTTGTTTAAAATAGAAATATTGTCAATATTTTCCCAATCACGAAGATTTTTCTCTCATTAACAATTACTCCTTTTTTTCCTTTTCTCACTCTATTTCCTTTTCAGCAATTCAAACCGTCGCTGAATGCAGCGACGAAAGTCTCCCTCAGTAAATTGAGATCGGACAGTCGGTCCCGGCAAAACGAACTTCCTGAGACACGAGAGTTGCGTTTCAGACGAGCTGTAATTTAACAGAACGAACGCTTCCCTTGGGAAACATTGGCTGTCAGGAAAAAAGACCGGTCACCGCCGAACACGTACGCTTTACGGACGAACCGTTAATTCTGGTCTAGTCGAAGTGAAATGGACGTTGCCGTACCAGACGTCGTTGATAATATCAAACGCCACATCGTTTTACGTGTGGAATAATACGGAATAATTAAAGGAGACTGCGTAATTATGGCGTGCTTAATTATGAGACGTTTTGCACTTTCAGCGGTTCGTAGAGTTTGCCTAATGGCATGAAGAAAATAAAGTGGAGGTGATTGTATTGACATACTAAGACGTCATCAACTGTGTATGAAAACTTTTAAAACCTTATGTAGCTAACTTTCTAGTTAATTTATGTAGGACCATATAAAGATATACTTTCTGCTCGACATTCCTAATTTATTATTATTTTTATAATAGACAGTTTGGTTACTGTTGTTACATTTTGTGTGACTGGCAGAGTTGCATATATCAAATTCTTTTTCAATTGACTCCATTAGTACAACCTAGCGTTTCGCCATCTAACTCTCGCGACCCATTTTCTATCATAATGTCGCTAAACAAAACAAAAAAAAAACTATTCTTTTATTTATACTTCCATTATGCAAGCAATACTCACAACCAAAACAAAAAGAAAATTTTTATGCCTTCGTCAGAGCTTTCAATTTTTCAAATATTTCACAAAAGTCAAATGAGTTTTCATTAAAAAAATTACAATAGACGTGAAATATGTGGGTGATGATCTTTTGTCATTTCTCCTACATGTCGTCCTGTTTCAGACAGAGCAACTCGTTGTTCATCTTCTAAATTTTTCAATTTTGATCGTTTTCTTTCTTCGAGTTCGTGAGAGTTGAAAATCTTAACTCACGCAAAGGCGACTTAGAAGATGGTGTAAAATATGTATTGCTTTTATAGGTAACTCTGGATATTCATCTCTTAGTGAAAAAAGAAAGTTGAACTCATTACGTGAAATTGTCGACGAGCTCAAATATTAATAACTATCAATATTTGACTTGATATTGGGGCTATCCAACAAACGGAGGAAATATCCCCAACATCAACTCAAATATTAAAAAAGTTGAAGTTGAAATTTGAAACAAATTCAAATGATTTTTCGGTATTGGTAAAAGAAAATTGCTCATCGGTTCAGGTGTCTTTTAAGTTTATTCATCCACAAGCGTAATTTTTTATCAAGAGCAATTAACTTATCTATTGATGATCAGAAATTTTTTATTTACAATGTTAAGATGTACAGTAAATGTTCTCGGTAGTTTCCCATACCATAATTCATTTTTCAAAAAACCAAAAGATGTTTGTATTTTCTTACGACCCTTTTCTTTTGTGCAAAAGCTTTTCCTGTAGAAAACTAATGAATATCGATATTATGTCGCGATAAACAATTTTAATTAGATTCCATGCTGTTACATAATTCTTTAAAAATTTGTCATTTTAAAGGTTTGGTTTGGGCAATTTTGCGTTTCGCTCATATGCCGCAGCACAAGTTTGAGAACGTAAGACGCTAGCTATATTTGGCAACACTCTAATATGTGTCCAAACAAAACGAAAGATGTATTAGTATTCAGTTTATTTATGGAAAAGTTAATAGCAAAAAATTTACAAAACTTAGTAATTTACCCATAACTATTTTGTATTTAGCGACAATAACAATGTGCGAAGACGTTGAAAAAACGTTAAGGTATCTGTTTCATCTGAAGTTCGAGTATTGGAAGTAATTGGAGTAATTAGAAATTACTGCCTGATCCACTAAATATCGGATTCATACATTTCAACTTTACGCTTTTAGCTTATCGTTAGAAATTGTTAATTTTACATACTTTTTGCGTATCGTTTTAATAACATCAATAAAATGTCACTTACAGGAAATTTGGAAGTTAATTAGAAGAGGGTAGGTACAGAAACTTAATTCGACTTTGGTTTCTTCGTACGCTTATTAATTAATTAATTGATTATACAAATTGGATAATTTATCCACTAAGGTTCGCGTATCTAATTATCAACGGATTATGAAGAATATTTGTTGTTGACAAACGATCCAATTGCTCATTACTACCTTCTCGATAACGGACCGTTTTTGAGTGAAATTTTTGTAATTTAATTCATTGCTTCCAATGATTTGAAGATTTCTAAAAAAGAAAACAATAATTGTCAGTAAATTGTCTTTAATCAAATAACACATCTGCTCGCATGAAGTAGTGGGAGACTTCCATTTAAAATATTCATTTAACCATAAACATCTTTTCTATTTTCTATTTTCAAGGGAATAATAGCGCTGCATATTTTTGGATGGATTCAATGTAACGAAATGCTTAAAAGTAAAAGTAATTAAATAACACACATTGACATATAAAGAGATAAATAACTAATGAGCTACGTGAGGAAATGAAATAAATGATGAAGGAAATTTAAATTTTCCAAGAATTTTGCGTCAGTGATGTGTGGACTGAATTTCTACGCAGTGGTTCCCCAAATCTAGCCCCGAGGTGGTGAGGGTTGTTAAGGTTGAAGATACATATTCTGGAATGTACTTTTGAAGATCATGCCATTTGTTATGAAGCATCAATAAATAAAATGCACTGTACATATTCCTTTGAAATGTATGTGACACAGTTCTTTCTCTCAACGCGTCTTTCGCCCAAATCTGCTGTTCAAGTCTTTCTAAATGAAATATTTCGCGCCTCGATACTTTTGCAAAAATATCCTTATCCTTCTTCTGGCGATAATGTAAGGCAAGTTCGAAAAGTTTCCATGCTCTTGAAATATTTCCTTTTTGAAACAGATTATTGCACAAACTTAATATATTAAAAGTTGATTATATTATGGATTCTAGATTCGGCGTAGGTTTGAAAACGCTACACCGTTACCTTTAATCTTTACATAATTATTCAGTTTGCGTACAGAATCAAGGACAGTATGTAGATGTCGCTGCAATAATTTTACAATTCAAACAACCAATGTACATACATCTCAGTTTAAATTAATTGTGTCAATATTTTCCTCCACTGGTTTAACTAATTTAGCGTGGTTGCGTTCCATAAGGACATATTTGCAAATAAGTAGATGCGTGGGAGATAATTGGAAAATGTTATTCGCTTCCAAACGAACGTATGCGTGTGATTCGCAATTTATTAGCTATGTCCGTGGAACATGGTTTATAAATCACGGACATTTAATTCCTTGTCTGTGTATCGTACCTATTGTTTCCTTTATTTTACCATACCATAGCTATTTTTCGGTGTTAGTCTAGTGGAGGTTGTACACCTTACCGGGTTTCTTTGAGTACATATGTAGATAAATAAAATTCCTATTGTAGTTATATCGGAACTATAACATCATGCCAAAATAGTTTAGGTGATCCGGTCCCGCAATCCCTGAAATCTTTTTAACTCATCTTTTCTAGATACCCAGAGTTGCAGTTGCCAATTGAATATTCTATATACATCCGTTTCGAGGACATAAATAAAAAACGACCTGTTCCAATTGTTAATTATTGAGCACGAATGCATGAACATAGCTTCATTAGTCATATCTATGGTAGGAAATAATCGGGTTTACGATTATTTTATGCCGGTCACATCCATTTATATGCAAAGGTAATGGTATCGAATACGTTACGTTTATTATCAAATTATGTTATTCGTTTCAAGTTATACCTTATACGTAATATGTTTACGATCGCAAAGTACGGACCACCTACCAATGGAGTCGGATAAGCATTTTCGTATTAGATTACGTTTAAAGCAAAGGCAGAAAATCTCGCTGCGATAACAAATTGACGGCTATAATCCGTGATTTCTTATCAATCTCTCGTAAGTGCCTCGACCTTGTCCTTGGCCTTTCAATTAAACGCGTTTCTAACACGCGAATCTGTTCGTTGGACACTCCCTAATCTTGTTGTTTTTCATTGGGAATCCATTAATGTGCTCCAATTGTGACAGGAATGGAGCTAAGCGCGAAAATCCAATACCGAAGCCAATTTATTGCGTACGGAACTGGAGTGAAATAGGATGGAAATGAAATAACCTTCGGAGACAATTGCAATTTAATATGGTAATGAAGTTGATGCCGATTCACGTTGTTATCACGTTAATGGAATGTACGCTGCATCGTTAATGTATTTGGAATAAAGGTATTTAGTTACTACAATGATTTCAATGCTCCAAAATTCAAATCAAATTGAAGAATAAACCGGCCAAAAACTTTGAGTAAATCCAGTTTAATTTATTTGTTTCGTCCTATATACAATAACTTCAGTCTTTGTCAAGCAACAGAACAATTATAACATGTATAAACAACAGAAGTACATGTCGTAATAAATCGGTCAATTGATCAATTGTTTATCTAAAGATCAGCATTATTGTATATCGTAAGTCATCTGATGTGAAATAAACTGAATTTAAATCTCAGTTTTTCTCCGTTTTATTCTTTAATTTGGTATTTAGACATGATCATGAATTGAGTTACACAATTGGGTTCAACTGTTCGATATACCAATTGTTTGTTCATCTAATGAATTTTTTTACATCTCATTCTGCCTAAGGAACTCCGGGGAACTCCACATGACATCATTGCAGTAATTCTTAAATATAAATTTCTTTTATAAGGTAGGAATTTATTTTATGCAAATCTGTGAAGTGTATTTTAATGTTTTCGACATCTAGTACTAGACCCTAGACTATCCTGCTGATTTTTCTCTGTCGCCTTGGAGGTCTTCATCATATGTGTAAATTGTACTTTTCGAAAATACAGCCAATCAAAATTAAATAGCATTATTTAAGAGCTTTTGCTGAGTTTTGTTTTTCAAGAACTCAGGACAACATTGTTTAAGATATCCAATCCAAAAAAATTGTGAATTAAAATAAAACGCAGCTTATTAGTCAACTCTTGACGAATACAGCCAATACTTTCAGTACACTGTAGCTGTAGATGGTTATGGATTAATAAATTTTAAACATAAAACGTTTTTTCTTAGTGATAATTTACATTAAAAAACTTTTTGACAATATTTTTAAAATCCTTTAGCAGACAACCCTACTTCATGGGGTTGCATTAAAAATACACTTCTAGTCTAACATCATTTTAGAAACGTTCTACGTGCGCCCATTAAGAAAGTAAATAGCAATTGTTCAAATAATTCCGACCTTGCCACAATTTTTTCGATACGCTCTTAAAAGACATATCAGGCAAACTGTTATAGCGAATGACTTATATTCCACAGGAATAAAGTTTCAAAAACACGTTGTCGCTTTTGTTTGCTCCGAAAGATATTGAAGGAGGACGTATGGGGAGAAATGCATTGTGTATGTGTCAAACGCTTCTTGCATGTTACTTTGCTACTGGCTTCTACGCTAGTCGATAATACCTTGTTTACTCACGGGTCGTTTCATATCATGACGAGGTAATATTGGTTAGAATCGTGAAGGAAACCGCGACAAAATCCATTAAGTGGTTTCATTTGACGATGCCGAATATTACCGTCGCGTATGAGTAATATAGGAAATTGGAAAATCGGGATGACCCAGATACTGCGAATCTAAATAAACTTAAGGAAATAAACGCGAAAAATGAAATTATTTGGTCTAGAGCAGCTTCCAGCTTTTCAAAATATAATTGTGTAATTTCATAGCAAGTGAACAATTTTTGGCGCTTTATGGAGATGTTTGGTGACAGAGTGATTGATAATTAATCAACCTGTCCCCCAAGATGAAACCTGGGCCCATTATTTTGTCTCTGAGTGAGAGGTCAGCCAATAACAGCAACCGCGGTATAAAATGTGAAAATAGCAAAACTAATAAGCCAATCAGAAAATTGGCGAAGAAAAAATTAACATCGTATTTAAAACGGTAGAAGGAAAATAAGTGAGACGGTACACAAACATCCCTGGAATATCAGCAGTTTTAAGGAATGGATTAAAAGATCTTGAATAATAGAATCAAAAGCGAAGAATGTAGAAAGTAGTTAAGAACAAAATCGTCAAAGAAAAGACTTGGACTATGTCCATTGCCACGGGAGGCTAGTAATGAAAATGGCAATGCCAAATTGCAAAACAAGAATATTTATCAAACCATGTGATGCTAATAGGTAATAGGTACATTTTTTTCCAACATATATCCAACAATAATCAGATCATTGAAGCATCAATTATTTGGAGCCTACTGGCGATTTTCTAAAATAAACTTCACGAGTATAAATACGAAAACATTCTCCAGCGGTAAATGGTCATTTCGAGCTTGTACATACGCCAATGTTGTGTAACGTAATGTAGACATGTGCGAAAGCTCACAAACAAGAACTGGCATCGTTGTTTCCCGCAGTGAAAATTTATTACTTTTTACATATTTATACACACCGAATTTTACAACTGTCTATAGATACCTTTAGTTCTAGATTTTTTACGTAAATAAAACAAGCTGCACGCTTTTGCCAAAGTTTACATATGTTGAACTGTTTTCGATCGGTTTTATAATTTTCGACCTAAAACGATGAAATTTAAAACTGGGGAAAATTTAATTTTCAGCCAATAGCAATAAATATTAGAATAATATTTACTGTTTCATTGTAACGTGCATCTTTGGTATAAAATCACTGATACATTTCATTCGAAGCATAACATAGTATTTTGAAGGGATTACCCAAATGTGTATATCCTTGTTTGTATTTTTGTTATAGTTTCGTAATGATTATCAAATCTACGTGGATTGGAACACAAGTACTATGATGTTTCGAGAGATCAAGGCGGATAAACTGGCTAAAAACATAGCGAATAGACCCTTCGTTCGTCCAAACCACTATTGTGGTCTTCAGAAGAAGGGCTTAACAGGAAATCAAGATATTTGAGGAAGATCAAAGAGTCTCGTACTGACAAAGTACACTAGAACAAAAACAGGCGAAAGCATTCACACCAGCTTTGTCAAAGACGACAGAAATAATATAATTTTTAAGCAAAAGGAATCTCAGGTTACTGGCGCGCTTATTGACAAAGCACACCGTCCTTATATACCACCCATAAAAACCAGAAAGAGCTGATGGTCAATTACGCTCTGTATGTCAAGAAGATCCGGGGACAGCAGAATATAATTCTAACCAAATATGCTGCCATCCGTCACAGATAACCAACGTTTCGGTAGGGTACTCCTAGCATCTGCTGAATTGAAGAAGGAAGATGCTAAAGTTAAGGTTTAATGAAACACTCCAACTGTTCTAGCATATAATAATGATAGCAAGGACTGTGGCGTATTAAGGCAAACGACACAAAAGTATCGGCACCTTAATTAATCCAGAATTGATGATCCTTCGGTCACCGGTTTTGAATTGGGATCCCATGTATCCTCGAAACGGACATCGCGGATTAACTAATTTATTAAACTTGTGTGGTGCGGAGGGAGCCGATACTTTTGTGTTGTTTGCCGTATGTTAGTGTATTATGACAATAGATCCATTTAAGTCACAGTGACCTGATCCATTTCAGTAATGATAACAGTAATAGCATTTATTTATTATTAACCCAATGATAAGTAAATGTAGCTAAACACTGTAATTGCTCCTCATTTCATTGCGTAGATGGCAGTACCCAACTGCATGGAATCAGAAAGTTTATAGTCGGTAATAAACATGCCAGAACTACCATCAGACCATGTAATAAAGAAAAATAATTTCAATAATAGGCGATAAAAGGAAATCAAGTTTAATTAAAATAAAAAAGTAACGTAAACAAAATCATGATAACAATAATCGAAACTAAAAAAGAAAATAGCTGTGGAAGAAACTAAACAACTAATACTATATAGAACAGGCATAAAAAAAATCCTCAGAAAACGAATTAGGGAGAATATGGAGAACAAAGCTAAAGATGAAACATGTACAACCATGCACATTAACGACCAACTCGCGTGCAGGGCGCAGAAGGTGTGAA
The DNA here is from genome assembly GCA_902654985.2 of Oryctes borbonicus. Taxonomy (NCBI): domain Eukaryota; kingdom Metazoa; phylum Arthropoda; class Insecta; order Coleoptera; family Scarabaeidae; genus Oryctes; species Oryctes borbonicus. Next base: position 3,000,747 of record LR736858.1, read on the forward strand.
GTCCGCGCGACTCTGTACGAGCGTCTATGCTAAATGATAGAGGTAGTCGTTGATCCGCAATATGGCAATAACCATACCAACTGGTTCAAAAGTGAGCAACGAGTACGAGCACTTTACAAGCTCACTGTACTCATCAACTTTTGTCAATTCTATAACAAAAGCAATATCAACCGAAAACATTCTTACCTTCTCCAATATTTGAATGGCACACATAGATATAATACTTCTCTTATCTCAACATTAATTTAGTCAATTATAATCATTTGTATTGAAAATTAATTCAGAACATAAATATTAAATAAAAGATTATCAGTGATGAGTGTAGAAGTGGAGTATAAGCAAATTATTTAACTAACTTTAACGGCGTTAACTTCGTTAATTCAAATTATCTTGCTGCAGTGAGATTAAAAGAAAAATATACGATTCCTTTCTTTTTTTAGTATACTACATCTATTAATACTTCCCATACTACCTTCTCTCAGTGTGTTTCGATCATGAATTCCTACAATGCGTTAATTGACGACGTAGTAAGCGAAGCATGCTATCAAATTATTTAAGTAAGGACGGCCATTTATTCCCCTAGATCCAAATATGACTGCATCGATGCTTTACGAGAATAGAAACGATTATCTAAATTGGATCCTGGATTTGCTTAGTCGAAAGGTAGACATTATCTTTACCGAGTGTCGCCAGATAATTTATGTAGTAATAGCCGGCAAGTGCTTTGATAATAATCGACCTGGTTAAATGAGTAAATCGTGTTAGATGGAGCGCGCGAGGTACCTTACCAACGTAAGCAAATAAACACGAAAGTAGTGTAAGTAGGGATTTCGTGGTGATAGATCTCAGGACGATAAAGTTAATTAAAACGGTATTTTATAGCATGCAAATGGATTGGCGGTTTTAAATACCGTCTTGCAGGAAGAATTGTAAATACGCTTCAGTAGTTCTTTATGAGCGTCTCGCATTTCGTTGCTGTATCAAGATGAAACGGCAATGGTGACGTCAGTAGTCTCCTACTTCAAGATAATATCATATTGTAGATCACTCATTCAATTGAATTTTAAAAGAAATCACTTTTGCCCAAATATAGGAGACCTCGCGTGTTTACCTATATCAATATTAACAAGGATATTTGAACGGTCAATGAACATAATGAAACACACTACTATAGATGAAAAATCGGTTGGATTCAGAGGCCGATACCCCTTCAAAATGTATATCCTGTCCAAACCGAACAAATACTGGATGAAACTGCAACGAAAAAACATCTTTTGTGTTCGACGGAAAAGTTTATACGGATAAGAGATCTACGCCATAAAACATGCCGATGGCTTAGTATTACTGTGAAAAACTTAACTTACTTTTTCTGTTCATGGAACCTACAGGAACTTAACTATGGATACTTGACTCGCATCCATAGATACAGCCATGAATCTTTTAGAAAAGAAAATTTCAGTAGTTAGCAGTCCTAAAAAAAATTAAAGAAAGATTCCTGCATTATTCGTAAACATCAAGAACAGAGAGCCAAACTCTGCAAAGTTCCGCTACAGTGGATATCTTTCCCTCTTCTCGTATTGCCCCCTAGTTAGTCAGTTTTGTAACTCCACCAAACGAGGTGTTGATACGTTAGACCAGTTATGTCTTTCAAATTCATGTACGAGGAAAGCTAGCCGTTGGCCTCTGAGCTTATTTTATAACTTACCAGACGTAACTGGATACAACTCTGCTGTTGAAAGGAAAAGCTGCAGATGATAAAGAAATATTTCAGAACCGAAGATCTTACCCAAAAGAAAATGGCCTTGGACCTTATTAGACGACGAATGTTAAGACATTTGGGAGAGCCAACCTTAAGGGAGCTCCTGTAACCGTTGGCCGTATTTTAAATGGTTGAAGAAACCCGAGGGAGACTAGGATGCACAACGGGACAAGGTTCTTTCTATCCCAGAGCTCAAGATCGAAAATTCCGTGTTAAGTGTACCATTTGTAATAAATTTATATATCTGGAACATCAAGAAAAAGAGTGATATTAATGATATTCACTCAGAAACAAAATGCAATAGCGTATCATTATATATATAAGCAATGCTGCGCAAAGCTGTGTTGACAATTTGACGTCCTTAGGAATTACCTCCGATTGCAAGGTTAATTTTACGGAAAATATGGGACTGAAGGTTTTGACATGAAAAAGCTGAATACGTGTTGGGTGCTGAGCCGAAAATGCAATCGAATAAACATTTCCACAGTCCTGCTGAAGCAGTTTAAGCGAAATGAATTTGAGTTTTGGGGTCGATTAATAGCTGTAGATGAAACTCAGATAGATTAGTATACTCCTGAAACCAAGGTGCGATCAAATCAGCGGGCTGCGAAGTGTGAATCGGCTCCTAAAAAGGCAAAGACTAATTGATAAACTGACTGCAGAAATTGCGAAAAAACAAACCGCATTCGAGGGAAAATAAAAGCCATTTGGGCGGATTAAACGAATGACGGCATCGCTGGGAAAAGCGTATTAAAGATACCGTTGAGAAATAAAACTGAATTTAACAAAAAAATACTTGCTTTTGGGTTTAGACTACTCTCCTAAATAAGAGATGAACGTTTATCGGTGGCACCTTCGTTCCCGTTCTCACCATATCTCACTCTAATAGTTATACTGAAAAACATCGCAATGATTACTTTAGTTTGCGTCATAGCAACTGCATACATAGGATATATGTAATGGGTATCTGTGTTCGAAGACGATATCTAGATCCGTTCTAAAAGTGCTTGGGAAGTGTTTATCTAAATAATAGCTGTTTACATTGCCGTAACATAGAAGGTGGAGTGCATTAACACTATGACGTATTCGAAGCTGATATTTCCGACATCCACACCTTTTACTAGAAGGAGCGCAATACACTTTTCCGCTAAACAAAAGGAACATAACGACAAGGTAAACACCACAATAGAGCTGAGACGTAATACGTAATGGGAATGGTTATTTTTTAAATATTTAAATTTTGCGTTGGTTTTATTTTCATGCTCTTTCGACTTAGCCAAAACTTATTTATGTTATATAATATTTACCTTGTCTAGTGTAAATTTAAAATGGGAATTGTTGAGAGACCAGGATTTGCATCTTTCAAGTTCGAAACAGAACTTGCTACGAAAATTGCAGCTTTATTTGCTGAGTATACAAACTATAGCATTACGTTGACCGAGGTAAAGCTAAGTATGATCCCGAGAGCATCAGCTTAGCGATATCTTCTGATAGTAAAGTTTAAATCTAGATTATAAACTAGGCAATCATATCACACTCAACATAATGTCTTAATCAATATTTCTCTTTGTTGCAAAGATAAGAACCAGAATTTTAACCATTCTACTTAGGTGTCTTGCAAAAAGTATCAACCAGAATTAAGGTGAAGTCTACATTACACATTATTACGGCCAGTTAAGTTATTTTGGCTTAAAAGATGTTCTAGCAATGTTGTATAGAATAAAAAAAAAGAGAATGTATGAAGTGTAAAGTAGCAGATTTTTGCGCGCTAAAAGGTTCCTGATCTTATAAAGCAATATCATAGTATTTAGATATAATTAACATCTGCGTAATGCTCAACTATTCTTTAAGATAAACATGATGACATAAATGAATATTTTACTGAAAGGGAAATATAACCAGTAAGAGGGATCTTAACTGGGAGGCTAGATCTAAAATCTAAGAAGGTTGATTTGGTGACACCTATGAATCTAAACAATTAAGTAACATGGTCGTATAAAAATATATGAAGATAATATTGTAAAATTTGTCGATTTTCGAAGAACAATAAAAAATACGCAATTGCCAAATATAGGCAAACAATTCTGTTTGTGCTAATGATACTTTTCTCAAAACTAGATTTACACCACAAGAAACTAAAACAAAATAACATATACAGGTAGCAAGTGTTAGCGCCACGTTTTCAAACTTCCAACTATATATTTTCAAAATATATAGTTGGAAAAATAACCAACCACCGGACTTTCTACAAATGTAAACTGTTAATGAAAACATGTATGATCATTGACATATACGTAATCTGCTAGAGCGTGCAAAGCTTAAACATAACATCAACGGGTTTGAGTTACTAAACACGTCAAAGTTACGTAATTAATTTGCAATGTAAGCACGCTGCACGTGTACGAAATGAGCAGAATTATCAATCATATAAAAGTCGACGTGTGTTTCAATACTTGGGAAGTTATTGTTTATTGGAAGTTACTGAAAATGATCCTAAGCTGCTGTTCATTATTTATAAACAACAATAAATGCATACTACTTCAATTGGCATTTATTTCTTGGTATATCTCTATGAAAAGTTGTTTTTTCGACAAATTTGGTATTGATTGTATAACATTCATCAATAATAATATCCATTTATTAAAATAACAAGATATATAGTACATCCAAAACAAAAGAATCATGATCAGTTAAAATTAACTGTTCTACCCCTGGAACTACATACCCGAAACAACACACGAACAAGCACAAATTTAAAACTAGTACACAAAATTACATAAACATGAAGTGCAGAAGATAATATATTTTAACTCATCTATCTACCCATTCATATCAACCTAGTTATGGCTTGGAAAAAGAAAATCGATAATGTAGTCATTGCTTCCCAAGAAAGATGGCTTTCAATCTCGCTTTAAACACCTCTATCGATAGACCTCCAAGTTGGTAACGCAAGGTATTATAAATTTGAACAATATTAGATCTGGTGTATAATAGCAGTGTGGTATATGCATGGAGAGAGCAAGTGTGGAAGCCGAAAATTGAGGTTATGCACGTCCGTTCTAAATGAAATTTTGCGGTAAAGATATTGAGGTGTTTTTCGGGCAACTACTTGATGCGACAGTACAACACACCGAAATAGTTTACAATACATTATATTTAACCAGCTCGAACATGTTAAGGTTTCGTGGTCTTGTAATAAATAAATTGAAAAGAAGCGTTTTATGTCTCCTAAATGCGATAGCTGTCTAAATATGCGCCGTAGGAAGGACTCAGTGCATTATAGAATATTTTTTTTCGGTTTCACATCAATTTAATAGTAGTAAGCCAGTCCAACTAACATGCATCCTAAACCTCAAGCCCCATCAAATGTAGTACCCAGCATTTGCTTGGTTGATGATAATTAGTGGAAAATTATCCAATGAAAGCATAACTCTATCCGATATTGCTAGTCAAGCGGCTAGTCTACCCAACAATACAACCTTTTTTCAATTTAGCCAAAGTAAGTGTTTTGCAAAAAATCTAAATCAGAATTAATTTGCTTAACAATGCAGATCACATATCGCAAAAGAGTTAGAGTAGGATATCATTAGTATTAAGGTAAGCAATAGCTGGAAGACGAGTATTTAATTTTGCGAATATATCCTTGCGAAATTACATTTATTAACAATTTATTCGTATGCTGAGCAATAGTAGTGTCCCTGTCTGTATTGACAAAGTATCTCCAGAGGTCTAAGGTACCCTTCAGGTTTTTAACAGACGCACAGAGGCGAAATCTCACGAAGTCTTAGGCAAAATTTCCTCTCATCTCCTCTACCGTCTTTCTCTCTTTTCAACCCTATCCCTCTTATTCTCCCTATCCATGTCTTCCTTTTTTTAACATTGATAGTGTCAGAATTTGAATTATGACTCTTCACTTTCTGTCAGTTCTACTTAAACTTCTTCTCCTACCTCGTTTTCACCGTCACATGGACCGTTTCTTTCAGCCTTTCTTCTAGGAGTGATGATTTTTTGTGATTTGCATACATACATAATGCACTAATCCCAAAAAGCACGCATTGGTCAAGTAGCTTTTCTTGACAATTTATTTTTTTCAAGTGCTTCTCTTCTTCAATTATAGTAACGAATAACATTCATTCATACAACCATTTCTGTACTTTTATAATATATAAGAGATCTGGCACGGTTGTTGGTTACATGTTTTGAACACACTGCAACCTCACATCCTCCCTAAATCAAAGAATTTTGTGGACATTCAATCCATGGTCCTACTTTTTGAATACGTTTGTTGCGTGGCGATCGAATTGATGTGGGAAAATTTTGAATTCAACTTTAAATTTGACATGTTTCACGCAAACCTTGCGAAACTTCAGCGAAACCCCAGAATATAAAATGCAGTTGCAATAAAACACATCCTGGAACATGTTTTTCACCAGCGCAAGCTACTACTTGATTACAGATGTCACGAATTATCAGCACTCACACACAAATGATAAAGTTTCGAATTCCACGTATTTTAACGAAATGATCTATAAAGTTGAAAGCGTAAATTTTATACGATGCTACATTATGACGATATAAATCTCGGCAGAAGACCGAATAAAGGATTTAGCATCATTTGTAGCCGTACGCAAGAGATCCGCTGACGTGACTTGTATTCTTCTTATTTTCCCCTCTGGTTAAGTACGTTGTAAAAACAGGAAACTTTTACGTTAACGTCAATGTTATAAATTCTTCGGAATTAATATAAAAGTTTTTCCGAGATAAGAAATTGTTGAAAATAACTTTACCTATAACCGAAACTTGACATGAATTTATAAAGAATACCTATCAGTTTTCTGAGTGAATCCTAGATGGTTTTTTTAGTTTTCTATAGGATAGTTATATAAATTTAAAAGAACGCTTCTATCTGGTACCAATATCTTTTGATCATTACAGTTCTTTTGCTAGCGCAAAGAAAGGGGGAAAGAATAAAAAGTAAAGCGCGAAAAGAATTGAATTTCTTCTATGACCGAAGGTCTCATCTGCTACCACGAATTAGCTACGTGATTAAAGGGATAAAGCGGGACACGCTGCTGCAATAAAAGAGAATTAATGGTTCAATTAGGTTTGAAAAATGGTCTACTATTCACTCCATAGGCTATTGGACCTTTTTCTCGTCGTTAACATTATCTTTGCCTTACTTGTGTCTCTTATATAGACTCAAACCACGTTGCAGAAGAACATACCTACAACTTCTAACATCTATCGTAGAATACCGGAATTATAACGTTTACTTCGATAACTGTGAGATACGAATATTAACAATGTTCCAATATTATAGTCATGGAAATTATCTCCTCCTGCATGTTTACTTACAAGAGTGCAACACGTCAAAAGGAATATGCAAATAAGGAATTTTATTTGAATAACAAACTCATCAGCGCGTAGTTCTTAAGGTTAACATTCCTGATACCTAGCAGATTCTACAGCTTGCAATTGCAGTATACAATATGTCACTAAAATAATATTGAATTATATAGTTTCATGCACTAATCAAAGACACATAGCTATCCTACATAGCGGTCCTAAGCTTTTACAAACCACCACTGGATGGCTTTATTGACATATGACATTTGACTGTTGTTGTAAAAGTGGACATTTATTATTGTTGAAGCAGTGACAGCAGTATGTCGTCGGCTGAGTAGTTTCCTTGCAGTGAGCATTTAAAAGGAAGCAATGTTGTGAAAAAATGGAACTTTCACGTAAAGGTTGCTGGGTGATTTGCTAGAACTGCTAGAAGTAAAACCCTAACACAACAACAGTGCCTCGAATTGCTTCGTTTAGATCTTACTAATGAGGTACCATCAGAAAAGACCACAACAAAAGTCTGCAGAATATCATCGTGGTCGTACTTCCATCGGTGATGAATTTTGTGGGGTTCGATCAAAGTCGGATGTTTCAATAAACATCAATGCTCTGCGCAACATGATTGAAAGGGATAAGCATGTGACTTACCGCGAGATAGAGCTATCGTTGGGCATACCGAAGACTGCAGTATATTCCGTTTTGCGGGAATATTTAGTTGTGTTCCCGATGGATTCCGTGGTTAAATTTATACCGAACTACTCAAGTCACTACGTAAATATATGAAACGGAAAATACTGCTTGAAGCATGATTAACGCACACCCCACTTATATTCTTTTTTAATATTTACGTGAGCACTACGGTATATTTTGGAAAACAAGAAAAGGAGGTTCATTCAAATAATCTAAAAACTATGATTTACATTAAAAAGGAATAAAAGTTTGTCATAATCCAAGACTTCATTAACCCGTTGAATTTGAGAATTTACCCATTCTCCAATTAATTTATCTTGCAAACACACATCGAGAATATATTTTCTTCTATATCTAATAGTTACCGAGTAACTATACTTTTATATATAATGCAGTTAATTGCTAATTTAATTAATTAATCCGAAACAGCTGTTTCGAGGATGCCCGAGGATAACCGAATGTGGGGCAGAGTGTGCCGACTCGTTTGTGTTTTGTTTATTTGCCAGGCTACCCCACAGTCCTTGCTATCATTATTCATTATTTATATCCGATTAATTTATCATATCACTTATTTTCTGCAGCTACTTATTTATTTCCTGACTTTTTTCAAATTTAATCATCTTCATCCTTTAATTTCACACTTCCCTTATGCAGTTTTTGCAATTTTCATAATTTTTGACCAACCGTTATTTTGATATACATACATCTAAGCTTCTGAGATTTCGTTATGCTTGGTGATCTAGATCATTCCATTTATAAACTTGTGTGAAATCTTCAATTGGTTTAATTCCACCGTTAGCACGGCGTTTAATATTTGAAGTAGTAGAGGAAGAGACGATGCTTCTAGATTTTTTGTCTTGTGGCTGGTTGCCTTTTTGAAGCACTCGATAATACTAAACATATTCAGGATCTACCGCTGGCACTTGATTCGAAACCATTTTTAACTAAAAAATGATTGCAGCGATACAAACATTCTTTTTAAATTTCTAAAAAAATAGGGATATCAATTTTCTTAGTTGCTTTATGCCCAAGAATATTTCCATTTCAGACAAATAATTAGAAGCTTTAGATGCTAATCTTATAAATAACTTTTGGTGTATAAAATAAGTTGAAAAGTTTCAATATAAAGATAATTAATACATATTGACATTACCTAAGTGAACACCACCACATGTTGCCCTAACTCCTTTCGTGGATATATTATACACATATGGCGTGAACGAGAATGAATCGGATTTCATCGAGCAACTCGTAAGCTAACGAAAACAATTTTAAGTGCGTAACGAAGAACAAAGAACGGGTAATTCCTTTGCCTAAGAACAGTTGGCGATTTTGGCAATTTTCCACAGGATGCTGATTGCAATATAAACTAATTTTATGTGAATTCTACAAACAAAGACAAATATTTGTTGCATTGCTGTACGTGTGGCTCTAAGTATTTTATAAATAAATGCTTGAATCATCCCTAATGTATTTACTGATTGAGCTACCTAAATCACACATAACTATGACAAAAACAAATACAGGAAGGTAATTATTCCTGTATCAGGTTTAATTGGATTGGATTGTAGATAAATGGTGAGTATCTATGTAGCGTTTTACTCAAATAGAGCTGTGACAAGATGTCGCAATCTTTTGGTTCATTCCCCTTTCGCTATTGTGCAAGATGCAATTGTAAAGATATAAAAGTAAGTATATCTTTTTATTATATATATATTTATAAAAACAAGAACAAATTCTTGTTTTTACAACTTGTTTTTAAAAGTTTTTATTCCTAATGGATCAACATTTAAACGGTTGTCTATCTCCAGAGTGACCAAAACGTCCTCAACACACTAAGCCACTTTGTAGTCATTAGGAACATAGGTTTAACAACAAAATCAGAAGTGAATGGTTGGAACTGAAAGAAGCGGTCTTTATTTCATAAAAGCTCTGTTTAATAAATTGGGCGGCCGGTTTTCTAATTCAAGGTAACATATCTTTAAATCATAATTAAAGGCAAAAGTATCAGAAGTAGTCATAAACCTGATTCACACCAACCCCGCTTCTCGTCAAATCACTATTGATAATTGTCAAGAAGTAAAAGTAAAACTGTATAAGATGGACAGAACAAACACATAAAAACATCGTTAAATTTGTCAATTGAATTAAGATTCTATCTAGCCATCGTGTTTTAGAATCCTCAGGATTATCTACAAAAGTAATCGGAGTTGTTACACTTCGCGTCGGTTTCTAGTTCGACCACTATTTACGTAAGGAAGTAATTTTGGTACTATAAAAACAGATTAGCCGCACTTTGACGATAGCTTTCCCTCTAGAATAACGAAGTTCTCGAAATTGGGATCCGCTCGTTAGAAAACAACAAACAACGAACCAGTATGTCCGTTAGTGATAAATTGAAGTCAGGTACGTTCGTTCTTGCGAAAGCCACAATTCGTGTTCTTACACAAGTTTTGGTCCAGTCGGTCAGCTTAAAACTTCTATCTACTTGGCTTCTACTCGCTTAAACTATCAATTCTGAACTAAAAGGTTTTTGTGTACGCTGATATGGGAAATTTATAGGTTACTTGAAAAAACGATATGTAGTTAGATGTAGAGTAAGCTAAATCTTTTCCAGTCATTAATAGTTTTTGTTATCTACAGTATTACGTTGGTCGGAGACACATAATATATCAGGTGATTTGTTTACATGTAATCACTGAAAAGGTAGGTAATTTTAATTGGAACATTCGCAAATTGGAACAATAAATCCAAGCTGGTTACTTAAAAAAATAATATAGAGGTTTATATAATTATCGTATTTCCGTTTTAGTTTTTGCACTTCCGTTTACTTGATAGCTTTTTTAATTGCTCATACACCCTACTTACAACGTTACGATTTAACAAATGAACGGACATTACAGTGGCTGTTTGTTGGAAATGCCTCCATGTAAATGGTTTACATTAGATTCGTTCCAGCCACGATTCTATGACGGTCCGTTACATACACAAAAATCGTGTTCCAACCAGCCAATGTACCGTACACTGTACGATAACGAAAGCTTCCCAATCAACATTACTGTATCGGGATCGGTAATTGTACCGTCTACTACTGTACATGGTTGAAGGCAGGAATCGTTTAGATTGACATGCGCAGTGCAGATTTCCGTCATTTATTATGTCATTTTTAGTAATATTAAAATAAAAATCTAGAAAATTAAAATCACAATAATTGTTTGAAATACACAAAAAATTACTTAAAAGTGCAATTTTCTTCAATTTGGCAATATATAATTCACGAATAGCAAGAAATACAACTTTACAGCTAGCAAAGAAAGCATTCCAACCAGCCGTTAACTTATTCTCAGCCAGTAATAAAGCGGTACGCGTACAGTAAATCGGTGATTGGAACGAACCTTTCATTGGATCTTTTAATAGAATAGCTATCAAGCGTGTATATATCTATTTACGTTCATTTACGTCTTTTGTACAAAAAAAACCCACGTTTTGGGAAATGCTTCGTTCAGAATATGACGAACTTCTAAGGTAACACATGCTGGAGCTCCGTCCTGTTGAAACCACACTTGTCTAAAACTAGCACCAGCTGTATTCTCTAGGGTTGGCACATTCTTGTTCTAAATTTCTGAAATTTACACTTTCCTCTAAAAAAAATGGTCCAATAACCTTAGTACCAACCACATCAACCTGGACATTCACTTTGTGAGGTCTTTTACTATACTACACACGCATCCAATGTCGCTTTTCTACATTCCAATATCGCAAATTTTGTTTGTTGTTTTTGTGTTATTAATACCCAATCCTACCCGAAGTTTGCCGAATCCAGCGGTGTTCCAACCTCAGGTAGGGACTTTCAATCTGGTACTAACCGAAGTCATTAAGTGTAATGCTAGTAGGTTCGTCTGAAAAATAAATATGATACTGAAATTTCATCATAGTTCCGCAAAATGAAATTCTGCGGTTAGTATCAACTTGAGACAACTCTTGCATTAGGCATATTTTTTTGCGGTTTGAATTGATTTCCTTTTAATATGCGATGAACCGAAGAATGATATTTTCTCGGGCTGCCTTTTGGGGTGAAGTTACGGAATTTTCTTCATTTGTGGCAGATTTTGGACAATCCTCACTGAGCCTTGATTGCTCAAATCGTTGTCCTACAAACCAAAGATCTTCAAATAGACGCACTATTATTATTATAGCGGGACACAAAGCTTTTAATTTTTTTTTAAAGTAACGAATAAATCTATTCTATAGTAGTCCTTTCAACTTTTCAATGGGATTTCTAGAGGAAAACAAGGAAAATGTATTACTTACTCGTTTCACGATAAAACCCGGCAAACTCGATACTCTTACGAATAAGAACAATTACTAGTTTGGATAGTATAAGCCGATGTTTCATTTTAATTGCATGCAACAAAGCAAAACTACATTCGGATATTTAGCAATTCTAATTTTTAATGTAAATAATTGCGAGCTAATTAACGCGGACGTCGAGCGTTTCTGGATATTTACATATCCCGCACTCTGTAATGGTAACCCCCCACTTCTATATAGATGCATGTATGTATACAGGTTATTTCACGAAACCCGTTAATCAGAAGTTTTAGTGGTGTTATCATGAATAGAAACTCTGAAATTTTGGAATATGACTTAAAATATTTTCACATACGAAATTCTTCCGGTTGAACCGGAAGTGGTTACCAATTTTCTTATTTTAACCACAATACATCGCATGTAAATAACTTGTATTAGGGCATCACACCACTGAAGTCAACCGTTTTCGAGACATTTAAAATTTTCGCATTTGTTGAAATTAAATACTTGAGAACGTAATAGGGATTAAAGTATTTACATTTGTGAAACGAAACGGAAGGTAATGCATACCACACCTTATTGTTACCGTTACTAAATTTTATATCATGAACATCCTGTAAAGAATCCTGTATAGAGTAGTGATATTTTGGCATGTAAAAATATAATTATTCCCTATGTTGCATATTTCATGCTCAACGAAATCCCTCTGACATATTTGGATTTACCGCGTGTATGCCTCCGGTGCAGACATCGAGCAGCTTTTCGTAATCGTAAAAGGCGTAGAGGCTATTCATCACAGTATTTTCCTGGATGAATAAGCGGGCGACTAATACGTAATAACGTATGTGCTTGACGACCCTTTTTTTTGTCGAGAACAACAAGAAATGGCGCTGCCCGATTACGTGGCTGTGGTATTTAGTTTAATTTCATTTTCCTAAATGACTGATGTGTTTCATGAAAAATGATCGCCCCAAATCGGGATTGTTTGTGTAATATGCTTTGTGATAAAATCGCGTTTAAATCCTGTCAGCTGATAGGATTCATAAATCAAGCCAAAACAGCTTAGAGTGAAGACATAATTGTATTAGGAAGATTTTCATGTTTATTCTAAGGCATTCGGTGTATACACTGCTCAACTAATTTCAACTGTCAGTCAAGAAAACGTGGAAATACGGTCAATGAGAGTGTCTTACAATTGTAAAGTGATTTGCAATAAAATGGGCAATTTTAAATAAGCCGCCCTAAAGTTTTGTTTTTTTTTAATTTATGTACAATACATGTTGCATTGTGGCAGGAATGTTAAAATCCTTTTCTTAATATGCATTAATTTACAGCGTGAGACATTGAGGAAATAACCTTATTTACCGTAGAAAAGGCATAAACCTCATGTTATGTGTTGATAAACTAGCTTTTATGTTTATTTGTGCATATTTTATCGCCTCGTTAACCCAGAAAACAGTGTTATGGTGGAGGGTTTGATAAACCCGGATTCAAAGAAAAGTAAAGAAGTGCTATGTAGGATAAATAATTGAAGTACTGCCAACTGATAATTGTTCTCACTATTATTTTAAATTAGGTGATTGTCAGATAAAAAAACTTGCCAAAGCTAAAAATATTTAAACAGGGAAATATTCATTCAATTTTTCTAAAAAAGCACATTATCAATGTGTTCAATTGTCTAAACTTTTAATCTGTTTTTTATGTAGGTTCCTAAAGAATTTATTAAAATTTTTTAAAGAGAATGTGATGTTATTTTTAGACCTGAAAACTTTAAATAAATGTTTTTGCTCAATATGTGCCTTTACATCAATTTTAACTTGCAACAATGCGGTTTCTTTTTTAATGCGTAGGTATATATTTAAAACAATTTTATTTTTTACGGAAATTTAAAATACACTGTGACGTGGATTCCGGTGCAGTTATCTTGATTTTATGGCCAGCTCTTTTTTCAAGATGCATTTGTATGCCAAAAGTGTTGCATGACGCCATTTATATTAATAAATGATCGCCCATCTATGAACTCTAATTTCGTTTGGATTTTAATGAGAGGGCTTTCCTGTTTACATACAATACAATATATAATTATAGAACATTTTTGCGATTGGAACTGCAACGAAATATTACATTGTCTTGTAACAGCATCCATGGCTTCTTTTCTAGGGCAACCTAGATTCCCACTGCAGTAACAATGTATTTTTACAAGAACGGTATTTACAGAAATTGATTATGTCTCACACAAAGTGAATATATATATTTTTCGTGTAATTAAAGATTACTTACTATTTGAAAAATCGACTTTTGCTATCATTGTCGATACCAAATTCGATTCGAAAATTTAAAGACCGTGTACAGTGTTTTCAATCTATTAACACAACTATTAATAACACGGACCTTCTACATTAATTTAACGAAACAACTCTTCCATAACCAACATACTTTATAACAAAAAAGTAATTAAAATTAATTCTCTTTTAGAAAAAAATTGATTTTCATGGAAAATGGAATTTCAAGAAGAATGTACATTTATGATACATTAATTCCGTTTAAAATAAGAAGGTTTATGATTACTTCCGGAATTACCGGAGGTTTGTTGATGTTCGATAAATTGAGAAGAACGCAAAATACAAGTTTCAATTTCTTGAAACCTTACATTGCCACTCAGACCCTGTTAAAAAAGCTAACAATATTGATTCGATAGGTAAAGTCATCTTATGTCGATTACACTTTTTAGCAGTTAGCATCGGTGTTCCTCAGGGCTCCATTCTAGCTCCTCTAATCATAATAATGCCAAGCAATGAATTGATGTTATAGTTAATGGTGTAACAATTTTAATTCAATAGGCTTTTTGGTCTTACATTTGAAAAGCATTGAGAATTTAAGTCTAGATTAAATAAAATAAATCAAAAAGGGCACGCTTCATAATGTCGTTAAAAAAGGTTTATTTGTTTCTACCTTTCATTCAATAATTTTCTACGACCTTTTGTTCTGCCACAATGAAATCGATTTAAAGCTAATCACGGAAAAGATAATCCGGATCGAATAATTCAATTTATTTTAAAATTGATATTATTTTCCATTCATGGAATACACGTATTATAGCCGATAATGTGAAATCAAGCTGAAATAAAGGTTGCTATCAGTACTTTAATGCGATAAATTACACTTTATTGTTTTCGCTCCCATCTGACAAAACTTCCTGTACCGGTTCATCCAGTTTCCGATTTTCTTTGCACTGGTCAAAGTTGATCCAGCGTCGGCCGACCCCTCGGGTACGCGTACCCCTTATCTTTCGGAAGTTAGCGGAAACATTCGAAGTTACTCGTACCGTTCCAGCAGTAGCACCAACCGAATACCGCGGTTCAGTACCGCGCAATCTTTGTTGATAGAAAGGACGTATTAACGCGCTCATCACTGCAAAAGACACGTGCTTACCTCCACTGTTAAGTGACGTTCCCGTTTTACTAAAACACCATCATGTATACCCAAACGGGCAACTCTGGATAAACACATACAATTACTAGAACTAAGTAAGAATTAATCTCCTTCGTTTATCTATGCATTTCGCCCGATTTTTTTTGTCCATTACGTATTAATTGCTTCGCATTTATTCATATTTACATACAATGCATAAAACCAGCGACGATGTTCTACACGAAACTGTTTTTAAAATGTATTCGTGCTTCCTCGATTTAAAAACTATTAGAACGAATCTTATGAGTAACGTCACGTTCACGTCTCTTGCGGAAATGTAACACTTGAAGAAAGATATGCGCTTTTTGTCACTTGATATGCAGATAACTTTTACGTGTGTTTGCCGGTAGAACTGCTTGCCAACTATGCGTTTAAATATCTTTATTAATTTCACGACCTTGCACGCACCTAAATATGACAAAACTCTATTGAAAAGAAATACCATTACATATAATAAAAGGCCTTTAACAAATTCAAATATATTCCGCTTGAAAAAATAAAGGTCACATCATCGGTACTTCCATTACTAGAGTCGCAGTTGGACAGTATTTATTGTTCTTTTGCTTAATTTCACTTGTGATTTACAATGGTGTGAAATTCCAATAAAACATAAACACTCGTAAAAGTAATAAAAGCAGGTACCTAGTACAATGTGCACTAAAATTTATTACGTATTAACGTTTTCAGATAATAATTTAATATCTTCCGTCATAGTTACAGTTATTAATACAAATCTGAACATCTTGAACAAAATACCAACACTTGTTTATCAAAAATTAATCCAGTCGATAACTGCCTTGCTGACATAAAAGTAACCTTATATTTGCTTTGTTTACCAACATATTAGTGTAATGCATTCAATTTTTATCTACATCCGTTTCTATATGCTAAACATTTCTTAGTAATTGTATAAATATGTTAGGTTAAATAAGATTTTTTAAGTGAAATACTTCAACCATTTTACAACTTCAACAAATTAAGTCAACAAAAATCAATAGAAATTGAATTTCTGGAATAATAGCATTTCTTATGTCTCTATTTTGGTGGTATGAAGGCACCAAATTTATACATCGCATTATCCAACGTTTCAAGCAATTTATACAGACAACTCACAGTCTTAAAATGCGCGAGTAACAAACTAAATAATTGCACAAACAACATAAAAATACAATCACCTTGCGATTGGCTAAGTAGTTCCTCAATTTTTTTTTTAATTAAATAAACCCTTACATGTTTGTATTTCCTCAGGAAATTCGTTAAATAACTTCAAACCTAGATAATTCGGAGATTTACATACAATGTTACGAAGAATGTTAAAGAATTTATTTTGGTGTCTGGTTGCAATACCAATTCTTAATTAAATTAGACTCATGCTTATTGGTAAATGTATATTTTGACAACTGGTAGATAAAAAGACCAGCTAGATACAACGATACCGATATATAACGATACGAAACCGTCTGAACAAATTCCGACAATGATACTCAGGAGTAACCCTAACGATTCGCTTTTGAAGAATAAAAATCTGATCGGCCCCAATTAACAAACCTCATTCCGTAGATTAAACTAGAACCAATGATAAATTGAAACTAACTGGTTGGAAGATATGACGCGATTTCAATTTCTGAATAAATAAGAGATTGAATGTAATTTAATAACCAAAGCACCACAATGGTGTTTCCAGTTTAAATGTTTATCTATAGTCAAACCCAGAAATTGCCAATTGTCCATATTATTCGGCACTTGAAGGCCAACAGTCACCACCTTTATATTAGTGCGATTCCTTTAGCTATTGTGAAAGCTAACCATTTGGGTTTTACTTGATTTCAAGCGCAACAAATTTGTATTACACCTATTGCAACAATTGCAAATCATCCTCGCTTTTATCAGAAATAAGAAGTGTCATCACCTGCATGCAACTAAAGAGGCATCTCAAATATTAGTACTTAAGTCGTTGAGGTATTAATACTGAACGCCTAAGGTGACATCTGGATAATCCGATCCAGAATATGTCAGTTTTCTTTATATTTTACAGCAACAAACTGATAATTATTTCTTAAAAAAGAACTTAACTGGTCACGTAACAAAACCCAATGATCAACGCAGTCAAACACCCTACTAAGGTCACAAACGACAACCACAAAGCTTTCATCCGCCTCGATGAAAGAAACTAGTTTAATATGAAAGTACATAAGCGCAGTCATAAATGTTGATTATTTGTTAAAATTTTATTCTTATCCAAGAACTTTGTCAAACGATACTAAAAAATTTTTAAAAGGTTGGATGAACTTGTTACTAGTCTGTAACTGTTAGCGGATTGTGAATCGCCCTTTTTATAAACCACTTTACACAATTTTAAAGAACTTGAAAAGCTACCATTACTAAAAAATAAATTAATTGAATAACTGACTGGTTTTAAAATATATACATTTTTTACAAAAGGTTTGCCGGGACGTCATCTAGTCCCGGACAGCTCTTGTTTTAATTCAGAATTTACTAAATGCAGTAATTATTTGATGATATGGAACTTATTGAGAAATGAAGCAACACTCTGAATCATCAGACCTTGGTTTTTCAAAGACAGTTAGCTAAATCAGACACTAATTTCCAAGTGGCTACTAATTTCTGACTGACAATATGAACGTTGTACCAATTTAATATTTTTAATTTTTAGTTAAGATCAGTTTTATTTTGGGAATAAATCGCTAAATTACAATCGCTTTGTTTTGCCACCTCTAACAGCAGTTGATATGACGAAATTATTGTAGCAACAAGGATCCAATTCATATTATTTCAATTTCCTAAACCTGGATAAAAAGTATAACTCTGACAAACTCATCTGTACCACTGCATTCGCACAAGACTAGGTCCTTCAAGATGTTTAGGCAATTCCTTTGAAATTGGTGTTACAAGCTAGTACCCGTTTCTTTTAATTAAAGATGGCGTATCAGTTGTAGCTCCCCAGTAATATATTTTTATTTTCCTTGTATTGCTTGAGGTATTTTTATGAGACAAAGGAATACGTATGGCAGTGAAGTTTGTTTCATTTGATTTTGGAACCTGTTTCGTGTAAATATTTATTCTCCTTGGTAATTTTGGTGATATTAATGTACTAATAAATTTTCTCGTGTACCTCCTACCAAGGATCGCCTGGAGTAAGTCTATACTACAGCAGTTATTTGTCAATCAGTGAAACACAGAACGAGTAGCAATAATAAATAAAATCTTTTAAAATGCATTTGAGAACAAAAATATAAAATAAAATTATATCTAGTAGGGGTTCTTCCGAAGCGGCTGTATATTTTAATAATTTAGGAAAGACAAACAAATACCCATGTTCATATTATTATATCACCCTCGCTATTATTCCTCTCATTTTCAATTTATTTCTCTTCGCTCCTCCGTGATATTGGCTTATTTTTTTATATTTCTGCCTTGAGTAAATTTTTCTCTGTCTACTTACTCAAAGTTCTCGTTTTATGTTGTCAATTACGAAAGTCCTTGGTAGCGTTTGTATAACCTATTCCAGTTCAGTTTCATCTCATACCAAGAGCTTTGGAGCTTCCGTTTACGAAGTGTTATTGGATATTTTGTTTACTTTAATTAAAAAATACCGTTCCGTTTCTTTCATATTTTGTTATTAATATTCTACATAATAAAAAATTCTTTTAGGAGCTCTACCATGTAATTTGATATATTTTTTGTAAAAATTCGGAAACATGCTTTTTATATAATTTAGAATTGTTTTCCGAAATAAACTGGATTGTTAGAAAGTTTTGGCGAAAGACTTGTATTGCTAGTTTAAAATGCTTATTCTGATTTGCGAAAGGGCAACTGATTACATACCATGCAAAATCTGGAAATTATCTTAATATTTAATATTTCGCTTAGAAGCTGAGGCATCAAATACATTTTTTCTCAAAAATAATTTGTCCATATGTTCGCTGTCTACTTTAGCGGAATACAACAAAGCAAAATTCTCAAAATGACACAAATATATCTTCCTTCTCAAAAAAAATCCAATTTTCATTATCCCTCTCATTTCGCGAGTTTTATCGAAACATAAAACTTCCGCATTCATTTTTATATTAGCTTTACAATTCTTGGCGTGCTCTTAGATATTTAGCATTTATTGTCTAGCACTCTGCGACCTTCGAATAAGCGATTGCGAGACAGTTAAATAAAGTGTACGTTGGGAAAGTATTAATCATGACATTATAGGTCATAATTATCTCTTCTCAGCGTTGTTGTATTTTACTTTCCGTTTAGCTGTAGATTTATGTCTACTTTATGTTTTATTGAGGATGTAGAAGTGTATTAAGCTAAAGCAAAAGCTCTCAAATAGTAAAGTTTTATGTTGCGAAACAATCATTCTAATCACAGCCGCGACTGACCAAGTCTTAGTACTGTAGCCAAGTTTCTTTAATATCTTCTTATAACTAACATATAATCACATTTGGCGTGTATACAAGTTTCTATTAAATACTGTTAACAGGATATACATGTCAAAATTATTCATACATTGAAATCAAATAAACGCTGTTAACTTATTTCTCACACGTAGGGTATAGTTAGCAAGATAAACACCTCCGATTCCTTGATTGATTGGCATGCTCCCTAATTTTGTACGTCTTTAATTTAGAAATTGAAAATCCATTTGTCCATAATGTCTGGCTTCGTGTCAAGAAAAATATGAGTTCGAGTTCACGCTGGGGCTGATTTGTTTCATAAAGTTTCGCTCAGTAGGGAATTTTAATTAAAGATTATTTTTCACCTGTGTTAATTTAACATGAGGTAAAACTACGATATTTGGAAGAATTTGATCAATATTCTTGTATCCAAGAGAATATTTATTGGCTAAATATTTTGAACATGCAGCTGTGCCATCCCTTTGTGTATCCACGTTGCAAGCATATTCTAATGAAATCGCCACAATTTCATGCTTCTCTGTAAAATGCAGCACTTTACCGTCTTTAAACTTGATTTTGAAGCCCCATCCAATGCTTCATATCCTGAAAATATCAATTTGTGTTGTGACAATAAAAAATGGTTCTTTCTTGTGAAATCTTTTGTTGAAATTTAATTTATAAATCAGTGATTGCCAGCTGTAACATCTGAAACCAACTTCAATCTGGAACAAGCATTGGTGAGAAATGGCAACTTCAAAGTATGCAGAACAGGTTTTGTTACCGAAGAAATGTATGGATAAGGTACATTATACGTGGTTGTGCTGTTAGAACTAATAGCATTGGAAGAAAACGCTGTTTCCTAGAAGAGATTGGGCAGAATTAAAGAATATTTATTCTCAAGGTATATCCAATAAAAGAAAATCCAAAATTTGTTTTTGAGGAAAGACAAAAATTAAATTTCGTACACCAATAACATAAAGCATATAGGATGTGTACTAGTGATAGTGACAATTTTTTTTAGAGTTTTGGTATAAGCTGACGCCACTGCTTTCTAATATATAATGATAGATCATTAGACTTCTTTAGTGGTATATAATCGTATTATATAGATGTCTGCAGTAAGCTTGGAAGCGAGACTTTATAACCAACAAATGGACAGGTTTCCTAGAAAGAACAAAAAAGATTTTCCCCAGAGGTATGACCTGAGCTGCTTCTTAAAATCGTTCTTGATTGATGCATACATAAGGTGTAGGTACTGACAACATAGACCAGAGCTTCCCAACCTTTTGCGGACTACCGCCCCCTTTAAAAGAAAAAAAAGTTCCAACGCTTTATCGTCCATAATAGTTAACTTTATATGAAGTATTAAAATATTGTTGCATACTATCTGTACCTAATTTATCTATTTATTTAGATGTTAAAATTCATAAAGTAGAAACTAATAAAACGACAAACAAGGTTTATTAAGATTTTAAAAATAAACGCAACATCAATAAGAATTTGAAAAATAATGAGATAAACACAAAATTAATAAAGAATAAAGAAGGACGAATTATTTAACGTATAAAAAACTATTTCAATGCAGCTTTCCAAATTCGGAAGAAGATTGTTATCAACCTCAATTCCTACATACATGGTTCCGTATATTGTAGAACTAGTCTGTGAATAGGTACAAATCTGTTTAGATATCTTATGTTATATTTATGAAACTGCTGTTCGTTTTCATTGATGCACAACGAAATTTGAAGTGTATCTAACGACATAAAATGTTTGAAAGAAGTCTGTAAGGTATCATCCGAGAAACACCTGTCATTGCGGGAACAACAGTCTTTTAACAGAGAAATGTCGTGGTTGGAGGCGTGCTACTATCCCATAGAACTATACCCTGTAGAAATGATTCGATGCTAGAGATTTAAACAACACAGCATTTTCGAGGTAAACATAACTTTTAAATGCCTGTTAAATGGATGTCTTTAAAAATAATTTAATTGAAATAAGCCACTGGTTTAGGTGATTTAACATAGAATTAGATTTAATTTCCATATTATTCCTACAATCATCCACGAGCATTGTAGTATCATCTGTATATGGTATTAATTGGAAATTAGTGTTATTAATCGAATTGGAGCATAAAATGGGCGATAGAACAGCCCCTTGGGGAGAAACACTCGAAAACAATACTATCATGAATGCGATTTAAAAACTTCCAAAAATATAGGCTGTAAATGTATAGAACTACGTCAAATACTCTATTGACAATCTCTAGAATAAATAATATTTTTAAATTGGATATTCATCCATTGGCTTCTCTACGCACGTATGTTACTCCGTTCGTCAATTTTTAATCACATTGACGTGTAAATATTAAAATAACTGTTGTCAGCTCCGTAAATTACATTGTACGTTGAATCGAAAACATCTCACAATACTGTTTAACGCGAACAGTATTTTAAAATTTCATAATATTGATGTACCATCTAAAAAAAAATAATTTGTATATCTAGGTTCCCTTTACGCGCGCATTTGTATCAAACGGTGCACCTTTTTCCTGTTACATAGCAACTATTTTCTTCGAAATTGCCCATTGTTTACATTGCGTAATTGCAACGAAAACAACACCAACACATTTTCATTTACACTTAATAAAATGATGGTTGTTCTAAAATGCTACCATCGATACAGCAATAAAATGCGGCAATTTTCAACAAAAACATGCATACGTTTGGCGGAGTTATTTTCGTATTTAGTTTTGTTTTCTTAACTGCGATTTCAAAATGTTGGCATTTGTTAACGATCGCAGGTATAGTTTAAAAAAATATAGCTTAAACTCGTACTGCAAACGCCTATAAAAAGAATAATTAACATTTAACAGTTACATGTGGTTATTTTGAAGCAATTTATGTGCATATATTAGACATACTTTATAGCAGACTGTTGTATTTCGTTAATTCAGCGTATCGTTTCTGTTGCGTATTATTTCTCAGTAGGATTTTGTATTTATAGAAAGCAGTTCGATTAGACATTCAGAATTCATTCAAAAGCAGTAACGTTGTTGCTTCCCAACTCCTTTTCTACACCTTAGGATAGGAAGTAGTCTATTACCCAGAAACATGTTGTTTGTCATCCACAAGTACAAATAATTCTTTGAGATTTCCGATATATTTTTCTATAAAGGATAAAATCTTTCTTCCTTTTTCTTCCTTTTGTATAATTGTGATGGGTATCTGGAGTTACTGGAGGGAATTTAATTTCAATTTTATATGCAAAATTTCGCTGGTGTAAAACATGAAAGTGTGAGACACAAACATGCTTCTTATTTGGCGTCAGAGCCCATACGCCGTTGTCAAACACCTTGTATCTGGATGTAAATACTCATCACACGCAAGGTCTATATTACTACATCGTATATTCTTTTTTAATTATAACATAACGGTGGTACAATGCTTGTTGACACGCTAGGATGAACCAATTTACGTATAAATTGTTTAATTTACTCGGTGTGATTGCTGCATTCTAATACTATGTGGTTTAAATCTGCACTGTTGCAGCCACATGTGCATTCGGCTGACTGAGTTATCCTCATCCGTGCTAAATGAGCAGAAAACCGCTCATGTCCGAATTTTAACTGCGCTATCGCAAAACTATAAAATCAGGATATAGAGGTGTTATTGTACCGCTCATTGTTATAAACATGCGAATGGATGTACGCATATTGCGTAATGCGACGTACATAACTATTCTGCCGATCTGAAAGATTTTCATATTTTGAAATAAGTGGGTGATATTTTTTTGCAGCAACACCCGATAATCCAACAGACGTTAGATTATTTTTTAATAAGTGTATATTTATTGATCCATAAGCTTCCTTTATGTCTGGAAGCATACACAAGAGTCTTTCCTGTTTGCCTAACGTGAGTTGAATGTCTAATAATAATTCTGTTCTGTAATAGTGTTCCGCCATTTTAGAAAAGTATATTGTTTAATAGGCAACTTATTATTAGTCTCTAACCATCATCCTACCCTTTCTTTGATCATACGTTCATATATCTCTGCGATACGAGACGTAATTAGGATTCCTATTCGCCCAGTCTATTTTCCATTCTCATTAATGACATTATCAATTTCCTTCAATATTTCAAGTTAAAAATACACTGATGATTCGATAATACTCGTGGACAATTGCAAAGATAATATGGAAACTAAAACTGATTCTGTGCTAAATCACTTATACCATTGTAAATTGATCTTGAGATACCCACGTATCTCAAGATCAACTTAGAAACTAAGATATAACGTGCTTTTTGTATTATTTTCGTGAAATAAAATAAGTATGTATGTATATACTGCCTCTGCTGCGAGAGCTCAAGAGCGTTATTATTCCTTATTGCTTTCTTATCTTCACCCTTTTTGAAATGGAGATCCAGAAAACCAAATAATAGCTGGAACATCCTGGAATATCTGAACTAAAAAGCTTTCTAGTAGACTACATCTAATTGTAAACGAACAGGTTTAAGCACCAAAGTTCAAAGATTTGTTTGGAATAACAATAAAACGAATAATTTTGGTCCCGATAGGTTACTACAATTAAAGAAAATGAAGCAGAAGTCTTGAATTAACATACTGTAATATACTCATGAGTATTTCTTTTAGTATGTGCCCGTATATGCTCTCTTTCACGTAGAAATCAATGGAATTTTATGTAAGCAAAAGTTCGTAAGGAGTGGAGCTGTTACATTATTAATGCCTCAGGCAAATGTACGACATCTGAAAGTAGCTTAAAGCTGGAGGGTAGAACTAAACAAATTTTCGATGCTTCTTTTCATCGAAAGTTTACTTTTGGGGATAGGAGTATATCAGCAATATCTTTCGATCTTTACGTAAGTAAAATTGTGCACATATACTCACAATTTTATTTGTTCCGTTTAGAAGTAATTGAATTCTGAATTAATTTCATATATTTATCCCGAACATCGAACTAACTTATTGTCGTTTTTATCAAAGAAGAGTCGCAAGATTAAAATTTGGCCGCAGACGATGCAATCTACACAAAAAAAATAACAATGTAATCAATGTTTTGTGGGAGAATGGTACGTTCGGTAACTCCTGAGTTGACGGAACATAACTATTCTGCCAACTCCATCCCAATAACGAAAATCCCGATTCACCCAACCAGAGAATATGGATACAGCAGGATAGGGTACTTCCGCCTTATACAAGAGATGTACGTCGATATTTTGACGATACGTTTCTAAACCGATGGATTGAAAGTAGGGGGTCAATCGAGATCTCCCGACTTAACCCCGCTTGGTTACTTCTTGTGGAGTTACTTGAAAAGTAAGGTATACATCACTAAACCTCACAATATGAACAAATTGCAACAATGAATATAAATTAAAATACGGGGCATCGCTACAGAAATAGTGTTATTTCTGTAGCGATGCCCCGTATTTTACACAGTCGAAACAGTGTTGTTTCGACTGTGTCTTGGCTTCAATATGTAAAACAACACCTCTCTTATTCCTGTGAGACATGAGTAAACGCAAACAAAATCAGATCCTGGAAACACGGGAAAGGAAGATTTTGAGGAGAATGTACGGGGGAAAGCGGACAGAGCTAAGACAAACGACGAACTGTACACAATATTTCCATAGGTTGGCAGATATTTTAACTCAGGTCCATAAACTAATAAGAAAACAAAACAAAAGGGGGTAGGATTTCCCCGGTTTCGGTACATCAAACGTGCACGTACGTATCCCAAAAAATGTTTATAACAGACGAGCCGGATTATGTCGGATTTTGATATATTGATTCCATTTCCGGGCACTGCTCCAACAACCGCTGTTTTGGTATGGTGTTTGAAAAGATCGGAGAAACGGTTCAGACGCGAGGTTTAATACTTTTCTGTTGTATTTCACTTCGGTAGATGTTACTTATTACGTAGTGTTCCATCACCCGTTTTTTTTTATTTCTGTTAATTTTAAATTCATCAAAAAGGACGAAGTATTTATATTTTTAAAGATAAAGTTCCATATTAATTTGAAGTTGATTGACGTTACCTCGTTCATAAACTTATTTTTGCTCCTTTATACAGAAAATAACTTATGAAGATCATTCTAACAACGTTGTAGGTTAATTTTTTGCATTGCAAACTTAAGATGATTGGTTACATTAAAATTAAATTTCGAAAGTTTTAAAAAACTGTTGCATGTAACCAAACGTAAAAAAGCGTTTATTTCTAAAGTATGATGGTACGTTACGTAGGGCCCTCTGTGAATTGCTTTTTTGTGTTATTAGTTCCCTCCACACGTCCTTTGTTAGTTGATCAAAGACAAAGGAATTTGATAAGTTTAATTCCTATTACTTGAGTGAAAGAATATGAATGCATTGTATATTTACAGGTTGTTCAATAAAAAAAAAAACCTTAAATGAAACTGGTTCCTGATTTATAAAACTTGAAATTTTCTTTGCTGCATTCTTGCTTAGCCCGAAATAGCCTTCTTGACATATTAGTTGTAAATTTATCATATATTATTGGAAGCTACACAAGGGCCAACCCAGTGTGATTGTGTCGAAATAATCTATACCACCCTAACTCTCTTTGCAACTTAATAGTAGCGTAAATATTTCTGATATTGGGATATCTCCGGGAATCTAATATATATGACTAAGGCTGTACAATAACAACTTCAAAGTGACTTAAAATTTGTGAAACTAAGTATAATTTCTCATTCTACTAGGTTGTTCCATAAGCCTTTGTGGATAAAGGTCAGTAATGTCTTTGCAGCTTTAGATGAATTAACTTTTTGTATGTACTTGTACGTGCTCAGTTACTAATCATACTGGAAGAGAAAATAGCAGTTAGAGCTGTATTGTATTATTACTGGAAAAAGGCTCTGAGAGCAAGAGCAGCAACTGAGCATATTAAAGAAATTGAAGAAGAAGACCGTCTCAAGTGGATGGAGGTGCTACGAGAGAAGCAGTTCAAGATAATTCCCGAGGAAGTGTTCGTGAACTGTCAGCAACAGTTTGTCCCTTTAAAATCCACAACTTGGTGACAAGTTAACGAAAAGGGCTTCGTTCAAAAAAAGCGTTGAATGGATCCACATGATTTAACTGATGCACAAGCTCAACGCTGAATTGAGGTTTGTCAATCCAAGAAATGATCGATTTTGGCGCAGAATCGTAATAAGTGATGATACGTGGATTTCTTTACATAATCCAGACAAAACAAAAATGTGGGTTGCACGAAGAGAAAAAGCACTTCTAGTGATTCGTCAACACCGATTAGGACAAAAAGTCATACTGTGTATTTTTTGGAATATTTAAGGAGTTTTGCGTTTTGATTTGGTTCCTGATGAGAGAGTTGTAAATGCAAGACTGTTATACTGCACTAATCAACAGAAATATAATTTTTATGCACCTGACCCCGTTTGGCACAGGAAAAGTTTCAGAACATGGAGGGAGTTCAAATTTTGCCTCACCCTCAATATGTATCGACTGTTCCGAATGTTGCTTCAACTGATTATAGGTTATTCCGTTTGTTAGCAATTGTAGTAGTAGAAAACGCTTGTCGAAGCTTTTTTACCTCTAAACCACTAGAGCGGTATCGACTTCCAATTGAAACATTGGCCGAAAAATGGATGCATTATACAAATTAATTTGCTTTTTCTAATTTTCAGTTTTTTTAATTAATGTATCATCCACAAAGACTGGGACGGTATTTTAACAACACCTGTATAAAACTTTGCATAGTATTCACACATTCTACGTCGTATTAACGGGCTTTACGTGGAAATATCAGCTGCATCCAACAAGGTAATTAATGGTTATGATCCCCGCTAACATTTCGAATAATCTATTGAATAACAGATAAAATGGATTAATAGACATGCTTATTTCATTATGAGGGTTTTTGTTTCTATACCTATCCGACGCTGATAATTTATACCAAGGATTATGTGGGAAATCTGACAGTTTGTGAAGTACATGCAGTTTAGTATAAAATACAAACAAAACGCTGTTTTTTATATCATCAGTATTTTTCCTCTTGTTTAATTTGTATACTTGTAAGGATATACAATGTACGAATTTTTAAAAAGAGTAGCGTCCTCCTGAAAACATTTATAAAAAATATGATTAATTAAAGGAAAACGAAGAAAAAAGATCATTTTCGTTCAGAATAAATAAAAGAAATGAGCTGGAAATTATATTCTTTTTCCCAACAAGTTCATGATTTCGACAAAAGAAACGCGAAAAATAAAATAAGCACAACGAAGTATGGTAAAAACGCAAAACGATTTAGATTTAGATCTTAATAAAGAATAATTTTCATTTTCTCGCAAGGGAATAAACGAAATGGCTATAACAACTAAACAAATATATGCCTTATGTGGACGTAAATATGTTTATTGTACTATTGCAATAGGTTACAATATTTACTTTATTAACTTCTTTGGGACAATTATCCGAGATGATTTATTGTCATCAATGTGATACTTAGTATCGGAAATCCTAACAAATTGAAGTTTAAATAAAAAATAGTAGCCTTTGTGAATCTGAATAATTGCTTTTGATTGCCGCGAGCTATTAGTAAAAGCAGTCCTAAATAGTTCAGAATGTTGTCCTAGCGTGCGCTTCGTGTGGTACAGGAGCTTAAACTAAACTCGAACACCATTAGTTCTGAATAATTTGAACTTGGCATAGAAATCACGCGGCTCTTCCTCTGGAGCATTTCTTTTGTAAGGATAAAATGGCAAATCTCAGAACATTATTTAGCACTTTCATGAAGCCAAAGAGCTCACTGGAATGAACGAAATTTGGACAAAAAGATTTTAAAGAATGACTAGTTCTGACTATAACAAGATGCTGTGACTGTCAAGATTGTTACGTAATCCCGAATTCGAATCTTTTAGTGTGCAAATGGTTAGTGTAAAGTATTCCATGTCCTTGTTATTATCACCTCCTCTCTGCAAAGTGTGAACTAAAGTTAACTAGTCTTCAAGGTATGATTGGTAATTCAAGATGGCTGTAGATCCCCAGAACCAACACTGATAGTTCCTAAACCTACCCTAGTCATGGGTAGGCCGTCTTACTATTTGGCCGTACTCTAAACTTAACACAATACTCATTTGACTCCTCTCTTAAAGTACTTACTTTAAAACTATATTTACGAGGACAACCTTAAGATTATTTGCCATTCAAATAGCAAAGAGAAAAGCTTATTTGGAATTTAGCTTTTAACGTTACTAGCTGAATCACGTTTTCTGATATATAGCAGAGGTTCTGGAAAGAATACCGTCGATTGCAAATATCCTTTATTATGAAACCCGAATTTTCTGAAGACAATCAATAAAAACAAAGGAAGCATTAATTTCATTAACCCCCTTTAACCTGATATAGATTATAGTTTGATATATTACTTAAAACTCAGGCTGGATGTAATTTCTCTAAATTATTAACGAAGAAAGTTATTTCGAGAACTAAGTTCTGCGCCATATTATTCTCTCCAGCACAATACTAACTGACAACCATTAATTTTAGTTTACCAACGACACGGTATTATGGGATTTAGTAATCTGTGATTTACGGAAACGCCATTGCTATTTTATCTACTCGAATTTAAATTAGGTCAGAATTAAATGAACTTTCCACCATTTATTCGCTCGAGCAACCAAAAACTTTAATCCAATTACGAAGAGATGTCTTGATTTGTTTAATATAAAATATTCTCCTTTGCTAATTGGAACTTGGACTGATATTACCTACCACTTGAGCGAACTGAATCTAAATTAATAGAAGTGTGGATCCTTCAATTCGGGTAATAAATTGCGAGTATACTATTGAAATCCCCAGTTTATTAACGTTGGGGCGCATAGAGGTCGTTATGTCACGTTGCTTCAAACAAAGAGGAGCAATCCCATTTGGACGCATTATTGCATAGTGGTTTTGCGCTATCGATTGCATGTGGATAATATTGTTTGACATTTCATCAATCCATTAGACGGAGCAATTGATCATTGACAAAGTTCTCATTAGTTGGAGGACGGTACTTAATATACATATATCATATGCATCACTTATGAGATATGAGATAAGAAAGCTTATCCTAAAAATTCGTGAATGTTTCATGTGAACTGAATTTTGACAAATTTCAAAGCGCTATTTGACTACCAAGAGTTATTGATGAGTCATTAAGTACTTCTTCTTGAAATGTTTATTAACTAACGTTCATAATGACATAGAAGCTGGTCCAAGGTGTTAATGATCTTGTAATGGACGTTTAAACTTTAACACCAGACACTAAAAGATGTCTAATGTAACGAAATCTGTAAACATCTCAAGACATTATTGAACAAACATTTAAATAAAGAGTTAATTATAAAGATTAATACCGCGACTGGTGTTGATAAGATATTAGTACAAATTTCTTTTAAACATCTGAAGCGTCATAGAATGGAAAAAGTTGATTTTATACATCGATTTATCATCAGGATATTATAGGTTATACACCGGAAACCAAACAGAGATTTAGACAGAGATTTAGATTTAGTGACACGCTGTTCCTCTTCTCCCAAAATAAGTCTACAAGGTAGCCTGAGGTATCAAAAGCTTAGAATACACTGTTAAGTGGAGGTAAGTATCATGACTTCAGCATGCACTATATCATAATATAATGTCTCTTTCGCACTACTGATTTATCTCGCCATCTGGGTTTAAAATTCTTACCTCACCTCGCATCTAGTGGCGATTTGTAGATTTTCTAGCACCTCTACACCAGACGAAAGATTAAATATTACAAAATCAAACATCTAAACAAAACAACAGAAATACTTCTTACGTGCCAGAACATTTCGACAGGTGGATTCGGATTCTATATACCCGTGTACATATTAATTAATATATTACATCCCAGATGCAAAATAACTGTTAACTAATGTTATCGGGAAAAGTTAAGTATTGCACTCAATCCAAATGGGAAAGTTTTAAACGTTTTCCTCTTTCAGCGCCGCAATTCGTAAATCAAAGAATTCAATCTCATCATCGCTTTTATGAATTTATGAAAACGGGATCTTTTCTTCTTCAAATGCGTTCGCTTCCCCTAATTTTCCCCTACAATTTATCTAATAATTAAACAATTTGCATTGGTGAATTTCCAACTAGCTGAAGCTTGCTACTCAGAGTTATTTAATATTTATTGTATTCTATTCTGTAGAGGTCGATATAGCCTTGATTTCGGCAATTTTAATTATTTAGAATTTATAGGTTCCTAGAATAATGCAACATAATGAAAAATGGTGGTCGTAGTGTTGCCGTCTGAATATGGTGTTTTTAAACGCCTCGTCAGGCTTTCATTCGCTTGCAACCGCTCTGCAATCTTTGGATTCCGGTATGTAGTAATGTTTTATCAATCGTCACGAACCGAGGCAAATATTCCGCTGGGTTACGCTCAAACAACGCCAAAGCACGCTCCGAATCATCAACATGCAGCTGTTTCTAGTCTATTGTTAGAGAACGCGGCACTCATCGTGCAGTCCGCTTTTTGCCACCTTTTTGCCAAGTGCAATTGTAGGAACGGAGAAACTACTTAATTAAGTAGAATGTAACAAACTTTTAAAATTGTAAAGTATCAAATATGTTTTACATTTATTCTTGTAATAATAAATAGTTGTGCTTATCGTAATTACAATTATTAGACAATTATTGTTACCATAATTGAATGACATATGTCATACTTACGCTTAAATTATGAACTGGCATGGATATACTGGTATAATTATATGCGCTACACTATGGCTCACTTAACATTGTTTTGGACCATATATTGGTAAGTGGTTGACGACGAGGTAATCATATTGATAAAACCTGGTTAATTTATTCTGCAGTACCTGCCTACGCCTTATAGAAAACGTCCTATATTTTATTTAACAAAAACAGAGAATTTATAATTTTAATGTACAATTAAGTACAATTGCGTTGGCGATAAAATAAATCACGTAATGGTGTTTCAAAATTAACACCTGTATAGTTAGGAATTTCTATTTAATGTCTCCTTTATCTCCAAATAAAGAGCGTCTATATTTGAACAGAAAAGGACAGGTCGAAGATTTATGAAACATCCTTCTCACACAACTTGTCATTCTTCCGGAAGTATTTCAATACCTTTTGTCGCGAAGTTTTCAAATTAAATCCGGGCCATATCTACTCCTGTATATACACAATGCTGCTCTCTTCATACAGCGTTATTAATTTTACATCAGTTATTGCATTGCAAAGGTGAGCTGAAAGAAATGGGCTTTATAAAATGAGCTCCGACGTGAGGTTTATTGCGATTCAATTTTTCTCAAGGTATTAAAGGAAACCTTACAGTATGCCCATAAAAATAGCAACAGCTGCTAATGAAGCGATAAATCAATACCGTTTAAGCATAAAGACTGCTGTATCGTATAGCGTTAATGTTAAAATACATAGGTGAAAGTATAGCCTAGCAATTCAATAGTGAGCAGCACCATATCGCCTTTCATTATACTATTTAATACCCAAGCAATGTACTAATGAAAAGGAGTTATTTAGAGCACTTTTAAAGAATTAAATGTACCTATGTGTAATGTTGAATAGCCTTCACAACATCTTAATTTTTCCATTTATGTTACATGATCTATTCTCATAAAGGAAACCGGTGCATATACCTTAGCGCTATAATACAGTACAGAAATTCATCCTGTTTCGCAATAAATTCTGTTTAAGAATCTTTCCAACAGCATATCCAAAGGATATTTACTCCAATAGTTGGAATGGAACTTCTGCATCGTGTATTAACCATTATCTTTTATGTACAATACTTTCCACGGCATTTGCTTTTAATTAAAGGAAATTAAATAATCTCTAAGGATTGAAAGACTCCTTACCTGTATACCTACAATATTTTATTTTTTAATAATCCTAAATGGTTCAAAAATGTATGTGATACCGTTATCCCACCAGATATATTTGTCTTTCTATCGTTAGATCCAAAGTTTGGGGTCTCCGTCGTTGGAGAGAATCAATGTTGGCCACTTTCTGGCTGATATTGAAAATATAATTTGTGATATAAAGTCTTAATTGTTTTAACGAATTTTATGTCACATTTAAATACTGATAAATAATCTTTTTACCTTTCTATATTCAACAGAACTAAGAGTTGATAACTAACAGTTGATAAAGGTAGTTGTACAGTTGCTATGGATAAAACCGATTACATTAAAAAAACTAATACATTATTACAAGATACAAAGCATTACCTAGAAACACTACTGAAACTACGAAAAAGGTACAACGAAATAATTAGCAAACTCAACAAGGAGGGTGAAATATTAAATGGACCTAAAGAACACTCACAATGTATAGCTCCAGTTCTCCAAAACTTCCCATTATTAGTGCTATTAACTCCACAACCTACAATTTATCAACATTTCTTCTCAAATATTCGTTGCTTTATCTGAATGTATAAATCATAATATTTCTGACACTTTTCAATTTGTTAATGCCATTAATCAATTTGAATTACCCGACAACCATGTATTGATCTCGTTAGACGACATGTCTTTGTCTACAAACATCCTTCTGGAATTGGTTATTTCTAACATTGTCCCGAAGTGGAGAGCATGGCGGAGTTGTCAAAGGATTCATTTTTAACTATAATAAAATTTTAATAATGTTCAACAATTCATATTTTGCCTCCAACAACAAATTTTATCCCGTCAGTCCCATATTAGCCAGAATCGTTCTGAACAATACAACTGGTAATACATAAACGCAAAATTAATAGTATAAGTAGGAGCGACAAATACAATACACCGGTAAGACAGCATTAAGGAGCAAACTGCTGTAATTCACCTTGAAATGTTGAATAATGCAGTGTATAACTTAGAGGAACGGTTGGTGTTTTTGTACCATCAGAGTGGAGGTTTTATGGAGCAGTGCAGGTAAATAGTGTTGGACATAAGAAATCCCATCATTCAAGAAACTCAGTTTCTATTAATTTTTGTTGTTGGATTAATTTGTTGCAGTTATATAATAAGTTGAAATATATCCCCTACTTTATGATAATTGTGAGGTCCTGGTTACAAGATGAAAATTTAGAAAATTAAAAAAGGCAGAATGAAATTGAGCCAATAAATATTGCAAAAAGTAATCAGGTTGCTTGGGTTGTAAAAACTCAGCGCCAAAAAGAAGTAAAAAAACCGAATTTTTGTTATGTATGTGTGCATTTGCGATGTTTTTAACAGAAAAATAAGGCAAGTGTAGAAAATTGAACATTATCCAAATAGATACCATCAGGCTATAATTATGAAGCATGTGCAAAAGTAAAGAAGTCCCTAAACAGTCCAATACGTCAATCTGTTCCTACGTTGTAGCATACTTTGAAGAAGAGATTTAAGTTATCAAGACCTAAAATTGTGGAGTCAGCAAGACTATTGACCTTAAGAAAAGCATATCTGATGCAAAATCTGATCAGCAACGTATGGAAATAATCTGATTTAATATTGTTAGGTTTATAAATATTTATATAATAATTTGTCAACATACTTAATAACTAAAACGTATTTATTTACCTTAACTTCCCTGAAGGTAGGAAGAGCAAGAATAACACCGAATTCTGTATTGAACGAAGAATCACTACTACAAATTATTTGCTAGACGAACTATAAAGGTTCTGGTTCCTTCATTTTATCGAAATGGTCGAGATGGGCTTATATACAATGTTTTACCTCTTCATTCAAAGCAAATGGAAATTTTATATAATCAAAGGATACACAGCATCATCGGCTGAAGGATTGGTTCTTATTCCTCAAAAGTCACGAATATTCAAACAGAAAAGGGCACACAAATCGAGACAGTTGGGGTCAGACCAGGAACAAGCGTTTGACCTGCTGCAACATGTACTCTTTGGCATAGATATAATTCCCTTTTGACATTTTCCTCCATTCGATTTTGACAACTTACTACTATCATTTTGGTAGTATGTTTCAGACTATTTTCTCGACATGTACGTCTAATTTATTATGTGAATCTTAATATTTTCTTAATATTCTGCTATTTGTATACATATTACATGTTATGAAAGATATCTGTGAAAAATCCGTATGTAAATAAAAGTCGTCTCAATTAAAAGTAGATGTGGCGTCGAATTATTCATATTAATTAACTCTTATGTTGAAATAGACAAATATACGATATTGTTACGTTACCAACACTAACTCCAGGAACAAAAAAGTTGCTACAGTACTGTTTTCTGTACTAATAGCCATTAACGCGCTATCAAAGTTTAATTAGAATCTATTTCCTATTTTGCTTTTTTTGCATCGATAAACATCTACCGCTCGATTACGTAACGTATAATTTGCTAGAAAAAAACAACGCATTATACGAGCTACGTCGATTTAGTTCTAAGGATGTCTACAAAAGGTATCGGCATATTATATTGTAGAAATTTCAGCGGTTATCAATTATATAATTTTCTAAAAAATGATTTATTTTCCATCTCAGTCAAAATTGACACTAAAACTTCCAAACACAAATAGCTAAAAGCTTGACGACTAAATGAAACTAATGCACTGGAAACTTACTTATCATTGAAGTCAATGTTGTGCAATGTTATGTGTTGATTTAAAATTTAATTGAAAATGTTCAAAAGCTTGAACCTGTCAGAAGTTATTTAAAAAAAATTCATTTCCTTGTATGTCAATATCTTCGTAAGTATCAGAAGTACAAAACGAATTTCATTCTAAGAATCAGGTGAAATGTTCAAAATGCTTGCCATTATTAGCTGAACATAGTTGACACCGCTTGACGACGCTTCGGGTTTCTTCGCGTAACAATACTAGCACACGGTTTTAGCACTGCTTAATGCAGTTCTTCATCATTATGGTAACTGTAATTACTACCATATATTTTATTCTTTAGCACACTCCACAAAAAAACCAGTTTGCGTTAGATCCACTGATCTGGCTGACCACTGAACATTAGTATTGATGGCAGTAATCTTATTGCTAAATCGGACAAACTACATTTTTTAAATTGTGGGCCGGGAAACCATCTTCTTGGTAGAATAATCCAATCCTGTTTGCCAGAGTCATATGTGAAATCTTTTAAGGATATTTCCAATTAACTGTCTTCCTATTATGCTGCAAGATACATTAGATCCGAAACGAGCTTGGTTTCGACATGAAACTACAACATATGGTTTTTCCTGCGACAAATGTTCATTATGTCGATTGCATAAAATGCTACTCTGCGATCATGATTTTCTGGCCGTTTGTGTCTTTTTAAATTCACTATGCTTTTGAGTTAGATTCGCCAACCTCTATTTACTGAAAGTCCTGGATTAGCCGCGACACAACCCATTATTATTAACTCACCGTTGTTATGATCTTCTGCAATTAAATCGCTTTCCCTAGTCTTAATAGAATTAGTATATTATTAAGTATTATAGCAACTACATACAAAGTTTCATAAATTTCACATGATTTGATTTGTCTCCATATAAGCCTGCCTTAAATCACGTACTCGAATACTGTGGCACTGGAACGTACGTTTCTACGCTAAGCTATCATCTTCAGCAGCAACACTGAACTCAGTTCAGTGTCAGTGAAGTGTTTGTGGTAGAGGGTATAGTGAAGTGTTTCAAGCCTGCTTTAAATTATTAACATATAAAAAACAATTAATTTTATTAGTATTTTTTATTTAATTAAACATTGTTTTACATTTGAAAAGAGAATAAAAAATTTTAACCGGCAACTTAGAAATCTCATAAGGTGTCCATTTAACTTAAGAAAATTGAAACGAGTTTGTTCAACATTTTTAAATTGAAATCTTATCGAAAATAGTGACTTTCGTATGAAAGTCTTTTGTACTTATGAAGATATTTAACATACAAGAAAATGATTATTATAAAAAATTTGTTTCTTTAAAGTAACTTCTGACAGGTCCGACATTTTCAACTTTCTCAAACAGACTTTAAATCAGCACATAAAACTGCAAGATATGATCCATTTAATCATATCTCCACTTGGAATAATAAGAAAGTTAGTTACTCATTGAAAGGAAATTGGATCTCTTCTAAAAATGAGGACATCATATATAAATACCACGTGAACGTAATTTTTAGGTTCACCTATCGCACCTCGTATATACGGCACACAAACATCTTGATAATACAAGTCCAGGATATTTCAGTTAATCGATTTGCTGGTGAAGCTTTAACCATGATTAAGCGGTCAGTTACGTGACGCTATTTGATCGTGATTCCATTCGCAAAATTGCGTGTAATTTATTTAAGTTCAGGGTCGCTAGAATTCCAAAATGTTTTAACGATACCTTGATATCCATTTTTTTATAGTACATTAACAAACTTAAACAGTTTCTGATTATAATCAATCCTGCGAAAATATCTTGTAAACCTGTTGGAATGTTCGATTGAAAGTTAATGAGATAATATGCTATACATGATGCTTGTTTTACTTTGTAACAGTTTGCAGATGTAGAATATCATTTGATTAAATGATGTGCTTCATTTCGTGCACTGAAAATTCCGTAAAAATAAATTTTGGTTCTATTTCCTGTATTGCTTTCAATGTACGTTGCGCATTGGACGTTGAAAGAAGAGTGCTATACTGTATCTTTTTTAAAATCATCTCTTCTGAAAATCTACTTTCCACGAATAGATTCTGTGGTTGAATAAAGGTATTAAAACGTTGCTTTGCTTATATAATTAGTTAGTTTGTAGTTAAATTTAAATAACTTCGTAAGATTGTTCTCTTCCAGATGAAGTTTGAATCGTACATTCTCGTAACATAGTTTGTTTGTTGTCCACTGCAAATTAAAAAATTATAAACGGAAGGAAGTTACGAGCAACGAAGACCGAGATCGAAGCTCTTTAGTCGTAAACCACGAACAATATGGGCTCAGCCTCCCAACCAGCTAGTAACAATGAAATCTTTATAAGCTTCTAGTACTACAAAATATTAACATTTTAAGGCAATTCCTAAAGTAAACTCCCAGACCATACCCTTCCTTTATTAATAGATATTTGCAATGAAATATGTGTCTAAATACTGGCGTGGGTGATTCACCACATTCTGAAATAGATTTCAAGTTCGATAAATACTTAGCTTTGGCAAGAAAATGCATTTGATTTTGCAACGTAGTTTCCTTTGACGTCGTTTTTTTTTCTCCTTTGTATGCAATCTAAAAACTACATAAATCAAATCCTTTTCCACCAAGCTATTCTTCCCATTCTCAGAAATATGAAATAATCGCCGGAAACTAAATCTGGCGAATATACTGAATGCAGAAGCAGTTCAAATGCTAATACATGGAATTTTGCGTTTCCTTGTTAAAATAGAATTTTCTTTGCCAAATGCCGACGTAGCATTGTTGAAACTATCCAACAAGTGGGCATCTAATCGTTCTGCCGTTCACAAGGTAACCTGTGTGAGTTATGCTGCACACATCCCAAAACGCAGTTGCCCTCTTTGGCGCCAGTTGTCCATGAAAAACCTACTGTTTGGACCACGCTTTGGTCTCCGGTGTGCTGCGATGAATCCATGTTTCGTCACTAAAAATTGTTTGGACTGTGCTTTAACATCACCAAACAATCCTTTGAGACACGTGTGTGTTCATGGTCAGTTGTGTACAATCGTGGCACTCATCTTGCGAAAAGCTTTCTTACATTCAAATCAGTTGTTAAAATGTTATGCACACTTGAGATGGCCACAGTCACACTAATCTCACGCACTTTTAATATCCGATCACTTATTACCACATCGTGAATTTTTACAAATGAGGTGGTATCATTTAGACGACTTGGACGTTTTTGTTCATACGGTCGCATTTAAATTTAGCTGTCCAACATTTTGTGGACGATAACGAAGGTGTAGAATCCCCATAAACGTTATTGAGTTTCGCTTTTTCTCATCTTCGTTTTCTTTCCTAAAAGCAAATATTTAATCGCTACTCTATAGTCGATACTTTACATTGTTTTTAAATTACCAAATTTTTTATGGAGGCCGGCTAATTATCGAACTCCCCTCGTATATTTTTCCCTAGAACATAATTTGAATTCGGAGAAAGTATACAACGAGCGACCAGATACCTCGTTCCCCCATTTTTGTTATAACTTCTTTTTTTATTTATCAAAAATAAAGTCGTTTTTACGTAGAAATCGATGCTGTACAACAAATTTACGCAGTTAACAATAATAATGGTAATTAAGTATTGAAAGCAAGCAATTTACGTGTACGTGGTAAATTACAGCTTATGTATTCATTTAATGGAAAAATATTTTAAATAAAAGTTCCGGAATAAGAAATATTAAAGTGAGTAAATGGATGGCTAACACTTAAGACACTATAAGAAAACAGCCATCAGAAACTAGGATAATCAACACTGGGAGTTGTTACTTCCATTAAGCCTTAAATCCTAATTTTCATCTGTGTGGCTACCCCACCTGTCTATTGTTTGAATGCAGAAAAGTAATCATCGATGTAGGTAATGGAATTTCTATAGAAACTGGGAGTCTAATAAGTGCTTCCATAATGCTTCTATGCAATGCGCAACCGAAGATAATGTGGTTTAAATCAGGCATTTCATCATCACAAAGGGATGACTCCACAAATCTGGACCTAGATAAATGGCATGGGTACTGACCATGTCCACACTTGATATGGACAGTTGTCCGATAGTATCGTGAAACATTACTACTCGTACCCCAAGGTTTAATGTTTATAGATGGGTGCATATAAGCGTACTACGTCATGATAATCATACATGTTGTTTGCCACAAATTTCCTAATTGTTTACCACGTATCGCTTGCTAATTGCAAAGCATTCTCTACCAGATAGGATTGAATTGTACATTACAACTAATTTTAGCAAGATTATACAAAATTCCAGTACAACGTCATACCTAGTAGAACTTTGTGCATATACTCTGGGAATGATACAGCTTTTATAATATCTAACAGTATATAATTTTTTTTGGTAGTTAATCAGTAGGAGGATAGGCGTTGTAATACACTAACCAAATCGGACATTGATGCACATGACTATGTGCTTAAAATTAGTAGTGGCACTATAGTGAATTGCCCCCAAATGGATAATCCGTCTGATTCTAGTCCAAAAAGTTTTGCTGTTACAACAGTAGAAAGCTCATCCATATCCATTATTACTTTTCGACCCATCAGTAAATATAACCGAACTTTGATGGTGGCGTTGTCTGAGGATGGATGTATGTACAAAGGTATACGTCGTGGTACTGTTCACCAATATTTATTTTGTTATGGGGACGACAATCAAATTCAGCAGCGTAGTGAAAGGCATCACATACGCCATACATACATACTTAAAATGAACAGTTTTTTTTAAGATACTTACTTTCCAAGGAAAAAAATTGGATTTGCCACATTTTCCCAAACATTTCACATCTCTTGTATTTGTCATTATTTTGCTAGAAGTTTTCACCGTCGTCGTGACAATTTACCCTTGAAAAAAATTTCATACCCGCATAAACATGGAATTTCATAGCACAAGAATATTATCCCAATAAACATCTAAATTTTCTATTTTTGTTCTCGTCAATACTGAGAAGTATTTTTTAAAGTAAATTATTACACACTCGTAAACTAACAAAACAAGTGGATTTTTAATGTACGCGGTTTGATAAATACCATTAAAATCCTTATATTTCCCTTTGGTGCCTACATTTATTACTGATTTACATATTTAAAATTTGATATGAAAAAAACATGTCGTAACTAGCCATCTCGCTTATTTTGAAATATTTCCAATATAATTATCTGCCAAAAAATCAAACTGTTGGCAGCGCCTGTTCGTGACAGGTTATTATGGAAAGTATTTTCTTCTAGTGAATTGCTTTTAATCTCGTTATGGTTGTAATCCTCAATATTACGAACTCGTATAGATTACATAAAGAATAAATACACAGAATTGTTACAAAAATTTTGATTCTTTATGTATCTATATTTTATTTACTAAATTGTATTAGTTCGGAAACTGTTTTTATTTGCGAGTTACGGACGTTCTATTCCTAAATATTTTTAATAAATACACCTTGTGAAGAAGTTACCCATACTCTCCAACAAGTTAGTCAAGTAAAGGTAAAAGAAGTCAGTGATCATATCGTATGATGCTGGAAAAAGCATATCCCTAATCTATTTTGATACTCAATTGATATCACCACAAATTAAGTGGCAAACTTTATTAAACTAACAGTCTATGATCCGAAAGCCGAAAATTTAAAAAAATTACAAAACTTTGGGAACATCTAGAGCACATAGAACTCGCGAAATGTAAAAGATAGTGCAAAAGTTCTAAGACAAAAATTGTTTGCTGTAACGAGTTTTATGAACGAAACCTATAAACATTTAAACATTGTTACATATACTTCTTGGTTGATGTCGAAAATAGAATCCATTCATAATTAACTTTCGGATACAAAATATCACAATATCTTTGCTTTATAATGGATTCAAATCTTACGAATTTAGTCCGTCTTCAGGTACTCCAAAGGGTTCGAATTTGGGTCCATTATTATTCAATCTCTACGTCAATAATTTACTTGCTTCTGTATCTTGCCCTGTTCTAGCCTATGCAAATGATTTTAAAATATTTTTGCCTATTAAGAACTGGAATGACGTTATTGAGCTACAGCGTAACCTTAATACGATCATCGATTGGTTTGCCTCTTCAAAGCTGCCGGTCAATGTGAACAAGTGCTGCTACATGTCATTCACAAGGAAATTTAACTCAATTCCTTTCACTTACTCCAATAACAGCCAACCACTTCTGAGAGTTAATGAATTCTGCTATCTTGGAGTTATTTTTGAGTCGTTTGAGCTTTGGGCAGCACATCAACCATCTTTGTATTTCCGCATCGAAAGTTTTAGGCTTCGTAATGCGCACCTGCAGATACTTTGAGCATATATCCCTTTTCAAAACTTTATTTTATACCTTTGTTGTAAGCAAACTCGAATATGCACCTGTTTGGTCACCGCACTACATCTATCTACAACTCCAAATTAAGAAGATTCAACGGAGATTTCTCAAATTCTTATCCTTCAAGATTGATGGAATTTATCCAGTGCGGAACATCGATTATGGTACTATGATCGACATGGGATGCACACCGCGGCTTCTCGTCGGGAGCGACAGAGTGCACGTTTTGCCTGGAAGTTGGTGCGTGGCGTCCTTGATTGTCATGACTTGCTTTCTTCCGTGAATTTTCTAGTTCCTCGCACATCTTCACGTTCTCCTCCTACTTTCCCCCTTCCCATACCTCGAACAAATCTGTTATCCTTTTCTCCCATTACTTCTATGTGCCGTATAATCGACACACTCTATAATGATGTATTTTTTAGTAAAATTAATGAGTTTTGAGTTTTTTTTCCTTTTACGGTTTTTTATTTTTTATTTTTAATTTTTTTGTATTTTATCTTCAATTACTATTCTTAGTATTGTACATATCTTTTATATAATATTGTCCTGTAACGGGAAGCCGTTGGACAATAAACTATTATTATTATTAGGCTTGGTATAGAAGTGGATACTTGATCAAAGACGAAATAAATTTGCAATTTTTGCAGAATTTCTCACAAGGAATAACTTTTCGTCGTAAAATTATTAATAAAGATTTCTTCAACTTGTGAACTCCACACGGGGCACACTGTATGTTGAGTAAGACAAGGAATAAAGTGCCTGAGAACTACATAAGGAATTGTTTCCTTAAACGCGAGTTTAGTATTTGTGTAACAAGTGAATTAGTGCTACAACCAGAAGCCGTTTTCACTGACGGAATAAATATCGAAAACGTCTGTAGAATATGCTGAATTAGATAATGATGTAGCAGTTTTTGAGTATATCGACGATGAAGAGCAAAGCAGCAGCAATATTTCCGAAAATTTTGAAAATATTCCAACGTCTCTAAAGATAAGGTCAACATGTGATGATTTCTTCAGAGTAAATCGGAGAACAATTTCATTCTTTTTTCAGTTTTGTTAAGAGTCTTAAGATTAGTTTGTATGCTAAAATTACTGTAGTCTCGTATCTCTAACTCTATTATTGCCGTGAATTAATTATACATACAAACAATAATCGTAATGATATGCATGGGATTTGCCATTTACGCAATTTGAGAGCGAGACAATATCCTGTCGATAACATCCAACACCTTCTTCGCTATATACATACACCTGTACATGCATGATGGATGCGATATATCCATACAGATATCGACATAATTTACTTTGGCATGTGCACATATATGATCCCATGTCGGACACGGTTTACAAGCTGTAGCAGCAATTAATCATAAGAACGATTTCCAATCCAATACTGGATTGGAAAAGTTATTCCATTTGTATTCCGGTTATAAGTTCGCTAAATGTATCCCGCAGACACTTCCCTCCGGTTTCATACCCGCATCTATACGGAAGCTCGTTTCACAGGTTCATCAGGAAACTTCGCACGGTTCGAGAATCTGCGAGATCATCATATTTTTTAACATCGCCTGAGCTTTATTTTACGCTTCCTACATGAAATTGCTTTTGCAGGTTGGTTTCCGCTTAAATAGTGCTAGCGCTGGATATTTCTCTCCTCGTTTTCTTTCTACACTTCTTAGTACATGAAGAAAACAACATCTAAACTTCTGCTGAGTTGAACTTATCGATAGCTAATAAAATTGTTGTACTAGGGTAATACTAGGAAGCACCAATCTCAAAAATGACAATTTTCAACAATTGGATGGTTACATCATTGCTGCTGCATGTTGATGTATTCCTGTTTAAAAGGTACCTATGCTTTTTTATTATCTAATATCATATATAATAGGTAATTTAATTGTCTAAATGCCACCATCAAAGTCCCAATACCCCACATAACAAAATATTCGGATAAAAGTCATTTAAAGAATCCAAAACATCAATTTCATTTAGAGATCAGGTAGGTACCAATCAAGAATGCAGAATAATATAAAAACTTTTTGAAAGTTAACAAAATATGGGTTATTTAAGTAAAACTCAGTGCAAAGGGATTTTAATTATTGGTGGATGCTCCGATGAACCCAGAACTTGGCAAGAAGTGTGCAATTTGTTGAATGCGAAATATCCTGATAGAAAATTTAGAAAAGCTGTTCACGTCAAACACTTTTCAAATGTAGAGCATCCTAAGAAAATGACTGAAGATATGAAACGCGTACCTATCTCAATCAATTGCAGCAGACAATG
This sequence comes from Oryctes borbonicus, assembly GCA_902654985.2. Lineage (NCBI taxonomy): Eukaryota > Metazoa > Arthropoda > Insecta > Coleoptera > Scarabaeidae > Oryctes > Oryctes borbonicus. Next base: position 3,045,011 of record LR736858.1, read on the forward strand.
AGGTTTATCATCGATCAGTACTACGTGTATTAAAAACAGAAAAATACCAGCCTTACAAAATACAACTACTGAAAACGACCTTGATCGCCGAATGCCGTCTTGTGGGATATCGTAAAATTTATGCAACGGTAGCCCTTGCTTCATTCGCCAAACTTTCTTTTCGGATGAAGTCTACATGCGACAATAAATAGACAAAATTGCATGTCCTGCCGTAGTGAGAATCCTCACTAGATTATTGAAGAACATCGTCGTAAACCTAATGTATAGGCAACAGAATCATTGGTCCGCTCTTCTTTGATGCAGCGGTATCTGGATTTTTTAAGGGATCTACCTGTATCTGCTTCTATAGAAATTTCTCCAAATGAAGATGATCCTAACGAGAATTGGCGAGATAATACATCTTTGCACTTTGCACGTCCTGTTCGCGAGTTTTTTACAACTGCTGTCCTAAGAGGACCAATAAAGTGACCACTCAAGTCTCCAGACCTTACGCCCCTCTATTTGTTCTTATGGGGGTACTTAAAATCAAAAATTAAAAGATTTGTAAAGTATGAAATTCGTAAGTTCGTAATGTGAATGTGTCCGTATCTTTGCTTCCTGTCAAGAGGCCAGTGGATAGCAAAAATTTGATTTAAACAAGTATTCCACTTCTTGAATAACGGCGTTTATCTTTGCTATTTGTTATTATTAATATAATAAAAATTGCGATGTGAGTTATTAAAACGTTGATATTACATTTGGACAATTAAATGATCTATGAAAAAAAGAAGGTAGTTGTCGTTAAAAAGACTATCAGTGATGTCATTACTTGAAAACAAAAAATGACGGAAATTTAAAACTGATGCAAACATGTTTTTTTTTAATAAAATTAATGAATTTACTCCATAATTTTGCCAAACAGTTACAACGTACATTTTCAATTTGTCCTTTGAATTCTGGCATTTTAATCATTTATTTCCCTGAGTAACGGTCCATATACTTGTAGTACCACAAATTACAAATAATATACTTATTGGAAACAGGATTTCATTTAATGGTTCTTAAGTACCTGAAATCTCTGTTCTGTTGAAATTAAAAAAAAATTAGCTCGCAAAACTGTTACATCCTAAACTAATAATATGCGATATTATTTAACTTATTTTATTTATTTAAGAGGAATCTATAAAGCGCTCTATTTGAAATAAGAGAGTTGAAATCCGCTTCCTGTTTAATTAAGAGTGCCATGAAGTTGAAAATATTTCAAAGATATTTTAATTACTTTCAAAGATACATAGTGACCTCTTATATAAAATTCTGTTGGTGAAATAAATAGGTACCAGTTGAATCGGGATAACACTAGTTGCATCATTTAATTTATTACTTGGCAAAGATCTCTATCTATTTCCTCTTCTGAGGGCATAAAGCATTAATGCGGCAGTAGAGAACGAATACGTTTTATTTTCAAGGCCTTTTACTCTTTTAATGAGGCATATCAAATTTCATTACACTTTGCCTTTCGTCAGAAGTTTCGAAACGTTTACGTGATTTATTTATGAGGAACAGAAGTTCTACGGAAACTTGTATAAACGTATGTAGAGTTATACACAGGAACATGAATATCAATTAATTATGTGGTTATTTTGCCTCTCACTGAATGACACAGTTTCTGTGCAACACACTTATTGTCACCAAGTCATCAGTTCTAGTAATCAATTTGAGGTAAATCGCATCTAAACTTGCGAATCATTCTAAAAGTCATATCTTTCTGATATGGAACAAAAATCCAAATTTTATATTGTCCTTATTTAGGTTATGGTTTCCTTAGCATCGTGTTTGTTGTTACATCTTATTTTGAATATATATACTTCTGCTGTTTGTTTGTTTTATTATTTTCAAGTTATTGTAAGATCACAAAACAGAATTTTAACATTCTCTATATCCAAATATAAAGTGGTCTATAGAACTGCAACTTTTTTCGTCTGCTGTATTTGTCGAAGGAACAACGAACGAACGAAACTCTTCAAATCTGCCATATTATCTTTAAAAAACAACGGAAATAAATATTGTCATCCGTTTATATTTATAAACCACCAATTGGAAAAAAAATCTTTCAACAATGATGACATCATGATCAAGGAAATAAAGAATATGCTGGATGTCGCCTTAACAATCGACTCTGTCAAGAATGTATAAAATATAGATGATCTTTGATCGGACGAACAAGCAATTGTCAAGGAATAGGTTTGAAGACGTAGAGACTTCGAGTTGTAGAGGAAAACACTGATAGTTTGAAATGTTCCTTATTACAACTTACTGCAACTTAAGCTAATGAAAATAACATAATTTAATATATCTTTAAAAAAGTCTGTTTATTAGTTTCAAAGAAAAAAATTCTTAAACTTAAACACTTAAACATTTCATCTGGAGTATCTTCCTGCGTCTCCAAAAATTACTCTCAAAAGATTCTAGGTCCATTTTAATAAAACTTTAATAAATGGATATGACTTTTGAACACAGAAACAGCAATCCGAAACAACAACAAATTGGAGTAGTACTGTTTCCGTATCCACAAGATGAATTATTTTCCTCATGTGGTAGCTACAAGCACGAAGCTTTTGGTACAAATTGTTTATATGCTGTTTCCAATTTAATTGAGAATTTTACACTAACACCTAAGACTTTGATGGAATGGTTACTACCCAGCCTCAACCCAAAACTGATTATTTGTGTTTTTTTGGTATTTAATTTTAACTTATTGCATACAAACTAATTCTTCGGTTCAGTTTAATTTGTTCATCTTCATTTAAATTTTAACTTGTATAATTATAATTGAAATGCGTTTTATCATTTGCAAAAATAGTCGTGTCGTAACTACTCAAGTTAGAAGGGGGGGATTAATCAAGAATATTGTAAATAGATTGGCCCAAATTTAGAGCCCCATAGAACTCCTAAAATGCTAAAGTATCACGGGTAATGGTTCTTGTCAATGATCAGTGGCTTTATTTTTTCCTATCCCACTATATCACAAGCGACTATGCTATGTGTCTTCGTTTGGTACCATGGAATTGCTCGTTTTTGTAATTTTGGATTAAGGTATTCCCTGGTACATTCCCTCCTTTATAATATTCCAGTATATTTGTTATCCGCCTCGACAACACACATTTTCCGTTGAGTTGGTTGGCGACGTATAAGACTTTGAGTATAATAAAAAAAACCTATTATGACTTGAATGCTCTGAAACTTTTCACCCTCCCGTTGTCAATAACAGGTACGTTCGCGAAGCTTGTGAAGAAGTACATACTTCTCTAAAATAATTTTTAATAACCAGAGAAATCCGTTTCGTTTCCGATACGACTAATTTACTTCATCGATTGCGCAGTTGGCGGTCCACTAATCAATATTAACCGATGTAATGTTTCAGATGCATCGCATTGTTGTTCCCTATTATGTGTACCATCCGCTATTCAATATGCGACTCAAGGGAGAAACATTTGCCCCTGACAATTTATCACAGCCTTCTCCGTCAGTAAAAATATTTATCTATTGTTGTCAAGGAGTCATTTTTCTTCGGGCCAGAGCATATGAGATTTATAGCTTCGCGATCCCGTATTATTTATATAACGTGTCAGAAGTACCACTTTATGTTATTAATCATCTTAAGAAGACAAGTGAAAATATTAATTAATTCTCGTTTCAAAATTATGTGCTTTTTCTCGGAAAACATAGGAGAAAATCTTCAAAGTAGGAAATTAATGTATGATTTATAAGTAACGTGATAACCATGTAACTGTTACGCACGTGTATGTGGTCCTGGTTTAGCAATCTCTTACGGTTATATCCAAAACCGATATGCGTTCATGTCTCTTTGCAAACTATAATGTCACGTCCAATAGTTTGCATATGAAAACCCTTTGTCGTTAGAAAATTGAACTTATTTCATAAATTCTGCGGCGAGTTAAAAATTATGTGCATAATTCAAAGTGCTCTCATGCACGCAGAGTTCAGAAATGTAGAAGTAAATACTTAACAGAAAACCAATCTAAATGCAAATGTGGTATCACTACCACGTATTCTCATATACTGTTCCGTCCTCAAACAAGGTCCCAGATTTATATGAGGATCATAGTGAGGGCACGCTTAAATATTTCATAGAGTAGGTTGGATCGGAACAAGTAGCTTGCCAAAGTAAGTGTAAAGCTTTCTTCGAAACGGGGGCCGAAATTGCTCTTTCTGTACCTATAATATATCGAATAAATATATCAAGATATATATGAATAATATACCGCAGTATTTGGAATTTACAATCTGAAATAGACACCTTTTTTGTTAACATGTCCCTCAATAACTACAATACAAAATAAAAATTTAAAAGAGTCACTGCCACTGTCTAAAATATTAGCAACGTGTAGAATGTAGAGTTGTCACCCATTCATTTTCCTTAAACTTTTTACCGAAAGGCTAAATATATAAAATAGTAAATTATTATTTCTCAAGAAGCTGTGCCGTGCCAACTGTGGTCTACCACTTTTCCCTCTCCTGACGAAGCCCCGTATGATTGTGGACGAAATATCCTGTATTCGTTTAACAAAAAATAACGATACAGTCCAAACCCGAAACACGTTTAGTTTTCACTTACTCTGGCCGTGTAAGCCTACTTCTCTATTTCAAGCTTTGGTTAATTTGCAAAAAAAATTACAAGTAAGAAACAGTAAATTAGACCTGGAAAGAGAGCCGTAATAATCCCAACGAATCGAGTAAAATTACTTGGTCAGTGTTGCCACCTCTACCGAAATAATGCTAAATTATACCGAATTTGTTTAAACTAAATTTTGTCTTTCTTCATTATTTTCAGGAAATTCAGTCAAATCAAGAAATAATAAATTAAATTGAAAAATTTACTTAGCTAAATTCTGCCATCTATTAATTAGTTAAAGGAATGTTACCTTGAATGAAAATTTTTGAAAAATCTTAAGAAAACGCAGATCTTCAACAACAACAACATTTGAGCAATCAATTAAACAAATAACGTTAGGAGATGAAACTCCGGTATTTCCAATATTATCTAATTTTGTGGAAAATCTCCTATGTCTACCACGTTCATCGGCAAATTACCAGAGCTTTTTTAACTTACAATTTGTTTAAAACAAAAGAGAAATCGTCTGGAAGAAACAAGTCTTTGGTATGTTACATATAAAACAATATATGCAAGAAGAAGAAAAATGAAATCTGAAAAGTAAAAATTTTTATGAAAATTAAGAAAAGACATTGACATTTGGAAAACGATGTGTTTCAATGAATGTACGGATTTACCAATTTTCCTACGTTTAAATAAAGGTTGCTTTGTGAATTAAATTATTAAATTATATTTTATTTAAAGAATAAATCCTTGTATTTTGCACAGTATCTCAAATAAAGCGTCAGTTGCAGGTTGTAGAAAATAATACTAGTTTTAATAATCTACCAAAAATTGTAGAATTCTACCAATTTTTTACGGAGCATGTTTTTCCGAATTCTTTACAACTGAAGATGGCAACACTGTACTTGATATAATTGTTATGATGAAACTTCTGCTGGGGTGCGTTATATTAATTTTGAAGAATTGTTTCCTCTTTATCAATTGTAAGGACATAATTGACGAAAATGAGCATGAGCCTGCCGTAACATATATGACGAAACATTTACTTACTTAATGTCGAGATTTATTAACTAGAACGCGAATTGTTGTATGTTAACGAACATCAAGCTTATACGGACGAAAACCAAATTTGTCGGTGTCTAATGCACCGTATTAAGCGTACACAGTTGTCGGATCGTGCTACTGCCTCCCTTACGTCTTCATATTTCCCAATTCTACTGCAATTGGAATAAAAAGTAGTCGCAACTAATTAATGGTGCTGGATGTATCGGGAAGCTTTATTCCAGCAAAACATAAATATTTGAATTAATAACAAAGAGGAAGAAAGTAAACGAGCCTACTTAAATTTTACTGAAATAGGGAATTGAATATTTTAAATAAAAACTAAATTCTAAAATAAATAAATAGAATTTAAAGTGACCTACATCTTCAGTATGCGCAATAAAAACAATAACTGCAACTATTATTATAAACAACCAATAAACAATTAAAGTTCCACACAAAAGCGGTGCCTATCGCTCTCATGAACAGTTTACTAATACCTTTCGGTATGCTGTGAACTTCTTTCTTTGATTGCTTTTGCAGGAACTGGAGACCTATCCCTTATAAGCAAATACCAAAACGCTACGATGTTAGAACATCGAAATATCCTATTATTACTCATCACCACACAAGTTATCTTATTGAACTCAAGCTCCAATACTACTGTTGACTACTTTATGAATTCTAAAAACTTGTGTAAATGGACGACAAAGGACTGTCAGATATAAGTGCTAAATCTAGCAGAATATTTTCGTATGCATCTCTAAAAACTTTCCAAAGTTATTTAACTAACATAGTTATGAAACACATTATTTAAGATCACACAAATACTATTCTTCATAGCACAAGCTGCTTCAAAGGTGCCAATCGCAAACATTGAAGTTTGTTGGTTTATTAAAGATTAAATTTGGTAGGGCTCAACCTGATTCACTTAATCCTATCATTAATGCAAGTAGGAATTCTCCCTATTCCGACGTCCTTTATCCAGAAAACGGTTATAATTAGAGAAAAACAAGAACCGCCAGGACGTTAGTTTCAACAACCTAAATTGTTCTAATGCTCTTTACATGCTTTCATACACAAGTGCTCAGCTGTAGGTGTGTATGTAATACAATGAATTTCAGTTTAAGTTTAATGAAGGTAAATAGGCCGTTACGACAAAAGTATTAATGTTTGTAGGGTACGCTAATTACAGTAATTAGCCCTAATGTATCCGCAAATCTTGTTATAAAAGACAGAACATATTTCAACTCGTTAAGCATCATAAAGATGTATATAACGAGGGTCAAATATCCCCGTTTAATATGAGTCTAAATAGTTGTACACCATTAGGTTTACATCAATAACACGTTTTGATTTTTATCAACCGAGGTCATGTATTGCGTCAATTCGTTAGTTCAGCTCAGGATGGTGTAATATACACTTTGTTCTAGCTAATACCAAATCGATATCGCAGATTTTGAATAAGCGCGCTACTAAAAGCAGTTTCTGGGAGGTTTTATAATTTTCTAGCGCTATTTACGTTTGATATTTGTTATTGAGATAATTGCATATGGACAACTCGATATAGATGAGCTCCCGTGCACCATGAGTTATCTTAGCGAAAAGGTATGACGAAAGTCTATTTCCTAAAATGTTTGTTGATCATTTGCTAGAACAAGTAACATCCGTTTTATTAAAAAAATATGTTCTTATATCGGCCGAAACCTGCGCAACACCTTGATCGAACTGTGGAAATGTTATTCCATGATTGCCTGTAATTTATAACGCGCCAATCTATGTAATAATCATAAAAACTATTCTAATTCTGTTCTTAAATAAGCGTGTTTTAAGCAATTGTTTGCGAAATTTTATTTTATCGAACGTTGCGTAATTTAAAAGCTCCAAAAATGTAGAAGGGTAGTCTGAAAACTTTACAGCCTAATGCAGAAACAAGCAATTTTTTTGACAAACGTAGTTTTATTTCTCAACATAGTTCACTTGTTAAGTCAGCGATGCTTTCATCTATAAATAGTAGTTGGCATCTTGTTCTGTGAAACAGAGATTTACGATTATGATGGTCTTTTCATTCGATGAAAATCTCTGTTCTCCAAGCGAGGCTTTGAACCTAGGAAACAAAAATAAGTCGTTGAGGGCTAGACCTGGTGAATTGAGTGCGTGGCCCGCATTTTCTGCCTTCAAGGTGTCAAGTAATGATGCGTAGTACGCCGCCGTTATTGTTTTTCCTTTTTCAAGATAATCGATTAGCACAACTCTACGACTAGCCTAAAAAACGGTACCCATCACTTCCTCGGACAATAGAACAACCTCCGCTTTCTATGGATCGTTTCGTTAAGCGATGAAATGGTAGAGGCTGTGGGCACCTCAAAAGGACGTGTTTATTATGGATTGAAAATTGAAAAATGGCATGAAGAAGTTAACCCCGCTGCTCATACAGGAAAACACATTCGAATCTAAGGCCCTATTGTAGCAGTTTAAACGGAATAAGTCGAAGTGTTGTCGTCGATTAAAAACTATTAAAAAGTATCGCCGTAAATTGACTCCGCAAATTCAAAAGGCAAAATTTTGTGAAGGTCATTGACTGATGCAAATGACTGTTGAGCAACAATTGAGCGTTTAACATGGTTGAAATGTTCTAAAGTATCTTTAAACGCATTCCTAATTATAGGTCTGTCTTCACATTCAAGCTTGAAACTTTTTTCAGCCTACCTTCGTGCATAACTCATTAAAGTAATACGGCTCTGGAATGAAATTTGGCATTCATTTGATACACGAAAGGATTACTTTACGAGCAAACTTTAAGGAAGGATTTCAAAAAGAAGATCAAAGAAAGATATCCATTCAACCTTTTGAAGAACGTAATAAGAAATTCCAGTACTTATTATTCTATATCTTCCTTTTTCCTTGGAATAGTACAAAAAGAACTACTTAAGAATTTATTTAACCAGACCGCATGACCTTTCCAATTCAAGCACTCATACATTACAATCTCCAAGAACTTCCAGTTCGTGGTTTGCCGAAGCGATTTGTCGTTACAATTATAGAATTTTTTTTTGTTTCACTGTACACAAGAAGAGTTATTTTATTGGTAGTTACATTGAAAGCATTATCATTCCACCATGTAACCATATTTCCGATTGCTACTTCAGCAGCTTTCGACAAGTCGCGCTTATAAAGTAAGGGAAGTATCATCGGCGTGTCAATACAACTAATATTTTAGAAAATGGAATTACTCACGGCAAAAGCAATGTGAGGAGAGAAAAAAACCCACTAGTCCACAAACATATGTATCACTTCCCTGTTCTTGGACTGCTTAACACAAGATGGCATACGCAGGAACGCTTTGAGAATCTGTACATGTAAAGTTAATGTTTTCCACAGGCTTACAATGATGTATTTAAAGAAACAGCTAATAAAACAATTTGAGGTGAATAAAATAAACTTGCCCTCGGACATGTTTCTGCAGAAATGAGTGAAGATCGTTAACAAAAATTAGAAATAAAAAAGGACCTAGGACCGATCCCTGTGGTATACACAAAATTGCCGTAAAATCGATTTAAGCTGGTCTGATTAAATTTGCAACACAAACAATATGCATACTTCTTTGTTTAAATATTATTTTATGGAAAACGTGTTTAACTAAAGTTCAGTATTTGTAATAATTTTACTAGAAACTTTAACTTTACGTAACCATGTTTCGTGAAGCAGCTGCAGTATAAGTTCATCCTGATTTACGCCTTTGCTTTATTTACCTCGCCTGCATTCGATATAATTTATACAAAAATACGTAATAAAACTAAATACCAGCGAAGCTGCAGTAAATTTGTACCCATGTTTACATGGAAAATAAATGTTGGAAATGAATTTCTGTTTGTAACTCTAGCGCACAGCGAAATTTATTTAAAATTCGCCCACAACTTCGATATTTATGGCAACATAAATTGCTATATATATCTGGCTACGCCAAACATATTTATCTGCTTCCTGTTGAGGCAGGTAAATCCGATCTAGGTTGATTAATTGTGCGTGAATCCTGACGATATTACAAATATTTATGGGAAGAATTAAAAATCGTGTTCTTAATTGCAATAAATGGATAATGGCTATTTTTAAACCAGAATATATTATAATGTTTCACATTCGTATTAGCTTGATTTCTATAAATTCGAATTGATTCAGTATTTTTGGCAATGGCGCTAGTTATGTACAATGTAAGTAAAAGCACTTCAGGAAATCAAAGTCGCTGCAAATTTAGGCAATTGATTACGTGCATTTTATGTACGTGTAATGTATTTTCCGGCATAGTAAATGGATAAATTGTGTAACAGAATTAGTATAATCGCTTCTTTCCTGAAAGCGAAGTGCATTTTGGTGCACGCTCTATTTGAGATTTACCTTCTGCCATTCGAAAGGGTTACAAACTCCGTAAAGTAAATTAATATGTCACATAGCTGTATCGTGTCGTAAATTTCATGACAATTAAGATTAATGATTCGCTATTGACAACAACCAATTCGGTTGAATACCTTGCCCTTCCCGTGTATTCAGACTTTACGTTCACGTTAGTTCATGTATCCGTAAAGCTTACACCGGCGTAAAGCATCTTTACTCCCTTTCTGTTGCATCTAAAAAGCGTTTGCCTCATGCTCTTATGCTATCGCATTTTAATTTCTGTGATGTCGTGCATGCACCTTGTCGTGAGAACAGGATTTCTCAACGTATTCAGAAACTTCAAAATTGTTGTATTCGCTTCGTATATGGCCCACATGTTTCTCATACTGAATTGGATAATCATCGACGGTCACCGACGTTTGCACCAATTGAGCTTTTGTTAAAATACTCTCGCCATAAAGACTCCTACATATTTATATCTCAGATTGAGATTTAGGAGTGACGTTCATGGTGCTAACATCCGACTTCTTCATTGTATGACACCTCAATATTCTTTTTGAGAGGTCATTCTCATTCAACATCGTGCGATTCAATAGTAAATCTTCCCACTCATTTCGACACCTTTGAACTCTGACATTTAATGAATAGCGCTTTGATTTTGTCTGTTACGCAATTTTACTTTTGTTTTTGATTTGTTCATTCTTTTCTGTATTATCTCGACATAATGTACCTTTTCTGTTTGTCACAGCAGTTGTCGGTGAAATAAAAAAACAGACACTGGCATATATATGTTAATTGTCTGATTTCATCCACTATAGCGATTAATAGGAATGAGGTGACGCCAAATTTAATTTCCTACCTTGACTCTATCTATCATCAAGGCAAATTGTGCTGGTTGTAATTCCAATTTCAATTTGTTAATAACACGAATTCTATTCGCATTTCGAAGTTTGAGTTACGTTTGGTGTTTAGAAATGTCCGATTTCCAGAAAGGAACACATAAACATAGTGTTTACGTTGTGGAATATCTTTGAATCCGATTAATTTGATTTTGGATTTCTAATACTCGTTTTAAATTCATATCTTCCAATTAAAATTCATTTACCGAAAGAGTGTTTTAAAGACACAAAATTCCCTCAATTTATCAATAATAATTAATTTCATAACAATCATAAATTTCTAAATTCTAAAGTCCTGTTTGATCTAACCTCCGATTTTGATACCAGTGACAGAGGTATAGGTAGGTATAAAGTTTATACGTATTATAAGCTGATCAAGAATGTTATCATACAACGTTGTAAAATGACTGAATTAATTCCATTATCCATGGGATAGCCTATTTTAGTCCTGCATACTGGTTTGTTGAAGGCGTGATCCTATTACAAAAGCCGCTTTCATACGGGATAAATCCGCCAATTTCTAGGATTACGACTGGACGTCACACAAACAAGTCATTATTCCATAAGATTGGCATTGATTGATTATATTATCACCGGCAGCCGATAAATTTCTAGATACGATATGTAACTAATAGCTTGCGTATGGCTTGCAAAAGAAAGATGTCGTTAATGGTTGTTTTTATGTTAGTTTTTGTGTTAAAACTTTACCGAATCTGCTAGATTTCAATGAAAATTAATCAAACTATTAAATAGGTATTAATTAGAAGGGAATTGTACAATCATTGAATTGAATTTTTAAATACTGAAAGTAATTCTTCTTTCTCTCTTCATTCGACAAACCTTTTCTTAAAATATATTTTTTTAATTTCTGCACACGTTTTCCCATCCAAAAAAGAAATCAAACCAATTGTTCTTTTAGCATGGTTCCACAAACTTGCGCACTTTAAACAGCTCTTAAAACAACATTACTCGATGAATCTCCCCGAAATTTTGACAGACGTCCACCAAAGAGTAGTACTCACAATTAGTAAGGCAGATTTTGACTTAAAGCATCATCCGTCTCCAAACATAGATAATTCCTATGCGGTGCACCCCTTGTATTGAAATTTCTACAGTAAAAGCTTTTTGGCACAAGAGCTCTATTAACTGAATTACATCCAGCATACTTCAATTTAATTTCACCTCTCCAGCTACTGTGTAGTTAGCTATTTAGCGGTTTTGTTAACTTTCCGCTAGTAGATAGTTTCATAACTTGATATTCAACTCTTTATTCAAACCGGTTCAAAAAGCTAGCTAAGCGGAAGGAGCTTTGACCTATACACGTATAAGACTTAAACTATACACGCTCGGTTCTACGACAGAAATTCAGGGATTTTAGTTTGTATTAATCATACGATGCGACTCATAACATTAAGCAAAATGTCAGGATTTCTAAATTGCTTTGCAAAGCATTTTAACCTATACATAAGTCTAGGCAATGTTCGATACGTAACCGGTGGAGGACAAGGTAACGTTGCTTATTAATGCGGTGCCCGTGACCTTTATATTGCAACAGTAATGTCAGGACTTTGCATCCTGTAACAAGTTGATTCTTATCTAAATTACCGCCAACAAAAAAAATGGTAAAATTGCGAAACAGTTTAGATGCTAGATTAAAAGACATAAATAGAATAGTATTACCATTGCTATTACTAATAATTGGCCTTTGGGAAAATCTGTTAAACAGAGCTATGTGTGACCATTTCTATATAGATACGAGTGTCGTCTTTTTAATTATAACTAAACGTGTTCCGGGTTTTCACTGTAAAATGGCAATTACCCTAAAACTGCTTCCCGTTCAATCGTTTCGCCTCTGGCTTGGTTTGTACGTTCAGTTACGCCCCTAACTGTGGCTTGCCAACTTTCTTTCTTCTGAAGAAACCCGCAGTTCACTTTCGCCTCCGGCTAAGCTACCGTGATCAATTGATTCCTGTTCAGTTAGTTTCGCCTCTGGCGTGGTTTACACGTTGAGCTATCGTACCAACTGTCGCCTACCACCTCCTCCTTATATGATTGTGGGCAAAACTTCGAGTTTTCGATTAACTACCATGACACGGTCCAAACCCGGAACACGTTTAGTTCTAACTCGCTCTGGCCGTGGGAGCTTATGCTCTTGTTGTCTTTTTAGTTTTGTACATCAAACAGTAGATCGACTTTATTGTCCTTCAACGTATTCTCCACAAATATCGATACACTATTTCATTCTTCCTAACCAACTGTTAAAGCAGTTATGCTAATCATCAGTCGTCTAAAGGAATTTTGATAATGCGACTCAAAATTGAACCAATAGTTGCGACCATTTTCATTGACACACTTCGGGAACAAATAGCTTTTGTTGGCTTCTCCTCACCTCGGTTTCAGGTTCATATGAATAAATCAATGACTCCTCACCACTTACGATAGTATAAACATTTTTTGAACTTCAGCTGTTGAAGCGGCATAAAGTTCTTGGACATCATTTAGCGCGTCTTTTGTTCTTCAATTAAAAGAAGTGAAATCCAACAGGAAACTAAATTTCTCGCACCCATTACGTTATGCAGAATTTTTTGGTTGAGCTGTTTGGAATGCTTAAGGATGTCCAATCTCGCGATATGTACAATGTCGATCTTTCTTGTTCAATTGGCGCACATTAGCAATGTACTGCTCTTTGGTGGTCTGTCCTATTTCCTCGAGTCAACTCCATTTTCCGAGGAACCTGTCGGCTTTGAAAATTTGCTGTGGTAGCTAAATTGCTTGCCGTATCTCGATGAAACTTTAGACTTAAGTTCAGTAAATACTGAAATTAGTTTTGTTAGTCGGCCTTTCATTAGTGGCACCCTGTGCGACTACATGCAAAGCCAGAAAGACAACTCTCATAGAAAGGATTTTCTAAGTCAAAGAAAGCATCTACTTTATTCAGTTAAAAGGTTGTGAGATTTTGTTTGAACAACAGAATTACAATAATTGCAAGTCCTCAAATGTAAATACGTACACGTTTGTCGAGTGTATTTTAATTACATTTCTAAGGTGCTAAAAATAACTCAGCATGTGTCTACATGTGCACGGACATTACCACATTTCGTAAATTCCGCCTTTACATTTACGCGAACGTTAATGCCCTCTATTAAACGTCCCAAGCATCCAAGGTGGGAAAATACGATCTCATTGAAATAGTTTCCGATGTTTATTGTTGGTAATTAGATTTAATTGGAGCAAATAGCTGAATGTCTTTGGTCATGTGAATTTTACTACATATTGGAGTTACCAGTTAATGTTTTCATATAATATGAATACACGAATTTTTGTTTGTGAGAAAGATCACGAATGTATGAAAAAGTTAACTTCAAATTTTTCAGACTTCGTAGTTGCGTTTACTGCTACATCGGTAAGCGCAAATTGTTGTTTGGATGTGGAGTACCAACAGAATTTCGACTGCTTCTTGAATTTTTGAGGGAACAGTGTGAAATCAAAAATTTCAATTTTTGAACGCTCTTCATACATCAGTTATACTGTAACTAATAGAAAAGGTAAACATTATTATTAAAGAGTGTTTCGCGTGGTATTCGTTGGTATAGTTATAAGGATTAGTTTTCAAGGACTTAAAGGGGAAGTGGTTATCTCAATATTAATCCTGAAATTTTAAATTTATAAAATTATGCATCCAGCAGATCTTGATAGGATTTAGCTATTTTGTGGAGAGAAATAAAAGGAACTTCCCAAAGCCCCAAAATTATATTCTACACGTAAAAGTTATGATTGGTCTTATTTATTTTGAACTTGGGAAATCACAACAAAATTTCCATTGACATACTACTCTAATCATTGCGTTTTTCTTAATGAGTGTTCAAATACACCGCCTTTCTTTGGTCTTATTGATTCACAGCTTTCTTTAATATCAGCTACTGCTTTTATAACACGTCGAAAAAATGCATCCCCATTGTCGACTTTTACTTTGTATACCCCAACCCCATAAAGAGTAATCCATTTCAATGTGAAGTCTGAGAACCTTAGAAACCAGCCAATTAGACAATCACGACCAATGCAACGCTCTGAAAACCTTGCATCCAAATGTTGCAAGCATAATGGTGAGGAGCTTACTGATAATGGGGGATGGAGTTATTTTATTCGCCTACTGTTGTTGGAAGTTCAGTTGAAACCAATTTAACATTTCTTTTATCTTCATTTTGTAATGAAAATAAAATTAAAATGTTTCAAAATACTCAATTAAAGAAGGAGAGAGAGAAAAAAAGAGAATAAAAGGATAAAAAATCGTTCTTTTGTTGTTTATAGGAAGGAAAACAGTATGTTTTGAAAAAAGAATAACCAATATTCCGAAGCGTAATATAGCAACCTTATTTAAACCAAGAAAATAAAAGAAGAAACCGGGAATCCTAAAAGGAAGGTTAAATTAAAGAAAACTTCACGGGTTAAAGAAAAGAAGTTCTTCGCAATATTAAGTTGAAACTATTGCAAAATGTTGACCAATAAAATTATTTCAGTTTGTTTAAGGTTTAAGGCCACTATTCAATAGTATTATTGGAGATAGTAACATAGCATTAATATTTATTAGTTCCAGTATGGTCGATTATGCAATACCTTTGAGAAGTGCAAAACATGCCTAATTAAAATATGAAAAAAATTTGTAGTGTTTAGTAAAAAAAAACGATCTGGTTAATTTCTAAGAAAGCAATCCTTGTAAAAAATATTTTAACGGTAAAAGAACAATTAATTAATATTCAAAATATAAATTATTGTAATCGATCGCTCCCTCCGACTGTCTTTTAAAGTTTTCGACTCGCCCGCACTGTTCCTCTGGTTTAGAGGCGAAGAACTCACAGCATTCTTTTTCTACTTCTACGACATTGGCAAGACACGCTCAGCGGGGTCGATTGCCATTAACCTGAAAAGGTTAAATCTGGGCTGTAAACGGCATATGGTAGCGACCCAACCCCATCAAATTCTTCCAGTTTCTTGAGGGTTCGTTCTCTTAAAACTGCATTCCTTCAATCCAACTGCTTACAGTGTAGTTCACAATTTAACGCTCTACTTTCTTATACCAATTCATAGTGAACAATGAGTTCACAATTGCACCAATCACCCAGCATCACCGTTCTTCCAAGGTTTTTGCGCTTGACCGCAGGTTCTACAGATTGGCCACGAGTTAACCCCTTTGATTTGTTCAAGTTACAGTTCATCATAAAAATGAAGTTCCTATAGCTCCACAGGAATTGGTTACAGATTTGAACATGTTGCTGTGCCTGTTTTGCAGTCAATTCATCAGGCACTTTACTGCACCTGTCTGTTCACCTTCCAGAGTTTATGAAGATGCCGACCTACTATCTGCTGCGAAGTCTATGTGAATTATCGGATATTGAAAGCCAGTGTGGCCGCAACTCTTTGGCGAAAAATCGCTCGGTTAACGATACGATCTTCTAGGATGTCGTCGCTGTTCTTAAAAACCCGTTTGACCATTTCCGATTTTTTTTATCAGTTTTCCACAGTCCGATCCGGGATAATTTCCTCTTGACCTTTAACTTCAGTGAATAGCGCTTCTGTGTAATTTGTAGTAATGGCGCAGAAAGTGCACAAGGTATCAAAAAAATCTCAAGATAACTTAGAATTACTAACAAAAGTTATGTTTAATGTAGCATTAATAATGATAACTTTTTTTATTATTTATTTATTTTAGTTTTATGAATCTAAAATCTACCATAAAACGAAAAACATTTGCTCCACTCTGTTATTACTGCACTAGTTCATTGTATGTGAGAGACACTGTAGGAATGTGTTCAAAGTTTGATGTTTTTGTAACTCTAATATCAAGAACAACAAGTTACAAACCCAAATCTGTTAGCAATACTTACAAATACAAGGAGAAGGAAACACATTTTGCATTAACTAAATCATACGCTGTATGTTGCTTTAAAGGAAATTATTTTTCTGCATCTTTTGAGCAACTCCGCTTATATTTTCCCAACATACACGGAGATATAGAGCATTATGAATCTGACAGCTAGGATTTGTATTTGCTAGTTTTCACGTTGGAAAACGGGAAAAATTTGAAATTTCCAAAAATTCCACTAGGACTTTTTCAATTACTACCACATCGCGTATCGGTTTTTAACCAAAACCAGGAGTAAACTTCATTAAAATCGTTACGAACACCAGTTATCCACAGAATTCATTTGTAAAAATAATTATTCGAATGCGTTATATTATTTCCAGAAATATCATTATTTTCAATTTAATTAATGAAATATGGCTTGAAACTGGAAAAAATCATCTAAGTCATTTACAATTCATTTTAATTTAAATGAAATAATATGCAGTAACTACTATAAGTACTATACAAAGTTATTTACTATGACAATGAAAACAATGTGCGATTACACGAGACATTTCAATGAAAATTCCAGGCAAGTTTAGAATCATATGTCCCGTCACTGGTAGCAGGAGTAATTATACATAAATTATATGGAAATGTTTGCGCGTGGTATTGTATGGTATCGGCCAAAGTGATTTCAATTTGGGTTTAATTTCCAGCTGCCCTTTAATACAAATTCACTTGATAACCAGGTCGAAATACTATTACATATTCGTTGAAGTGACATTATTAAAATTTAGTATTAAAATATACATTTTGCGCATTCATATGTTAAGAGATACTTTAAATATTCGGCGGAATGGAATACGTAGTATAGAAATATGTGTATCGTAGACGTCTTTTCGAAAATATCGCACTGTGGAAATTGTACTACTTAGCAAACGGGGAAAATATCTGGAACTGTAAAAAAGGAAATATGAAAATATGGCGAGGATGGCTATAAAATATGATGTAACTTTGGAGTAGTAAAACCCTCGGTAAACACTAAAAGCATCTCGCAGCTAAAAGACAAAACTTAAGGGCTAGCTTTTAGCATGAGGAAGCTTTTATCACGTAACATGGAAACTATCGAAAGTAATTGTAATATTTCTAAGCGGCGTTCTAAGCATGTTTACAATTAGTAAAATATATTTTTACGCATTTTTAATTTTTCATTATTTTTTTTAAGATAATTATCTTTAATCATATACTCTCATCCGTTAAACTTATTTGGTTTTAAAAATGTTAAGTTCCCTAATTAATGGATATGTACATTAATTAGGAAACGGTTGTAGATACCCACAAACGGGGTTAGATCGCACACAGTTTGTTATATGAAATCATTTAAAGAAAAGTAATTTAGTAAAATTTCATTTCATTGTAATGAGTGCACATGAAAGAGAAGACGTGTTGCATTTCAAAGTAATTTTCAATGTTAAATTTAATTTAAAGTTCAAGTTTAATTCAAGTTCGGTCATCGCAAAAAAAAACATGCATTTTAAACTTAGGTTTTCTGAAAAAAATTAATTCTTTCAATTTAAATTCCCGAAAGAATATTTAGTTGATATTTTCGAATCTATTGGAGAAAGATATCCATTCCACAAAATTCCAATTTACAACACTACAGTGTTCCTTGTGCGGTACCCATACTACCAGTGCTGTGGAGATTCTAACAAGACAGCACAGTGGCATTTCCTGAAGTTTTTCTCTTTCGATATGGACCAGGTATTATGTAATTTGTGAAAAACGTTTTTTATTAAAAAAGAATTTCGATAATCTCTCGCAAATAATAAAATAAACTGAATATAAGCACAGAAATAAATGAGATCATTTGAGATTTTTGCAAAATTTTCAAGGTGTATTTCTATATTCTTCTTATATTATCTAAATTCCTCAAGATGGCCAACAAAATTGTTTTTCTTAAAATCGAACACCCTACATGAAACCTAAAATGATATCTGCAAGTTCAACCAAATTCCTCAACATATCATCTCTAAAATTAATTTACGCCACATTAGATCCAATATATTTTCCTACTGCGGAACATGTACAAGCTCATACGTTACAGCGGGATTATGGTAGAATATATATATTTACCAGCTCATAGGCGTCTCTTTTGTTGCGTAAATTAACTCATATATTTTCCAAACGTGTGCGAATGGAAAATTCTCTAGTGATGAATGTTCAAATAACAGTTTCACGCTCACGATCCAGCTTTACTGCCCAACAAAAGCTTATTAAATACGTGTCTATGCATCTATACGGCAAATAAGCGTAATGCGTGTTACAACAAAGAAAAAACGCATTTTCAAACACACAATAATTACTATACATTTATCAAACGAATATTTTAATTTCTTACTCGAACTTTCAATATCAGCTATCCAATTGAGTGTATTGCCATTTAGGAGGTGTGTGATTGCATAATGTGTTAAGGCTTTCATTATTGAGCAGCAATAAATTTCCCTCTAGAGAGTTTCTGTTCTTCGGTAAATGAAGTGTAAAGAGGAATAGCGTGCAGCTGGTGCGATATTGCTACATATAGTAGCTGCATTATGGTAACTAAAGCACTTTAAATGAATTAATCCACCCAACGCTCTTACGAGTGAATTGGATAGGCGAGTTGGTGGAATAGGAAAGAGCGGAGTGGTAGAAGCCTGGATTGTATTTTCGCGTACCTATTACTTTGTATTAAGCTTCTTGATAATTACTGAAGTGTCTGCAATAATTGATTAGGAGCGTAATTTTTCTATTCACGTAATGCTACTTGGAAAAAACGAAAATGATTTAATCAAATCCTTAATGATTTTAATTTGAAATTAAATTGTATACAATTTTCCTTCCAAGCCTTCGGCAAATTCGGAGAAGCAAGGTAAACTACGAATGACCTTGAAGATGAGAGATTAACATACAATATGTAGTTGAAAAGTTTATTGAAAAAATAGACACCAAAGTCATTTGGTTGAAACGTTAGGTTACAACGGAACACCTTGCCCTTCTAGACATCGATTAGTGCGATCATTAGCTAATCCTCCTAAAGCCTGTCGACTAGCTGCGTTCTCGATTAGCAAAGCGATCGCCTGCAGGAGCGGGAGAGATGGAAAAGAACGACGAAGTAGAGGAATTATAGGAGAATTGTCGGATTTAGCTAGCGAAATATATACGCGATCGACGTTCCTTCAAGCATCGAATAGACCTATTTTCGTTCGATTTGGGAGCGAACGAACTTTTAATAATAATACCTGATTTATTCTCATAGTTGGTACAATACATACACAACTATTAATAGGGAGGAATTTAGCAGCTTTGCCGAATTTAAGCACACCCTCTGATAATAAGAGAGATCCCTATGATGAGGGTCAAAAATGAAAAAAACCTGTACTTTTAGTTCTTGTACAGATTTAAGAAATTGAAATAATTGCAAGTAGGAATTGAACAATCACTGTCATAAGTATCAAAACAAAGCGATTGCAATTTAAGAATTTATTCTCGAAATAAAACTGATCTTAGCGTAAATTCATTTACTAAGTTTCGCAGTTTCAAAATGAGGAGGCAATCGAAAACAATTTTTATGCAGGATGGAGCAACCCCGCACATTTAGCGACCAGTTAAAGACTTGCTTTTTATTCGAGATTGTTTTATAAGCACTTGGAAAACTTTTAGATTCGTGGCAATCAAGATTGCCTGATCTGAATCCAGGCGATTTTTAGCTTTGGGGTTTTGAAAAAATTTGATGTTTAGAATACGACCGAAAACGCTGAAAGAATTAAAAATCTTGTATAATGCGATGTATAACTTGGTAGAAAGGCGGGTGCTTTCAAACCACCAAATAGTTCGATAAACAGTGTTATTCAAGAAATTCAATTTTCATTGATTTTTGTTGTTGACTCCATTAAAGGTAATGAAAAAAAATTTTGTGCACAAACCCTCTACTTAATACTAGTGAATGTCATCTAACTATTCGATATCAACATATGTACGTCCACACATGTAGAACATTCTTAAAAAAATCAAAAGAAAAAAGTTTCGCTTACATTTTGTTCGAGGAAGAACTGTTGCCGTATTATATTCTTTGGTGTCCATTTACAGATACTCCCTGTTTGTGGGGTTTAAAACAAATTCTAACAACTTTTCCATTGTTGCTTTGCTTCATTACAATACAGTAATTTTAATATATGTATGCTTTACCTTATGATAACCTTGTGTATGTAAATGAATGTTTGGGTAACTATTAAATAACACCTCGTCACAATGAATCCATCGGATACGCTTTGTAAATTTAGCAAATTATTGTTTGTTACGCAAACATCTCACTGAAATAAGATTTTGGTGTAACTAACTCTTACATACAAAACTCATGAATTATGCAAAAGTGTATCTGCATATCAAGTGGCCGCTTACATACTAGATATCATAAACACGAATTCGGGAGCAGTATACAGATTGGTAGAGTTACTCGCTTTCACGCCGTATTTGGGGATTTTCATTTTTGTTCCTCTTTCCTACGTCATTTGGTTGTAGGAATACAAGCTATTTTTACATTTTGGATACTTTTTATTACCAGCTTAATTAAAAGTAAAAGCGTTCTTATTATTTGATAATTTCAGGAATTGGGTATATGGCGTGTCCAACTAGTGTATGGCTAGAAGATAATTTTTATCTTGAGCAATTTAAAGAAGTTCTCAAATTAAAATTATTACAAGATTATATACAAGTTTGGTCTTTTAAATGAATGACCCTGTTTATTTCTGTATTTTTGAATGCCTCTCTTCAATTCATGTGAACTTGCTGCAACATTTCCTGAACTTGTCTTTGAGATATACATATTAGAAAAGTGATGCAAATTTTATTCTATTGAGTGTTTTTTGGAGTTCTCAGAAGCACGTCGTAAAATTTTTTGTACTAATTAGGTTCCGCAAAATAGCGAAGTTCGACTAATGTTATTTCAATTTTCTTGAATAGAACACTGTATATTTTCCACAATCTGATGGAGAAGCTTATCCGTCAATTTTTGGTACATTAAATATGAAACCATATTAATAAGGTTTTCGTTTAAATACATAGATTGCTACCACGAAATATTACAAACTTTTACCTTCTTAAAGGTAATCATGAAAAATAATGTATAAAAGTTATTCCGAACGTACAATTCCCAAATCTACTCGAGTAAAATAATAAATAATAAATAGCGAAAATACGTACACAAAGTCCAGCATACAACAAATAGATTGATTTAAAGCATCACATACTGAAACCTTTTTCCACTCATTTTTGAATAATTTTTATGTGAAAATGTTTTCTCCAAGGTGTTCAAGGAAGGAATTATCTTCCACCCACATAATAGTTGGGCACGCCGCATATTGTATAACGTAAGATTTCCTAATGAAAACATTTCTTCAATATTAAGGAGGTAAACTTGGCAAAGTGGCAAACCATAGTAAACCTGGATGAGTTTAACTCGTTCCAAATGCGATAAATATGTAAATGAAGTTCAATGCGAGCAAGTGTAGGATACGACATTTCTGGAATATTAAAATTCTCCACTATAGATTCGTAGATTTTATTCCTCATGTGTAAATATGTAAATGGATGTGAATTTCGTTGCTTTATTATCTAACAGCGTGGTATTGTTGGACTGGTCTTTCGATTACCTTTCCAAAAACGTAGAAATATCTAGAATGTTGTATTTCTTAACATATAAGTATTCCAATTCCGGTGAACCGGGAAATACAATTGAACTGAACTGGTGATAACACCAAGAGATAACTTACAAAATACAGAAGTTGACATGTTGGTGCCGTGTCCATAATTAAGTCCAAATGAGTTAAATTTAGAATAAAAATGTACTTCTTAATTCAGTTTCTTTAACTACATTTCCAACCAGCATCTCACGACGGACACGAGTCGACGTGAATATGTTTACGCATATTTTAATTTTTTATGGGTAGCTGCTCAAGGACACCAAAAACTTCATTTTTCTTATTTGCACATTTATGCCTCAGCATCAATCTATACGTCAGAAGATCCTCATTTTGGCGTCTATTTGGCATTCGGCATATCAACCGATGTTCTAGATGAAACAAAATCTCTTGCCAGTGGAATTTTCCGTGGCAGTGTCTTCCCTTTGAAAAATACGGCTCAACATATTGATTTAATTAATGTCAGAATAAAGGTATAACCACGTATGTTTCACAATTAACTAATACTGCCATATTTCGAAAATATTACAGTTTCCTATCAGCTACCTGAAAATCAACAATACATAGTAAAAGAATACATTACGTACATTACATACACGCATTATTTGAACTACTTCTACTACATGAATCTTCCGGTGCCAAACTCTTCGAAACCATTCATTGGAAGTTTAGAAGCACTTTAGTTTCAACCTTTAGAACGCTTTGGCGCTTGTGCAGTTCACCTCAAGCCTGCTTAATTCAGAAAAAGTCCTTGAGTCAGCAACATTCTTCTCACGGTGGTTCCAAGATTCATGAAGTATTCGACACTTCTCTGCCCTAGGTTTGTGACAGAAACTTTCAACTACGCATGTTGCAACCTCCCGAGTAACACAAGGTTCCAATCTTGTAGTATTCTTTCTAGTTATTAAAGATGTTGCCAACAACCATTTAGTAATCAGTGTATCATCGAAAGAACTGTTATTGGCACCTACTACTATTAAAGATTTGGAAGTTCTTTTTGACCTATCTTTGTCATTCGCCAGGCATATAATGCAACTTGTGTTAAAATCTGTGGATTCATTTACCGCAACTGCAGAAAATTTCGAAATATGAGAGCTTTGGTTTCAATACCTTTCTCCCTTTGATTGTTCTTGGTTATTCAACAAATGTTCCCTAGAACTAGTTCTAGATTACGTTTTAGTATCCACTGTAATCTCAATACGATGAATGCATTGGTGAGATCTCCAATTGCGTTAACATGCGCCAACCTCAATAAAATCGACATTTGCGATATTAATGCAGACGCATTTAACATCACTGTCGACGCTGTTTTCATGCCCCATTTAAATCCGTGTACTCCATACACCTATACCTATCTCTTGGCATTTAGTATAAATATGTTGTTTTTTTGCCATATAATTTTCTTTGTTTAGTTGTTAAAATTTCAATTAAATTTGTCGATTCAAATTCGAACTAATGGACTAATTTACCGAGAGAAGACATTTTTCTGTGTAAAAATGATAAAACCTATAAATTTACTGCTTCAGAAAGCTGAATTAGGAAGTACATTTTATTCCAAATTCAATTTATAGTGTATACAATTTTCCATTCTTTCTTTATTATTCAAAATAATACTGAAGGTTATTTCGCATTAATTATAAGCGGAATGAATCGAAAAGCGAGGAGATATGCCTCAACAGAACAATAAAATCGGTCAACCTATTCGAAAGACACGTAGATTCGTTTTATGTTTTTCCTAGTTAATGAGATATTAAAAAAAAAGCAGACACTTTGGCGCACCACCATCAGATCTACAACAAACACATTGAGGAACGATGAATATGAAGCCCCGCATCGCACGATATGGCAATAACTCTAATCCCCTTGTTCTGGTTTAATCGCAGCCGAGGACTTGTCCGGCAAAGTGAATCCCTCGTCGGCCGGGTGATCACAGAGGCGCTAAGTTGGAAGGCAAAGGTACAGCGCCTCCGGCAAAAACATGCAAGGCACTCTACCAACGACGTATATATAGCAAGATGAGTGGTGGAGGGGAACTGAAGGTACCGGAACTGCGGTTGGGGCCCCCCGAGGGCGGTTCCCAATTGTTGGTACCCCCTTCCCCAGCACAGCCGCAACGAAGGAGACATAGTTGGATCTGGTAAGTAAGCTTTTCATCCCCGTTGCAATATGTGAGATAAGAGAATCTCTGAGCTTTCCTACTGTAACGATCGCGGGATTTCCTAATGGTAAGGCTTGGAAAAGAACGGGGAGCGCATTTTTATGAATGGTTTTGAGTTATACGAATTCCACTTTAGATTTTTATAGGAAAACCATCGCACAATGAAGAATTTTCAAATAAGACTAAATTTGCTGACACGTTATATTCATTTCTTATTCTATAAGTTGTTTTTTGTAAAAATATCAACAGTAACAATTTACGCCTACTAACTAAGAATATTTGATATTAAATGAAATTTTCAAACATTCCACAAAAGCATATTTTTATACAGCACATTCCAAAGCATAGAAGGCTTTAATGCCATCATCCTAACAATAGTTCTTTGATCAACAATGGTGTGAGATTGACCTCGAGGTCCTACACACATCAATTTCTTCAACATTTTCTCTGACCTATGTTTCAAACTATTTTATCATAGATAGGTGTATCGTATAGCATTAAGTTAGATAGGATCTAATACAGGACCAAGTTGCATCGTATTAAACCCACTTTAATACAGTGCAATGGAATTAAAATCTTTTTTAACGCAATTGTATTACAAAAAAAAAAAAAACAGGAAAATTGTGATTTCTAAATGACCGTCAAGACACCGGTGACAACATTATTTATTTGTTACTAAAATTTGAAATTGAAGTTATTGAAATCCAGTATTTTCATTTATTGTAACTTCCGCAACACGGCCTTTTAAGGGGTAGGTGGATTAATGTCGTCCTCGTCTTAAACATGAAAGTAAGACCATTAAAAAAGACAAGATCCAAAAAAATTAATTGTAATGCAGTGTCACTACGGGCTATTTATGATTTGTGCATTAATATGTTGCTAAACTTGTCATATTGTGTCTGTTCTATATGATATCTTGAGTATGAGCTTTCGAATATGTTAACAGTTTTATTCATACACTGAAAGAAGACCGGCTGTTGATTCGACGACATTTTTGTAACATTAAATAGTGGTCTCGTTTATATCCGGCGAAACAAATGTTTGTATTCTTTTAACAAAATGCAATGGCTGAGGCATTTTTTGTTGATTTCTCTAACGATAAAACAACAACAAAAAAATATCAATAGAAACGTGTAGTAATACCAGCTATTCTTCCAACTAGTTCTTATTGTGATTTTTTGCTTGGATGAACAACAATACTAGTTAATTTAACAAGCGACCTTTTCTGCGCGTATAGCCCAATTAACTTTAATTTGTAGTGATGCTAATGCTATCAATTTATACATACGTGTCTTGGCAGATTTATTTATTTTCAGTTTAAAAGCAAAGATATTGTTGTGATCCTTCACTCGAAACCTTTTTTTTTGTATTCTGTATTGCATAATTATTTCGACCAGGTGTCGTTGCTGCGTGATCAATAAGATAAAGTTATTAAGAAATCCAGCGCAATAATACAAGTCACTTAATTCAGTTTTTTAATATTTCATATCTGAATTGAATGGTTCATCAGTAGAGATGACCAAGGCAGGTGAAATTATTACTTTTTTGCAGACTAGGCAGACTCTTGTCTATTCGTCTCATAAGAAAGGGTTCGTGTTGCTAGTGAACTCGAGGATCATTTTCGATTCAAAATGTCTGATGTTGGTTATAACATTACAATATTTACATAATATTGTAAAAATGCTTTACTGGTCAACGGCCCAGTCAACAACAAATAATATCGCGTAAATTAAAAAATTAAATTTAAATAAAATTTATTACATGCGTCGTGTATTTGTGCAAATAATTCTACCTGATTTGATTATAGGGTGTCAAGGTATTACAAATACAAAGAAATATAACACTACTTCTTACTCATGCATAAATCTTGTCCAACTTTCATTGTTCTTTACCATTTTTACAGGTTAATCCCGGTTCTCGAATTAGAATCAATAAGGCTTTAGGACCATCACTAGCATTTCTTGTCTGATTAGGAATAGAAATAATCTCAAGTGCTTCACTAAAACCATTGCCACAATACTTCACTCGCACTGAACGCACAGTTCAATAACCAGACTACCGTCACTAACAGAACTGAACTGCTGATGGTAATAGTTTGGTTATTTAGTGAAGTGTTTCGGTGTTCCAGTGCCGCAGAGTGCGTGAGTTTATAATCTTAATTTTTAAAAGAATGGGAATTGTGTAGGAGATCAAAAATAAATTGAGAAAGAATAACAAACAACACATTGTTTTATGTATATTCGTTTAAATGTAAATTTTTACCAAATTAATGATAAAATGCAAATGCTCAAAATTTTACTAGTGAATTTTACGCTTGGATTACGATAGTCGAAAAGTACCTTTTCGTGCTATTCAAAATTGTGTTGATATTACTCCATCTTCAAATACGCCAGATAATACATCCCTCCCTAAATGGCTAGCAGCTGTTTACTTGCCTTTATACCTTATATCAAAGGAGGGTATTTACACATTTTGGAAGGCAAACGTAATTTACATAATTTGCGGTAGTAATTTAAATGTGCATGCATATACCTACGCAAGATCAAATAACAAAGTTAATTTTACTCGGTATTTTAACATCTACAGTTTTCATTTATTGTACAGAATTTTGTTGTTGTGTGGTAAAAGGAAATTATTACCGAACAATGTGAAATATTCGGTTTTTATTTCAGTTGCGATTTTCATTTGCTATTGTACGAAATTCTTACAAAAATAAACTAGCCATTCATGTTTTTGCTTCTAATTAAAGTGGTGAACTTCCCTAACAATCTAAAGTGGTATGCGTACCGCGAATGAGTCTAATTTAATTAACGCAACGCCTACTTCGATAGTCTTCCTGACAGAGATAATCTGGTTTGCTTTAGCTTTCTGAGCACTTGAACGGTTAAGCAATTTAGTTGAGAAGTAAAGACGCACTACCTAACTTACGCAATTACAAAACTTAAACCGTTAGCAAATAGACTTTCAAGATCTGGAAATCAGTTAATAAAGAAAGTATTATACATCTATAGCTCTTCTTCAGCGTTTACTAATAGTCTTCTATCGATTTAAATCTTTGCTGATTTCAAACCCATTTTTATAATTAGTTGTGAGAAGGATGTATTTATTTATATACATAGTGTTTCAAATATTAATCAAAAAAGTTAATGTAACGTTCCTTACGATTACACGTATTAGTTCTAGAATGGCCATTCAATTAAAGTGGTTACTTTTAGTTTAGGTTATTTTACGTAAGTAGTAATGCATAACATCTCGAATTCTAACTTACCATAGTTCGCTTATCGCATATAATCTAAAAAAATTACATGAGAACAATGAATATAACTCACTGGTCTGAGCTACAGTTAACAGCTTTGCTACATTTTAAACATTACCTTAAACTTGTATATGAAATAGGACCCTTGCAAACTTCGGAGGCTATATTTTCGCCAGATAATTCACAAAAGTATTCTTACCTCATGTTGCTATTATGCTTGGGAATTAAGCGTAGCAGAAATAGCATTTGAAAGCACTCCTACGAAATAAAGGGCAATATTAGGGTTTTATTGTGTAACTTAATGTACCACAGTATCCTTCTAGAGGAAGTCATAAATTTGAGCACTTTTAGAGAGTTTTGATAAGATAAAAATGTAATAAAGGCCCGTTTATACCTTACGAACATAAATTTTGAATGCAATCTTCCTTATTTTCTGCGGCTATTATATTTCTCCATCGCTCTCTAGATACGTGGGATTTCTGCGGAAATGTTATCGCAGTTAACGGTTTTAATGGTGAAACCCACACATTCGTGCTGGTTGTGTTTTATAGTAGACTCAACAATTGGGCGATGAAAATAATATGAATAAAAATAAAAACTTACCTACTTGTTTTGTTTGCTTTTAACTTTCACTGCGCGTCCTTCAGATAAAGTATTCGACGTTACCATTATGAGAGTTTTTCCCGCCGTTATACTTATATATATAGTACATCCCCCGTATTAGTTACAAAGAGAAATCAAGAAAAATCCCTCTTAGTAATAAGGTTTGCTTGTCTTCAAACTCCAAACTTCAGCATTACTTTTTTGAAGAAATTGGTTCCAATATGTTTTAGAGAAGAACGAAGAGGACATTGAAGAAACAAAGGGAATAGAAAATTACGTGGCATTGCACCATAGCCATAGATATAATGTACAAAGGTGCACTACGTACACCACAAAGTAAGGAGGTTAATCACAGCCGACATAGTGGTTTAAGTGAGCGATAAGTGTATAAAGTGAAACGGGTCGCCATCGTCAGGAAAGCAGCAGTCTGCGCCACCACTACCACTAGAAAGGCGAGAAGACGCTGTCAATTTCCCGCCAGCAAGTTTCCGCGAACGGACCGCAATCACAGCAAGTCGCACACGTTTCTTTTGATTATTTGTTATACATGTTTTAAACTCGTTGGTCTGAGTCGTTTGGATTACACAAATTCCCTTTGTCATAAATTTTAGTAATTTAATAACACTGATATTCATTTCATCTTATTTTCGGGGGTCCCATACTCGGTAGTAAATCATATTTTTGTGTATTTTATATTTGTGCTATTAACTGTAATGTCATTCACATTTCTTTTGCTTCTGTAATAAAACATTATTACTTTTTGGTGCATTACTACTTAATTACTTGAGGACCACACGACCTGACAAAGCTGTGCGCTATGACATTATTTGCCGTTGCAGTTTCTTTTAAAGTCAACAAAAATTCAATTCCAGTATAATTTGAGATTCCAATTTATTAACACAAAAGAATAAGAGAAAGTAGTTTTCGTGAAGAGGTATTAATAATTGAATTTCCAATACAAGGAACAAGCTTCTGCACTTCAGCCACGTTCGAAGCTTAAATCAGTACTCCAAGAAATAATTGTAGTGCTATTACTTGTAATCGAACTACCTTATCCACCAAGTATAAACTATTGCATCTGTACGTATGTATCTACCATGCGAATCGTCTATTATTTTGCAATTCCATGGCGAACATTAGTATAATCCCACTCACTAGTAATAAAAGCGACTGTAACTCACGCAGCACCTCTGCCTGTCATTTATTTTCGCAGCGGCATTGTGTGTGTAGAAAATAGAAAGTACTGTCAGAAGATCTCCGGGTAGAGACATGAAAGAGTAGAAAAATAAAGAACGAGATAATGGCTACACATTAAGCTACTATTTTCTGGAAGATATTGACGACGGCTCCGAACTGAAAGTTCGCCCTTCGGGGATTGTTCTCCGCCGGGTCCGCACAATGCATCAAGGAATCATGTATATCCTGCTTTTTTATTGCGAATAAATTTTTCGCATTTGCAAATTAAGTAAGTTTTATTAGCAGAGTTCTCGCTGAAAGTTCGAAAACTTTGTAAAGTGGTTAATAGCGGATCTATACAGACCTTTTAATATTGAGCTTATGCATATATTCTTTAATGATGTACGGAATGATTTTAAGAATGGATTTAATTGATGAATTTTATAATCAAGTGAATTAATTGATTCTTCGTCAATCGCTAACAGTAGTAGTAGCTGAAAATCACTCGATAATAAAATAGTTGTGGATACAAGAATCATTCACTAAAAATAGTATTCGCTAAAAATAATTCGGTAAAAATAGTCGATAAAGAAATCATTCGTAAAGATAGTTTTTTTAGCGACTACTATTCGCCGAATAAAATCATTGGATTCCGCCCTCAGTATGTACAGGGCTACATAGAAGTACATTAGTCGGCAAAGTAATACACATTTTTTGAAGGAGTTTCTCTAAAAATCGTTGAAGGACGACAGCGTTATTTTTACAAAAGAATTCTTTATTCACCCTTTATAGGGCACAATTTCCTGCATGTTCTTCTTGTTATTTTTTTTGGTTGATTCCTATTACTTAATGTCAATAACAGTATGAAGTGAAAGTTTTTGATATTAATGATTAATCACCATGTTCATAATGATATATTGAACAAGTGTCTATTTAGGGCTTTGTTTTTAATTATCACTATTATTTTATCAAAAACTATATATTTTCCATTCTTGAAAGAGGAAACGTCCTAGAAAAAAGTGTATTTGATTATTATAATTATTTTTATAATTATTATTGACCACAAACAAAACATTGTATGTTTTACTTGCCCAAGCGAGCTTTAGGTTTATCCGATAGTCGATCGGTCTAAATAATGATAAAATACTACGCTTTACATTCCTTTCATATTTCTAATATTTATACTTGTCTAGCATTTACGCTTGTCCAAAAATTTAACAATTTCTAGATCGTAGTTTAGTACATGCACTTTTCATCACTTTTTACTATAATCTAATAGTGTGCGCGGCCTGTTACAGTAGTACGAACTCTAATAATAAAATACAGAAATTTACAGAAAATTCCTGCGATTTGACTCAAAGTCAAACGCTTATAACAACAAGCCCACGACTACTCAAACCTTAAAAGGGGGGATGAGGTTGTATCACTGCAATCCAACCACAGTTATGCCAAACCATAGTTGAAAATTTCGTCAAAAGAGCATAAAGGTACAAGCAAAGCCAAGGAGGATGTGTTGTTCCATTATTCCCACATGTCTATTTTATGATTGAACCAAAATTTCAATATTTTGTCAAAAAAGCTGTAGTTTATTTTTATTAAACTGCTTGGACCTTCCAGTTATACTGGATACGGTTTTAGAAGAAAGCCGCGTCTTTTGCGGTAAATGCTGACGCGGATATTTTAAGTTTGAAGAAGCGTAGAAGCTGGAAATCTTCTGCAGTTGTTGAAAGATATCTAGAAGATACCATCTCAACCAAAAAGCATCACTTATGAGTTTCACAAATAAAACGATATTTTTGACGAATTGACAAATGCGAGTAGCTTTGTTGTATGAACGTATTTTCCAGATCTCCTATTACTAGAAAGTAAAGCTAATATGAAATACGCTGAGGTCCAGACAAGTATATACATATATACACTCGATCCTATATATATTTCGATTTAAACCATACCTTTCCTTGTTGTACAGTGTAATGTAATCGACAAACATTTCAATGGCGTAATGATATTTTCTACTTACAAATTCTACTCTCTGATATAAAGAAAACTTTCTAGAAGAAATACCGAGTAAAAAATTTCCATTCTAGTCGTTTTTATCCGCGGCTTCCTTTTTGAGCTCTGGCAGAAAAAAATGCTATTTATGTAAGAAAATACTCTTCCCGAGAAAATGGGATAACTTTTTACGTAATCTGCATAATTTTCAGGATCCTTCTTTATTTCTTTGGAAAGAACTTTTAGAAAGCAACGAAAGATTACCGAAACTTCCGGTCTGTTTAAATTCTGTTACGCTACGGTACATTAAATATGTATAGATTTCTGTATTTATCGTCTGAATTTTAATGTTTTATTTCTCTTTTGTATCCGAACCGAGACGATAGCATAAATTATGAGTACAATGTCAAACTGGTTCATAAACTTTAACGAGTTATAATACGTAATAGCCGTGTGGAAATATCGTTTTCCAGCGCAAACACGCTTTTCATTAATTAATACCTAAATTTAAGCATATTGATATATGTGTGTGCAAGGCTGCTTTGTTTCATCAATCATCAATAGTAATAACGTTTGCCTTTTACAACTACCATTAACATGATTGCATGATTATGCATAATTGCTTGGAATAATAACAGTTTATTGCTTTAAAACAGTTATTGTGTTCACATGTCCTTTGGGAGTTTGAATAAGTATAACAGAACTATGTGCACATGGTTATAAATATGTGATGCGTGATAACGTGGACACTTGTACACAGTTGTAATTACGTCGTTCTATTGTAGCGGTGCTCTCAACCTTGTATAATTAACGCTACTTCAGAAAACTTTTATGTGGAAATTGATAACCGCTGTTCTTTTAATCAAGAATTCACCAATTCAAATAACCTCATTAAATTGTCTTCACCAGTATGATTTGCGTTTGCAGGAAAGAACTGTAGAAAGTATTCAAGGTATAATGTCACTAAGAATTATACACTATGGGGTGTAGGGTACCCGGCCTCCCATTATTTTTTCCGAAAATTATTTGCGTCATCCTTGACTGTGTAACCTGCTGCAAATTATTTTCCAAATAAAATAAAATATCTGTTATAGTTTCCGAGATATTTATGAAATTCTGAAAATCCTGCAAATTTATGGGAGTACTGTACCCCGGCTAATAAAAAGTGTGTTGTTCTTCTACCACGATACTCTTCTCCCTACAGTTTCATCGGAATCTAAATTTGCAGGTTGTCAGTGTTCCCTTGTCGATAAATATATCTTCAAATACAAATAAATCAACCACATCCAAAGTAGAACAAAGACCTTTCTTTTCATTGACGGTTTTACACATCCTCTAACGTAGGGTAAAGTAGATATACTTAGTTATCTATAAGCGCGTCTGGCTTGCTGTTATAACTATATATATTCACGTACTCACTTCCTGCATCTTATTTAAATTAACGCATTGTGGAACGCAAGATCGGCATCCCGTTGTATTCAACTCAACACTATTGGCAAAGCTAAAAAAACCTTTGTTCATCCTCATCTGATTCGCCTAGATTCCCATCTAGATTCAAATTGGATGCTATTTCCTTAAGTTCACTGTCTGTAAACGGGCATTCTATCAACCTAAAAGATTTTCAGGAAGGTATTCTCCAAACGGAGTGCAAGCGAGCAGTCTCAGCCTAATATCAAAATTGCGTTGGCTTACGCTTAAGCTATCACCTACAGCACTTGATTATCACTATTCCTCGGTATTTGGTCAATAACTTCAAGCCTGTCTACTTATTCCAATCCATAATTATTAGATGATAGATACATTAGATGATGATGATAGTAGATTATAAAAATTAATTTATTTATTTTATTATTAATTTATATTTAATTAATAAAAAATTTTTGGAGTAGGTTTTACTATTCAAGTATTCAGCTTATAACATTAATTTTGTTCCAATTGAAAAAATCAAAATAGTACAATTGCAATTGAAATTATCATTATGAATAAATCTCAGCAACACCTAAAAGACTCTTCTATAAGGTTATAACTGTGGAAGCTTTGTATTTATGTTACTTCATAACCAGTCAAAATTGTCCCGAGTACAAAATAAGCGGTTGATTATATAATGAGGCTTGTATATTAGTGATTCCTGTACCAATACACTGATTCGCCGGTTATGAGTTATTTGCTTTCTGTCATTATGTAGGATGAATTCCTGTTAACCTGCATAACATCCAGGTTGTATAAAATAAACCGGCCTTCCATACCGTCTTACCTATTCTTTAGCCAATAAACAAACCTCCAAATTTGATAACCTCAGTAACGCGTATTCTGTACCAGTGAATATAATATTTTTAGAAAGTGGAAGTGCATTTAAATTATAATAGCCATAAAACTAAGCGAAAAGACATGTAGGATGGGAAATGAACTATTTTATCTCTCGAAAATTATGTGTCTGCTACCACGTGCAATAAATTTAAATTGTACATGAGCAGTTTATGCTACTGATGGTTCGCTTATTTTTGCAGCGTCCGTGAGATTTTGCTTTTTCACGTAAACCGAAAATTCCTTGGTGATTTCGAAAATTGGCATGAGAAACGTTAATTTTATAACAGCCCACATTTTATCATGTGACACTGAGTAAAATCGCGTACATCAACATATTACTAACGAGAGATAAATTAAAGTGAATGCCGTTCATCTACATCACATTTTGACGTCACGAACGGAATTCTATTACGTTCTCAAGTTTTGAGGATTGAAAAATCGCAAAGATAAATGAACATCAGAGGTACCATCATTACTCAGAGAACAATTGCGGCAAGCAGTAACAAATAGTTTTCCTGATTCTTGTATATTTGTTTGGAAACGGTACAGATTGCCCTCAATTCAATTGGATAGGTACCTAACAGCGGACTCTGTTCTCTGGCAAAACGACAAAGGAAAGTTTTGCTTTGGTGCTCTCCGAATGAAATTGTTTGTTTGTGCGTGCGAAATTCGTAATTTGGAACGTAATTACCTGATTTCTCATCATTACTGTCACAATTTTCTTTAGTGCGGACTCCCGCATACATCCCGATGACAAAATAATCTAAGATGAATCATTTATTTCAGATATTTATGTACATATTATACAATGAATGACACATAAACAATATTAATCAAATATTCATTTAGATTAAATAGTGGAATATCCTTCACTATTTTTGTAACCACTACATATGTAAATAATTACAAAAATTGGGGAATATTGACGTGTCTTTTAAATTATAGAGCATATTTACTAGATACCTAACAACATTTTACATTGCTATTTTCGTAGTGCACAAAAGCAACAAAATAATAAATAAACGTCCGTTATTTCAACAGGATAATGCAAAACCCCACACCACAAGAGAGACAAAGGATGTTTTGAACGATTTACGATAGGAATTGCTATCGCATCCACCTTAGTCACTCAGTGATTTTCATCTGTTCCCAATTTTTAAAAAGTCTTTCGATTTGAACGTTTAACTAACGTAAAACGTGTCATGAGTAGGTGGCCTGCAGAGACACCTAAAAAATTCTTTGAGGACGGCTTAAAAAATTAGTTTATCGTTGGGATAATCAGCTAAATGGAAAATATGTAGAGAAACTATACTGTAATATTGATGTAAATTGACAAAAATAACCAAATTCCAAGAACTTTGGAAACTTCCATTGTACAATTGGTTTTAAACCGCGTAAATAATGATATCCTTGACAAATCCTTCTATCTAGACTGAGCTTGGTTGTACGCTAATAGTTTTATTAACAAACAAACCATGCGTATATGGATCAGTAACAACCCTTATGGTATGCATTGCATTGTGAAATGGTTAGCGTTTGGATAACAGCTGCATGGAGAAGAATTATTCATCCATTATTTTTTCATCAAACGGTAACCGCATAAAGATATCGTAGTAATTTATTACTAATACCTTATTGCAGCCTTTTCTGAACCAACTAAGGGGTGGACACATCCAACAAGACAATGGCACAGCTCGTTATAAACTGCAAACACTAAACCTTTCACATGTATTTTTTTATTCCCCTAGCTTTATTATTATCATTTGCTTGCATTACTACATTAGCAATTTACGCTTTAAACAGAAACTTATTTGCAACATTTTCAAATCTCAATCTTTATATGATTTAAGCAAGATGTAACTATTAGATATTGTCGTAACCAACACAAGAAATAATTCAAAAACAAAACATGGCTCTCTCGAATACGTTTTTCTATGGGTACAGGTTTCCGCTGTATCTACGACAGTACTCCATTTATTACATATTATATATTTGCATTGGCCGCATACGCTACTGGTATGATAAGGTCTTGCTTGTGCATACAAAACCTTACCCTATGAATATTATTCTTCCGTCTACATCCTTCTTGCGATGGGAGCAACAGTTGAACAATGCCAGTCCTAAACATACAGCTGCGAAAGGGCGGCGGTAACGAGGGAGTATCGATTTCATATCAGGTTGCAGCTGCAGCGACCAGAGTGGCTTACGGCGCTCCTAATTCCTCCACAGGCGGGCAGGGCCAGTGGTAAGTGCCAGAGGAAATATCTAGCATTATTTCGCCGACATTGTAACATTCCAGTTGAC
The DNA here is from genome assembly GCA_902654985.2 of Oryctes borbonicus. Taxonomy (NCBI): domain Eukaryota; kingdom Metazoa; phylum Arthropoda; class Insecta; order Coleoptera; family Scarabaeidae; genus Oryctes; species Oryctes borbonicus. The sequence goes on from LR736858.1 coordinate 3,081,334, forward strand.
TTCATGACATACCTCTGAATAATTCCAAATGTGAAATTGTTTTTTTTATTCCAGGAAAGGGGAAGCTCGTGGGAATGAATTAACGAAATTAACTCGCAAAGGGATTATACACAGCCATAAGAGTTCTATACTATGTGTGATATTAATTTGAAAATAAGCTTCTAGTAAGTTGCTTTAATAACCGCGTCATTTTAATAATTTTAGCAAAAGCATATGTTCCATGAAAGTAGAACTTCTTTCAAAATTTCAAATAAAAATCTATTTCACAGTCTCCAATTAGTTATTTCCTCTGCAGATAATAGAGGAAAAAGTCGAAGAACTGACTCAATTTTATTTACAAATTAAATCGTTAGGAAAATTGGAAAAGAGCTCAGGTTGAAGAACCCCTATCTTTCAGGAAACATACGTTATGAATAAATAAGGAAGCATTCATCTAATGGACGATTTTAGTGTAATTTAATAAGCAATTTACATCTTTATGTATTATTGTATATTCTACTTCAATATGACTAATATACTACTTCAACCGTATTCGAAAAGTAATGTACAAGATCATTGCGAAGGCAGTCTGAAAAGTTTCAGCCTCAACGTAAAAATGACACTACATTCCTCAAAGGTCTATATAAAAAATGTGTGACTTATAGTAGTGGGTACTGCCTTTTTAGTGTGTAAATTTATTTCGATACTATTGAATAGTCTGTCCGTTTTCACCACTTTCTCGTTTGTTTCATCTTCCTTTTGTGTTATTGATAACTACTACTTTCTGCTTGTTTCAGATCTTTTTCCTATTATCATGGTGTTAGTCTTTTGTTATCAATTTATGTTTTTCTCATTGTTCTTCATTAGATATGTTTACGTCACATTCTAAAGAAACTCCGATATAGGCATTATGTAATAAATTCCACGACCTTAACCCCAACTGAAACCCGCAATAGGAACCTTGGGAAACCCTTTTCCACAGCATATTAGTAAGTAGTAGGTTTTCCAGTTCGGAAAAAACACCTAAAGACCCTCTTGGCAATCCGAAAAAAAGAAAATAACATGCAGTGATTGTGATAATATCTATATTGGTCAAACAAAAAGAGCGGTAGGCACCGAATTCAACGAACACATCAGGAGCTACAGATACGAAGGAACAGAATCGCCAAGTGGAATGCGACACATAAACAAAACCGAGCATAATATTAAATTAGGAAACCTGAAATTGAACACAAGTGTGATGAATCACACATCATTTGGACATACGGCTATTAATAGGAATCCATGCATCCTCGAAACAGCTGTTCCGGACTGATTAACCAAACTAATATTTACATTATTCTGTAACTTGTTTCCGGTCCCTGCTATAAATTATCAACCCACTACGTAGCATCGTTATCATCTTCATTTTCCAGTATCCTATTCAAGTATTACAGCATTTGACTACCTCCTGCCTCAGACATATTTTATTGGTGAAAGTTTTCGATGTTCTATTTTTTACCTTTGCAGAATCTTCAGTACAAAATGTGGTTCTAGCCCTTTGTTTCCTAAATGGTCCCCATGACTACAAAGCCATTGAAAATATAAAGTCAAATGTTCCAAACAAGACGCAGAAAGTATTCGAATATTACACCAATTCACATGCATTCATTTCAACTTCTAAAAACTCACATGGTGTGCTGCAATTTCCTCTATTCATGCAATGTTACGAACTCCTTTGAATTGGATTATCTTGTCACCTTTATATTCATGTTGATGAAAACGTGAACGCCATCTATGTATATTATTATCTTACCCCTACGTGAAATCAAGTTTTAACTTCGCAACACATTTAAATGCATCTCAAAGTTACACATTTATTGATATTCAGCGCGCTTTTATCCACGTAAAATGCAGCCGTCATTTTTATCAGGCAATTTGGGCTGTCTCTCTGTCGTGCAAAATGTGTCTTGTAGATGCATCGAGCGAGAATACTCTTTAAAGTGGATATTGAAAAGAATCCTCGTTCTGCGAATTCAGTTCAGAAACGGGACTGAAGATACGTGCCTGGAAATTTAACGTTTCGTAGAATAAACATAATCCGATACGTGAGCTGAAAATCTAACTTTAATTATGAATATATCAGCTAGATATTTCCAAGAGATATCTCCAGAAAGCCGTTAAATTATTAATTCCGTTTACGCTCTCGGTGCGTAGTTTACTGTGCCTTTTTCTGAGATTAAGCCGGTAGATTATGGATATACGCAACAAAACTTTATAAGAAGCATCGCTCTGCTGGATTTTAAGTCGCTCTCACAGACTTGAATTCACATCGTGCTTATAGCTTAACTTTGTAGAAAAGATAAGGGATTGGAACTTGGTTAAATCGAAATTAAATTGTATAATTACATTTAGCTTTACTTTGGGACGATGTGATTGGTTTTCGTTGAGTTGGGACGAAGAAGAAAAAGGAGGATAGGTATCAAAGTAAGCAAGAACACACAGCTAATTGTAAGATGCGAAAGACGCAACTAAAATAACTTTTCATCTTGGTTTATTTGTTTTTCCACGTTTGGCGCCACCCTAACGGGGTATGTGAGCTTTTACTGCTTATCGTTACTCCGGAAGCCTTTTTTGTTGTTCTCTCAAAATATTTCTTAATTTTCCGTCATTCCATTATTACTTTCGCTCCATGCGTGAAGCGTTCTTCCTGTAACTGCTACAAATTCTGTCTGGGAAACGAAACAAATTACTTTACATTGTTGTGATGTCAATACTTTTCTCGTATTAAATTTACAATGGTGAACTTGTAGTGTCATAACTTTATGTGCACTTTCTTCGCCCACTTTTCTATTTCTTGTTATGCATAAAAGTCATCATTTTAACGTAGTCCTCAAATTATTATTTCACTTCATCTTTAGTTGTATTTGGCATCTTTTCTACTAATTTGAAATGGTATAATTATTCAATCATTGGGCTAGCGGCAGTGATTGCTTCGATCTGTAAGTAGAATAAACAGAAAGCAAGTATTCCTCGATTACAATCTTAAGAAATTTAAGGGATAATGACTTCCAAAACTGACTAATAGAATTGTGCTTTTAGTTATAAATTCCTCAGAAACGATTCACTAATTCTAGAAAGAATCGCACTCGTTATAGCACCTTTTTATAAACATCCTTTAAATCTTGATTTCTTTTAAAACAATTAAATTTAAGAATACGCTATACATCTATTAAAATTCTAAGAATAGCGTATTCTTGGGATAATCTTGTGAAATTTTTGTTAATATGGAACTCATGCGAACCCTAGCAGCCAATATTGAATATTGGCTATAATAGAACAATGTGTATAAAATATGTTACAGAAAATATATTTGTTAACATACGTATTTCACAACAAATCAAATTCATTCCTGTCGAATATTGTTTTTCTTATTGTGTTTTCAATTTTCTTTGGTCTCCCTTGTCCTGAGGTTGATTGTATACTTACCTTCTTTAAATCATTTCAAGGAGTCACTTTCATTCACCTTGCTTAGGTATCTCAGTTCACAAATTTGACTTAATTCTTACTACTTAACATGTTATTTGATTAGCGTAATATTTACCAATAACAGATTCATATCAAAACCTAACCATTATTGGTTATAACTTGACATAGTTTAACATCAAATGTGGGACCGGATCCAAATGTTGTAACCATGCATTTTCCTTTTACGACAGTAAACAAGTACGCTGCAAATTTTGTGGCAAAATCTGTATAGATCCACTCGTTGGTATTACTATTCACATTTTCTTCGTCAAGCTCCACAGCTTATTTGTTTTTGCCAGCTTCAACGGAGGCTGATTGCTGCCTTACCGGCATTGTAAGTTTAAATTATCCTTCTGCTATGTACACTTTAAAAAACGAATTTCCAAAGTTCTTGTAACTTTCCATGTTTCGTCTCTGTAAACGAACTATGTAAAGCAAGATCCAATATTCCCTGTCCTAAATAAATGAAGAGAGAATATTTAGCAAGACGAGTAGTCTATTTTGGTATAAAATATCTGGAAATACAGCAGATTCTTATTAAAATTTTGTTTAACGGGCATTTTTAAAGTTAACTCTACAAGAAATCGGTGGTTATAAATTGTCTCTCAGAATGTATACTTTGTAATGTTTTATTTTATGATATTCTTAAAATTACACTCATTACGAAGACATCTACTCTAATTTCTCTTCATGGCAGTTTGTCAACTATTCTTATTTAGATGCAGAAACTGCTTCATCATTGGAATATCTACCTAGCTCAATTCGTAAGATACAACAGGTTCGTTTGCCAAGAAATATTTTTTTTTCTATTTTGAATTTGTTCGCTGTAGCAAACGTCAGTGTCGCCGGATCGCTAAACACGACTGTCATCTCATTTGTAATTTTTCGTTTCGACCTATTTCTTGTGGTGACAATCGGTTTTTCAATACGCATGTATTATTAAATGGAACTCGCGTCTGCTTCGATGCTAGTTCTTGAATGAGTACAAATCGGTAGTGTGAAGAAAAGAAACTAATTTATTACGTGTATTTGTTGACGGAAACTGGGAGAGGTGCCAAAGGTGATTAAAAGTAGAACAATGTGTTTAGTGGTTTCGTAGTGTATTTTCATTGACCTTGGATTAAATTTCTCACACTAGTAGCGCCATGATGTCTTTCAATCTGTATAGGAGAAGATTTCCAACAGATGCCGCTTATGAACAGAGGGTATTACGTAGAAGAAGAGGCTGGACTGTTGTAGTGGGTCCTGAAGTTCGGTATATATCTATCTAGTCTTAAGTAAATCATTCCCAGCTGATTTTCACTCATTTGTGAGAGTTGCATTAAGCTTTTAGGCCTATATCTTCCTATAACATATAAATTTGATCCAAACGCAATTTTGTTTATGATTAACTAGAGTTCGATAACTGCCTGGCATCATATTGTGTTGAAATTAGTTGGTGCAAATGCTAGAAATGAATGCAGATATTTTGCATCTAAACAAATCATTTATATTTAAACAATTTAATTAGTTAACGTTATGAGCTAAGTTCGACATCGTGTCAAGGCTGCGTGCTATCTCCGACCCTTGTACTTGTAATATAATTGCTAATTATTTGCATATTTTTTAACGTGTGGTGACGCCCCAACAGTGTGTATAAGCTGTGTAGCTTCCCATAACCTTAGAAGCATTTTAAGATGTTTTTTTTTTACTAGCGTTTCCTTGCCTTAAAAAGCGAAACACAGTCAAATATTCCTTAAGATGCGAATGGTTACCTGAGATTAAACCCACCAGGAGAACCTGCCACAACCAGAATTTTGCTCCCTTACCGGGCCACTAAATTGTTTAGTGAATATTTTCAACATTACTCAGAGCCCATCAATTACCTTAATCAGCATATAGCGTTTTTAGAAGGTATGCGTTTCTAAAGCTTTGGTATTTTACTACATTTAACTTGACTAAAGCGCTTTTTCCAACTTCATGAGAGAACTAGACACCTCTTGTAATACTGTAGCTCCTCTATTCCTTTGTCGACTACGAATTTCATAGAGAAAGTTGCAAAGCTGTAATCAAATAGATGATCGTCAACAAACGCATTTATTTCCTCAAAATTCTTTACAGTAGGGTTTCAAGAATGTACATCTGAACTGGTTTTGCTGAACGCCATCGTCAGTCAGAATCCACGATCAATAACATACAATACTAAATTACACAAGGGAAATACAGCCATTAAATAATGAGGATATGGTGAAATATTTGTAATATTAATGCAGTTAAGTTTGAAATTTTCGTTAGAAAACAAAAGCTATATCCCAAAATTTGAAATTCAAATTTAAATTTAAAAGCAAACGGTTGGCAAAACAAAAATTACGCTCTAAAAATATCCTGGAAAATGATTACCTGTTCAGTTGTTTTAAGCTAAACAAGATGAAGAAATATTTTGACTGCTGTACAATACATAGTCGTTGTTATTCTGATCTACATTATTTGTCGTTTTTTTCTATGCATTCTGGACACTATACTTTTGAACATTTTCGTAATATTTAGAGTGCGGTCTATTACCACGGGGCCTTTTCCTAAGCGTATCATTTATATTTATCTGTATTCTAATCAAGCAAAATCGATCGTTATCGACCGTTCGTACATTTGTTGGTCAGAGGAGTTTATAAAATTATCGTCGATTACCAAAAATACCTCAGCAACTAAGTATAACAGGAAACGATGCAAGTAACAATCGAAACAGAATTATTAGAGTTAGCAAAGAGCTGACCTGTCCTGTAAACATAACTTTAGATTGTTTCCTGTTATTGGAATAATTAGGGGTAGGTAGGCCATTCGCTGGTACTGCAAGATGCTGAATAAACGGAACAATTCTAAATGACTATACAGCATATCCACTACAACCTTTCTATACGGAAGCTAGAGGCGAACATCAACAAAGACAAAATAAAGTAGAATTGTATACACAAGGAATTTAATTCTTAAGTAGAGTAAAAGATTACACAAAACTTGACAGAGTAAGAAAAAGAGCGCTAAGAAGAAACGCTACGCATTTTTGTATCAATAAGAGAGTAAAGGAAATACAGATAAACGTAAGAATCACATATAATGAATGCACGAGAAGAGATTCTCTAACGTGAAATGAGATCCTATAGATTTTCCGGTAGATGATGTTTAGACAGGCTAAAAGAGGGTGGATGCTGTAATAAGCAAAAACCTAAAATCTGAAGTGAAGATCCTTAAACAAATACAAGTTTATTTTAGTGCGTGAAACATGGCGTAAACTGAATAGCCCGTGTATTTGAATATCATTTTTTGTCGTATAAAAGTTGGCTTCGATTAAATATTGTTAGAAAACATTCTTTCTAAATTACTCATGATCTACCCACGCACTAGGTTCACACATGTGTTTTTTTTTTATTTTTGAGCTCTTGTTTTTTTTTTGCTTTTGATTTTTAGGTCTTTGGCAAAAGAAAACAAAAAGCTTCTTATCCTTCGATTTATTTTTTTCCTTTTTTTTTAGTTTAGTTCTTTTAAATATTACTTCTTTATTATTTAATAAAAGTAACTTAAAAAAAAAGACAAAAATCTAAATTGCTGATAACTAAAGTTACTATTGATATGGTTGAGAATGTTGGCGGAACTGGTACGACGAAATGTAGCAAAATAAAGTGTATCCAAGAAAAAGTTTTGTTTTCTTTACCAAAGATCAAAAAACCAAAATCAAATAAAAAACTGGAAAATTACTATTTTACCGTATTTCCAAATTTAAATTCGCTGTAATATCACAAAGTCGTTTGAGGAGAAAATCTAAATGATTCTGGTAAACAAATCTTTCTAAAAACGAATGTGTTTGTCGGTGAAATTTAACATAGACAATTTAAAGGTTTGCTATTATTGCTTCTAGAATATGGCGCAGAATATTTCTGCGTGCATTAGATAAAACGCTTACTTTGGAAATCTTACTGTCAAACAAATTACCGCAAGCATTAATGAGGTAAAAGCTTTAATATAAGTAAATAATTCCGTATAAAGCCATTATTGTATTTCGCAAAATATACAACACAAAAGAAAATGTTTCATTTCTCCGCATTCGCGTGCTATTCCCATCGTGAAAATAAGGGTTTTCCCGTAAAAATAACACGATGAAGGATTCTGCCGTGAAAACGTGCTCCCTTTGTTTGAGTTGAGCAGCAATTTAGCGGTTTTAGCTGAAAAGAGGTTGTATTTGGCAGGAGGAATTAAATACATTTACATTTTTATTGAATACACGTAAAATTTTCCAAGTTATACCCTCCAACATCATAATGGATGTTGTTTAAAAATACGGCGTGCGTTTTTCCGAGAACGGCCATTGAATTAATAATTGGGCCGGTTTTGAATATGTCATCAAATGAAAATATTCGGAATTTTACTCGGATCATTGGACGTTGATGAGAAGTGTTTTTTAAGGGCGTAATATGAAAAGTAAAAAGTTATAGTTAAAAATAACATTTTCATAAATTCAGATTCCATATTATGAAGTAGTTTTCTGTGTAGTTTTCATTCTTTGTAGGTATTTGATACTTCTTTCCTAATTGAATATTACCGAAGTAATATTTGATACCACGTTGTAATTGTTTTTTTTTTTGCGCCGCAAAGTAATCCTTGCCGCAGGATTCTCAATGTATTCTTGCAGGGGATTTTACGCCTTCGGGGTTATATTGTGTGGTAATCCCATCGAAAATTGATAACCTTATGTACATATACAAAATTTTTGTACACTAGGATAATTTCACAAGAACTTACAACTCGGCCATTTTGTAATTCCTTGAGTACCGATGCAGTATTCTTACCAAGACTATTATGTATATATATATGGGTATCCGTTAACACGCTAGATCAAAGGCGTTGTTGTATTAATACGCGCGTACTCATATATCGTGGGTGTTCAACATCCATATTCCAACGAAACAAAGCAAGTTAACGCTTTGATTAGAATTAATCAACTTGTGATCCGCATCTCTGTCAAATAAAATAAATACTATTGACTAAAATAAAAACGTAGGCTTCCGCGGCCGGAGTCAATTGAAACTAAACGTGTTCCGGGTTTGAACCGTGTCATGTCGTTGGTTTTCGCCTCTGGCATGGTTCACATACTGAGTTACCGTGATCAACTGCTTCCCGCTCAGTTAGTTTCGCCTCTGGCGTGGTTCACACGTTGAGTTACTTTGCTAACTGTTGCCACCACTCTCCCGAAAAAGCCCCATACGAAACGTCGAGTTCTATTAACCAACAACATGACACGGTTCAAACCCAGAACACGTACTATTGACTAGTTTATTACATATTATACGGGGTAAGTATGAAAATACCTTTTTTATTGTCATTATACATTTTATAAAAAGTTATTAAGCAAACATAACGGGTTTAAATCTGGAGATCGAGCTGGTCACTCCATGTGTCCTCATCCTGTTTGGAAATATACGGCTTAGGTATTCACCCACGTTTGCACCATAGTGTGGTGAAGCACCGCCCTATTAGAATTAGATTATTGTCAGGTAGATTCGCATCCGTTTCATTAGGAAAAAGAGCAACACAGGCAGGTATAATTCTGCCTAAATGTTAATCGTCTGCGAAAACTAAGAATAAGTTCTACAACCCATTCCTATGCCTAGTATAGTTATAGCGGTTTATATGCCCATTGAGGCAAAACATCTTCTGAGAAAGCAATATTATTTACAAAATATCCATTGCTATTGCAAATTTTTCCTCGCCACACTGGAGCCTCCTATCAAAATCATTTTCAATCAACTCGTAAATAAAGTAAGACTTGTAAAGCTTCAATTTTTCGTTTTTTAAAGTTTTTACTATAAATATTTTGATCTAGTACTAATTGTCTTGTTGATGAATGTGGATCTTCCGATAGGTAGTGAACCATTCGTCAGACGTCGCATCACGGGGGCTTTGTCCTTGCTTTCGTCTAGATCATCGCAAAGGGACAAGAGAAATACTCCGTACTTGATTCATCTGATTTTTACGGTTGGTTATTGCCAAATTTCTAATTCTAACGTTAAAATCGTGAATCGTACCCGCCCAATTTGCGTTTGGATTCCCTTTTGCAAATGAACGGAACTAACGAGAAAATTTGGTAAACTACCATCCCAAGCATTGTACTCCATTGCTGTTGAAAATTCCCTTAAAAATTCCACTGCGGCGTCAGCACTTGAATCAAAGTTAGAAGGGGCTGCAAATTTTGGACGTATTAGGTTTGTTCAGCACCTATTGTTGAAATTATTACATTTTGGCTGTAAGACTGAGACGTCGTATATTGATTGTGTTCAAATTTAAATTTACCTGTCGTTTATCTGAGAGTTTTTGGACAGGAGGATAGTTAGAATATACCAATGTATTACTGTTTCTAGGTTCTTCATATATAAGCGCTGTGACATCATTATCAAATGGTATCTCACTTGGTAAAATTATCTCCGGAAAAAGTAACTCCAGGGGTGCAAATGGTAGCGGTAGTGTAGATGATGGTAGAAGTGCTTTCTATTTCCAATTTCTTAAAATAGTCGTAGAGACTGCGCCTGTACCAAAGGGGGTTGAAGTAAAAGAAAGGGTAGAATCGGCCGGAGTCTTGCTGTTATTTATTTAAAATATATTAATATAATAATGACACCTATTTCCGTGAACGACAAAACCTATTCTTTTTGTTCCTTGGATACTTGGGTACCACTTTTCTCTTATCCCCCTAGTTACTGGCTCACTTATAAATTGTCCCGACTTCTAGCAACCGTAGCTCCATATAATGTCCTCTTTATTAGTACATAGTTGGTATAAATCGGTCAGCGCCGTTTAATAATTGAATATCTACTTATAACTAACATGTACCTTCTTAACCTAATGCCTTCGACGCAATATGTAATCATTGCTGATCGTGGTCTGCTACGCTTCGGGATATTTTTTACCGCACCCGTTTGTTAAGATTTTCCAAACAACAAATCTTAAAATCGGATCACTATTGTGATAAACGTTACTAAATGAATCGCAAACGTCTTGCAAAATTCTTCACCTGTTTTTATAACTCAACACCATAAAAATTTTGAGTTAGAATTGCCATTTTTAATGCTTATAATTGTTGCTCAGAATTAATAATTAACATATGTAAAATGTAAAAAATACGTACTTAGTATTTTCTATTGTTTATCGAACGTTGATTCTAAATTATCATTTATAGCCGGGTTCATTTGTATACCATAGTTAACAATCGGATAATGTTTGTATTTTCCCAGCTTTATATTCTATCAAACAATTGAAGGAACGTGGTAGGTTCGTGTAAACATTGTTTTTAAAATACAATATTCTTATAAATATTTGTCATTGATTTGTTAGTTCTATTCTTTACGTGACTTTACATTTGTAGATAACCCGAACTAGGTTCTCTTAAGTATCATAAAGCTTGTTCATTAAAAAGACGATGTTGGTTTTCCAGTAGTAAATGACTTAATTTCATCATTCTGGGTTACAACTACAGCTTACAGAAATAAAATTCCTGATCTTTTACAGTGTAGCATGTTACTAGAATTATATTCATAGTGCTTTGACTTTAGCCTGAAAAAATCCTGTTAATGATGTTATGATTCCGGTAACAATCCCAATGCTGGACTGGACTGTTTGATTTGAATCATCTAATCAATCATAACAGTGTATTAAGACAATCTTTTGTCCGAATCAAACTTTACATAAAGTTGTTATATATTTAGTCCCAATGTTGACCGTTATTGTTAGCTACATCTGTTTACATTGCACTAACTGTCTCGAATTAGAACTAAAATCTAATCGCTTTGGCAATTTCCACCCAATTAACGACCACTTAATGTACACCAACAATTGTGGAATGAACTGGGCTACAATTTACGAGAGGTGTTCTCACTATAATGACCATACTGGTTTTATTAATGTGTAGTGACATTTATAGGTACATTTTTCTTTACACTTTGTGGTCCTTTCTTAATTACAACAATGTTATAAAATAAATAAAAAAAAAGAAAACAAACGCCTATTATATTGTAATTGAACTTCAAAAATTGAATTGTACTAAATTGTTTATTCCCAAAACACAAAATTGTGTTACCTTAAGCATTTTGGGCATCTCTACCAACGATACGGCAAATTTGCAAGATATAAAAGTGAAAATAACGTATGTTTTTTGAGCGTTCAATTTTATTTTTAGACGCTTTAAAATAAAATGTGGATATATTTAGAGCACGAACTCAAGTTTCCTAAAGCATAACTATTGGAGGTTTTAGACTTAGTCCTATAAGATTTACTTATGCCAGCAGGTAAATAAAAATTTAATTACAATATTTTATTCCTTGTCATGACTATTAATATATATTGTATTTTTTTTACAGGTAAGTCCATCAGATCAATATTTTCCTGTTTAAATTCGGTGAGTAATATTTTTGGGCACATCATATATAAAAATTAGTTTTCTTATTTACATTTTATTTTTATCATAATTTCCAATAAAGCAAATAGGTAATAGGCAAAATACTATTCTTCTATACCTAGTGCTGCCCTCTGGTAACTACGGGTAGCATACAGGTTACTGGTCTTCTAATAGGAGAACTTCGAGCAGTGGAAGTCGTGAAGTGTAGACTTTTGTTGCTAGAGGACGCTACGAGTCGCAATCAATAAATATACAGATATCGTTTATAATTTGCAGCATTCCTAGTTAAAGCTTTTGAATATGAGAAGACGTTTATTAACTTTACAATTATTGAAATAATCCAGAATAATTTGCAAAATTCGTAAAATTTGGGAGATACTTTCTGTTTAATGCTAAGATTTTTCTATAAATTAGTCAACAGCATTGTAACTATCTATTGCAGCAATGGATGAATTGGTTCTACTCCAGTTCGTCTAATTTGTGCAAGCTAACGTTTAAGTTTCCCTTACAGTTCAGGTAACCATGAACTGTTTCCATAAATTTACATACAGATTTAGAGCTGTGTAATATTAAATCAATATAAGAGGAGTTTCTCTTGTTGTTGTTCAACAGTTTCTCTATCAGCATTTTTAGCTTCATATCCGTGCAATAAGCTAACAAGGAAAATTTTGGGCCGCATTTAGATTCCACTACACTGGAATATACCAGGTTCTTCAAAAATCAAATGCAAATCAAAAGCAAATGGCAGTAATAATCACTTTTGTTAAAAAAAAACATATTCGGATTTGAACCGAAATCAAAGGAGACACCATTTAAAATTAAGTTTTGGTTGACCTTCGATATGGAGTTCTGCAACTGTTCTGCTTGTACGCCTTTGCATTTTTCCCAGCCATGTTTCTCTTAAATAATGATAGCAAGGACTGTGGCGTAATATGGTAAACAACACATAAGTATCGGCACCCTCCGCACCACACAAGTT
>LR736858.1:3094611-3503305 GCA_902654985.2 Oryctes borbonicus
AACTTGTGTGGTGCGGAGGGTGCCGATACTTATGTGTTGTTTACCATGTTTCTCTTTTCAATACGTACAAATAGTAGCGGGCATCTTGTTCTGCAAAGTAAAACTTTACGAATCTGATGGTCTCGTTTGACCATAATCTCTGTCGTCCGAACGCAATGTTGAACCTACAAACAGGAGAAAATCGTTGTGAGTCGTATCTGGTGAATAGGAACGCCAATTCGTGAATTTTTGCTGCGGCGACCGCCGAAGTCTAAGAGGGTGCGTTGCCTCGGTAAAGTGAAACTTCCTCTTTCATCACGTTTGCCTCTTTTCCCTCAATTTCTGTTTGCAGCTTGTCAAGTAATTCTGCGTAATATGCTCCCGTTATTATTATACACTTAAATGGAATAGGATTAATCAATGAAAAAGTCTTTTCTCACAAAAATTCTTTTGAAATAATTTACGCGACCAGTTTCGTGTTATATAAAACACATCCTTAGGTCAGCTTAAAATGCATACGTATGAAGTAGTTACAAAGTTGTGATTCAATTGTAAATTTAAGAAAACTCATTTTATAATTTGTACGTTTATATTAACATTTTTCTCTACATTTCTCTTTCAAAATATTAAAATAACAAAAAGATTCTTTCTTCTTTCTTTCCTTTTGAGATGTCATTTAGAACTTCACGCTCCTTACGTAATCACTATCTAATACTAAAGACCAACTAAAGAAATTACAAGGTAAAGACGTGTATATCCTTACTTGTGAAAATTGTAGTTGAAATTACGTTAGTAAAATCCCTCGTAATTTTGACACGGGCATAAAAGAACATATGCGGTGCTTACAGCCAGATACCTCCGGTTTCTCCCATCTTGCACAACCCTTGTCCGATTATAATCACGCATTTAACCCCAATACGGGCTTCAAAATCTTGCATATCGCTAACGAGGATGCCTTCCTCAATAATCTCGAATCTCTTGAGATAACTCGCAAGAGGGGAGAATTGTAACACGGAATTGCACGGAAACAACGAATTCAAAAAAATGCTGAAGTTTGACGTGTCTATAACTTGGCATTGTACTAATTTCGTATTACCCTATACGAATACTACTATAAACATTAACTTCGGTAGGCTTTTGACTTGGTAAGATTTGGACATATGTTTGTATGAACTATTTTATCCAGAGGAGCCCATACTAAACACAACCTAAAATATTTATTGTTCGCCCTGGAACACCCTGCATAACCGAAATATATTAGCCGTTATAAAAACGAAGTCGAAAAAGCATCGATTTTAAGATAATTGGAATTGCCCCGTCAAGAAGAAGAAAGAAAAAGAAAGAAGAAAGAAAAAAAATGTTCTACGATTTTCTTCGTAATACTGACGACCTGCTACCGTAACATATTAATTTCGCCACTCTCGTAATCCTACAGGTCACGTTTCTTCTATTTCAAATGAAAAATGTAGCAGTAATACGTCAAAGTTGATTCAAGCTGTGTTCCTGTTGAAATTGGAGGTGTATTGATCGCCGAGGAAGCGAGGTTATCGATATGAGCTTCGATTGGGTGTAAGTAATTAAGGAAAAGATAAATATTACAGGTAAACGGAATTAATACATATACGGACTTCTACCGCTAATCTCAATTTTTGAGGCTTAAGAAGGTTTATAACTACCGCATCACTGACGTAATGTGGAAATAACTGTGTTATTTCAATTAGTCTGGTATACTGCTATGTATTTAGAGCAATTTTTTATACTTGGGAAATATAAAACTACAACTTATTCGTCGATATTTAGTTCGATTCCAAAAAATCTCAATGAGCTCTTGATAAAAGAGCTTTCAAGTGACGTATCGCATACTTTATAATGCCATATGGAGTTTTTGGAAGGACAGTTGTGGAAAGGAGGAACATCAAATGCAAAATGTCAATCCAGGTATTACCTTTTAAAAGGGACGGAGTGTATGTTGCATTGTAATTTAATATTTAAGTAAGTTGGTCTTGGTGAATGAAAATGAACGCTGCCTATGGAATTCTTTAATGATTGATTGTCATAAAATTGTTTTGACCACTCCCAATATAATCGTCAAATTCACTTGCTATTGAATGAAACCATTCGATAGGTATTTAGTTCACCTAAATTCTTATTATCCATTCCGCGTATAGATTTTTGTCGTTTAAAATAAATAGCGTGGGGCAGCCATCGCAATTTGTGGTTTTGTGAACCGTTACATATTTGCTATTACTTTGTAATAGCAGCACAACCTTTGTTAATTTTCCTCGCCTCCTTTCTTTGATACCTTCTTCTAATCGTTAAATAGCCTTGCGTAATACTCTTCAATTATGAATCAAGAAATTTCCTCGAGGATCTCAAAAAGCTGTAGTAGCCAATCTTCCGCTCGATCTAACGCCTGAAACTTCTGAAAAACTAGTATGCCCTTCTTACGCCATTTTATCAACTCGTGTTTACATTCGGATTCAAAGTGGTGAATCCACTTTTTATCTTCATCACACAACTCACAAAATTGGCATCGATTCGCAGCTTTTTGGTTCATTTTTGGCATGTCAAAATGATTATGTAAGAACCTCAAAATAGTAGATTCCAATACTCCTACTAATGCAGAAAGTTGCTTAAATTCTGGAGATGTTTACTTAGCAATTACAAGATGATGAACTAGCAACATGTTATTTTTAGCTCGATAGTGCAAGTAGCCATACAGCAAGACAAGCTGATGCATATCGGCAATAGCTTTATGAGAAATGATTTATTGCGAACAAAGCTAAAACCAACTTTTATCCTCTTCAACGTACTCTACACCCCCATCTATGCACCGCCGAATTCGGGCTTTCCATTGTTCGAAGCAATGCTGTGGGTAATCAGTTGTCAACCTGTTCAACAACTCTACCGTTTTTTTTTCTACCGTGCTTTTACTACTTCTACAGACGATGATCAAACAGGAATGCGCTCGTTCGCTGAAAGCTTCACCCATTAGGCACTGAGGCGAAACGCATTGTTCTGATGCAAAATCCATGAATTTTTCTTCTACAAATCCGATCTTTTCTTCCTCACTCCTTTCCTCAGCTTATTTGTAACATTCGCAATTAACGGTTTTACTCCCAAGCATCCACTCAGTCGTGATAATATCCTCGATATTGAAAAAAACGATCAGCATGGACTTTCCGGGCTTTTTTCAATTTGAGCGATGAGAGGGACTTACAGTTCGATTGACATTTTAGTTCCGAGTCATACTGGAAGATGCATGTTTCATCACATGTAATGACACATGTGAGCAAGTTCTTTGGTGAGGCGGTCCATGATGTTAAAGCAAATGCACTTCCGTTCTTGGGGTAGGTTTTTCGGGACCACTTTTCTTGAAACTTTTCACATATTTAATTCATCATGCAAAACTTGTCTTACTGTCCCTTTGTTAACGTTCGCCAAGTCTACCATCGTCAATGCTCAGGCGTCGGTCTTTCCGCACAATTTCATGAATTTTCTCACAGATAGACCAGTACGTTCGGTGCCATTCAAAAATGCGCGCGCGTAACATGGCATTGTCACCCAGCACTTCTTTTAACAGTTGATAACATTCTGTTGGCAATTTTTTTAATTTCACAAGGAATTCGAGATTAATGCGCTGCCTCATTTTTGAGTTCGCCATGATCGCGACACTACTACGGAACACCGGCTGCTTCAACCAAAGCCCAAAACCAAACCAAACCAGACACAACAAAACGAACGGTAGCCGCTAGTGAACTTTCTCCGGCTTCTCCGGCTTCTCCGGCTGGGTGATATAAGGTGCACTGTCTCATTATTTAATTGCTATGCCTCGAAGATGGACCCCAAAATCGCCTAACTGTACCTCTAAATTTCCTTTTCTTTTGTCATATAAAAAATAAGATATTCCAAAATCTAGGATGAATTAAAAGAAGCAACAACGGTAGCAACACAGGAAATCACACTTCAAATTTAGAATATTGGCCATAACGGTGGTCTTTGAAAGAGAAAAAAATAATTTGATGTTTTAATATTTTTTTACGTTTCTAAAATAAATTACTTCGAACTATCTGAATTCTTTTTACATGCAAATTTTGTATTTAAAATACATTATCGACCCCTTCTACTCTCTGTATAGACACATGGTAGCGGGACAGATAATTATTTTGGATCGCTCTGTAAGTACTCTTACATGCCCAAATCAATCAAGGTTGAAATTGAAAATTTATTTTAATAAAAACATTCACGTTTCCAATCCGCTGTTCCATTAACATATTTCATTTTTGCCTTTTTATTTCTTTCTCGTGTAATTGGATTCTTCGCTTCATGGTGTTTGAAATCTTGAAAGAGGAAAAACAAATGTTCAATTAGGAACGTTAAACTGATACAACAACACAAAGCAGCACGAATACGTTGATCTTTATTCTCAAAATAAATTGAGCGAGATTAAGAGTAAAAATACATTTGGGCATTCGTAGCCCCGCGGTTTTTAATTCGTCGAAAATACTCAAATACACCAGGACGATAACGAAGCCGTTGTACCGTGAAAGCAAACATCGGTTCGTATTGCTAGGAATCGCAAGGGATACCTAATCAAATACTGCGACAAATTACGCTCGTGGTTGCAGTATTTGATGTTCTTCAATAGGTACTAACAGGGCCGGAGGGAAACATGTATTAGCCGGGGAATTATCACAGACAGCGTAAATATGCCTTAATAACGTGAACTTCATCGTCAACTTTATTGTTTCTTTATAAAAAGAAAAACAGTTGTGTTAGTCTTGCTCTTCTGTTAATGTAATTCACCTCTCCTATTAGTGTAATTCACCATGTACCAAGGGTAATAAAACTTTTCATAGAAATTACTGGAATGGAATTTTAAATCTAAGTTTTTAAGTTAAGTAAATTTAATATTGCTACTATTAATATTACTAGCCCAGAGAGAAAAGAATCTATTACTAACTGTGGCGTAGTTAGATGTTTAGTAGGCTCAAGTGCATCAGGTTTTTCTGGTGAGTTCTGTACAATTCCGTATTCACATGTTGGTGAATGTAATTAACTACGTTTCGCCCTTTACGATTGCCACCACACGTGTGCACTCAAGACTTCAGTACGTTGTTATGTTTTGGGGTAATCTTGTGAAGCCGCAAAGGATCTTCATACTAGGAAAGATATTTTAGAGCTCTTGCTTGGTTGGGAAAGCATGTTATAACATTAAGTACTTTTTTGGTACTAACCAACCTTATCGGTTAATTACGGATGTTGGTGTGTCTCGTCTAAACATGATGGAACAAACAATTTAGCTTCTCCAGGAACTCCCTAGAATTTCTTACATTTAAGGTTTTAAAATAAAGTACTACAATTAAGGACTTCACACACATAAAAAAAACATTTGGGTAGCAAATTGGATAACATATCTTTTGACATCAAGCATTTAAACTGTGGTGTAAAAGAAACAAAAAATGCGACAAGAAGCAAGCCACTACTACTACTACTGCTACATCTTCTTGGTTGTTACCTATAAAGTAGGTAGTTTCTCATAATATACGTTATCATCCGATATCACAGTGCAAAAACGAATAACTGGAAAACAAAGTACATGAAGAGTAAGTTCACGTATGTAGAACGTTCTTATAATAAATAAATGTACTAAATTCGGCAAGAATCCAAACAATAAGACGTGTAAATAAGAAAATCCGTTGGATCTAGTGAGAATAATTTCACCATTTACCTGATGTACTAATTACATTGACATTCATTTCTTGATCAGCTATCTCAATCTATTTCCTTTTATTTTGATGTTTTATTCTGATAAATAACTTGGTCAACAATTTCACCTCATTAGATTCACAATACCCGTCAGTACCCATAATTGTTAGGTTCTTATTCCACAGCTGTACCCAGAAAAAGAGCCGCCAAGTATAACGATATACAATTAACAACAGAATTGCATTAACTTGTTAAAGATATTACAGATTAGTAAAGTTCGCCCCTTTCCGTGCGCATCACAGTCACCGGTATAGGAGTGGTCGTTCGGGTGTGTGATTCGTAATATATGCGCAAGCGATCTTGTTGCAGCAGTAACGTATCAAGCATGTGTTTGGCGGCCGGTTGGAAGGCACGCGAGCGTAGTGAAGTGCTGCATATACGTTATACGTAATAAAATGTCGTCGATAAGTGGATCAAGGAAGCGACGATTATCAGATAAAGTGAATGGGTTTATTAAAGATTTCCAGGATTTAATATACGATGGCGCAAAAGTAAAATGTTTAGTTTACGATATATCTCTAATGTGTTGGTCAAAAACACATTGTCAAGGCCACATGAGAAGTGCAAAGGTAAATGTTTTTTTCTCAGTCGTGTACTACAACGCATGCAACACAACGATCGACAATGTACGAAATCACTGATTATGCATATTGCTTTAATAGAAGAAAACCAAATGTACATTTCATTCTTCCAGATAGAACAAATCTCTCTAAGCCATACATTTGCACATATATTACGAACCATACACCCAAACGACCACTCCCAAACCGACACCTGTGAAGCGCACGAAAAGTGGCGAACTTTACAGATTACTAACTACACAAGGTATAAAGTATTCGGCATTAGAGGTGTGAAATTAATCCTTGTGCGATGTATCATTCTAACTCCTTAAAAATAAACTGAAATGAAAGTTTTCACCGTTCCGAATATTAAAAAAAAACAACTATATGCTAGTTAGTTACCTTTTACCACAACGGTGTTAATTTAACTTAAAATATGTGACGATTCAACTAAACTGCGCTGTATATTTACATTATTACGGAGAACTTTAGCACAGCCCTCTTTTACTTCAAGAAATTTTTATCTGTGTAGGCAGACTTTTTCTTCCTAGACCTAACAATCGATCTACATTCACAATTTATTGCCGCACTTCAAGGACTAACACATTCCAAAGGCTCCTATACATCTTATGGCTCCTTATTTTAAAAGCATTTCCAATGCCTGTGATATAAATTCCGGCACCTACTACAATAATAAATGCGACTCGCATTTGCTTCAATACTGCCATACAATTCTTTCTGACTTTCTCTCTCGATTTAACTTTAGGTTTTCTAAAAACGAGAATAGTGTATTATTGTTTTATTGTAGTTTATTGTATTTATGCTTACAAATCGTTATTTTCCATATTTTAATTCAACTAAAGTGCTTGTCCTCACTACTTTCTCGCCGCCCCTATTTTATCTGCTACGCTATGAAACAAATAGGAAAGGAGATTTTGTGTACTGATAAGTACATTACCAAACATTTTTTGAAAATTGTTAAACTTGGAATTAACTGGCATTTATTTAGGACTAATGTTCATAATTAAATTTCTTAACTACTGCTTTTACTATGTACACTGCCGTTCAGTGAAGTTCGGTCATACAATAAAAATCTATTATATCACACTGTATACAATTATTAATACATAAAATTAGAAAAATATTAAGCATACACTCTTTTGTAAGGGATTAAAGCCATAAATTATTATGTAAAGTAGAGAAAAGTAGAGAAGTTCAACAGTAAATGACATCATAAATCGATATCGGACAACTGGAACTATAGAAAATCGTGTTCGTCCTGGAGCATCTAGGAAAACAACAAAAGCTGAAGATTTGAGAATTGTATTATTAAGCAAATGCAATAGAAAATTAACAGCGCCACAAATAGCAGCCGAAGTCAATCGCGGCAGTGAAGAACAAGTTTCGGCGAGTACGGTAAAACGTCGACTTCAACAAGCGGACCTTCATGGACGCATTGCCATTCGAAAACCCTTATTACGTCGGGGCTACAGAGCAAAACGGCTACAGTGGGCCCGTTCTCATCTAGATTGATCGTTAGATGATTGGAAACACGTGCTTTGGAGTGACGAGTCAAAGTTTGAGGTTTTTGGGCAAAATCGATGGGTTTATGTCCGAAGATCTAAAACCGAAAAATGGTTCCGGACTGCATTGTGCCTACAGTGAAGCAAGGGCGTAGTTCTGTGTTAGTGTGGGGATGTTTCTCCTTTGCTGGGACGGGAGATTTAAGCAGAGTGCAGGGTGTAACGTGGAAGGAAAATTATTTTGCAATACTCCAGAATCATGGAGTGCCATCAGGATTGCGTATAGTAGGCCGTAACTTTACATTCATGCATGACAACGACCCAAAACACACTGCGTTAGTGTGTAAGAACTATCTAAAGGAGCAAGAAGAACAGCACACCCTGAAAGTAATGACATGGCCCCCACAAAGCCCAGATTGAACCCTATTAGAGTTGTTGTAGGATGAACTGGACAGGAGGATCCGAAAAATATGCCCAACTTCACAAGAACATTTACGGAAAATTCTGCAACATGAATGGATTAATATTCCACAATCCATTTTAACAAAACTTATCGAAAGAATGCCTAGAATAGTTCGAGAGGTGATTAACAGCAAAGGAGGTTTTTTCGATGAAAAAAAAAAAAATAATGTTCAGTATGTTATATTAGGCCAGAATAACTTTTTATTTATTTATTTTTGTCTTTTTTACCTGTACATACAATAAAATTGCATTTTGTTTTTAGTTTCGCTTGTTTCTGTAACCTTTTCATGTTTTTTACCAACCGACCGAACTTCTCTGAACGGCAGTGTATATCGATTGAGATCGTCAATCTGTAGATGTAAATAGTCTAAATTAACTCGCTGTAGTATCAATACTAGTGAAGTATAGAATAACAAAACTGGATGTTAGTAAAGTAATGATGATGGAGATATATTTAAATTACATAAGAAGGACACACTCCCCTATTGACTCCTACGATATAATCGAGGGATGCAGTCCTGTTTGTTCAATTTGAAATCCACGAATCTTTGACTTCACACAAAAACATAAGACCTGTATTCCTGTTTGAAAATTGGTAACATTAACAGTTACTTCCAAAGCTGATTCCGTAACTAAGAACTAAAATTTTAATTGTACAAAACACGAAATTGAAACTCAAGTACGCTACAATAACACTGTATTTATATTTTAAACGAAGTTCTACGAAGATACCACCCTATATCAGTAAACGATTATCCGTGTAGCTTAAAATGTTGAAAATTCAAGATAAACAAAAACAAATAGGTTTAGGATCAACTTTGACATTAAATCGATATGATTACGCTTCCCTTAAAGGAAGATTTAATGTGTATTTTCCAAACGTTGCGGATTCTCTAGAAAAATCCTCATGCTTTTTTCTTACGGGTAGCCGTTTTTTCTAGTCCGTTAGGAAATTTAATAGAAATTGGAAATGAACCCTTGATAGTCTTCAAGTCTCCCTCAGGACAATTCGCTAAAGGAAATTACATACAACGTCGTTAAAGGTAACAGGAATCAATGGAACTCCCATGTGCCTAGAAAAGTAATCTGGAGAACTCGTGCCCAAAGAATATCATGTAGTTATTTCGTTCCTTTTAAATTCAAAAAGATCTCCTTGTACAATCATAGTATATGTGGTAATAGAAGTCATTAGATTTAATATTTTTTCTTCGGTGGACGTATAGAAAACTCTTAACTTGGAAAAATAATTTTAATTAACTGAATCCTTCACCATAAACTAAAAGATATAAGAAAAAAATCTATGCCCATTATTTATTATGCCAACGGCGAACTACACGAAACAACGGAGTTTAATGCCGCTCTTCCTCCACCATTGTGGTATTAAATACAAATATTTTCGCTTTATTCGAGTTCGATATATCACAAGGGGATATTCCGCATTTCTTTAAATAAAACAATTAAATTAGCGTTCACAAGTTAGCATATAATTACTGCTTTTTTTTCTTTTCGATAACTCCAAGCAAGTTCCCAAAGTTACCAGGAAGTTATAAAGGTCCTTTCACAACACAGACTTGAACGACGTATGCTACGGCTTCGCTATTAAGTGCGAAGTATACTCCCCTCTGGCAAGCGAAACTTTTCGTAATGTTTCTTTAATGGTTGTAGCTATAAATTAATTTTCTTGACGCTAAAATTTTCATGAAAGCCATGTCCAAGTTAATAGCATAGTGATGGTAAAAATAATTAATCGTGTAATACCTAAATTAACTACCTAAGTTACTAACCCAGCAACTACTTTGATAATTGACATCACAAAATTTATGGATGTAGAGACTAAGTTACACCACTTATGTAAACCATACTTATCCGAAGTAAGCTAGGAGTAAGCATGAGTAGGATTTAATAGAGCCCTGAAAAGCAGGATATAAGAATTTAGATAAAGATCGCAGAATTAGCCGATAAAGTTAGCATCTTAAGGTTCTGTTTGGCGCACAAGTTCAAAACAAAAACCTCTGCTTGAAATATATTAGTTTAGAGCCTTATAGGCACTCTTGGGTGATAGTTATGTCAACTAATGCCTACGTCTATTCTGATTCTTTCTATACTTGAACTAGTGAAGCTAATTAAAAATATGTCGCATCGCAGTTAGGTGTCCTTTACAATGTGTATCAGGTAGTTGATATTGGAATCTTGAAGAATGCTAAAATGGCCTCTAATGCCGGCTTATCGGCTAAATCCAGGATAGATGGCCAAAGTTTGGATGTGATTTATTTTTCGATTAAAAAAAAAGTTAAGAAGTCGTATATTATTATTCGAAAAGGAAGAAAGCAGGAAACCACCAGCTTTTAGCATATTTCTCAAGATACATAAAAGATGCCCAACACAAGGTCTTTCTTCTCTTCTTATGGTTTGCAGTTTGACTTTCCACTTCAGAAAGATGTAAACGAGATGCACTATCACATACTAACTGTTCCACACTTACTCGCGTTTTGAGAAAGCTGGCATCGATAGTATAATTAAAGAAGGTGATATATTTATTTCTATATCCACGACGACTTACACGAATCTGGAACTTTTCACATGAACAGTACTCAATTGATTTTCAAGAAAAAAGAAACTTATTTTTATAAAACGAATTATGGAAAATTATATCACTCAGGTGAGGGCAACTGCACACCACACGGTCCCTCGCGAGGAGTGAAGGGGGTACCTTTCGTGGGTAGTGCGAGGATTTTGAGAGGCCCAGTAATGAAAGTTTTGTTTATTAACTTAATCATTGAAGCTAAAATGAACTTCATCCCTCATTATCACTATTGCATTTGAATTTTCCTCAATCAGCACTGTATACGCATGACGGTCTTCTCATTTTAACTGAAGCTCACCACCACTTTTAAAATCGTCAGTCTATATGTCTATATGTCACCCTATACTATGTGTCTTAGGTACAAGATTGTTGTACATGATTTGTTCATATTAATTAAAAGTATCATTTCTAAATGTTCTTCGGTAAAATTTACTCTCTTGTTAGTTAATACGCCTTTGAAACTTGGGAAACTTCTCTCAACATCACAGCTCATTAGAAGGGTCTTTTGAAAGTACGGTTCTAATTCATAAAACTTCGAATCCTTTTCATTATGTTCGTAATTTTCATTTAACGAAAATTACGAACATAATGAAAACGTTTTCTAGCCTTTGTAGATCTGAATTACGGCTGAAAACCGCTTGAGCCGTTATAGTTGATTATCGAAATCGCACGGAAAGTTTTTTTAATTTGATTTTTGTGTTATTTAAAGCATTTATTGCATCTGTTGTTTTTAAATTCTTAGTTACTAAATATTTTATTATTATATCTAATAAAGATTAACTAAATTAAGAATAAAATATAAACATGGGATTCTAAATAAGTAAATATAATATAAATATTGTGCAACAAACGAAAATTATAATATTTAAATAAACTCAAAGAGTGAAACTAACAAACCCGTGCTTGACTTATAGTTACCAATAAATATTGCATTTTTCTTTTTTTTGAAATTCTATATACTTTCAGCAGTTCCAGGTTAGTGGTAGATCAAAACCACAAGCCAGGACTAGGTCGGCGCTTTTAAGCTCTTCTTATCTCTAGTAGTTAGTTCTCCTTGTCTGACAGTTCCTATTTTGCTGTCTTTATTCTGACAATCTTTCACTATTTAATTGCCATTCAGTACATACTTTGGTACTCGTGGAGGTGTTGATGTAAGCTGGGAGTTTTGAGGTTCTCACACATCTGATTGTTTCTTAGGTAGCAGGATGCTAAAGCTTTAAGTCTCGGTGATTTATTTTGCAGGACCTTTGTGTAGGTGACTCGTCGCGGCTGTCGACCGAGTTGGGGTGTTGTACATCAGAATTGGAGCGAGACGTAGCTTATACAATAGCAGTTCATTAGGAGATTTAAGGAACTGTGTCTTTCGATTAGTACTCTGACTCTGTTTCTAGCTCGAAAGTATTTGTTGTAAATATGTTTGTATGTGGTTTTTTCTATGTTAAACGCTAACTGAAGAGCAAATCAAGTACAAGTAGTCTTTCTTCTGGTAAAACTGACCACGATGCTCATATCGCTAATTGCATTTAGCCTCGTCCTATGAATCGTCTGCTCCTGCTTGCAGTACAAATTAGTACAAAAGATACATGAACAACTAATTACTCTGTACTTGAGTATCACTCCCGCCCTTATGTGAATAATTTCGATTCGACAAAAGCTCCTATTTGAGTCAAAAGCTTTAACTGAATTCCACACACTGCGAAATTAAGGCAAGTTGTCATCAAGTATATCATCAATATTGTTACCATTAGGAGAATATATTAAAGGCAAACTAATAATGTTACCACATAACACATTTAAATATACAGGATTATAGTATATCATATTCTTCTCTTCCATATCTTTTCGTTTCCTTTTTAGTCCTTTGAGAAAATACTACTAATTATAAGGCACATAAAGCAAACTAATTTTAATTATTAAGATTGAGCTGCTGCATGCCATTGTGAAGACCTTACTTTTAATCTTCCTTTCATAATAAAATCAATTTCAACATTCCGCATTAATTAAGCTTTATTAACAGAGTATGTTAAAAGCTCCATTTCCATAATGTGCGTCAGGAGGATATAAGCAAGACGAATTACGCTTTATTATCCAGGTTAAACCAAATCTGCTTTATTATGCTTAGAAACCGGTCCGTATTTTAATTAGGACTGGGTTTGTTTATGTATATACGTACATACGTATGTATACGCAACCCCGATTCTAGGCTGTTGAAATAGGTTGAAATAAGAAATAAAAATAAGGTCCTACTCTCTAAGCTTTGAATTTTCGAGACATTTTATTGATTGCAAACAAGTCGCACCTATCTCGAAAAACCTCAATCAAACATTTAATTATAACCATTATACCTTATCGGGTGTAACAGCACAGAAGCACTAAACGTCAAAAGGTGATAACATTGAATCCTTTTAGTAATGCAAACCCAACGGTACTTCGTGAGATTGTGTATGCAAAGCGTAGATAAAATTCAACTATTAGACGCACAAAAATCTAATGGGAGATAAAGCTAACATTGTTTATATGGTCGCTAAAATGATTCATTAGAAAATATATAATGCCCTGATATGATAAGTGAATACAGCTTGTGAGCATGGTAAAATAATTAGATATGCATATCTTTTCCAATATAACTGTTCGAAAGATTTATTGACGTTCAATGGAACTTTCATTTTCCTAAAAATGACATTTTTCAAAACCAACACCGAACTTGGCCTGTTGCTTTAATTTAGCGCCTTTTTAGCATGTTTGTTCAATAGGGTTCTATGTTAGGTCCTACTCTGTAGGCGGTGTAATTTTAAGTACCGTTTAGTTATACAAGCAGATGAGTGTACATTTCAACGCAAAGTGAAATCATTTTATCTAAATTTTGATAGGTTCTTTGACACGGCTTGTCACAATAGTAAACAGGTTAATTAAGTAATGCAAGTGAGAAATTGCGTTATGGTTATAGCTATGGGCAATGAAAGGGTGGCAAATTTCACATCATTTAGGCCACTTTTCCTTAGTTGGAGAACTTCCTAGGCTGTTAACCAACCCACTGTCTCAACATAGCTCAGGATGTTGCTTAGGAGGGTTGTTTTGTTCTTGTTAGACTAAATCGTATTACCTATTATTAATTACCTATCCCCCTATCTTGTCTTCGATTTGGCAGCACCTGCATAAGAGATCGGTTAAATCCCGAAAAGATGCTTCTTTGACCAACGATAATAGTGAACTTCCTTCTTCTATTTGCAATACACTGCTGGTCCTACACCATGGTATACAATTGTTCACAATATCTAGAATCTTAGATGTCGGAAATTAAGATTTAATCCTAATTAACCAACCAAAGCAAAACATTGAAATTACGCAGTTAATATTACCGCAGTATGGAACCTCATTCCAACAATTTATAACCGGATTGAAACCGTGTCGTAATCGTATAAGTCTACAGCAGCGGTACAACATGCAATAGCCCAGAAGAAGATACACGCAACTGACAGCGCAATGTCGGCAGACTCATGCGATTACAACATCCTTACTTTTTATTTTTTAATTTTTAATGTATAATATATAATAACATTTTGACTTTTAATTTTTTTATATTTTACTTAATACTCACTGATTTTTAGTTGTTTTTTAACCAATTTGAGTATTCTGAGCGCCAATTGCTTCTGCCCTTCTTATAGCTCGTGACCAGATAGTTGTACATTTTTAAAACTTAATTTAAACGCTATACGAATGCTTTTTACGCATAAAAATAAACGTTTAAGGCGGCTGCATTTTACTCTATTTTTCACGCAAATACTGGAGGTACAATAGGTGCTCTGTTCAACTGAAACGAATTTGTTCAAAAAATTTTCCGTATGTGTACGGAGTCCTGAGTATATAGCGACTATCATACGATGCTGATTCCATTACTCCAACTTCTTTGGCTATAGCCCTACCCAGTGCGCTAACGACTGACGTTTGTAGATAAAAAAATAAACTATCCCCTTAATATGCAGATTTAGTCAGTATTATTCAGCACAATACATCGATAGATCTACAGAAGAATTATAAAAAGGAATTTCTGTTAGTCTCAGTAGTTTGTAAATGAGCGAATGAGCGAAGTGCTTGCACCTAACTTTACAAAAATTTCAAACTAACTGAGTTGACCTGCTATTTCAACAGATAGCGTGCGTACTGCTGTATCCAAGCTTTATCTACAGTCATTAGTCGACGTCAAAACTCCAACTCATTTCACTTAAACCGAATGCGTTTTTGGCTGTGAGCAAGTTCAGTTATCTTTTTCATGGCCAAATCTTGAGTCAATATATGTTCTTTGAAGATGTCCTTGATTCTGACTTGAGAGTGAACCACCTGATTAATGGTATCAATAGTGGTTGAACTTTAATCGTCAATCAAGATGATACAACCATATTTAAATTCTGCTGGTCAAAATTGCACTGTGCAGGAACATCGACTGACACAACCGACTGCTGACCAATAACTGAGCATCCAGAGATTTTCCAAAATATCCTTCAACGCATTCCCAATTAAATTATCGGAATATTTTTGAACGGCATTACCAGCTTCCCGTTGAAACTTGAAACTTTTCAGACTACCCTCGTGCATGTATAGTATACTATAAATCAGAACGTATGCAACTGAAATAAAACATAGGATAGAGACCCCTCGAAACCATTTTTGTTCGGCGAAAGCTAAAAATTTATGTCACTAGCAGAACAGTTGGTTGGAAAATTCGGTAACACGCGAATGTTCCACAAAATATTTAAAAACTTTCTGGCAGCAGAAAAGAGGGAATTCGGTCGAAACAATTTTATACAGTATTGCGTTTCCCTTCGCGAAGTGAAATATAGTCAACATTGTCTCGGCAAGATGAAGCTTGGCCAATTATAATTATCTTTGTAACCAGTGCGAAAAAACTACCAAACGAAGTTGAAATTAAAGATAGCGTTTAGTTTCATATTTTTATGTGTGGAGAGTCTGCCAGATATAATTCAAGAAGTTATCTCGCGTATATAGTTGTAGTTCGTATTTGTGTCACACCCACGTAACTAATTTTATAAAAGTAAATACAGATATGTATGAAATGTGGAATATATACGTATATTAATGCCAGAAATAGTCTGGTTATATTAATTGAATAATTCCAAAAATGATACAATCAAGAAATGGATTATAGATTAGTTCATTTGCAGTATACAATTAAATAAAGATGTTCCTCCTTGGTAGTTAGCATGTAATTAGCTACATGATCTGTTAGATAAAAGTATTCGGCTTTAAAAATCGAGTTGAATAATTTAAATAACCCCCGCCGTGAAATCTATGCTTTTAAATAATCCATAATGAGTCTGCGTAAGTTATCGCATGCTTTTAGTACAGTTCACTCGAATTAGGAAATCCTGAAATATTTATAAATTCGAATTTTGTATATTAATTACATTATTCCCTGAGTTTTTATTAAAATGGAAAAGCCCAAGGGAGGCAAACATTATATTATTCGAGGAACTAAATTAATAATACAGATAATAGATTAGCGTGGGTTGTATTTGAAGATGAGAGTATTTTTACGAAAATAATTTCGCGTACTAAATAGGAAGTAATCTACTTAGAATAAAGCAAATCAAGGAAAATCTTTGAAAAAATGTACTGGGTCTCTCACTACACTAAAGCCGATAGATACTATTGAACTAAAGTCTACTCTTCTGTGTATCACGTAACCGATACACTCTACAATGATGCGTGTTTTAGTAAAATTATTGACTTTTAAGCTTATTTTTGTCATCCATTTTCTCTTTAATTATTATTCTTATTTTTATTATTGTAGGTATTTTTTTATGTATTGCTGTGCTGTAACTGGAAACCGTTGGACAGTGAAAACTATTATTCTTATTATTATTAAGGGATGTTTTCACGTTTCGTCAAATAATTAAAAATAAGGTAACAACCTATCGCAATTGTTCTTGCTATTTAATCTCTAAATTGAACAATCGAATATAGATTTCTTAAGTTAATTTTTTTGCGTTCCGAATGTAATTCACTCTCTACGGTTATTAAACAATATAAGCCTTGCTTTAACTTTACGGCTGTTCATTCAATATTATTTACAGTTAATAATGAGATATTATTCTTCCATGAAGAAAGAAACTGCCATAGAAAGCTGTTATTCATTTCTAGGCAGTAGAACAAATTGAAACAAATTTATCAGAGCTTTCTAGAGTTCAGTATATCCTCTTTGGTTAAATTTGTTAACATATTTATTTTTCTTCAATCTTCTTACGTGATAACATATTTAACAGTTTTAGAGATGCTCTTGTACAGCTTTTGTAAAACTTCGTTGACTTAAAGGCATATATCTTGGAGGCCCGCTTGAACTATTAAACTGGATTCAAGCCACGGCTTAACAAAGGTTGTAACGATAAACAAGAACAAATCCTTTCATGCTTTCTTGTCTTTGTTAGTCAGTTTCCGTTGAGAATGTAGTAGGAATAACTTTGGCGAATAAGTAGCTCTTGTCATTGTATCGTCGGGGTTAGTGCGTAGCTCCAGAGGCAATACTTCCATAAACCTATGTATCTTTTTTTATCTTTCTGTCCGAAATGAATAAAATCAACGCGCTATTGCACACTAAGCTACAATTGACGCATATATATGTGAATACCTATGTACGTACGGTTTATCATGCTTCAAACTTTATAAAATTTAATTTATCAATGTTTTGTGATGAAACTAAACAGAAAACTAAAAGATGAAAAAAAAATTACTTTGGAAAATAGTGTGTATGTGTGTATACACGAATAATTATGGCAGCAAACCTTTCTGGCGTTGTTAAAAAAGAAGTGTGTTCTTTAACCTAGCAATTGGCTGAAGGCAATCATATATCCAATTTATTTTCTTTATGTATTTATTCCATTAAAATAAGCAGATATCTTTTTATTGCCCTACAACATTAACTAACAGGTGTCCCAACAAAAACTTGGGGAATTAAAATCTGAATAAAATTCTTAGTTTTTATAAACTCATCAATTTATTAACATTAATACCTATAAACCTTAAAATTGTGGTGGTGGAAGAAAAGAAAATGTTATTGAGGACCATAAGAGGCCATAAAATATCATTCGCCAGTAACAGTCACAGTTTCCCCATTCTCATTTTCACAAAAGTAAGTACAAACACACCCTGGGCCGAAAATCCACAAAAAAGATACAGTGGTTTTTTTCCACAACCTCCTGAGGATTTTCGCGTCCCCAAAGGCAATAACTGTGTTTATTAACGTAACACGGCTCGGTGGTAAGAGGACATCCACTTGACTGAAGAGAGTTAAGTGTTGTGTGTTCGACTCCCGCTAGGATCAACAAATTTTCTTAGTGGATCCGGTACACACCCGAGCTACTATTCACAGTTGGGGTACGATTAACTGCACGTCACTCTTTACGGCGAGGAGGTTACGGTAACAGGGCCATGAAACACTTTGCACACACAACTTACACACTAAAAGACTCGTGAGGTTATGACAAGCTTCAAGAAGCTATACACCCCGTTGGGCCGTCACTACACTTGACCGATGACGAATTGGGGTCTTGAAGCTTTCGGTTACACTTTCATTCACCCCGTCGATATTTTCAGCTGGAAGAACATCCCGTTCTCGTAATCGTCTCTTAGTATCAAGAGCAGAACCAGTCTGCTTAAATTTTGCTGTTAGACTCCTAATCGCTGTATCGCTAAGCATATGATATCAAACAAAAACAACACAAAGTCGAAAAAGAGCGTTTGTAACAAGATATGCAGGTTAGGACGGTTTTTATGCGTTCTTCGAAACTTACAGCTTTCTAAACGACGCCGACGTAAACGTACAAAATAACAACGTTTGCAAATAATATAGAATTAAAATCTCATCTAAAAGTTCATGCTGGGACACCCTATATTAAAATGCGTAAATCAGTTTTAAATACCAAACAGCTTATTTTGTGCTACCAACCAGGTGATTCAATTTAAAAAAACTGCACCTCGTGCTTATATTTATTCCTTTTTTAATGTACTACACATTATTAATTATATTAATACGCTAGGTATTTACAGCTTCAAATTTTTGTTTAAAATCTTACACTGACAGACTTTACGCATAACCATGTTTTAAAAGAATTTAAATTAGACTAGCTGCGAAATTCTTATTCATGTTTATTCAGAAAAGATAAAGTTTCGGAAGTACGGCGCTATTTATCCAGCTACTTTTTTATTATTAACGTCAGAGGGTGCCCATGGGGAATGTGAGTCAGTGTTGGGGAAACTGAGTTGGAAGTCATTTTCCAGTGAAAGTAGGGAAAGCACCTGCAAATACATTAATGTTTTAACAGCTTCATTGTTTGTGCTACCGAGTATGTTTTAATGGAAAGTTAACATACGGATTCAAGTTTATTGAAAAGCGTAAATAATGGCAATAAAATATCGTGTAGACTAGTTGGAGGGAGACCTTTTCTTTTAATGTTTTATAACGTAGGTCATACCACTTTGAAAGAATTTATCTACTGGTGGATTTCTCTTGTCCCTTACCCAGTTGAAGTAGATCTCTAAGACATCCTTTGCAACATTTGAAGTCATCTACTTGCGTGTGTAGAGGTCTTAACATCAGTAGCGGCTTGTCGATATCAGTGTAAGCAATGCCCATCCAGTCACAAAAACATAAATTTGTCCTTTGCTTGCTTTTGTGATTGCGAAGTTTTTCAATTAGTCTTTGAGATCATACTTTGATATTCGATCTGTAGCCTGTTTTTAAAATAGTTTCAATTCTCCGAAAATTCTAATAGATCAAAAATAATAAAACGGCTAATCCTTAAGCGGTTTTGGTCTAAATATCTATTTAATTCAACAGGCGATGTTTCGACAATTACGCTTGTCTTTATCAAGCTATAAATAATTATCAGTGTTAAATTAAAAGCTCGTAAATTTGCGATTAATGGAAGCTTTTCTTGCCAATAAAACAATTAAAAATAAGGCCATGCACTATAAAAATACACTTATTACTAGGACGAAACGCACATTAAAATGGAATGCAAAATTATAGCGTTGATACATTAGTAGTACTAATTATACAGGCTGTCTCACCTGGGAACTGCATCGATCGATATATGAAAGAGTATAATTTGGAAAATGCTGAAAACTTAGCAGTATATTAAAGACGAAATGTGTTATTGAACTTATTTATTGAACACACCTTAAACTTGAATTAGGAGTTGAAAATGTAATAATATAAAAGGTGTTCTATTTGAAATAACAAAGCTCACAGCTAGAAATTGTGAAATTATAAAAAATATTTTAGTTCAATAACACATGTCGGCTTTACTGTAGTGGCAAGTTTTCAGAATTTTCTAATGTATAGTCTTTCATGTATCGATCGATACAGTTCCTGATGAGACACCCTGTATGGTTCTCGTTCTTATTTAAATTATATTCAATTTTAGCTAAGATGTTTCTGTATAAGATATATTTTAGGTTAGTCGGTTCAATTTGAGAGATTAATTAATTGTTTTTAATATGTACCCTGAGACGATCTTTTAAGTTGTTTATATTAAACTTATTAGTTATATTTTGTAATTTGTTGGTAATTTTCCTACTAGTATTTACATTCAAACAAGTACAGTTAAAGTTAAAGCTCTATTATTGTGATTACCTGTTTATTTTGTTAAATGTCAGAACTTTCCTCGAGCTCTAATAATTAATGCCACAACTGTTTGCCATCTTACAAAGTAGAACCTGTTTTATTGGAGTGAATCATTCCGTTTTCATTAAAACCGTCTATTAGACAGATATTTGAAGAGCTTTTATAAAAACATTTTGATGATGATTTTATTAAACATGTCTCCAAAAATTACCATTTTACTAACAATTACAAATTCGTACAAACAAACTTTGCTTGAGATTAGCACTCAATTGTTCGTTTTTGTTTAGATTCTTTAATGTTCTTTAATTATAAAGTTAGATTTTATAGTTTCAGAAGCAGAACAATATGCTTTGTATGTTCATCTAAAAGTATTTTTGAGTTAATATAATTTTTTCTTAGTATTAGAGTATGTATCATGTAATGATTGAATATGATTCAAACTTGCAGCTTTAATAACACATAGTACTTATGAAAAAAAATAACTGCGTTTTTGCCCACCACTTCTAGATATTCACGAGACGCCACTGCTTAACATGCACTACTTGTTACGAACATTGTTAAAGAAAAATGTTCTTTATCGACAAATTTCCCTTCAGTAAGTTAACAAGTATGATTGGTTCTAATTTGTTTAAATATAATATTTTGTTGTGTCTATTTATCACGGTCGATGTTACATTTCATAGTGTTCAAGCGTAAATTTAATGATTTGAGAACAATTTGAGAAAAGAAAACTCTCTAACAACAATATTTTCTCATTTTTGTTCTTTTTTCACAAACAATATTTCGAGAACTACCCTACCCAATGTGTTTTGCTTACGCCTCTGTTGTATAGTTACCAAAAGTTCATAAAACGCAAATATAAAACGAGGAGTAGAATTCAACGTAGAAGACCTCTCAGAAGCTTGTCGCTTGGAAATCTTTTGAAGAGCCTTTTTTCACGGTATAATAAAGCAGAAATTGTTTTCACATTAACGACTTATTTTTCTGTTTTTTAATATTTCTCTCTCGAATTTATGTTCCACGTTTTTTCATTAGATTTTCAATATTGTAGTAAAGTATGTTACACAGCATTTTGCAGTACCACAAATGACGCACCAGGGAATTCGAAATATGTTGATATGAATTCATATGGTGAATTTTTATGCGCTTACATACAAAACGATTTCCTGAACAACTTTAAATTTAAATCGATAAATCGTTTAAGGTACAATATTCGAATGAAATATGTTGAGCTATTCGATGCAAGTAAATGGATTCACTAGCATGAAGCCAATTTGCAATCAAGTATTTCAATTTAAAGCGCAAATGTCGCGGTACTATCACGAGTATGTCCACGACAATACTGCCAACCTGATAACTTGGGAGGTAAATTACTGATAAAACTATGTTCCCAAACGGTTCTATTTAAGGGTTTTAGTCGTTTTATTCAGGTCCATATTATTATTAAATATCACAATCCTCTTGGTGACGCTTAATTTGGAGCCAAAAATCACAGCTAAATAGGTATATAAATCTAATCCTTTATTTGATTTGTAAAATTTTCGATTTTGTATAGTCTTCATTTATTAAAAGAACAATGAAATTTTAAGATAAAATAATGCATGAAATGTCATTGTTCTTTTCTTTAATCCGATAAAGTGGAAATCGTCGAATCAGTTAGAAAATTAAACAGGCAGCTTTTTATCTTTATGCCTGTCCAGTTGTCCAAACTAAGCGTCATTAAGAACTTTGCAAGTTACAAATACCTTTTACTTCCCTCCACGTTTAAATCTCGCAAGTTAAAACACTTAAATTTCGCTTCAAATTTTTGTCATAATTTTTTGGGAAAGCATTAAACGCAAGGCAATCGTGTATCTCCGAAGTAATAGTATTCATATTCGGATACTCGTAAAGAATATTGGAACTTCAGAATGTTCGAATATATGGAAAAAACTCTTCGCAGGCTTGCAATCCCTTTTATTAAAATTTTCTTAGCGCGTTTCAAGATATGCACACTGCACTTTCTGTAATTGTAGGAATAAGATGGTTTTTCGTTAATTACAATGTTGATATAACTGTCAAAGCGTTATTTTACACGTACGTATAGAAGGTAAAGCACAAGACATAACGGAAATTGAAGATAGTTCGAAATATTAGAAATGGATTGTAGTTGACAGTTCGATAATCGAATCGAGGTGTGTCATCGTGAGAACTAGCAACGAAAAAAGTGGATGTAAAAGAAATGTAATACCAAAAAAGATCGTGTAACTTAATCGGCCGTCTTCTACCTTGTCATCTATCTTCGGCCATCTTTTCGGCCTCTCTTCTTTTGAATCTTTTCCTCTGCAATAGTCTTCCAATCTCACCATTACACTTCTACTAGGTTTTCCCAGGTTACGCTTTCCAACATTGCTTGTTTTCTATATCAGTTTAACCATTCTCTCATCGTTCATTCTTGCCACATGCCCTATCCGGTGTAACTGTCGCTTGGTCTATTCTTGTCATTGGTACATATTCGATGTTCAATACCCGCGGTTTTGTTATCTTGGAGGCTTCTTTTTGTCCTGATGAAGGCTTTGTTGTAAGAATTATCAGAATAGATCCTAAATATTTGCAATTTTCAATTTGTTTCAGTTGTTGGTTGTTTAATCCGATGCTTAAATATAATTTTTCATAAGCCTCTGCTAATGTTTCTGTTTTGGTCTGCATTCACCAGACAGAAGGGGCTCCTTGTCTGAATCAGTTTTTGTTAGGAATTCTTTAGATAGGCGGTTGATGGTTATATCCCTTGTATATTCATATAACTTTTGATAGTTCGAAGAGACTTCGCCCCCACGTCTCTTCTCTCCAATATGCTCCAAGCTTTCTCACGTGGAGCCGAATCAACGAATCTACCTGGTCGAAGTTCCTTCCTTCTAGCGTGCTCTCAGTGATATTTTTTAGTTTCTTCTCTACTTTGGGACTCCTTTCTTGAATATTGGTTTGATTGTAGCCAGTGTCCATTGTTCAGCCAGAATTTGTTGTTTTGCCAAAAAATATTCACTCTTAAGAATATAAAATATCAATGCAATAAATCGGTGTTTGTTAGATTATGGAGCTTCAGTATTCAGAAGATTTTACTATACTATACTGAGAATTTTGATATGGTGTTGGGTAATTCTTGTTTGGGGATACACTGCGTCTCAAAACAACTATTCACCCATTGGCTTTTACATTCTTTTGCTATACTGCCTAATATAATTTACTTGTTTTTTATTATAAAAAAAAAACATAGATTACTCAATTTTATAAGTGTTTTGTTTCATGGCAATACCACAAAAAATTAACAGTAAGCGGTTTACAGTAGTTGTTAACTATCTAAAAATATATTGCGACAAAATAATTGTTTTAATTTCCAAAGAAATACTAGCAGTTCATTTGCTTAATTTACTTGCGCATAATTATTGATATTCAGATCTTGAAAGGCGTGAAGTTTTGTCATACATCAGAAATTAAAATTGTATTGATTTTGCCTCATTGTACTTTGCATAAATTATTCCAATTTTGGTACTTTGTTTATATTAGTTCTAAATTGTTATTTGTGATAAAAGTAGATCTAAATTTGGTTACATTGATTATACAGGATAAATAACAATCGTATCATCTCTTCGTAATGACTGTTGATGAACATATACTTTCATATATACACTATGTACAATAAATGGATTTATTGATATAAAGAATTAATGTCTAATTCTCACAACATAAGTTAATAAACTAGTATTTATCATATCGATCAGCAGATTTCAGTTTGATAAATGCAGTTCATTAGTTTTTTTTTGTTGCTTTAACAAAACGAAATCAAACAACAAGATTTATTGAATTTATTCTTTCAGCGTGCGCGTGGATAGCATACGCACACGTTTCTCTATCATTATTAATCCTGAGTTGTAGAGATTCTCGTGGTTTGCATTATTAAGGGGCGATTCCTTACTGGATATCATTATATACAGCAGCCGCCGGATTTTCGTACAACAAGGGATAAAAACAAAAATCGAGGAACCACTTTTGGAGCATAATTTATATATACGCATGCTTCGCTCCTAGATTTTTCTTCCCGTTCTTAGTTGCCTTCAAAGATTCCTGTGTTTAAATTTGAAACTCTTCACCTTTAATTCTATCCGCCTATATTGATAATTCGGTTAATTCACTATTCTATCAGAGAGAAATGTGCTGTTTAAGAAGAAGTAATAAACTAAGCACTTCGCTTTTCATGTAACGTAACTTACCTTAAATTTGACTTTAATTCCTACATTTATGGGTCTATTCTGGGCACATCTGTAAAATCTGTAAAGTAGCCTGTAACACTTGTAAAAATGTCCAGATGAAGTAAATAAATAACGCCGCTTTGAAGGTATTGATTTGCGTGTTGATGAATGAAGAAATAAGCATGTACAAATTCGCTACAAGCAAAATAATAATCAAGAAGCAAGGTCCTTAACAGAAAGAAAAACTACTTTTCTTCTTTGTGTTTTAGATAAAACGGGTAGACAGATACACCGAAAATGGTTTTCGGTGTGTTTGTTTGTTGTATACATTTTATGTTTAAGTTGATAAAAATGTTTTAAAAATATCGTAGGTGACTTGATCCTTAGACATGTAGTAGACACGTAAAACAAAAAATTGAATATTACATAAAATAGAAACAAGTGAAAGTAAAAAGAGAATAAGCTAGCTCGAAAAAAAATTCAACGAAATAAATGTAAAGGTTTTCTTTCTTGTCTGTTAACGACGTTCAGCTCAAAAAGAAAACAGTTAATATTTAGATAATTAAATCAAGATCAAAAAAAAGAAAAGCCAAGTGTATAATATATTGTAAATATAAATGGAATCGATCTTTGATCATGTTTTTCATGTGCTTGCATTTGGAACTGCTCTAAACATATACATTAGCATTTATAGCAATACTAATACTGTTATTGTACAGTTACATTTTCTTACATCATTCGTGTAGATATTTAATTCCACATTTATTTTATTTCTCAGTATGCGATCGGGGTTGACGTAACTACTATATGTGAACATAGGCCCCAATAGTTACAGAAATTTATACGGATTTGCCTATAACACAAATCTGTAAATAAGCATTCATAGGCATCTATAAATTTATAGATTTGACCCATTAGTCATACAGTCATACATATCAAAAACCAAAGTAAGGGGCTTGCAGATCTTGTAGACTGCACGGAAATTAACACGTATGGTAAGTTATGATAACCTTTGAATGAACAAATAAACTCTTCTAGTTTATCAACTGTGTTGCTTGTTAATCGTTACTCCTTTAATATTCATCCACTTGATGGAACCGCAATGTGGTGAAACAATGTCTGTAGTGGAGTATTTGAAACCTCCAGTTGCAGCATGCTCAATTTATGAAATCTAAACCTGGTTTCTTTGAAACATGCATGTAGGGAACACTGTTGAGCATATTAAAGTAGCTGTGTCCCCAAAAATCATACCATTTAATTAATTAATTTGTTTGTTACGCACAATTTTTGCAGCCACTCTGTACCTTGATTACCTTACGATCCTTTCTCGCGATGAGTTTACGTTTTATAGCTAAGCAACCCGTTTCGCACAGTCCGAATTATCTTCATTAAGATTCGATTTTATTGGATATTGCAGTACTTTTACTTTATTTACAGCTTCGATAATTCTCGGGAAGATTCTACATAAATGCCCTTGTCACCATTTATCGATACTTTTCTAAAATTTCTGAAGGAAATAATTTTTCGCGGTCTATTATCCGTTCTTCGCAATAGAGGTCCTAACGTGTTGTATTTTAAATAATTTTCGATAGTTTCTGCTTGAGTGATGTTTTATCACAAAAACTATTGTATTCTAGAACGTGAGGATTAACAATTTTGAAGCTCTCTTTTCCGTCTTCTTACGAGTTGGGTGTGCCCTGAAGTTCACTCTGGCGTAGAAGTTAATTTTGCCTTGAGCAAGGCCTTTCGCCTAATTTGGCGGCTACAAATTCACCCAGAGAAAGTTTTGAGTTTACCTAGTTACGAGAAATATAGTTTCGAACACAGTGTGTTGTAAGACGTAATTATGCGACTTAGCGTATCGAATTTCGCGGTTTGACTCAACGTGGTGAAATTTTTCCGTGCGTAAGAACTCTAATCCAGTATTAGGTATGTACTTGAGCTTTTCCTTTTCTTTTCGTGAAAATTTTCGTCCTACAGTTAATTTCTCCGTTCTTGGAGTTCTACTGGAGGGCCTATTTTAACTGAGTACTGTATTAAAGATTTTTTGGAAGTGATATTTTATCCGAGTCCAGTATAAAAGTTCTCTTGGAGGGCATATATCATCCGAGTACCTATTCCGGAGCGCATCTGTCGTCGACTTGGTAGAGCCTTGTGGTAGTGGCGGGCAGCTAGAACGTCCAGCTACCGTGAGTGACCTCTCTACAGATTCGACGGGCAGATAAGTAGATCCGCATCACTGGCACCAACTCAAGAGGTGACAAAACTCAAACTATTACTTTTTTTTTAATTGTAGTTTACTTTTCTCCTGAATTTACTATTATCTCTTTTTTTAATATTTCAAGTTAAACTGTTACCTTTTTCCTTGTGGAATTGAAGTTTCGAATTCATAACATTGTTTTCTGCGCGTGTTGTTCTATAATTTGCATTTGGATCTTCAGATTTTAGTTAGGCTGGTACGAAAGGTCTACATTATTTAACTACTAAAGTAAAGAAACATGGAGAACCTCGTGGTAACATTAACCCCTGCACGGCATTTCCTTTACTTGGTAAAACAGATATTTTGATGGAGCTCATTTCTGCTTATCGACAACATATTGTGGATTATAACGAGAAGTTAGGGTAAGTATACCATGTGGAGATAGACTCGGTCGAGTACATTCATTATTCGTATAGACATTTGTTTTGTAGTTAGTAATTGCTCACTCGCATTCGAACCTCCCAAAAAAAGGTTTCACAAAAGTAACTTTCGTTATTTGAAATAAATAACAGACAAAAGTTAACAACAACAGTAAACTCCAATGCAATCAATCATTAATTCAAGTAATCCTTTTTTTCTACATGTGCCAGTTTCGCAGTGGAACACTCAACCACAAAGTTCCGGATGTTTCTGATCGGCCGGGACATTAGTACGTTTAACATGTATTAAATTTTCTTTTGCTTTTGAACTAACTCTTATAGATGGAAAAATTAGAATTTCTGGACCTTATAGAACATTTAAATAAAACATTTTTTTTTAATAATGCTAGTGTTTTTAAAAGAACTTACAACTTACAATTACAATAAGATAAAATTTTAGATTTTATGCTTACTGTTTGCCGAGTAGAAGTTTCATGTCAAATTAAAAAATCCGATTTATGGCGAAACTACAGATATAAAAAATAACAAATATAACAAATTTTATTTAGATACATCTTTAATTGCAGAATTTATATGCACTTTTGGCAATGTAAACAAATCAAAGATGGGTCCACGTTATATTCACTGCTATGCCTCCCACTGCAGTACGCCTATTTTGTAATAATCTGCCAGCAATTCCCGCTTGTTTTTAAAGATCATTCTACAGATAAGATCTTATCATATATCAGTTTTTTTTTTACAATCGCGTGCCTCCTTATCAATAGCTCATGCACCGCCATTGTGTAAGAAGCTAATTTTTACAAAAGAAACACTGAATTATTTGCCTCATAGAATTGTTCACAATTCGAAATTTCAAGGATTGATTTCATCCCCGGAAAACGGTGTTTGCTTGATAGGTCCCACAAATCTGCCGAGTTTCAATCCGATCGGTGATTGACATATTGGAATCTTTTTTGTAAGGGGAGTTAGTTTCGAACTAACCGCGGCCTTGCAAGTAAAACGTACGCTACAATAATAATGGAAGCCGCTCTAAAAGGAAAATAAAATTAATTGGTGGTTGATGTAAAGGTAGACGGAAAATAAAGTTTTTCATATTTCGATCGTGATTACCCGGACAGCGTCGTACGTTTCCGGTCAGCATTCCAGGTTGGTATCCTGTCAGTAGTTGTCGCGGTGAGCGCCAGTTCTGGCGCTTTTGAAAAGGACGTGAACCGTCGCGAAAACAAGTGAACTCGAATAACGTGGTCAAAAGAGTGGCGGCGTGTGTATGTGTATATCGTATTAGTTTGTGGTGGTGTTTTTTGATACGCCGCCAAACCAGACGGACCCGACTAAAAAGGGGCTAAAAGGGAGGGCTATAGCAGGTAATTTTTTAATCAATTTTCGTCACAGATTTAGACGTATTTCGACGCATGTTTACGAAAAGTAAACAGAATCACGTTTCTAAGCGAATATTGCCAGGCTTGTTATAATATACCTAGGTAACTTTTTCCCACTATTGTTAGGCAGTTATGTGCCGAGTAAAAAAGTGTAAACATATAAACTACGATAAATTAATTTGCATTGTGCATAGTAATTATAACATTGATTCTATGCTATCTATACATATGTGACGTTTTACAAAGGAATGAACCAGTGAAGAATTATTTCTTGATGTAGGTATTCATTTTTTTTCAATTTTAAGAGAACATTTCGTAAACTTATCTTGTTGGTACTAGAAAAATGGCCACACTACGAACAGGTTAACATGGATTATGATTATGGTTGCAGCACAGCTATCCACGATTCTGGATACAATTATAAAGAAAATAAATACACATATTATTTATTTAATATATTTCTCATACTACAATTTACACTAAATTCCGCCATTTTATATTATAGAACATATTAATAGTATGGAATATCTCCCAAAATAAAATACTCTTGTTATCTAGAATTTAAAGAATTCTTTGCAGTTTTCTATTTAAGTAAAGCTCTAAAGTAAATTACAAACTGTAGGAGTCTCTATTTAAACCGTATTAAAGAAATACATGTAAATACATGCAAAAATGTTTGCTGTTTCTTACGAATCATCAAGACGCCAAACGATAAAATACAATTTGTGAAAACATAAGATCAGATCTTCTCTTTCACCTTGTAACATTGTTTTATTCTCTTTGCCTATCGACGACGTCGTTGGTTACCTAGGTGCTATGCAAATGAAACAAATGTACGGTGGTGCTAACAAGGAACAGGAAGTTGGGGGTGCTACAAACATGACATAACTGGAGGTGTGCCAATGGTTTATCTCTAAACTTGAGTAGAACTAAATATGTATATTTTGTTTCATACAATTCTTGAAACTTAATTTTCAATAGCATTATTGCGCATAGGACTTCAGCCATAGATTACTAGGTATCCTCGTTAAACTGAAAGGATGTAAATCTAAAGCAACCTCTAAGTGTTAATTCCTTTTAAAGTATACTTCTTGAAATGTTCAATATCCACTGTCGTACAACCGTTATTTGGGAATCTATCTCCCCTGCCAATGGTGTCAATCAAGTAATAATTATCCTACAGAAGCTATTGAACTTTTCTAAAAATATTATTTGAAAAATTAAGCTTCTCAGGGAAAAGCAATAATTGAAATACTAAATGCGTAAAATCCGTAGCATGTTTTTGTTATTTTTCGAATAGAGTCAAATGGAATTTTTACTTTTTTAAATGCCAAAAGAATTTACAGTTTTATTGATATGATGGTGACTTCTATTCATCATGAAAGAAAGGTGAAGAAGGGTGCACTAACACAAACTTGTAATTTTCATTATTGTTTGAAGATGTAACACGTCTTCCTCTTTCTGTTTTCACTTTCTTTGAATCCTCTGAGAACTTTATTTTTAATGGAAGTATCCGTCAATATTACAGTTTCCCTAGTGTTCATCCGTCCCTTCCTCTTTTTATCGGCTTCGACAGTAGATAAAAGCCTTCTAGTGTAAAAATCCTTCTAACCGTTTCCTCAGGATCTGATTGTGAAATGGAGCATCTTGCATTATCAACTGATACCTGGTTAACTCCCCAATTCCCTTATTTAGAAACCTTTTCAATTGTAAGGATTTCGTTTTATTCCAAATGCACGTGAACAGCGTTTTCAATTGGCTTTCCTAGAGTAGAGGGAGTGCATATGTATCTTCTTTCGTTTCTGTATGTTAGGTGATACAATTACTCTAACTCTCATATGAGAAGTTAGAACTTAGTTTTCTTATGCCAACTCTCCCTCAATGGCCATTTATTAAAACAGTGCAAGTTCTAACTTTAATATTGTGAGTGGAGTTGTTGTTGATTTGACTTAACTCTAACCTCAAAGCATTGATCTTATAATGCATACACTAAACTCATGTTATCTAGAGTATTTTCTGGCTTTTAGTAAAAATTTTACAAAAATTCAAGAAATCCTTACTAGTGGTAATGGTACTAATTATAACAAATAACTGCGAGATATATAGGATGTTGTACTCAAGCGCAACTCTTTAACTATGGTTGTATTTGTGATAGTATGTGTGTTAAGATGAGAAGATATTAAGATTAAATAAAGAGGTGTTTTTTGAAGGCACTTTGTGTCTTGTTTGGTGTTACATACTTCTGAAACACTCTGTATAGCTAGAAATGTATATACGATTTTAGATAGATTTAAATAACAAGCTTTAATTTAAAACTTTTTCCCTATTATTACAAATCTGCACATCACAGAAGTGTTGCAGTGCAGCGTCAAGTTGCACGTCAAGTGCAACATTCTTGTATTTCACATAAAGAGACAACAGACATCCAGTAATCCTTACATTTAAACGTTACTTCTAACTCCTACCGCTCGAGAATTATATCGAAAGAAATAAAAATTAATCAATTTTCCGAGGGATATTTCATCCTTCTGGAGTGAATTCCCCTTACATATCTGAACGTACTTTATGTTCCTGCAAAATTTCATTCGGTTCTGCATTTGACACTTGAAGGGCTTTCCTTGTAAATTTTATATTCTATTATATAGTGTGAATTTTATAATTAAATTATTAGTAACAAATGTAGTGCATATTTAATGAAAGTTTTAGGTATCAAAGCGGCATCTAAAATAAGCAAATTATTATTCAACATTTAACCAATCCTATCATAAAATATAAAGAGCTTTGTAAACCCCTGCAAAACATTTTTTAATTGCAAATATCTTCAAACCTATTGGACAACAAAAAAATTCTCATGATGTTGTTTTCAACCTGCACAAATTGATTATAACATTTCCTACGATATTTAGCTAGTGGCGTATTATCCGATTTATTTTTGTATAAACTTGCTGTCCGCAACACTGTCAGTATTATGAACAATAATTTGCACATCTACATAAATAAATTTACTAATCGAACTCATCGCAAGGTTGTTAAATTTACAATTTTACCCAATACAATACAACATTGTTCGAAACGTGTAAATTTATTGTGCCAACAAGCGCTATTGTTATTATATTAACTCATTTACTAAATGGGATAAATATTTATCTTGCAAACATTTCAGTAATACAACCAAAGTATATTTGAATATTAATGC
The DNA here is from genome assembly GCA_902654985.2 of Oryctes borbonicus. Taxonomy (NCBI): domain Eukaryota; kingdom Metazoa; phylum Arthropoda; class Insecta; order Coleoptera; family Scarabaeidae; genus Oryctes; species Oryctes borbonicus. The sequence continues at coordinate 3,126,570 of LR736858.1, forward strand.
GCGATGTATAGATTAGTACAGCGCCTATCTTTTCGGAAATTAGGTAAGTTCGGTAGACCAAATTGCTACTTTACGATGTGTAGGATGAGTATGTATTAAGAAAGTTTTCCCGCCTTTGCATAGTAATTAGTCCTAAGTGAAGCGTTTGTAAGACTTGTAACGGGTTCGTTAACTTGCGTTAATATTCATAACTAAAATTACGAAACATAAGAGCTATTGCTAAGTAAATGGAAGAAAATCGATACTTCCGTTGTTTCCAGTTAGCTACATGTTTAGTTTTTAAAATATTTGATAAAGACAGAAAAAAACCAAAAGTACACGTAAATGTAATAAATACTAATCAAATTTTCATGTAGCTCAGAGTTCAGCAAGCAATAACTTGATTAATTCATAACCATGTTGCATTACAAATAATGTGCCTCAAGTCCATTCCAAAGTCCCCAAGGTTGTAAAAATGACATGTTCGCCAAAGCAATCGTTTTATTATTGATAGACGGTGAACGTAATTATCACCATACACCTTGACCTCTTCATTACATATTAATTTGGTGTATATGCCATATTTATATTTACAAGGAGCGGCCAAAAGAATAAAATGGCAATCAACTTTTGACCAGCATGATTGCTCTACTTTCTGAACTTGCTTCTACTTATAACATTTTATATTAGGCATGTCACCTTAGTGGTATGTTGAAGACAAAACAAAATTCGGATTAGCAGCAGATGATTTATTTTAAGGTTCTGTCAAGAAATCTAATACATACCCACTTTCTGAATAGAATAAAAATAATGAAACGGCAAAATTTACGGTTAATATTGCTATACTTCAAAAGCTTGCTACACTACAAATATAGATCCCTGTCGCATCCTTTAAACATAGGAGCTGAATTCTCGCTTTACATATACCCATCAATCTGTGAGCTGTTTCTTTTTAACTTCTTTTCGCCTTCTACTATGCTATTTTTAAATGATCTGAACATTTATAAAAGAGGTTGTAAAGATATCTTCCAAACAATATTTTAAGAAGCTTACACAGATCCTCAGTACCGAAAATAGAAGTAAAATAAACTTACTATTCTATTTAGCAATGTTTAGAAAGTATTTGTACACTGAATGACAGTTAAAAAGGATGTCCATCCATCTACAAAGAGATCTTTAAGTAAATCCGAACTGTGGGGAACTGGTACATAAATGTATATCTTGGAGAGATTACAAATAGAGCTCTATCACAAGTGATTTTTTTAAGCAAATATTCGTTACGTAAAACTCCACAGTTTTTGTCTATTTTCGCGTTTGACCAACGTCATCAATTTTTATCCGTAATAATAATAATGTTTTCATTATTCATATAATGCACGTATATTAATAAACTAACAACTATTTTTGTTAATAGAACATACGTCGCCCTAATTATTAAATAATATTATAAAGTATAAATGGAACAACCTTTATATGATGTTCATAATTAATAAATAAACATCCTCCAATATAAGAAATGAAATCATTCATTTGGGATTGGCGATTATTGTGAGCTACTGTTGCGGAACTTAACATGAGATTAGCCGTATACCTTTTAAAAAAAGCACTCTGCAAGAATGCAACGTCATGTTTCTCGACTAATGCTTGCCCTGTTGTCTCTTTTTCAATATTTAAAGCCACCTTCATTCAACAAAGTACTCAAGCATTATTTGTACTATTCAACAAAATCGTTTCATTTCATACTTCTTCTACCATCCCTCGCAGATCCCTTGTTTTCGGCTCCTACATGGTCTCTTTATGCTAGGAGATGGAAAACAAGGTTTTGCAATTGTTTTAATATTCCCTGTAGTTTGCCGAATCACACCAAGCGCCTTGCTTAATAGCAAGTAAGAAGCTGTCAAGAAATAGCTAATAATAAACCAGATTCACAAAATCTACAAAACTATATTTGGCAATTTATAACAGACACTAAAAGGTAAACAGAGCATTACTAGAACAGTGCAGTAATGGCAAACGACCATCCTTGTCTGTCACTCTAATAAAATCAAACCATTGTTTGTCTGTGAGACAAGCGCAAACTTTGCTTCCCTCTTCAGCAGCTGTACATGGGAAACAGTCAATCAAACTCATAGATTGCCTTTAAAACATTAATCTAGGTAAAAACTTAAAATAGACAAAATCTGCGTGCTTCTTTGGAAGCCGACTATATAACTCTCATTATCTCTTAAAATTAAAGAAAACGATTTTTATCTAGATTTCAATTCCTCTTAGATGGCACATTAGCACATGTACATCAAAAATTATGTTGAATACAAAATCTGCACTTTTAAAGGAAAATCTGGAACAATTTGTACGTTCATACCTTACTGAGCCAATTCTCACTTCCATACAACGTTCTTGATATGTTTTTCTTTGTATTATTGCGGGTCTGTTTATGTACCCGGGTAACCCGAAACCGAGTAGTGCGCTGGGTCGTTCCTGAAAGAGACGGTTTTTAACAGCCCTAATTAGTACCACGTGATTTCCTTTTATCACGACATAACGAATATAGATGTATTCGCAGCGTAAATACATAATATATTTATTGCTATTATTATTATTACTATTATTACAACTGTGTAGCCCTCATATATTTGATTTAATTGTAAAATTAATTGCTTGTATCTATTTTTTCTGGTATTAAAATGTTATTTTTAAAATCGAAATTATGAGCAAATTAAACAAACTATTTATAAAAATCTTTACCAGGGTTGTTGGGATTTTGTTTCTGTATTTAAAAATTATTTCTCCCTAAGTTGTTTTTAATTTTCCAACTCCTTATTTATGCAGTCTTACAATTTTTCCTCTTTTTGAACTGGTTGTTGCAATTTCTTTGAGCCGCTATTTATGTCTTTCAAAATCACTGTTGCATGTGCACCTATCCGATGAGTTTGATTCTTTAACAGAGTCAAATCTTATTGTTGGAAAGAACAGTAATGGAGTCGTAAAACGCTGTTTGTATTTTCCTGGCAACTCTCCATTTATTATGATACATTATTGTGTAGTACGCTGAGCGGATATAACAAGGATTCAGATAAAAACCTAATCCCATAAAAATATCGTGGAAATTATAAACAAACCTTTGCAGTTAATTCTCTGACAAGTCGCTAATCTCCATTTACACTACACCTCCTTAAAATAGAGGAGATTTTGCTGAAATCATAGTTATGTCAGCAAGCAGTAATTTCTGCATCTCGCATATTTAGTTTATATTCGCCACTCTAACATTGTGTTAAGCTCATATCTCTCGCTTGAAACAATTGCTCTCATCACTTATCCGCATGACCGCAACGTAGAAATTACGGACGGGTACGTTTGGCTCTCGTTAATGTGGAAGGATGAATTTCGATGTGTTACTGAGTTGTTAGAATACATAAAATTAATGTGTCTTCCTACTAACTTCCTCATCTAATCCACTCATTACTATAGCTAAGTTTATCCTTTACTTGCCAACGAATACCAGTCTGTTCTGCTCGTTCTGTTCGACTGTATAGGAAGAAGAGTAACGATAATAATGTATGTTTATTTTCTGCATAGGCCCAATAAAAGAAACATGGCAGTTTGAATGAAAGTGTTGTTTTTATGAATAAGCGTAATATGTGCACTATAAGCGTGCTAACTTTCTAGAACAATTTTCAAACAATATACTATAACCAAGCAATTGGGAACAAAATATAGAAGCAAAACCATGGAATTCAAATGTACTATAGTGGAAAATATTAAAATAATACCAGATATAAACATTTGTATCAATTTTAGGTGGTCGTATTTAAAAAGAAATGAATACATTTTTACGTCTTTTTCATTTAAATGTTTAGCCATGAGTTTCAGACGTGCTGTATAATATTTGCGAAAAATTTATTCATTCAATCCTATGCTATACGATTAACAAAATTTCAGTTTATTTCCAAAAGTTCAGGTCCATTTCAATTGCCCAATCAATTGACAGACGGACTCTTTCGAATTTTTTTGGAAAATCAAGTGAACCCTTTATTAAAAAATGTACCCCTGAACATTATTCAAAGAATGTACTACATGCATGACGGTGCACCAGCTCACTTTTCCCGGAAGTTAAGGGAATTTTTGCAAAACCGATTTGGAAATAAGTGGTTGTAGGGGACCTATACCTCAGCCAGATTCGTGGTCCCGACCTTATTCGGTAATATTGGCGGATTATGAAAAATGAAATGTATGCCGTAGAACTAAATAAGGAAGGGCAACTGTGAAACAGAATTATGGAGTTTGCTGGTAGATTCCGCAATAATCCAGGCATATATCAAAAATGAAGATTGAGAAAGTGTATCCTAGAATAAAGATATCAATTTGAACACATTGTTTTTCTTTGTTGTGCTATGTTATTTTTTAAAGCTCCTGTCGACCAAGTAGCTATGTTTCTTGTTATGAGATGTTGAAAAAAATTAAATTAAAAAAAAAATGTCCCAAATATTAATATCTTGGGTATTGAATATATATTGGAAATAGAAGGCTTACAGACATTAGAATATAAGACCTTTTTCTTGTTATTTCACGGTCCTCTTTGGCATGGTAGTATACACTGTAGTTTGTCGATATTTTATTTATTTTATAAAGTATCTATTCAATTAGTAATGTTTGAAAATTGGATTTATGAACATGCATATTATTGCAAGGCAAAGCGGTGTTGGCAGCGATTTTCTTGGAATTTCCTCCAGGCCAATTTTCTTTCATTACATTACACAAGTAGGTAGGACGTATTTATGTTTAAATAAAGAGTCCAGCAAAGAACTTTCAATGCGCGAAACAAAATTCACTAACGGAAAGTACAATTATATTTTTTTCTTTTCGAAATTTACTAATTTCATTGGATATCAGTAAATGTAATACTACTCACAGGCGGCCATTGAAATGCTGTGATAAGCGTGATAACCATTGCAATTTACCGTACTTGAAAATTTCGACATACAACATCCCCATGGACCGAAAAGCATTTTTGGTGGATAATGGAATCAGAAAGTCTGTTATTTGATCTTATTGATAAAATAAACTTTGGATTTGGATTACAAACAAAATATACAAATAACGAAACAAAGCGAAACAATAACAGGTAGCGTAATTATTTTGTTCTACAGGGTAGTAAACATCCTAGAATTTAATGACTATGATATTAATACCGCTGTGCTGTAAAATATAAGCATGCTGATGCTGTTCATTATTAGTTTAATATTCAACCGTAAATTTTGTGCAGTAGTACGTATAGTTGGTTTAATATTTACAACGATATTACGATGCAATAAACCCAGTGCATTTATTTACCTGATCGAAATTGGTAGCAAATACCTCGATATTCCATTGAAATGAATTATACTCACTATAGGACACTACACGAATTTGTGGTGTATGCGTTTAATTAGCAGCAGAGAACACGCATATGTTGTTTCTCGCTAACGTTTAACTACAGTTATTACACAACATCGAGGAAACAAACGGATGAGAAAAGATTTTTACGTTTCTTGCATTTTGTAAAATATTATAATTATCAACACTTCTTCCCATTTTTTTAAATTAAAAAGCGTTAATTTCAGGTCACTACGGAGCATTAGACAAGATTGTAATAATCCCGAATTCTTGAAGGGATTAGTTTGTATGCGTAAATTAACGGTTTCACTGTATGATAAATTGATATTAACTTTCTACCTTCATCACGAAGATTGAAAGACAAATTTGTTGCTTTTTGTGACGTCTCCCAGCCAAAATAATCGAATATGTCATTTGATGTTGTATATCTCAGGTGTGTGTTTGTGTTGTCATTTTTGGCTTAGCAATAATTTGATGTTCACATGATAGTCAAATCTAGAATAAAAGAGTATGTTCATGTAAAAATCTTAGATGCCGTGATATACAGGCTATTTCACGAAGCTCGTTGATTAGAAGATTTAATGATGTTGTTATGAGCGGAATTCTGACTCTCATGGAATAGGTAATTATAGCATGGAAGCTATTAATTTTAAATATTTTCGCCTACGAAACACTTCCGATTGAACCGGAAATGATTACCAATATTTCTTATTTTCAATACAATGATATACTTTTTATCATTTCAATCGATAGTACACATCACATGCAAATAATTAGTATTACGGCACCAGGAGTATAGTCAACTGTTTTGGAGATATCCACGATCATGAAATTTTAGTATTTGTGCTGATCTTATTGGAATTAAATATTTAAGAATGTAATGAAGACTAAGGTATTTACTTTTATGAAACGAAATGAAATGTCATCCGTATCACATATTATCGTTATGGTTACCAAATTGTGTACAGGGTATTCATAAAATATTTCCAAATACAGATATCTTCAAACTGAGAAAACACCAAAAAATATAATACTAAGATAGCTTAGCTTCCTCATGGTATTCATGGAATAATTCACGGCAGTGTATTTTTCTCTCCTTTTGTTGCGTTTGGCGTGAATTATTCCATAGATACCATGAGGAAGCTAAGCTATCTTAGCATTATATTTTTTGGTTATCGTTTCTAGGCATTTTCTGGTGTGTTCTGTTTATATACATCATGGTAAGCCTGTCGGAATATTCACATGTGCGGTTTTCCAAAGCGCTACCAACGTCGCCATCTCGTGTTAAGCAGTCGGAGAACTGCTCGAGGGATGGTTTGGGGAACAGTACGCGGTTTATGTCGCTGCTTCCTGAACGGCAGGCATGCGTTTCTTCGGCACTAGAGGGCGCCAAGAAATGTCGAGTTTGTCGTTTTGAAAGTTGTGACATTAACTGTGAGGCAACAGCGATAGAAGGTAGAGATAAAAAATACTTTCTAAACCACGCTGATGACGCAGGGTAGGCAGAAACATGTCCGTGTGTTAGTGTATTTTTTTTCTCTCCTTTTGTTGCATTTACCGTGAATTATTCCATCAATACCATGAAGAAGCTATCTTAGCATTATATTTTTTGGTTATTGTTTCTAGGCATTTTCTGATGTGTTCTGAGAAAACTCAATTTTTTTCAAATAAATCGTGGTATCTCTAACTACACTAACGGATTGGAAAGGAAATTCCACATCGATTCATATTAGTTAGGTTTGATGTACCTATTTTCAACAGTTTTCAATATATTAACGATAATTTTTTTTAAGCTGCATGTAATGGGTTAATATTCATCCAAGTTTTTCTAATGTGCTGAAGGCGAGTTTTATTACCTTTTCATTTCTTAACAATTAAGTGAACGACGTAAACAATGTTTCACATTTTTTAAAGTGGGTTAATAACAAATCCTGTTAAATTTGTTCTAGCTGTTTCAATAAAAATAGTTACAATTTTCAAATTCACATGTAACTACTTAAGGAAGCATTTTTGGATACATGTTTATAAAAACTCATTTGACATGCATTTATGTTGGTAAAATTTGACCAAGCAATTCAGATGTACCTTGTACTCATTATAGTTTTTATAATTAAATGAAATCGTAATGCTGAAATCACCATTGTGTCGTGCTGAGGTAGTACTTGAAAAGTAAAAAAGAGCTACATAACTTAATTTCACTTTTAAAACTGTATTTGTAACAGGAACGAAATTTTGAGCCCATCAGCCTGGTTAAAACTTGCATGTTCTATAAGTCCCATTGCTTTGCTTTAACTGTCGTTTGTATATCTGCAGATTACTCTTATATCCTGAATATTTTTAACAGCAATTTATGAACGTGCATATTGTCATGGTGATGTTTGCATAAAACTACGTCAATGAACGTCTTTTTTTACATTGATACCAAAGCTACTTGAATCTAAATAAATGCAATTAATTCATTTGAAACTAGAAATGGGTTTATAGAAGATTGGGATGTTAATGGAACTAATACGAATCCATAGAAATGTTCAGGGACACCAGGTATTATACTTAAAACAAGCCAGTTTTTATCGTAATTATGTTCACTTTGTTAATTTATTTACAACAGTATGTATACAATCTTTTATTTTAAAAGCAACCTGAAAAGATTGCTGTTAAAGTCCTTATTTTATTCCATTGATGAATATTTGCGTACATAAGTTGGTTATATATTTATAAATATTGATAACATTTTTCTTTTGTTTTCTTTGTTTTTGTTTTTTCCTTGACTTGTTATACTCACATCTGTGTCAAGTAATGAAAATAAACTATCTATCTATCTATCTACAATCATTTCATTATACCAGTGACATATCACTAGCTGTCTACCACAGTTTCTTTCATGAATGCTATAATAAGGTATACATTTGTAAAGCAGAATTTGTTTTAAGAATTGCAAAAATCTCCAATACTATTATTAGCAAGATACAATGTACCTGTGTGATATGCAACGTGCTATTTAAAGAAAATAACTTCATCTTTGTTTGGAGAATATACTATGCGTTTCACTAAACCGTTAATTTGCCCACTTAATACTCTGGAAGCGAAACAAGACTATATCAATTGTTCAGAATTATACACAATTTACATACTTGTACATTGCAATGCATCTATTTTGCTTCACATAACGTGGATGATGTAATTGTGATATCTGTTACAATCCGGTTTAATCGCAATGTAGTAGCATAGATAATAAACTTGATTATTTAATATATAACATGTGTTGTTGAAAACGCTATCCACATAAAGTTACAACACAATGCAACGATGTACTTGTCTAATAAAGGGTTTTGTTTACTAATTATTATGTAACTCTACAACTACCTATTGTTTTTAGCTAGTAATCTATTGGCAGAGCAAACTAATTTTATTGTATACTCTGTGTAAGTTTTTCTGATAGTTTTTCTACTGCTATATCAAATATTTGATAAACAACATATGAAAACACTTAAGCCTACACTTGTGGTTCGATATAGTCAATCAAATTAAAAACTCCATATAACGAAGCCCAATGATGAAAAGTTCATACCCCAGCTTCTGTTTGTTTTATATGAATGTAGAGAAGGAAGTATTAAGAAAAATGTGTTTTCATTTGAAGTCTAAAATGATGAATTTTTACGAAAATTCTGCGAAAATGTACATACATATGTGCATACTAGTAGAAATTATAATTCTGTCGGAAACCGCACCTACGCTATATATGTTTAGATTTCCCATATTATTCGTAAGCTTTTTAGAGACGAGTTATGGAGAATATACTGCTTTTATATGCCTGGAAACTTACATTTGTTTATAGAAGCTTGTTGTAAATAAAATGATATTTTAAACCGATATTATAGTAACGTATATTTCATTCTGGTTTTATTTATATTGAAAATTGCCTATTTAGCATCAACGCTATATCAACAAGAAATGTTTGTACTTCAAGTGTTCTTGTACTATCTTTACAATTTTGTTCAATGTTGTATGGGGTAAAAAATAATATACCTATTCCTGGAGGTCGTTTTTCGGGCCAACCCCTAGAATGACCCCCCAAAAAATTCAAAAATAATTATTTATTTTCCTACCTACCTACCTATTACATATAAAATTAGGAGTTCCACGGAAAAATTATTCCCACGTTGAGGGTTGCCGCTTCCATTTGTTCTACCCATTTTAACGTTCTCATACGCATCACTTAAATAAATAAATAAAACTATATATATAAATAAATAAACTCACGATTACATCATAATTTATTTGGAAACAATTGTTGATGATCGGATACTAAATAGCATTAAGTAGGTGATTATTATACAACGCAATGGACTAATATTCCTTTAGAGTTAACACGTCATTACTGAAAAGTACATGAAATACTAAAAGGAATTTTGTTATTGAAACAAAGATTAAGCGTTGAAAAGAAATTAAAACCGTTGTTTTGAAAAAGTGTCAATAGCGTCATAATGATCCTTCCACAAATTAGATATAAAATTTAATACACTCCATCATTAGAAATATTGAAGGATCGAAAGCATAATAAGTCGCGGAAAAAGCAAAGGTTTTAACAATATCTTGACTTCTTGGCGCGAACAATACAAACTTGCTTCTTAGAAATGAGAATTCTACAAAGTACATAGTGTGATTGTGACAAACCTCGCATTGAGATAGATTCTTTCAAATGTCGAAGTCCATATAGTATTCCTTTAATTGTTCTTTCAGAATAAGTACTTGGAAGAAATCATTTTTTACTTAAAACCATTACCATTTCTCCATTGAAATTTTTAATCTGAATATTTTCTACTTCATAACAAAAAGCTTCGTTTCGCTTTCACGAAACTGCAGTTAAGAGAATTATCAAGCCCGGGAATCAATTCATTAACTTTCAGTAGCATTTCGGGTATTGTTTCGTTTCTCTGTATTGAAATGCGCACAACTTTTTTGTTCTATTATTAATCCAAAGGGAGTTCGATAATTACTTGGCCTGTGCAAGAAATTACGCTACTAAAATTGAAATAACTGTACTTTTCGGATCCTGTCAACTTTTCCAAAAGACATGTCAGTTAATTTATGAATTGCAGCCATTTAAAGCAAACAACTTTTCTGATTTAACAACAATGGAAAACATCGAATATCGAACAGTGATTAAATATTTGTTTTCGAAAAAGAAAACGAATGGTGAGAGAAGTGAAACTTAGTGAAGCTTATGGGTACTCTATACCTAACTTGAAGTAAATTGATCTTAAGGGAGATTATGTTTTTTTCTTCCCAAGACCAAGTATTTGTCAAAGCCCCACCGTATATAAAGAAATGCTGTATCAACATTAATAATGTGAGCTGATAAAGATTAATTCGTTGAAATGTTGTATAGTCCAAATCATGTTGCATCGGAATATTTTGAAAGAATCATTCTTTACGAAAAAACAATTCCTTTTTTCATTTCCATTTAAATTTTTAATGCAAATCTTTGACAAAATAGTTAAAGCTAGAAAAAAATCAAAGATGGTGGTGTCACTTATCTTATTAATTGAAGTACCCCTCTGGTCTTCCAGACACATTTACAATTTGAGAGAAATCGAGTTTTGAAGGTGGAAAACCTACACCAGTTTATGGAAGATGGTAAAAAATTGTGAAATTGTTTATTGATAATGAAATTTAATTGTCGCCGCAAACACAGCCCTATGGCTACATCGAACGAGATTGTACGCGAATCAAACAAACGGTGACAACTTTCAACGGTTATTATATATTAATCGAATAAATTAAACAACAAAAAAATATATAAAGTGATTTACTTTTACGAATTTTATAGCCTGTTAAAATAAATCATCCAACTTGGAAAATACTTTGCCTAATGACAAGTTAGATATTCCAAAATTCATTTTCGAAAGCAGCAATTTAATTTAAAAAAGCAATCAGCGATTGTCTTTTTGACAGATCTTTGTCTCTTACAGCGCCGTATACATCAAGCTTAACGTAATATATGAGTAACGACTCCGTTATTTTTAGAATATTTCCGAATTGCCGACGACGTGAATACTTCACCGGCATAGATTACGGGGTTGTCCGCCGTCACTCATTACTTTGTGCAAGGAGCGTTGAATAACAAATGTATGGACTCGTGCTGTTTGAAAAGCGTTAAAAGCTTGTAGCTGCATTTTACGTTTGCATATTTCATCACCTTGAAGGGAAAATGCATCTTGTTTACTGTTGCTACATGCTTTAAGATATTTTACAAGGGTCCTTATAATTTCCATGGTATAACTTTGAAAAGTAATAATTTCATTTCCCGTCAGGATATGGCAGGCATGCAAGGATGCGTGTCTATATAACAAAACCAAATTGTCTACACCTGTTTAGAAGGGAAAAACCAAAGTAATTTTAATTAAAGGATTGCATGCGCTCTATGCTATTTCAAATGGTAAACATGGAATGTATGCCATTTTTTGAAATGTAACGCGTTTGCAGATGAAATCACGTTTACGTGATGAAATTCTACGACTACCTGAACGGATTCGTATTTGACACATTCAGTAATAGTAATAGAATAGCTAGCTATTCGAAACAGCTTGTAACAATTTCTTCATTCTTCTATTGGCCACCACGAGGTAATAGAAATTGAAAATTTTTTTTTTAATTATCAGCAAAGCTACCCTAATTATTTTCTAAGTAATTCGTCACCTTTCTTCCAATTTTGCTAAGGAATTGGAATAATTTATGAATCATTTCAATAAAACATAAAGATATTTTGTATGCCGAGATTGCAAAAGTTATTTACCTATACGGAGGAACCTTGAAATAATATAACTTGTCTTGAATTCATTAACAACGTAGTAATAATATGCGATGGCTATTAAGTTAACGTGGGTTAGTTTATTGCAGAAAGCATTTCCAAACAAGCTCTTTTTTTGCTCTCCAGACGAGGACAAATTGTTATTAAATATTGTCTCTACAACTTTTCTCTTTAATGTTATTTATTTAAATATGGTACCTCTACCTCTAAAGCAAAGCAGAATAGACTGTATGTGTTGGTGATTGTTTAAATAACGTTGAAAACGAAATAATATGGTCTAATTTTCAGACAAAGCGCTCTGATTGATACAAGGAACAACGTCTAAATAATATGTTCTCGATATCAATTATTTCTTGAAGGAAAATGGTTTGGGAAAATATAGCCGGATAGATTTTCGGCGAAAGCTTCGCATTGTCTTTGGTGTATTCCACACTACGAGATTTTTCTCAGAAAAAAAATTATACTTTAAATACGCTTTTTTTTTTATACTAAACTAAAAGGTGGACGACATTATATATGATAGCTCCGTTTCATCGGTCTTCAGCATGATGCTGTTGACTGGTTTTCAGTTCTCACCAAAATAAACTAAAACCACATAAGAGAACAAAAAAAGCATTGCGAAAGCATATCTGACAAGTCACACAAAAAAAAGCAGTATATTATCGCATAAGTCGAATCTCCGGATCATGCAGGACCACTGCTGTAAGAGATCTATTTTAATTTTGTTTCGAAATCAAGAGAAGACAGTTGCCGAAGTTCTAGCGGCATCGCATTATAGAAGTTGGCTATGTTATACAAAAACACCTTCTATAAAACTCAAATTTGAAATGCAGTATATATATCGTACATTATTATTGTAAACATCGGCTCTGTACGAAATCTGTTTTTTCCAAAATGATCTTGTGAAATAACACTGCCTCATCGCGAATCCATTTTTAGCCAACCAACGTAGTGCTGTAGATATATGTTGATATGTTCGAATATTGTAGGCAAATTTCAAACAAGCGTTCTGAATTAACAAACGACGGCGGGACCCCAAGTCCAAACAGGACCCATGTTCGATGTCAGAGTAATCAGCACGCGAAAGTAGTAAGGTCTCACGCAGCGCCGCTCTGAATTTTGTATTGAAATAGTGTCTGTTAGTATATGGCAATTCACATGTAATGTAGGATTTTCTAAATGTGCCCAACACATGTTCTCGAAACCGAAGATCACTGTCCATCCGCAAACTCAATATCCTAACCACCGCCGCAGAGGAATGTCCTCCTTCTTCCCCTTCTTCCCTGTAATGGCAACTGCGCTAGACGCAATCGCATGCATGCATGATTTACAAAAATCACGGCAGATTTTGGTGGATTAATCTTGGGACAATGCTGTTTCGAAACATGCAACATCAATCCACATGCAGCTCTATCGACGTAATATAGTTGATATGCAAAGTATCTTAAGAGTTTCGGGCCTCCTGTAGTATGGTTGCATTTTATGGAATTTTAAAAAATTTCTTGCAAAGATTTCAAAGTTCACTCACGAAAAATTCGCATAGTTGAAACCAACAAACTATAGCTGAAACAGGTAATTTTGTTTTTTTCCAAACAACGCCTCGATTGCTATATAGGTTGCTTTGGATGCATCTTATAACTATACATAAATAAAGTTCAGAGGTTAACGACGATACGACCTTGAGGAAATCAGAGTAATTTTCATTCAACACTTAAATAATCTAGACGAAAAAAAAATCAAGTGGTAAAAGCACTTCTGACTTCTTCTCGGATAGTAATTACGTAATTAGATACGAATGAACCTTAGACGTTTTTTATGCTAAGACGTTGGTAATCTTCAGATTGCTTGAATAGAACCCTAGGATTTAAAACTTTGTATTCGCAGACCCTCTTCAAGATTAAATATACCTTTAAGTAATGAATAATTTATTTTTCGCACTATATTTCATATATGTAGATCATAGATTAATATTGGACGGGCTGTTTTAGTTCCACGGGGTAACTGTATGTATGGCATTAGCGCTTGTTTGTTGAACAAATGTGTGTATTTACGAAAACTTGCATGTTAAGTGCACTGCTAGTTTACGCTGCTTGTCAGTTCACTTAACTTTGTACTCCAACAGAAGCAGTAGGAGGATATCGTATATACACACTTGTTTGTGATTTTACTCCAACTATCAATCAATCGTAATACATATTGTAATAAGTAAAGATGATTTTTAAAATTACAAGGTTTTTTTGGAAGAGCAATGAATTGACAGGCGAAGTACTGTGTTAGTCTGAACAGCGTGGGAGGATTTGATAAGGGTATTATTCGAAAGAAAATTGGATCTGTAAATTTAATCAGGAATAACCGGAAATCGGTTATAAAATAGATAATACATGGTTAAATAACCAAAGTTGAGTAGACGCGACTTTCAATTAATATTAACTGCCTTTAGTTGAGATGCCTCGGTAAATTTTTAAAATTCGGAGAACAACTAACACAGCGTAAATTTTAAACAAAACATATTGCGAAGCGGAGTTCTATCCTGTGATTGGCTGAATGAAGAAAATTAGATTGTGGAATCGGGGAAAATTCATGGCGGATGTGATTGTTCGGACAAATCCAATTATAACGGTTTATGCTTGTATGTCGCATTCACTCGGTCATACACGAATGGTAACCAGCTTCCTTTTCTGTTGACTTAAATCTAATTTTTCTAGATTTTAATTTACAAAATTAAAATTCATTATTCATATTGTCACTTAAGTTCTATGGTCACGCGCTGTGAAACGAGTTACCAGTTTCTGTCTTGTTACTTTCCACTGCCTTAAACTTAGCATTTTATAATTGTTTGTACTTTTAATAATGATACTTTACACATTAGCATCTAGTTAATGTGCCAATTGCTATACATATGTTTAAACATCTCAATTCTAAATATATTGAATGATATATTAATAATATTAAATTTCACCGTTTTCTTACAGAAAATGATATAAATCTCTTTAATCCGTTCAAATAGCAGTTGGCATCTTGTTGTTCAAATGGGCATATACGAATGTGACGAACTTCTCATTCAATTAAAATCTCTGTCTTCCGAGTGAATCTTTGAGCCTAAGAAACAGAAAAAAGTCGCTGGGGACTATATTTGGCTGGGTAGTCTATCAATGCAAACCGCAACTCGTGAATTTCTTCTTGTTCTTCAAATACGACCGTTTTCCCCCAATTTCCCCCTTTAGCTTGTCAAGTAATGAGCCCCATTATTGTTTTTCCTTTATCCAAATAGTCGATTGACACAACTTCTACTGTTACTGTGCCTTGGTATCTATAGTTATTAATCGACGCCAAAACTCCCACTTATTTCGCTTAAACTGCTTCAGCGGGGCTTTGCGAGTGTTTATTCGGATGCGTTTTTAGTCCTGAGCGAATAAACGGAGAATCGAGTGCGTAACTAACACCATTTGATGAACATTCCCAATATTAACGGTAGTAGTTACAGCTTATTGATTGTTAATCAAGTGAAATGGTACAACTACGTTAAAATTCAGCTAGCAAAAATGTTACTGTGGTAAATGATACTGCAAAATCTTTATAAGCAGCGTCCTTCCTAACTTTAAATAGCATAGACGTATTGCGAGGATTTCATGATGGCTTTATATTTGACTTTTTCCATTTTTGTCCACACTAACATGAACTAATACAAACGACTATTAAACAACACGGCTCAAATTTTCAAAGGTATCTTTCAACGCTTACACAGTTGTATTACTAGGATATTTTTACCAGTAGTGCGATCTTCATGATTGAACCTTGTCAACCTATCCTCGTAGGAATGAATAATATACCTCCAGCTAAATTGAATGACTAAAATATTTTATTTAGCGGTTTTCCCGTAGAAAATCATTTGATTTCAATTTCCAGTAGGGAAGAATGGGTTAGATACTGTAAACATTGTTAAGGAAGATAAGTTCAATGTAAGTAAGTTTATTTTTGCGGAGCGGAGTACAAATGGTATTTAGAAAGTGGATTCTACGATTTCCACAGAATAAATGAATGCTTTTGCGTAATCCGGAAGTTTAAGCAAGTGCCAATACATGTTTTTGTTAGTTTTTTTGATTATTGGCTTCGACATCCGCAGCATCTTTGTTTGTAATTTAAAATATTTTTTACTTAAATTTAGTCAAGATGATATATTAATGTTATCGCAAATTCCGATTACCGTAAAGTATACTTTAGTTACAGTTTTCAATCAAAGAAGATTAGATAGTTTAATTACTAAAGTTATAGGAAGCTTTTGATTTTAGCCCTTTTTAATGCGGGTGAATACTGAGACAACGCATCATAATGGCTTAACAGTACGTGTAGGTAAATCAAGTACATTCAGTAGTCCTTTGATATCTATTATCCTTCAACAATCTGTTTTTTTAAAGTTGTCATCTTAAATTAAGGGCTAAGAATTTATACAAAGACATGGAATCCACTTTAAATAATAACATCAACCCAAAATATCATTGTTTTTATCGAAATGCATAAAGACTCACATTTGCATGTATATACAAGGCTTTTTTCTAATTTTTTAAATACACGTGTGTCAAAATAAAATTGAATATTCGAAAAATCTGAATTAACTGGCACACATTAAAGACACACAAAATTAAAAGTTATTTATTTGCTTACGACACTAAACGTCCTTTTTCACATGTTTAATTTAACCCTATCCGTAATTTGACGTCAAATACAAATGCGTACATTAGTATATATGGCGTGTATGTGGCGGGTTAAAAATATAAAGGCGAGAATATTTTCGTGTACAAGCGGCAAAGTTCATAACAGTGCTACGGAAAATTAGCTGTTTGTAAAAATAGCGAATTTAGGTAGATATTCTAAAATATCTCGTTGAGAATTTTAAGAGTGAAAAAATATATTATCATATTATGTAGCTTATCGTAGATTATTTTATGATTTTGACATTTTCTTTTTTATTATTGGAAGTTCTGATTTTATTTTGAACATATTACGTGATCAAAGTAAGTTATTAAAAGCGAGTATCTTTGCAGTAATGGAATATAAGTGGACACAGCTTTAAATTGTAGAGATGCTTCTTGATGGTTTATATACTCCGACTGGAACATAGTAAAAGTTGACAGTCCACTTGTTAGCAAAGCTAATAACTAACTTTATTAGCTTAGATAATAGCTAATTTTATTATGGTTCCACCTTGTTTACTGATTATTGGTCATGTTATCATTTGATATTAGGAGCAAAAAAGAAGAACAACCTTGGTTTTTCTTTCTGATTAGTAAGTAAAGTATGTTCACTTTACCTGTACTGGCCAAACCTGGAATTGAAACTGTTTACATAAAAAGGAACACAAATCTGCTGAATACAGAGAACGAGTCGCTGTCATATGCAGTTCTGTCTGATTCATTAAGGTATGACGTACACATGTTTTAGATTTTGTACTACAATGACAAGAGACCTTCTGGTCTATCTTTGCATGTCTTAGCTTTAGGGTGCCTGAACGGCAAAGAGATACTTGTAAATAATATTTTTTTCTCGAAAATAATGATAAAACAGTCATGTTAGACTTCTGTCACATCATTCGATCATACGGTTGAAGTAGCTGTTCCGAATTAATTAAACTTGTGCGGTGCGGAGTGTGCCGATACCCAGTATTGTTTGCCATACTACCCCACAGTCCTTGCTTTCATTATTCATTACATTGCTTTTATCTTCTTCAGCAAATTCACTTAAACCAAGTTTGCTTAAATCGAAATAAGCAATGAGAATGACAAAAATCAACGTATAAATCTTATGTTGTTGAAAATCTACCTGACACGCCTCAGAGTACCTTTTTAGGCTTATTTATTACGCAATATCCGCTGAACTAAACTTTTTTACTGCGTTCAAAGGATTTAGCGTGAAATTTAAGGTTTGCTATATTTCACCTGTCTCTGTAGTGAATCTAACTTTCTTTAGAAAACATTAGTTATACTTTCTTGGAGTAAAGCTTTCTCCGTATACATCGATGTATCTACAGTTTGTCCACGGATAGAGTTAACAATAGATATGATGGACGAAAGATTTTTTAGCTGTCCTGCTACTTGATGTGAAACTTTAATTTACTTTCGATTTTTAAAAAACAAACAGGCCTTTACAATTGAGTAAAAGCTATTTTCGTTTTAGGTAATGTGTTTTTTCTTGCTTAAATCCTTTCCCACGGACATTATATACCTTGCTCCTATCGATGCTAGTGATATGGTTTTGACTTCTTTAATAAAACTGTTAAACAATTATAGGTTTTCTATAACAGTGCGTGTAGAATGAGTAATATACTTTGTAATTTTGCATGACACAATACTATGTACTTTCCTGAAATGCCATATTCACCAATGTCGAAGGTCGATGTGATGAATACTGCTCAATACTCAAATATGTTTTAAAAAAAATTCAAAGCATTTTTTAAAAACATATTTTGTAATGAATTGATTAATACTTTATTCACATCTATATAACTGGTGTGGCAATTTCATCTTCTTGAACTTATTTCTGGCGCTTTCGACAGAACATGGTTTTATCACCTCTCCAGTATCCTACAGCTTTAACTTTTACAATACAATATTTTCAAAATTGTCTTCTCCATCTTCTGTCACCTCTTCCACAAATTACACTTCATGCGGTCCTTATAACTCCAACCATCTTGCATATTCAAAGGGATGTGCTTTCCACGTGGGAAAATAGTTAGGATATTTTCTTGTTTTAATGTCTGGCTATCCAAATTTGTTATACAGCGCCGTTTTCTACATAAGAGCGATGCGAGGTACCCAGACAACCGCTAAAATTTACATATATCATCCTCCAGACTACAAATTATGTTTGCCTTTTCACTAGTATGGCGAAAAGTAAACATTAAGAACAATTTTTAAAAGATGGACATAACAATTTTAAAGAAATGTAATTAAATATAAATTTTAAAATGTTGGGTGTTGTTGACGTGTATTATATATTTTTAAAGATATTCTAAAGAAGACAAGAATGATTGCTGGAACGTTAATCATGCGTTATTTTTCGGTATTTTAAGGAATTTCACACGAACAGCTGCTGCAATCAATTGATTCATTCATCGAAATTAAAATTTTTGGGTTACCACTGCCCTCTTGTCGTCCCGTAAATTTCTAGAATATAATAAGGAAATCTGAAATACCTTTGGACTAATGGAAAGCGACAATTTTAACCATTAATACTGACCAAATTTCTTGTTGTAATCAACACAAACTAACACGGTGCATTTCTGAAACAGCGCCATGCTGATGTTTTTCTAAACGTATTAAGTCTATAAAATCGATGGGATCGTGAGAAATGCCACACACGGCACGGCATATCCAAGGGTAGCAGAGGAAAGTTTCGAACTCCCTCTAAAACGTATCCTTCATACGTACATACGTATAGTAAAGGTAAGTGGCGTTGAAAAGAATTCCGAGCGGAATAAAAACGTTACATTAAAACATAATGGAAGGTGCATCAACATAGTTCTTTGTGATTTGGCTGGGCTAAATTTAAAAGAAACATTCATTTCAACTCGAAGTCCTAAATAAAAATGCGATACGAAGGAGGATTGTTTGTTTGAAAATGCAATCTGTTATTTCAAGTTTTCGAATGCTCTTCTTCATAAAAATTGGAGAACCATTGAAGCTTAGTTGCTGCGAATACTTGGATTTCTCGCTTCGCTTGGTATGCTCCTTCGGCTTTGAATTGCTTGAAAGGTTTAATTCGTTTTCCGGGAAACGGAGACTTAAAATACGTTCGACATCCGTTTATTTGATATGGTTCCGGTTTATAAATATATTACTTCACCAAAACAATAATGTCGTAGTTAAATATTACAAAAACCGATATTTTCCACTTATTCAAGTTGACCCAAATTAAGTATGCACCATTGTTATCTTTATTTATTTTGTTTTATATGTTTTTTTTTTAGAGTGAAAAACATATAAAACAAAATAAAGTGAGTTACCGTCAACCAGGAAGAAGGGCCTTTGCATATTTTTTAATGCGTTTACCGCAACAACTCATGAATAATCAACTAATTTCTATTTACAACTGCATAGCCGATTAACGAACAACCGTAATCATGGAAGTGCGTGTTAAATATATGCAGCAAGTTTTCCATAAGTTATTAAAAATTAAAAGGCAAAATGTTTTAATTTATATATGTGAAATCAAAAATTTTCAGTGCTGAAACTATGGAAACTAGACCGGTCTCATTGTTGACCTACAATACTAATCTAAATTGTAACTAATTCAATAATACGTCTTTCAAACTAATTCGTTTTCCAATAAAAAGTTTCTTTTTACAGTTAAATACTCGAAAAATGTTTGTTCAATATAGATTTGATGCTATAGTAATTTGACCATACTTTACACTATTAATAAAAATATACGAGGTCTGTGTGGACTATACGGACAACGTACGAAATGTTAAAAAAACATATTTATGTTTATTTTAAATCGTCTACCCGATTGGAAAATCAAGTCAGATACTGTTTATATAATATAAAGTGTGGTCGTAAGGAATTACTTTTTTTATTATGCATAAGGTACATAACAAAGTAATAGAAATATAATACGTTTGCCGAGAAATAATTATTCGGACGCTAATCTTTATTGACTTCGGTATTATGCATGCACTTATTGATAGGTCCAGTGCGCTTAGTTCAATTTAGGTCAGTTTAGATTTTATCCGTCATGTTTTGATATAAATTTAAAGAAAATGACGCGTGGTGTTGCAACAAAAAAAAACTGATAGAAATTATACTGCCGAAGTAAATCAAGTAACAAAATTCGTATGCCAAAATCAATAAGTTGTAAAGTGGTTGGCAAATATGAATTCGTTGATGGTACAGTGAATGCAGAAAGATATCAATGTATTTTATCAAGAAGCTTGGTTCCAACAGCCGAACAAAGCTTTGAAAATGAAAGTTTTATATTTCAATTTCAAGACGGTAAACCCTACCACTTAGCGAAAACAAAAAAAAAAGAAAAGTGCTTTGGGGACAATAATTTAAAAGCTGTAGATGACCGTCAAGTGGCCCCGACTTGAATGTTACTGAAACTTGAAGGTATCAGATGAAGAAGTCTTTGCGTAACGATCCTCAGCTTATTGCTCCAGCATTAAAGACAAAAATCACGCAAATTTGGAACTCTTTCACCACCTAATATTGCAAGACTTTAATAGATTCCATACCAAAACGCATGCAAGCCGTTATTTCCGCAAAAAGTGATGTCACCTTTTATAAATGTTCGATTTAAATGCGTCTGAATATTTGTCGTTTATTGTTTATGAAAAATAAAAAAGAGTGCGTAGATTTTTCAATCGGGAAGACAAAAAATAAACGTAAATATATTTAAAATGTCGTACATTATCCCAGAATATAATACTTAGGGTTTGTAGCTATGTAGATGCTTGTGATTGATTGTGATCTATCTCTACTATATAAAATTACCATAACCACTACTTTATTTCAAAAACAGAGAATCTACTCGTAGATATGCAAATACCACTAATTACTATATCAAATGAGACTGTCTAAATTGCAATCTAAGCAAGTTTTTGATAATACCTCTATCACCAAGTGCTGAATACTAGAAAATTAAGCGCTTATCTGAGAAACGTGACAAAATTACATTTTGGCTGTAGCCTGCATGAATAATATAACGTGAGTACTCTAAATGCATAAGACATAGAACTTGGCAAGGAGAATGAAAAGCTTTCAGCGTTGACGGAGTTGTGTCGTGTTGGAAATAATATTTTTACTTGTATAAATCTCAAAGCAAAATGTGGCATGAAAAATACATTAGGTAAAGACTTTATTTAGTAGTACCTGCGGAACTATGAGGATTCTCTGTATGGCTGTAATCAATAATTATTCTTATTTGTTGATTCTATAATAACAGCTACTAGGCTTGTTGTACTTCTAATTTACAAACAACCACTAGAGATTACCTGCATCATTTAAGGATTATAAATACTCTTTAAAAATGAGTTGACTTTAGGGGTAAAGTGCCTTGAATACGTTGTATATGTTTGTATTTTTATATATTTTTTGTTACCTGACATTCCGCATCTACAATCTTTGTAGCAAAGTGAATTTAGTTATTATTATTATTTCGAAAACCCTGGAAAATGTAAGCGACCGTACTACGTCAGGAAGTAGAATGCGTTCGAAAATCGGGGCAACGATCAGTATAGGTGACCAATTTTCTTTAAATTTGAAGCAATAACAACGAAAGACGTTAAATAATAAAACCATTTTAAAACAATTGTTTACAAGTAAAACTGCACTTATAAGAAACCTACATACAATGTCTATACAGAAATATATATCGCCAACCTCGTAAGAGGAAGGCTGTTGACCCACGTTTCCGCTCCAAGCGACCAATAGAAAGCAACTGTCCGCACGAGTCCGATTTCTCAATGGAAGGAGACCAATTGGTCCCCGATGGGTCCTCTTTCTCCTAAGCTTCCCATGTTAAAAAAGTTCCCTTCTCAATCTTTGATGAGCAGCAGTTGGTAACGATCTCTTGGAACTTACCTCCCATCTTCCCCGCCGAGGTCTATGTCGCGCGGGGCAACAACTAGCGGCCCGAGCGGGCCTACGTCAGCCAAGTGTGACAGCTATCGGCTCCTGGAAACCTAGACCGTTAAGCACTGGCAACTATCGATCAGCAACGGAAACGAAACCGACCGTGAGGTACAATTGGCTCACCCGTTATATAAGCCTAAACAACGGGGGTGGCCAGGCCAAAAACCTTACCCAATTCGCGTCGACGGCATGTTCGTTACCCAGAAACTTTGAATTGAGTAAAACCACGATGGCTAGCTCCAGGTCTCAGGGTCCAGGTAAGGAACTTCTGGCACTAGGATGAATCCAAGACTCCCCAACCAGCCTGGATCAGCCCACATTTATTTAATCCTTACTTGCAAACTGTTGCTTTAAAATGATTTTATTATTTAAGGTATTTGGTTGTCATTGTCTCCACTTTTAAAAATATGTTTTCTATTAAGCAGTATTAACTTTTACTACTCACTAATCTAAGGATGTGCCAATGTTTTATACAACTCTAGCGTAAGTCCAGAAAAAATGTTACAAATAACTTTTCTTCAATTGGTATTTCTTTGTTTGGATATTGTTGTTTTGAACTCTTGATGGAATCTAGAAAAATGGACGAAGTATTGAGTATTAAAAAAAAAGAGTTTATTAAAGACCCTCATACTGACCGCTTTCTCGATTCATACTTCATTATTACTACAATATTAAATTTAATTAAAGTTTGACGATGCACAACATCTGCAGCTTCACAGGCAATTGCCATTAATCGTAGACTGACAGATCACCGTCGTACATCACAGTGTTAAATAAAAATTTTAATTAAGAAATGTATGTATAGCTTCTCAGAAAACTACTTAAAATGCCAGTAAGTTATACAATATATGTAAACCGAGCATTTCTACAACTGTTTGTAGATCATCCAAGAACATATTTAGAATGGCCGCAGTGTTTAGTCAATTTATAAAGTGTCAAAACCAACATGCGGTAAATAATAACGCCCGGCAGATTACGCAGCTCGTGTTATTAACGTTTGTTTGCTGCTGTTGATTTAATTTAGACAATTAGGATACCCGTACTTTATCAATTAGCAAGTAACTGGAAACACCTAGAAATTGATACAACGCATTGTTACATATTATTATACAAACAGACTACAATAAATGTTTGTTTAGAGATAATTTGAAAACGCTTCGAGTATACAACATACTTTCCCGTACGCGTATATATGTATATGATAAATATAAATAGCTTTGTGATGTTCCCGTATATGAAAATAAAAGTTGCTGATCCTTGAAGGAATTTTGTTACGCGACACATCTCATAAAAATTTCAAACATGTCTTCATTTTAGAAAAAGCAACAATGATGGGGATGAAGAAGTTACATCAGAAAAGAAAAAAGGGGAAGGTTGTGGATATTCAAAGGAACAAGATGCCTTTTTTTTTCAGTACATTACTACAAAATATTTACATTTGAAGAGATATTTTCTACACAAAAAATATCCCAGCAACTAAATATAGAAGTTTTACCTTCACGATGAAAAAAATTAATAAATGTTTGTAATTACACGTTTTACACATATACAGCCGTAGCGTTCAATGTGATGTTTATAATAGCATGTTATCTAGACCTTCATCATTTTGTATATAAAATACCAACTAGTCATGCACGTAATAATATAACGAACGTGTGTACCTAACAGTTTAATAACTTTTATAGCAATTTTTGTATACATTTGATAAATTTTTATAGTTTCATTAATCATCCATTAAATTTAACATGCGAAGCATGCGTGTGCTATTTGAAATACACCTTGTCTTCTCGATTAGTTCATCATCAATTGCAAAACAGGTGTTATTATTTGGATTTGCACGGATACGGAAGATTTTGTGTCTCACCTGTAAATCCAATGTGTGTTCTAACCGCACTCAAATACATACATACATATGTGATTTATTCAATTTGGCAGATGTTACGCTTGCTATTCCACGCATAAATTCTGACCCAAGAGCACTGCTTTCACCCGTTTAGAATTTAAATCTGTTGTTATTGGTAGCTCAGGTAAATGTGCTGTTGTAGGCATTTGACTCAATTCGAAATTTTTAAAAATAGATGGTGTGTAATCTTAAAAAGATGTGGAGGACATAAAGAAGTTAAATCTAGTTATTGATGTTAAGCTAAAATTTCGATATGTAGTATCCATTAACTAGCAATTTGGAAAATTAAAGCTTTTCTGTGGCAGCCAAAACAGTCTTAATTTTTGAGAACTTCTCGGGTTTCCTTAATTTTAATAAGCAGTCTAATAATTAAATATGATTCCACGAAAAGAATTGCATCTGCCAATACTTTTTTTTTTACAAAAATTATACAGTATCAGAAATTATATATTTATTGATGCAAACAGTGAGAAAATCGAGTATCGCCAATGTACACTGCCGTTCAGTGAAGTTCGGTCATACAATAAAAATCTATTATATCACACTGCATACAATTATTAATACATAAAATTAGAAAAAAAATTAAGCATACACTCTTTTCTATGGGATTAAAGCCATAAATTATTATGTAAAGTAGAAATATTGCGACAACCACAATAAAGTCCCTTTTATTATCATTCCAAGAATTTCTCGGAAGTACCGATCTTTTGAAACGGGTCGTTTGGGGATTATTAACGAACAATACATTTAGGAAATATACCGCAGTATCATTCTTGTTTATTTATCACAGGCGTAAAGATATAAATTTGCTTCATTTTACTGTTAAACGCGTGTTGGTGTGCATCTGTCGTTTTTGCGCGAAAGTTTTAAGAAAATTTACTTCAAAATGGCACGTGGCAAGCCTACCAGTGTAAAAAAACGTTCACGCATTATTACGCTGTTTGAAGAAGGATATTCAGGGCGACAAATTGCTGAAAATATAAATATGAGAAGTTCAACAGTAAATGACATCATAAAGCGATATCGAACAACTGGAACTATAGAGTTCGTCCTAGAGCATCTAGGAAAACAACAAAAGCTGAAGATTTGCGAATTGTATTATTAAACAAACGCAATAGAAAATTAACAGCGCCACAAATAGCAGCCGAAGTCAATCGCGGCCGTGAAGAACAAGTTTCGGCGAGTACGGTAAAACGTCGACTTCAACAAGCGGACCTTCATGGACGCATTGCCATTCAAAAACCCTTATTACATCGGGACAACAGAGCAAAACGACTACAGTGGGCCCGTTTTCATCTAGATTGGTCGTTAGATGATTGGAAACACGTGCTTTGGAGTGACGAGTCAAAGTTTGAGGTTTTTGGGCAAAATCGACAAGTTTATGTCCGAAGATCTAAAACCGAAAGAATGATCCCGGACTGCATTGTGCCTACAGTGAAGCAAGGGCGTAGTTCTGTCTTAGTGTGGAGATGTTTCTCCTTTGCTAGGACGGGAGATTTATGCAGGGTGTAATGAGGAAGGAACATTATTTTGCAATACTCCAAAATCATGCAGTGGCATCAGGATTGCGTATAATAGGCCGTAACTTTACATTCATGCATGACAACGACCCAAAATACACTGCGTTAGTGTGTAAGAACTATCTAAAGGAGCAAGAAGAACAGCACACCCTGAAAGTAATGACATGGCCCCCACAAAGCCCAGATTTGAACCCTATAGAGTTGTTGTGGAATGAACTGGACAGGAGGATCCGAAAAATATGCCCAACTTCACAAGAATGTTTACGGAATATTCTGCAACATGATGGATTAATATTCCACAATCGGTTTTAACAAAACTTATCGAAAGAATGCCTAGAATAGTACGAGCGGTGATTAACAGCAAAGGAGGTTTTTTCGATGAAAAAAAATATAATGTTCAGTATGTTATATTAGACCAGAATAACTTTTTATTTATTTATTTTTGTCTTTTTTACCTGTACATACAATAAAATTTTGTTTTTAGTTTCGTTTGTTTCTGTAACCTTTTCATGTTTTTTAATAACCGACCGAACTTCTCTGAACGGCAGTGTTCGAGCGTCCCATTGTTTCAGTTAGTTAGTAAGTAAGTTAGATTTAATTAGTTTGCAAACTATGAATTGACTCAGGGGCAATGCTTGGATCCTTTGCTCTTTACTTACATGATACTTAAAATAAACACACCTTACTCTCTCACGGCTCGCCGTAATGTAGATATTGGATCTTCAGATCTTTTGATACATGTTATTTACAAATGTGGTCGTAGGTAGGGATAAGTCAGTTCGACTGATTGTATTGAGTTTTAACATTCATTAACAGGGGTGCACATAAGTTTAACATATCGGCAGTGGAAAGCTAATCAGAGATTCTTGTGTTTGTAAACGAAAAGCCAAAGCAACTGTTGGGTTCTTTTTTAAATTGATGTACCTTCAAAGATACAGAAATTGGTCAACGCATTGAATAGTGATTGAGGCAGAAGTAAAAGATTTTAAATTTCGTTTCTACGTAATTTTATAAATGTAAGATACGATTTCTATTAAATATTGCGGGAGATTCCGTATCTACGTATCTCCAATTGTAGAGGTTCTTTACTATCCGCTTGCATACTGTAGGATCAATAATTCTTTTGTATTTATGTATGTACAAATGAAATAATAAACAAATATAACATTTAATTAAAGTCTCCAAGAAAGTGATAAAGTGAAGAAGAAGAATCTACGATGAATCCATTCACCTTAAACCGTAAGCTAATATTTTAAAACAAACAAGCAAAAATCTAAAATAAGAAAAATTAAAAGATTCGAATATCAACTTTACAATAACAGCATGATAGCTTCTCGTTCTCCCAAATACTAGTAATTATATGTCTGGTCTTGGGTACACGCATTTCTTTTACTGGCATGTTAATATTTCCATAATCTTACTTCTTACCGTAAAATGAAACTTTAAAGGAAACAAAAGGAACGGCTCCTCAAGCTTATTCTCAAAGACGAAGTTGGTTCATTTATTGAATATTTTAAACATTTACAAGCTACTTTCGTAAAGTACATGATAACTCATTTTAGATTGTATGGCTATTTTCTTCTTTGTTCTCTACGCAAAATTAGTCGCTGCAGAATGTAGATGTAATCCACGCATTTTCTTGAATTCCCTGTAAGGTAGTAATCTCAGTAATATATGTTAATGTGGGCAATTATCTAGTTAGTAATTTAGACAAGCATCTAATCTAAGAAACTAAATTGAACAACTTTCCAACTGGCATATTAATTACGTTTGTTGTTATTTCTTTACTGCGCAACATAATAAAATATGCAATAGTAATGCAGTACACACCATGCACCTGTTTATATTTTGAGCGGACTGGTTCATCAAAACAATGTAACTCAGCTCGATGGGATATGTTAACAGCTGTTTATAAGTTAAATAAGTTTACTTCATGATATAACTCACTTAATTTTCACAATTTAATTAATTAAAGTGTAATTAATTAAAACGTTACTTTGAAAGATATCAAATGCATGCTTGTAAAAGTTAGTACACCTCAGAAACTGCGGTAATGTTACATTTATGCACGTCCTGTTGTTTTAGACAAATGAGACCCAGTTTGTTTACTGAATAAATCAATTTCAGTTTTCCGGAACTCACACACAAGCGGAAATGTAACAATGCCGTATTCAGTTCTATATGTAGTAGTAGTGCCTGAAATATCTGTCTGTACCACCATTCGTGTTTATTGAATATATAGGAGTAATAGAAATATGAGGAAGTATATTTATTGCATTTTGCAAAACCTATTAATAACTTTTGGCTAAAATAGCTTAAAATATCTTAGTATTGCATTTTCCATGCCATGATTTTTTTTGAAAAGAATTGATGGTTTACCTATTTTGTTAGGTATATACCGGCAACCAGAGTGAAGTGAAAAAAACAAACTATTATATTTTAATGAAATTGAGATTTTAGCATCAATTGTATATTAATAAAAAAGAAACATTTATTCTTTGAACGCGCATGAAACCGCTTCAAGTGTGCGCCAGCATACTGCCGTTTAGCTCTCTACTGCAAGGAACCTCTTTTTCGGCTACGTTATGTTCAACCATACCGATAATCAACTGTTTGACATGGTGGGTTACCATAAGCACCCATCTGCTTTATGTATTTTCGTGGCATCTATGAAAAAGAGTATAATAGTTCAGAATACTGATGCAAATATAAAACGGTTTGTTTACACGTTGTTTGCAGACGCATTAAAAAAATTGTGAAAACCCCGGTTTGATTGCCCCGGCTGACGATATTAAGCAACTTTAGTGTAAATATCAAAAGGAGGATAACAAACAGAATTACCTAGAAGAATCTGATTCATCGATAACACTACAAAGAGATGTAAGTGTAGCATCAGCATAATTTTCACATGAATTTCTTACTGAAGGAATTGTTGACGGTCTCATACCGAAAATAAGATGCCTTCCATGAACAAGTGGTAGTATTTAAAAGAGCCCATAGGGCCAGCCCGCATAAAAATTCATATTATGCTATATGAAGAAAATAGCCCTGAGCCATCTGAGAACAACGCTGGTTATATTAAAATCCAGAAAGTCATTAAAAAGATGTTATCGCAAGTGAAATGAAATTCATAATATTCACGAAGCCGACTAGTTCTTGCAGTAGGTACTTGTTATGCGGAATTGAATAATTTATATCTGTCGAATGACGAAGGAGACGGTGTTAAGGGTTACAAATTGCATCTTACGTGTATCACGCGACTTGCACACCGCCTTCATTAATTCTAAAGTACTTATTAAGAGGTAACAAATGGTAATCCAGTTTAAATCTCGTAACATACATGAATATCATTTCGTAAGTTTTAAATTAGTGAAAATCGGTCTTGGTTGGATAGTATCATGTACGTCAAATATTCTAGCTCCCTTTATACGAGAAGCTTGAAAAGATATTAAAAGTTGAACGTAATACATAATTTCTGCCATCACTTTTATGAGCGCCTTTTATGAAGTTAAAAAGTTTTTTAAACTGTCAGCACAGTGAAGCTTCCCGACACAGTGTCACTAGTAATTAAACGAAGTTCCAAACATGATGAAACGATAAAAAAAAGTTACAGAAAGTTAAGCTTAAAATATCTTGTCTGTAGCTTTTATGTACGTATATTTCTATAAACTGTATTTCTTTTGTTGGCATTGAGGATCAAAGCCCATATCGCATTTTATACCGTAAAAGGTTAAGATAAACCAGAAACAATATATCGGATGCCCTTTCTTGAAGTCATTACGTCTTTGCTTTGATGAACGTAATTTTGCATTTTTACACTTTAGAAGTAATACGACGGAAATTAGAAATGTTATCCTAACTAATATTAACCTCTCGAAATACTTGTACCTTTGTTAGTTCACGGTAGGGCGTGCTAAGATAACACGATCTATATAAACCGATCTTATAACTAGAGTTGCAGACTGGGGAGTCTAACATCTATATAAGTCTAACATCTGCATAACTATGTAGAAAATAAATACTTTGAATCTCTAGTATTGGCGTGCCAATCAGAGTGGTGGAGTGAGGGTCATCTACATTTCAATTTTCTTTCAAAGAATACATTTATACTCTAACTCTGCTCTATAACGTTATCATTAAGCAATGACGTTTTAGTCAACGAGTCTGTTTTCTCGTTGGAGCGATCCGCACTCGACACTTAACCCAAAATAGTTTTACGATGATGAGTCTTTAAGTCCGACCAACGTCCAATTATGCTGAGAAGAAGAGTATGGACCTTATCAAGCCATTTCCATGTTTTAACGTATGAAAAAAAAACAATGAAAATCAGAGGTACACTGGGGGACACTCGCTGTCAACGATCGCAGTGATGAGAATTCATCACCAAGGTTGACACATAGACACATTCTATCATATAGAAAAGAATTAATAAAATTTAAAAGACAGTTTAGACGGAAAATCATATCCTGGCCAACATCAATAACCAGCAAATGCAGTCGACCAACTCTGTAGTTCAAATTTGAAAAATCGCGAAAAGCAACTCCAAGTAAAAGAATTTCTTTTGCTCAATATGTCAGAGTTAAATCTAAGATAAAGAGACGATACCCTGAGATCTTTGCTAATGCACCTTTGCAATGTGGTACATGTATTTCACTATATTATCGGACTTTTAAGGTTTGCAATATATAGAAACCTTTCGCAAATACCCCTAATGCAAGCATGTCGTTCGTCGGTTTCCTCCCATCCAAGATGGTTAGAAACGAAAAAAACCAAAGGAATAACAAAAAGTTCTTAAAACCCTGTTTTAATTCTAACTAATAAAAAAAATGAGTAGTATGCCTACATTTTTCTGAATTATAAACAAGAATCGTTTATCAGGAATACATTAATGTCACCTCCGTTAAAATGCCTTTGAAATTCTGAATAAAGTCCAATAATACATTACAAATCCAGAAGTGCTTTGCGGTCAACAAATGAGTCTCAATTGTGCGGTAGCCATGCACCAACTTGTATCGAAACTCCACAGCGCGGAATTTATCGGATTGTAACTCCACACCTTTGTTGCGGTTTTAAGTATTTGATGCTTTGATGTTTCCCTTTCTCTTTGAAGCTGTATATTTGTATTCTGTATTCGCGTATACGCGCGGAGCGAGCGGCTTAGTATCCATTTATATACAGAAGGGGATAATTTAAGCTACGTTATAGTATTCTAGAGTGAATCGGCTAAGAGGAAATAATTTATTGCGTACAAAGCAAACGAACATGTTTACAAATAAAACACATACACGTGTAGAATAAGTGCAATTAACATTTTCACAGTTTATTAATATTGTCCTGTGTGAATGTACCTGGTATTACCTGGTAATTCAAAGAAACAATAATTTTGAATGATACAAGCTACTTACGGAAATGAAGGAATAAAGCAACAAGGAAATATTAGCAGAAATACCAAAACCAAATTGGTTACTAATACACACTTTCTTCTTTGGTCTATTTTATTTTCCATGTAAGAAAAATCAATGGAACCATAACAGAAAGCTACGAACAAATGCAAATTAAAGATAGTTGGGATATCTCGAGTGTACCCTCTACATCTGATCTTAGCTTGCTTCACAGCAACTTAATTTATTTGAACAGCGGAATTTTTTAAAGAGTAACTTGTAAAGCTAATAATAACGATTTTCTCGCTCTTGTCAACTCCATCCGGGGACACACGTATACAGTTCATCTGAGAAAAATAGTTATTTGGTTTTAATAAAGAAAACAGTTTATAATAATAATAATAGTTTATTGTCCAACGGCTTCTAGTTACAGGACAACATTATACAAAAAATACGTACAATACTAGGAACAGTAATTGAAGACAAAATAAAAAGTAAAAAACAGTAAAAGGAAAAAAAATTCAAAACTCATTAATTTTGCTAAAAAATACATCATTATAGAGTGTGTCGATTATGCGGCACATAGAAGTAATGGGAGAAAAGGATAACAGATTTGTTCGAGGTATGGGAAGAAAGTAGGAGAAGAACGTGAAGATGTGCGAGGAACTAGAAAATTCAAGGAAGAAAGCAAGTCGGGACAATCAAAGACGCCACGCACCAACTTCCAGGCAAAACGTGCACTCTGTCGCTCCCCACGAGAAGTCGCGGTGTGCATCCCATGTCGATCGAGAAGAGCACCATAATCGATGTTCCGCACTAGATAAATTCCATCAATCTTGAAGGATAAGAATTTGAGAAATCTCCGTTGAATCTTCTTAATTTGGAGTTCTAGATAGATGTAATGCGGCGACCAAACAGGTGAAGCATATTCGAGTTTGCTTACAACAAAGGTATAAAATAAAGTTTTGAAAAGGGATATATTCTCAAAGTATCTGCAGGTGCGCATTACGAAGCCTAAAACTTTCGATGCGGAAATACAAAGATGGTTGATGTGCGGCCCAAAGCTCAAACGACTATCAAAGATAGCTCCAAGATCGCAAAATTCATTAACTCTCAGAAGTGCTTGGCTGTTAATGGAGCAAATGAAAGGAATTGAGTTAAATTTCCTTGTGAATGACATGTAGCAGAACTTGTTCACATTGACCGGGAGCTTTAGAGAGGCAAACCAATCGATGATCGTATTAAGATTACACTGTAGCTTAATAACGTAATTCCAGTTCTTAATAGAATAAATATTTTTAAATCATCTACATAGGCTAGAACAGGGCAAGATACAGAACCGAGTAAATCATTGACGTAGAGATTGAATAATAATGGACCCAAATTCGAACCCTGTGAAGTACCTGAAGACGAACTAAATTCGAAAGATTTGAGTCCATTGTACAGGTTTACAAGAATAAGCGAAGTAGTTAAGATGAATAAAATAAATTAGTTCACAAAGTATTTAATTATTTTGTGGATAGTTGCTATGATTAGACTTTATATTTGAATGAAACATTGTGTTTGTTAAAACTTATTTATTTTAAACATATTTGCTTGCCCATATTCAAACGTACATCTTAGTTAAAGTAGCTATAATTTGGTTCGTTCAACGACATAGTTCAGTTTCTGATATTGGGTTTTCCATGGATTGGCTTTTGTTTAATTATTAGAGATAGGGTGCTTGAGGGAGATATGTGTGAATGCAATAAAGTACGTGACATTTATAACTTGCTGGAACACAGCCATGGATTTACAATTGGTTGATTTCCCAACTGCACTAGAGTAACTAAAAGTCAAATTGGAAATTCCTAGATTACTAGAGTTATTTAAATTCATTTAATTAATTTCGAAATTGCACAGGGTTGACTAAGCATAAAATAAAAACGTATGATTGTTTATTTCGTTTATAAAGTAGATTGTGTGTATACAATGGAAATACTTAATATCCTAAATTATATACCGGGCGATTCATTTATCTTGAGTCAAATGAATCACTTATTTACTCGAAAGACGATAAAAATTGTACCATGTGAAGGGGGAAAATTATTGTATGGTTTACGTCAAGTGTTAAGTTAGTTATTTCAAGAAAGCAAATAACTTTGACCTGAAACTAATTTTATTCAACTTGACCTTACTAGTATTGATAAAATAACCTCTACCTATGCTGAAAATACAGACTAAACACCAGTACGGAAAGGCTGTTTCTCTCTCCAACAATACCCTTTCTTTGCTTTAGAAGGATGCGTGTAAATAATCATTCAACATATCTCTAATGGCCTCCAAAGCAACTAAATCTACATATGGATTAATATTACAATACATTAGGAACATTATAAGTAATGTTCCTACCACTGGAGCTTGTATTTTATTAGAAAAGAATAAATGTATCAGTAGTATACGTCAATCTAGTATTTACACGTAATATTATTGGTGTCGTTATTGATGCTTTGTGCAAGAACTACCGTGTATTTTTAAACGAATGTCTTTTTAACAGACATTCGCCTGTATATAGTTCAACATCCATACAAAGCGACATCTATAAAAATAATCCCCAAAAGACGCAATAAAATGAAAAAAAGCATTTTAGAAGCCCCCAGACTTGTCTGATACGTGGTTTTCAACTCCTGTTCCACATTTCGCGGACAATTTCGGTAAGCTTTCTTTGATTTAGTACCATATCATCTTTCTTTTCGCGCACATAAAACTCAATCAAACTCCCATACAAAGTACATACTATACAATGCATTTTTTATGCCCCATAAAAAGTAGCATTGTAAAAACTTCATCTCGTGTTATTAGTATTTCAACTTTAGGTTTTTGAATTATTTTTGACATACCTGCGATTTACAGCTTATTTTATAAGATTTAATAGGTGTTAAAACGTTAGAATACTTAATCTTTTAAATAAGAAGGATAATAGATAGTTTTAATTCATCTTTGTTTCTTGTTTATATTAGTAGACTTTGTCAATTGGCATTACTAAGTTAAAATGAACTGTGTTACGTGATTTTAAAAGTCAGAAATCTTTACTTCCTGTACTGGGTAAGTACTTACGTTTAAGAAGAAATAAATGTAACAACGAAAACATCTTTTTTAAAACAGAACACTAAAGTCAAATAAATCTAACAATATATTACGATTTAGAAAAAAAATCTAAAGAAAATGCTCAAATTGTTTGTGATCCAGTCTATCTTGAAAATGTTCTTTCATATGTTGCCATAAGTATTTTAGTTTTCAGATCCGCTAAATCTGCAGGTCTCTCTCTAATATTATCAAACACCTTAGCAGCTAGATAACCCCAATAAAAAAAGTCCAAGGGGGTCAAATCTGAACATTTCCATAAAAAATAAAGAATGGCCCAACAATATGATTTTCAATTATTCCTGCCCACGCAATACGTAGTGATGCCAGTGCGTGTTTCTTTAAAGAACTAAGGCTTTGAACTAGATATCCTAGTGTTTTAGTTTTTGCTACTTTTATTGAGCATAAATGTTTTCTTATCAGAGAAAAGAATTAATTTTAGGACATTTAAATTTTCTTTAGTTTAGTTTCAGCAAAATTCCATTGGGGGAAGATGGTTTTTCTTTAGAAATTGTTGAAAGTAGCGAAGTTTATAGCTTTGAAATTGTTCTTCCTCAAAGATTTATGGCAACTACTTCTAAAGACCTACAATTCGTGCGATAACTTCGTCACACTGCTGGGAGGCTCTCCTCCAATTGCCAAACATACATTTTCTTTGAGCACTTCAATAATAATTCGGTTTCCTGGTTTTTTCTTGTTAC
This sequence comes from Oryctes borbonicus, assembly GCA_902654985.2. Classification (NCBI taxonomy): domain Eukaryota; kingdom Metazoa; phylum Arthropoda; class Insecta; order Coleoptera; family Scarabaeidae; genus Oryctes; species Oryctes borbonicus. The sequence continues at coordinate 3,161,989 of LR736858.1, forward strand.
TGTGTTCTGAATTTACCCACCTATGTGTCTTTTTGATTTTGGCTACTACAAAATCGTTACGTTGCGTTTCCGTATTCCTCAAAAATGTAAATGTATGCGACACTTCTGAGAATAATCTATTACTGAAAGTTAAGTTGTTTATTGGGTAATTAAGCGCAACTTACAATGAGTTATTTCTCCAACTAACAGCTTCATTTATAGATTTCGATACGCTGAATCCCGACAGTTATCCCGATTTTCGATCTCATACGGTAAGAGTATAAGGGTCGGTCTAGTTATTTCTAACTAGTGTACGTCTTAAAACTTGTTAAATCTTGTAAAACGCGCTGAGTGCTAAACATTTTTCAAAAACCTAAAGTGGAAAAACCATGCTTGCCATGCTATTTATCCTTTGGGTCATCTATAAAAAATGCACTGTATATCTGCCACAGCACAATATTACTATTTTGCTGCACAGCTGCAATTTATTTTATTTTGTTTTAAACTTGGTATATCTCTACCCTTTTTTGAGAATCAAAGCAAATTTATTCGGCAAACGATAATAAATTTTGATTCGGTTCTACTTTAATACACGCTTTTCCACACGGACCAATACCAACATCGTTTTGCAATTAAACTAGAGTTTTTTTATGTTGTTCTAGTTTGGCTAGTTTTTTACATGGTGTAATTACACGTCGACGCAAATACGAAAGTTTTTGTAGATCAGGGGCAAACAACCCGTGAACTCTAACGAAGCTAAATAACAAAAGTCACGCAAATTAGCAGTGTAACCATATAAATTCTACTAACCTTATCTCTGCAAACATATTTACTCACTGTGTGCCGAGGTATGTGTTGTATTACAATATATTGTGATTTATGACTCATACTGTCAGAGAAAAAATGTTGATAAGAGCCTAAAACACATACATAGTAATATACGTATCATCGATCATTTCAGAATAAATAGGGTAGAAAAAACTGCTTTTACCATCATCTAATTACAGTAGCTTTCTTTTTAATTTACATCTCAGATAATAAAATTGCTAACACCAAACGTTGGGAATAACTTAAAAACTCTGTTGCAAACAAAGCACATTATGCAGTGTGTTAGCGATGGGTGGGATAAGGCGATATCTCGGGAACGAACGGAGATTTTGCATCGTTACTATAAATATCTGTTGGGGGCACATATTCTCTGGTAATTTTTGAAGCGAGTGTCCCGGTTTTTGGAATCTGGAGCACAATGTATAACCGCTACTAAACTATCTGTTGTACTTAAAAAAAAAAATTTCAGCAAATGTAACTAAATTTATCAAAAATATTAATAGCACAAACTTAAGAAGCAAACACATTTCAAAGTGAATTTGAAGAAAGTTGCGTTAAACGCTCAAAGTTTAAAAGACATGACAACAAAGTATCTCGAAGTGAGTTAAAGTGACCAGCGTGGTTTATCGATTTCTGTCCCTTAACTCTTTCGGCCGTTACGGTAATATTTACAGTGTTCCGGCTTCCAACAGAAAGTACACTTTCATTGCAGACCACTAGATATCTCGAACTTAACTGCTGTTGTTGCTTCCAAATATTTCTTGGCGGTTGTTAACGCTTGAAAAAAATGGAGGGAAATAATGCAAACCGAATACATTATTCGGTAGGTACAAATAATTACAAATATAAAATAGTTTGGTTTTATTTAATGTTATATATATATAATACGTAGATGTTGATGTACTGTTAGTTAGTTAGTTAGAAGTGAGAAGTTATTGCGTACAAAAGCAAGGATGGATGCTGAGTCTGTAGTATCGGCATTGTCTGATTCAAATATAGAACATGAAATCGAAGATAAAAATTATGAACTTGAAGGTAATGAGAACACAGTTAATGACCAAATGAGCGAAGTATACAAACAAGGAATTGAAGAGAATTGTGATAAAGAAGTAGGTAATGAAGTTTTTATGCTATGTAGCGCGTCTAACGTTGTATATCGATCAGTTATTTACCAAAGGGCCGACGTCATTCCTACTGATTTGTAGACTGACATCTCTGCTACTAATGGCATTTGGCAAATCGAATTCACAAACATAAACTATTTTGTGACAATTATTTCACTTCCCTTTCCTTATTGTAAAAATTATTAAAAGATAACACTTTTATGGCTGGAACATTTAGAATTAACAGACTTCAACAATTCCCTAAAATCGGAAAAGACGCTCCAGAAAGTTGATCGTAGAAGCAATAATTCATTATTGTCTAAAGATGGAAATACTACAGCAGGTACGACAATAAAATCGCAAGTTTGGCATTCAATTTGTGGCACTCGAATCAGAAGATGAAGTCAGAAGAATCATAATTACGTCATGATAAAGAGTCCAGCAATACTCAAACTATATGTTAATTCTTTTTAGGAAAAGCACTGATAACTCTGAAACCCTTGATATTAAAACAATAGTAGAATTAAACAAAGATTACGAGAAATACGACGATGTCACAGTGTGCTCCACTAAAAATATATACATACTGTATTGGGGAGCTTCGAACTTATGAGATAACCGATAGGTTTTAATATAATTTCAAATTTGATGTCTTTTCGCTCCCCAAAATTTTGAAACAATTTTTCCTTCTATTTTAGTTTTCAAATATCAGCACTATTACACAATTTAATTGGACGTTAAATGCCACGTAATGGTCTAGAAATAATTAAAGGATCTCTAGAAAAGGATTTTACTGAAGGTCTCTAGATTAGAGAAAGTTGAGGACGAGCGGTAGTAACCTATTTAAATAATTATAATGAAAAGAGAAGAAATCCACATAGTAAGGACATTTAAATTAATGAAGTAAACCTTGATAATTTCCGCAAAACTCCCACTAAAGCTTCAAGTTATATTAAGCTTTAACCAGAGCTACTATTTCATCGTTTATACTGCAATAGGTCGTATGTCAAAATGTCGTTTTGAGTTTATTAAATGCACATCTGCAGTTATGCAATTGTTAATAACAAATTAATGTTCATTGCAACAATGAGCTAAGGAGGCGTCCCATTATGAGCCTAAGCCGTGCGACTCAAAGACAGAAGCCTCTTGGCAAAGCTTCTCCATCTAACCATTAGAATTTTATAGAAACTTTATTCTAGTACACTTCCAAACTAAAGCCGGAAACGATTGTATTATATACATTACTATATTTTGGAAATTATTGGCTACCACCTCGTATTGCGTCTAAACTAATTTTGCACATGCCTTGAAAGTATTAAGAATGGATCTTATTCTTTTTATGGAATGCGACTTACAATTAGTTTGGGATCGAAGGGAAAAAGAGAACGCCAAGTTAATGTTGCCTGATTTTGCAGATTCTTTATTTAATTTGGGAGATCCAGATTGTTTACCAAATTTAACGAACGCAGGTTTTGTTTCTTCTAGTCTAGATTCAACTACATCTAACAAAATCTTAAATCAAGTCTTTCTCAGACGACGTAGGTCAACGGAATTTGCTGTATTTAGCATCACACTTGCCTATTACATTCATTATAAATATGGTTTAATACATCAGTGGGTTTATACAACTTGCATGTATGTACTTGCAACATTGACATTGATGTCCAAAAAGATAACCCAAGAAACTTGGAGAAATTTGTTTTATACTAAGTCTTTGCTTTCGAAGTAATATCAACTGACATTTCTCTTAATTTTACTCAACTACACTGTTTTAACTTCTAACTAAAACGATCGTCTCAAGACCTTCCTTTTGTTCTCAAGCACACATTACTTCGCACGTCATTAATTTCAAAGCATTCTTATAAATAACGTGTAAGCTCACCAAGATTTCAACATAAACGTCCATAAGAATCACATCATAAATTTTAATTCATTATTCGTGTGTGTGGCTTGCTATAATCATTTATCTTTGTTGAAGTATTGATAGGTTCTCGGTATATCCAACCTACCGATGCGTTAGTTACCGACTCCGCAGATACGGTGAAAGTCGTTTAACAACGGGAACAACGCATAAGAGTATCACGTTCATATTTTAAGGATGTGCTCGGAAAATAATTTACGTTTCTATCAGAGTGCTGCATTGCTAATTGTAGGTACACTTTACTAACTAAAATTATTTCACAGTAAAAATCGATAATATACGTACATCCTTTAGTTACTCGGAAAGGAAGCACACTAATGTAATTGAAACTTGGACATAAATAATTAATGAAGATGCGAAGAACAGTACCATTACACATATTATTTTTATGCTGATAAATGGACCTGGCTTTCGGGCAGCATTTATCATTTCCTCGTGTTACCACTTTTCGATCCTCGCCCTGTGAGTATTTTGTTTACAACAAGCGTTTAAAAAAGCAATCAACAACATCGCATTATCCATCCTTACGGCAATGGCAAGTTTTAGCACGTGAAACAATATATTTATTTGAAGGAGAAAAACATTGAATCTGTCTTATTCACCGAATTTATCGCCTCTTTTTTTTTCGGAAATTTATTGAAACATTGAAAACTATGTTTTGGAGGTACCACCTTCGGAATAGACAAAATGTTTCAAGAATTGGTCCAAACGCATGCAATCTTAATGGCGAATATTTTTAAAAACAACATGATTTCTACGATTTTTTCCTCCAGTTTTTGAAAAAACTCATAATGTTTTAAGTTTATATCCTCTACATTAATGTATTGAGTTTATATCCTCTACATACATGCTGAGTATCCTGGCAGGATCGCTAAAATTTTTACGTTATAAATGAATTGAATGAACCTTCGCAGAAGATTTTTGAAAATACTTACGTGGAGATAAAAATCATCTCTTGTATCTGTGAGTGTCCGCGAAGATATTCTTTTTTAATGCTTTAGTGATTTGGTGCAGTTTGTTTGCAATCTGTCCAATCGGTTACCAATCCAACGGCTTCCATATTTCTATACGCTGGCTTCTACTTACGTCGATTTCTACGTCAATGTGAACTTTGATTTGTAATTATGTATCCAAATATTATGCACATAATGTTGTGTATTTAAATGCATTTTGAGGAAGTATAATCTTTATATGATACTTACTAAACACAAAAGCCATATTACCATTCGTAAATAATGTATTTTATAACTGCGTATGTGGCAAATACACCACAGCGTTCCTGAAGCTTTTATATTAGCGATTGGATAAACGAATAAAATTATAAACTTGTAACAAGTTAACGTAGCAGACAGGTTCAGGAAACTTTTCAAACTTGGCAAATTTTCCGATTATTTACTTTCTGCATCCCATAAATTTTAAATCCCTTAAATTTATCTTCCTTACTGAAATTGTATAAACAGAAAATGCGATTTAGGTTTTAACATCAAGTAAACGTCCATTTTGGCAAACCTAAAAGTGTTAAGCTCGTTTCAATCCTGAAAATTTGTTTCCTTGTTGTGATATAAGCATTTCTCATATTTCGTTAAATATAAACAATTTTAACCTTGCTTTTGAACATTTCATGATATTAGATTCAATTTCTTTCTGATATCAAAGAGTATTGGAAAAGCAACATCATCTACCACAAAACATTTTACCCCTTTGACAATGTAAAATTAACATGAAACCGTTTACTTATTTATGGTTACCCGAATTGACGCTAACTTTCAATACACCGCCCTGCAGTACCAATTACCCTATTTCCTCGTTTTATTGTTGTACCTGCTCCGCAAACTCCATTTACGAGGCGTGACTGGGAAAATCTGAAGGGGATATTGAATGGAAACTTGTAATTACGTTACCTAACCAAATCATTATGCAAGCACGTTAATTAAAAACGAGAATTCAGTTGACGTAGACTCTTCTTTCTGCGGGGTGTTATAAAGTTAGATCATTAAAAACAAAGTTTTTATCATTTTAAGTCGCCGCCAGGTACTTATCAGATGGTTTTATTCTACGTCGACGCGGAGAATGCAATTCATGCACACTGATGCTCTTATAATAAAGTCACTTAAACAGACCCTTTCCCTTAGAAAGTGGCATTTCTATTGAAATGCTCCGTTATAGATTACATAAATGTTTTAGATACATTATCTGAATTAATTATATACTCGAAATTGGGATGAAGCTTGTGTAGCTAATATTAGATTAATCGCATTAATTGTGAATGTACTTGGTCTCAATTGCGTATCCGCAAACAAATAGTATTCCCTGCATAAATAGTAATTGTTTTACAAAAGATGAAATTCAGTATTCCATCTACTATCTGAAACATCCCTGTTGTTCTTGTCACAATAGAGTACCCATGTTTCCAATGTTTAGTAAGGAACTGCAGAAATACACCGGTTCAGTCTCTAACGTTGATACTGAAAACACATACATTTCCTGCCACATAAGCGGAGGTCTGAAATATGTATAACTAACTATAGACCGTTTCCGTATTGTTTACCTTTACACAAGTATTCGAACAATGTATACACCGTTCAGTAAGCTACAATGTTTTAATACAATTTTTTATGTCGTATTTATCCAGTCGGATTCAATATGTGTCATACAACCAGCAATTACACTGCAACTTCGGGATTCCCTCAGGCTTTAATTTGGAACCGCTAATATTTAACATTTTTATTAACAACACTGCCGATGTTATTTTATCCGAAAGGTTACTATTCGCAGATGATTTAAAAATTTTTGCAAGTATCTCCTCCATCAATAAATATGCTTCGCTACAGAACAATTTAAACAATTTGTATAATTGGTGCGTTATCAACGTTTCCCGAAATACAGATAAGTACAGAGTAATACCTTTTACCCGCCGATTAGGTCTTCAATTATGCAATTAGCAATAACCTGTTGTCATATTGTGAGCTCATCAAAGATTTAAGAGTCTTCTTCGATAGAAAACTTAGCTTCGGACAGCATGTAAATAACATTTCTAAGTTGGCCATGAGTTCTTTAGGCTTTATCTTCCAAAATTAAAAATCTGTTCATAATATAAACACCTCATTTATAGTTGTAACTCTGAATTTGTTTGTTTTTTTCAGAGAATTATTTTATCAAATTGTATGCACCACCAATTTTTGTCAATACAACCTTGCCACATTTACTGACAACCTGTTAACACTTGTTAAACAACAACTGAGCGTGCTATTTTCAAAAGTATCTTTCAAAGAAAGCATACTTATAGTGCCAGAATCGTTTTGACGCCATCTTCAGAGAGATTTAACTTTTCAGATATTTTATTTGTGGAAAATTATATTGAATTTAATATACTGTCATCCTGTATATTGAGATAATAAAGCCCAGATTGTTTGATAAGAAATTAATTATTCATACAGGATTTTGCTTCTAAATCAATAAGTGTTAAATTAATTAACTGCTTAACTTAACTGCGATATTCCGTAGCGTTGATACCTGTACGTCTATAAACAACTTCGTAATTAGCAAGTCTAAATGCGTTATTAGTAATAGCAGATCGTAACAGATAATTAACCAGTGTCAAAACCATTTCCTGGCGCGCTAATTGCAATATCTACGTTCTATAAATATATGTTTCATGTTTGTTTGAACAGTTATGGATTAAATTAAACCGGAATGCAATCTAATGCAGTTTCATTTTCTGCAATTCCTGACCCAAATAAACTGTACAATCTGTGGCAGATAAAAAGAAAAAGAAATCCAAGAGATAGCCAACTTGGTCCATATTAGCATTTCCTCGCAGATATTACTTTAACAAAAATTTCTTTGCTGTACGTACGAAACTCAGGACTTTACGTTAAACCACACGATGGCTCATATCCTTTTGTAGAATCCAGCGTTGGCTACTCTTCCGCAATACGTTCATTCGCCTCCTCTATATAGGACGCTTATCCGGATTGCTTTTATTACCAGTCCACGCCAGAAGCGTCCCTCGCTTTTGTTTTAAATCTTTATTGTTGTTTTATAACAAGAAATGCAACCTGTAAAGCAAAATACCATTTCCGAGAAAGAAATAAATCCGTTTCAATAAAACGAAATATGAACGAATCGAGCATGACACAAGGGCGAAATAGATCGCTCAGAAATAAGAAGGTAGATAATTTTATTTCAAGGAAAGAACGAAAAAAGAAATCCTACCGTACTGCCCCAAAACCTCATGGCTTATCTCTATTACTGAATTCTTGTCCTTAGCTAAGGAAAAATGTTCAAACAATAACGTATTCACGTGATTTATTTTATACAACAAAGAGCAATATTTGTATTAGGAAACAGGTTGACCCCAAACGTGTGTTAAATATGAATGAAAATCGTACAAAATAACTGATACCAAAAGTTAAACTTCACAGAATCAAGCAATGCCTATCCATGTGGAGATAATAATTTGTGTGTATCTGCTATTATGTTTGTACAATGCGAAAATTTGAAAATAAATTATCTTTCGAAATCGATTAATTAAATTTAGGGTTTGTAGAATTTAACGAGTATTAAAATTTTAACCGACAAGAAACTAATTTGATATTATGACGAAATAAACTCTATGTTCAGAACATCGAATTAGTGGTAAAATTCACGAACGCTTAGAAAACGGTAACATAGCCAAAAATTGTGTTACCAAGGTGAGTATTAGACTGGAAGTTAGAAACTAATTAACGTCTCCTCACTCCTTTATTTTGCTAATTTTGATAATTTTGCTTTCGAAAAATATTTTGCTAACGAATCTCAATCAGATACTCTTATTTCTAGAAGTAACATATTCTAATTCTACATTATTCTGACATGTGGCACCACCAACAACTACACAATATAAAATTTTACCAATGGACAAAGCAACTTAATGAAGAGGGATATTTAATTTACTATTGAAATTTGAAATTATGCAGATTAAATCCACCACTACCCTCATTGACTAAGCTTAATATGTTCTTCTTATTTACCCACTACCTAGATAGTGAGATAGAAGGAGTCGAAGCTACTAAAACGAACTCATAGCCGCCAGGAGTGTTTTTGCGTTGAACGAGTAGACACTATGTATGGCACTAATGACAGCTAAACTCATTTTTGTAAATTATAACACTACAATGCTAACCATGTGTCCTTTTAATTTTCTTAATTTCTCTAGTATTTTCAGACAATTTATTACTTTCAAGTTACTTTTCCGAATCAAATAATTCGTTCTGCGCTCTTGAAATCGCACCATTGCACCAAGATTGTAACCACGTAATATTGATGTATTATTCGCAAATAAATTGGAAAGTGCATTTTCTGAAACACACGCTACTATGTCGTTAATGGGTGTCAAAGATAATAGGGGTCCCAACACACAGTCCTATAGAACATCGCTTCATGCAATTGTTTCACCAATTTTTGTACATTAATATCTATTAGATAAGTAATTTCTACACCAACCAATTTTCTAATTAAGAGATATTTATTGTTTCAAATACTCTTTTGAAGTCAATACGTACTACAACTATATTTCCATTATTCACTTTGTTAAAATTGTAGGGCTGATTCACGCGGGCAATTTTTTTCTGAATCTGAATCTACAGAGCGCCGCTTCTTTAATAACTGCATCATTGGCACTACATAATCTTTACAACTTGGTTTACTGAAATCTGTGCTGCTACTAAAAATTCCAGTAATTTCTTTAGTGTTAACTACGTATTGAATACTTCAACAGTTGAGTATAATTACAAAATATTTTGACTCGACTTCTTCTGAAATAAAAGTTTTTAATCTGGGAAAATTATATGCGGTAAGTATGAATGGGCGAGAGCAGATAATGCCTTTGGGATCTATCAGACTGTTTTTAGACTTTTAGCAGATTGGAACTTTATCAAATTAGGCTTTCATCTCATACCTAAAACTAAAACACCTGCTCCTGCCTCCTTGCTTTATATAATTGACTTTTATTTGCTGTTCTCATTTTCTAATAAAAGTTGTTTCACTTGTGTGTGTTTATAAAACAACAATTTTAACAACAAAACAAGATACAGATGTGATAAATACATATAGCAAAGGAAGAACAAAGTTTTTCAAAAACATCTGTGCAGTTGGACATACTGAGAAGCACAGTGGAGGCGCAAAAGAAACTTTAAACTTATTTCCATTACACGAATTCACTCTATTTGCAAATCCGCTTTACGTAATACATTTCCGGATATCATATGATGATTCTATTTTCGTTTCCTGTTAGTTATGAATATTTACAAAGCCGCTACGTTCCATTGAAAAGATACATATCGAGGCGGAAGTAAAAATATTTTATTGATGCTTGGGATCGGGTGATATACTTGGGGAGTAGACGAACGCAAAGTGTTGTACACAGTGAAACTCCGAGGATAGTGGATCCATAATTTAAAAGAATACATTTTTCCTTACCAAGTTTTAAATTGAAGTCAGAAACCAAACTTCTCCTTTTTTCATGTGCGTCACCAAATATCAACTAAAAGTCTACCAGAAATATCTGCTCATGTGCTCTGACCGAGAAAACAACCCCAATGCATTTAGTCTGCTCAAATGATAATAGCAAAACTTGATATGGGGGATATGGGTAATAGTGCAGGTAAACAAATAAAAGGATGATTTCAGTTCTTATAGCTTTTAGTAGATGACCTCCTTGGAACGCAATCATCAAAAGAATAGGATTTAATGTGCGCAACTCTCGAGCTCTAACCGTTGGAAAGTTAGAACGCCTCGTAGAAAAATTTTCACTTTCTTAAAATTCAAAACACCCTAGCTTTCAAACTAAAGGAACCAGAGAATTGGAATTGCAATGGATTCAACAAACAATTTCCTATGGTCCCACTTAAAAGTTAGCAAATAAAAAAAAAGGAAACCAGAAGAGAACGTGTATACTAGCTTGTAGTATACCCGATAGGGTGTCCACGTAGGTCATTTCCAATGTTTTCAATTTTGGACTTCATCAATTAATGCCGGTTTCCAACATCGCTATGCGCAGGCAAAGTCAAAAGTAATCGAAGAAAATTCCTTTCAAATTACTTGAATGCGATTCAACTTTGAAATTAAGAAAAAAGGAAAGTGGCGCCAAATGGGTCTTTTACTGTGCTCCAGTATGATACTACTTGAATGATGTCCTATAACTACGTACTATTTACACTTAAGACAACAAAAAATAATGCAATAAAAGAGAAAAGCCGCCAGCCTTTAGTTTTACTAAAATGGTAGCACGACGATCGAACTTTTATAAAAAAGTCTATCAGCTATATATATAAAAATACTGATAATTGCAAAAGGTCTGTAATTGTCGGAAAAGAAAATGGCACCTTTCTTATGAACAATGATTTTCTGCATATCAGGAAGGGAGTCGAACCGAATAATGCTCAATGACTGAGGTAAAACAAGAGAACATTGATCATGGACCCAGGTATGTGTATAATCCCACACAGAGAAAAAATTTTGGACAAGAATCCTTGTATTTTAAAAATAAGAACAACTTATACCAAGAATTACAGGTTTAGCAGCAATACCTTACATTAAATCCAACTACAATTTTTTAAGGCAACTATATATTTTGTTACATTAAATAAACGTGTTATATTTCTAAGTGTTCATTGTGTTTATTTTAAGAAATAAAGGATTTTGGTACCCATCACCCACTGTACAAGCAAAACCCTACACTTTTTCTGAGAAATTCTACATTCATTACCTTGATATAATAACATTTTATAAAAATATCCAGGATGTAGCTGTTCTGCACAAACTGATTGAATTTATCGATGGCAAATAAAACGTAAACTTTGACTATGTCTGACAATGCAATTCGATGATCGATTGGTACGATCGCCAACAAGTCAGATATTGAAATTTCAAATCAGATTTAAAACAGTAAAAAGACATGCACGATAAAAAAGGAAATTGAAATCGATTACAAAACAAGCGTCCGCTTTTCTGAAGGAACGACAGCAATAAAAAATAAACAAGAATGTTGAGAAGGAATGCGAGTAGATGTACGTAGGTAATGGAAAATGCTGAACATAAAAAAGAATTAAAGAGTCAAATATGGAATCTCCCAACCTCATGATTAAATTACCTCTTTTATAAGACATAAATTATGCTGTTTGTTACATCACTAATATCTCCTCAGTTGTAGGTTTCTATGCACAGCAAGTAACACTTTAAGATACTGCACGATATTGTTCAACTTTGAGTTAGGCTTCTCTATTATTCCGGGAAATTTCCTCGCATATTTGAATATTGTTCAGTGCTGAGGATATTATAATTTCATGAGATAGAAACCCTTTATATGTATCCCAAATATGATATTGATTGCGATAGTACTTTTTAACTCATAAATCCGCGAAATAACTTTTGAATTTGTATAGGAAGATTTGTTGGCCAGTTGGCCAGCTTAATTGCATTTTAAAAGCTGTTAAAAATAAACACTTTAATTGCATTAAAAATTAAGAATGAAGTTTTGCATGTTTTCGTTTCATACACAATACTGTATGGCGAAGGCGCCGGTATTTCCCATATTTTGAGGGCAGAAATCTAAACGCGAACTTTGGTGAACACTTTCCGAACAAAAAGGCATCTTAAGCACCAAATATATGGCTATAAATTACAAAGGGTCCTCAACAGGACATATTTAACATTTTTACTGAACAAAAAATTCATTAAATGTGCATAACTACTCTAATAACTATGAACGATACCATTATAATGATTGGTTCAACAGACGTAGCTGGATTGCCTTATTCCTGCTGTATCCTTCCATGTCCTTCGCAGAGAATCAGCTTATATTATAAGTTTAAAATATACCATACTCATTTGCATTTAAATGTGATAGTAATGCAAATATGAACTTTCCTTAGGAATATCTGACACATATGAATAGAGTTATTTGTAGATTCGCTATAAAACTCTTTTTCTATATACGGTCAGGAGGTAGGCACGTAATTATTTACATAGCGTACGTCTGTTTTATGCAAAAATATCTGCATAAAGAACTATATCTGCAATCACCTACAGAGCAGTACCATTTATAATTTCTATTATCACATTCTAAATATTCATGCAACAAATACACAATGCGTCATAATAACAAATCTTGAACTTCCTCAAGGTTGAATACCATGCTTAACTAATGATCAATTCCAGTGATTTATTTATAAATATGGATGTCCGCCTCTGTACTGCTTAATTATTTATGCCGCATTTGCATGCGTTCAACTAATTTTAAAGCACAGTGCTACTATTGTGCTGCCTCCTTATTTATATTCAGTCCGTCCTTTAATTCCAATAAATTTGATGTTATCGCGTCGTTACAAAACGGTTGGTGCTCCATTCTTTCGCTGCTTTGGTACGATATTTTTAAAAGCATTTAAATAAACATTTATTATACACCTATATACCCTATATTCCTATATACCCATTATAACCTTTTACTACATAATTACTACATATTGGCGTTCCGATGGGCAATGCTGCACATACTGAGAGAAGTAATGGGAAAACCAAGAAATGAATTAGTCCAAGAATGCATTCTTGAACTAGTCTTGTACTTCATACCAGCGATTTACCACCATGTATGGATGCCCGATAGTAATGTTCGCCGACAATGTCCCCATCATAATCGGAACTAAAACAATGGTTGATCTACAAGAAGAAATAGCAAATAGCTCGCATCTGAGATGAATGATATTTTGCAAAAACGAGATGAATGCAGATAAAACAGAGAAATGTTTCTTTTCGCAGAGACCTACAGATTGACTACAAAGGAACGACAAGTAACATAAGTACAAATTTCCAAATTCTTGAAAATTACGGTATTTTCGCCATGATTTGAAATACATAATAGTAATTGACACCTATAATAGAGACAGGCCATTGCAAATTATTAAAAGAAAAGTAAATATAGAAAGCATCAGAGGTTAGACCAAATTGTAACAGTAACTAAACGCAGTGCCAAAAATGTATGTGCACGAACCCTATATGTATATATGTATGTAATTTTCAAACGACTATCCTTAATAGAATATTTGAGAAGAACGTGGATGGTTCTAGCCTCTAGCGAGCTTATCAGACTCTTTCATTCGCCGGCTAGAAATGTAGTTACTTCAATATGCATGGTTCAATCTACTTCATTCGATATTCCTAAACAACAAAGGAAATTGTTTGCTGCATATTTCCTACTTAAATTACAGAATTATTTTTAGCTTTAGTCTTACTAGATTACACAAACCATTTGCATATTAGGAATTACATTATATAATGCATTAGGTATAGGAATTCATATTTAATGGTTTGGTGGATATTTCGTTTTCAATGTCACTAACTAACAGAAGAAGTGTGTTATCAAACCAGCATATCGTTGTTCCTATTTCTGGGAATGAAATTGGCCCTGTCACGCACTGGATAATTATAACGAAAGTCACTAATAATTTCGTGCCTAAATTTTCACTGACTGATTTTTACAATGTTAGAAATAATGGTTCGTGTCCTGTTAACAGCACTTATCCATGTAAAGTTAATATATACAATATTGAACAAATTTCCCATCGTATCTGCATTGGAAGTAGTAGCATGAATATATAGAGAGTTACGAACGCAATACATAACTTCTGTGAAATTGTCACTGGAATTGCCCTCACATAAAAGCAGGAAACAAAGGACCGGTAAGGTTGAGCGAACCTCTCCGGAAAATATCGGCAAATACCCGCGTAGGCTTAGAGAATAGCAAAGTCAACTTTTGTTAAAATCGCTGTTCACCCTATTTCTGATTTTGTCATATACGATAAATCGTTCTCTGTACGTCTGGATTTTAACAAAGACTTCATTCATATTCTTTCTGTATTTGCACATACATATAAATGACTTAAATAATGCGTCTGTAGTAGTGCGTATTTTGAAAATTTCAGCAAAGAAAGACTGTTTTCAAAACAATACGTTGATGTAAGAGCAACTTCGCGCTAAATCCGTAATTTCACACTTAATCAGTAGAGAAATTTAGCGTTATCGAGGCAACAAAATTACCTATTGAGCTGATCTAAAGTCTGTACATAACATATCTTGTCGTCTGCTAAATTGTTTAAAGAACCAGTCATTTGTTGAATGATTTAGCAAGAATATTTTACATTTTTGCTAACTTCAATGTGTTTTTTATTTACTAAGTTGTCCCTGACTAGTTTATAGCTATTGACAGAATAAAGTAAAATATCAAAAATAACAACAAAGGGTGTTGTTCACCGAGTGTCCAGCCGATCGACCTATGACGGTATTGAGACGTACTAGCCTATTTCTCTAAGTTTTCAGTGGCTTATGTAGCTTCAGGAAAAGTTTGGTCCAAATTGCTCTTTTGAGAAGACGTGTTAGGCTAAGTGTTCCATTTTCCAACCGAATCCAAGCGCTTACTATTTAAATTGTACTACAAATAGAAAATAAATTAAAATTTTAGTTATTCAAACGAACGTAGTGTTCTAAGTGCATGACACGTTACCGTAGACAGTTCGCGTAACATCGAAAATGTTAGTTTTTCTTATATTAGTTTAATGTTCATAAAAGGTTGTTTCTTGCGGTTCATTTTGTAAAACATCGTACTAAGCATATGCGCGATTTTGTCAAAAAATGTATAATTATGAATAACGTATTTTTATTACTAGAGATCAGCTAAGCCAGTCTGGAGATGTAGCTACTCCAACTTAACTTCTTAACTACCATAATAGATATCAATAAATTACAATTGGTTATGGATTTAGTGTATTAATCGTAGACAGTTGTCAGAAGCTCATTAAATAAATAATTAATGATAACTATCCAGCACGACCAACCTTAACAGATCAAGTCTGAAGTATACATTCATTAAATTTTCTATTTACTTTGGAAGTTCATATCAAACTTTAAATTAATTCTGCTAGAAATACTAAAGTAAGGCATTATAGCATCTGTGTCTAAGATGTATAATTTTCCCATAAACCACGTTCATCTTTCAGTTTTCCTTCTTTGAAAAAAATTACGCAGGGGAACAATATAAATCAAAACAAGTGGAATTTTACATTGTTAATACATAGATACCTTTTTATTGCAAATTATAAACTTTCTGCTTAAATAATAAATATAAAATGTAATAAATAAGCATGTAAATTACATAATCTGTTTCCTACGTAAACAGCCGTGCAATTAATATCTTATTGCAAAGAGAATATATTCAGCAAACTGAAATAGAAGAGACTTTAAATACTACGAGAGAAGCTCCTTATTCAACTCACAGCAGCTAAATTCATTTTAATAAAAGAAACGGTAGCTATTCGTTCACTCTTGCTTAATATAAGGTTCTATAATAGCCACTGACATGCTTTTATTATTCCATACATAAATACAGCTTCAATATATTTTCATTACTGTTCTAGTTCCAAGACTATTTTCCTCTGACCATCCTAAATTAGGTAACTCTAGGATAGGGTGAGGGACAAGGAGCTCATTAGAAAGCACATGTATGCGTTTATTTTTATTTAAGTCAAATTAATGAAAAAGCCTCTCCAGTAAAATGCATCCTGGTATGAATTAGCTAGATTCTCAAGAGAAGCTTGCAGCCAGAGGGAATTTTGGAAATATAGCTTGCTACATACTTACTGCTTACGTAACATTTCAATACATGTCGTCAGGGTCAAGCACATATCTGGTTATATGTACTACAGTATTTGCAGAACAGAAAATACATGAAATTATATGCTACTACTATGGAGCCAACCTCCAAAATCGTACCTTGGATACGGCAGGCGACATATTATGCACGTTCGAAGTCAGTGAAGACTCAGTTAATTATGAGCAAGCTGATACATGTATCGGTGTATCGAGGGTTGAAGCTGAAGATAATTAAGATAACGATTGAGTTTCGCAAGGTTGTATGTACTATCCATGCTATAAACTTGAGCCTGAAAATTAATTTTAGATTCTACAATTATAATATATCGTAGGTGTACGGCACGAATCTAACTAAAAATACATATTTCGTAATGTCGAGTGGTTGCGGTAGAATGTTTTTAGATAATTCTTTAGCAGTTTCCTTATTCTCAAGCTGCAATGGTGTTTTTCAATCAGGTGCTGTTAAAAAAGGAATCACTGCAAATAGTAGGAGGAATACATTTGTAGCGAGGTATAGTTTCGATTTTGTCCATTTACGTCTAAATTGTGCATATTCTACCCACATGACTCACGTAACGAACACCATATCTCAGTATATTGTTTGCAGACTGCTATGTTATTCCATCTTCACATTTTCCTTGAATACTGCTGATTAAAGAGCAATATCGAACAACTATACGATTTTCTCGTTACAGAGTTAGTTCCACTGTCGGTAAATATTGCATTTCTGTTGGGTCTAAATAATAACAGATGTGCGACAAACTTATTTAGTTTTCTGAAATAAGCAAAGATTTGTATTTAAGTATAACGTTTACGTGTTTTCTCTCTATATCACATATAAAAGTTACTGGTGGAAAATGGGCCTTAATCAAGCAGGTCTTTATTTAAAAAAAGCAAAAAGAATTATCATCCTTAGGCTTTGTAACTTCCTTAAAAATTATTTTTACTATTATAACTAGAATCTAAACAACAATTCCTTATATCCGACGTTTAGAAGAAGCCTGGCAATATTCTTGCATCAATACCAAAATACTAAACGCAATTTTGATTTCTATTTAGCAATCTCTGGAACAAAATGGATGAAGAGGAAGAAGAGATTACTCCTTCGGCCTCAAAAACAGCATCAACATTAACGTTAACTCAACATAGTGTTACACTTAGACAGACATCTTCCGCAACCTCCGTAGAAACCTTATTAAATCAACAACACCAAGACACCGAGATGACACCTCAATGTCAGATAGTAACGCACCAAGCAAGTGGCGACTCGTTAGAAAGTGAAGAATCCACGTCTACGCGTGGTCCTTCACCGCGCTACTCACTGCTAAGCAAATCTCCTCACTCCAGTTCTTCTCAAGAAGACTACGAACCACCGACGAAGGGCCAATTCTTATCAGCGGGTATCAGATCTCAGACCACGAAAAGTATGGAAAGTTTGCGTACCACCAGAACGTTTTTGTCGACGAGCGAAAGAGATATGAGACGGATCGACCCAGAAGGTGTCGAGGCGAAGTCTCTGGAAAGTTTAGAAAGGGAAATGAAATTGAAAAGACATGCCGTTAGCGGAGATGGTAGTAGTTTAGCGTTGGGTATGTCGGAAGAAACGATCAGTGCGGAAAAACGTAGAGGTTTGTGGTCGGGCCGCGTTAGAGTGCCTCAACATTTAAGTTTGCCACCACCAGCTGGATATCTCAATCTCAGCCCTGGCGATCGTAAACTGACAATTCTCTCACCGCACTCTCCTATGAGAGGACCAGACTATATGCATCTCTCCACTTCCTCGACGCTGAAGATTAAAAGGAAGAAAGGTTTAGTCTTGCCAAGGTTGGTTTTACCTCGAAGTGACTCTGATATTAGTGAAGTATTTTCGGAACAGGGTTTTGAGTAAGTCAAATTGAAACGATATGTGTTGTGACATAACATGATTTGTGTTTAGTTAGCTATAAATATTAGTAGCTTATAGATCCATAAACCATACTAACCAGTTTAATTTATTACTATTACTAAACATTACATTGTCGAAAATATTGAAGCATCGGATTATAAATTCTTAACTGAATATAAAATTCTTATTAGATTGTTTGTGGAAAATATAAGGGAATAATAAAATAAGGTTCGTAACGTACACTTTCAAAATTTCATTATTATGCTATATGAAAATATTGTTCGGTTTAACCCTTATATTACTACCCGGATACCTAAATATCAGTTTTGGATTTTGGATTAAAAGGAACATGCTTACGAAGTGAGGGCACCTCTCTGGTTCAGGTTGGTGTTTACCTTTTTAAAACTTTTAAAAAATTGAACCTTTCAACCGTGGCCAAGGCTTTTTTTCATTTGTTTTCCTTTGCGCCGTCGATATTTCTGTATGACGGACGAATTAATACCGGCTTTGCTGTAAAACGCAGTACCAAATGAAAGCAACTGGATGTTTTTATGTTACCATATCTTTATGTGTGTGTATTCTGTTCGAATGTGTCTGCACCATAAAAGAATTGCACTCCGGCATTAATTTTGGAATTGACTTTTAAAATATACAAAGAACAGTAAAAAGGATCAAATTAAGTTGGTATTCACAGTAACTAGGATAAACACACCAAGTAAAGTTTTATTCAAATGATTAGCTATCGACTTTGATATAATGTCATCATTCGGCGATCTGTAAGAAGTCCAAGAGATATAAATAACAACACAATTAATGTATCTTTTCATATAAAGAATTATTTAATTTGACCACAGAACCGATGTGATGGTGTGTATAGTAAGAAGTAGCTAGATCAGGAGAACTCTGGGGAAAATCTTCTACACGGTTATCGAAATATTCATGTAAGAAGTTCATTGTTTGTAGTGTTTTAAGAGCCATAACACTGTCTTATTGGAAGTATCCATTCCCTAATTCGTCACCATGCTGCTAGTTTAGAAAAGGTTACAAGTTATGCGATACGTTATTGCGTTTCATGCAATGAGAATTTAGCAGTAATTCTTCTCCGTGAAGCTGCTACCCAACTATCAACCTTTCCAGAATGCAAACTTCGCTTTAGAATTTGGACTTGTCAAGGGTATTATCATTATCCATGTAATTTTCAAACTAATTGGAGTAGTCCGCTCATCAAGGGGCTCGAGATCTTGCACAAGACGAATTTTGTATGGATTTTTCCAGTTCTTTTCTAAGAATGTGCTGACGAATTAGTCTCCTGTGAAAGTTTCGTAACCTTTAGGTGAATGAACTACACGCCTCACATACGAAATAGCTTTAGTATTTTCTTTTCTTAGATCTACTACTACCGAGTTTCACTGTTCCAATTTTAGCAACGCAGCGAACAGTTTGTTGATATAAATCTATACATAATACTGCCAATTGAAAACTGAGGACGAAATTCGTCCATACGTAGTTACATACTCCCCATTATATTGCGTTTGTCGTGCAATGGTCGCATTCAGCGGATGTAAGTGTTGTGGAGAAGTGGAATATGGTGGGTGTAACCTTTGACGGTGACATGAAACGTGACATCGAGAGAACGAACTAATTACACTCAGCTGACCTAATGACGCTACCGAAGAGTAGAAGCAGATTCGTCTGCTGAATGCGACTAGTGATAAATATTTGCTAATCTACCGTTTAATAGTATATTTAAAAACAAGTTTCACAAGACACTTCCTAAAACATGAATACAAGTTAAGTTTAATGAAGGAGTGCATTAATGTAAAAAAGAGAAATTTGATAATGTAGGGAAATTAGATGCCGGTTGGTAACGTCCGCATTTGCTTGGAATAAAATTTACATTTTTGGTTTAGTTGCCTGCGGTTGACTAAATTAATTTAACATTTCATTGTTATTTCAAAATGAATCCGGAAAATGTTTAATATATTCCACCAGAAATACAGCAAATTGCTGAAAATCAAATTGCTGAAAATACCGTTACTAATTTACTCCCAAAGAAGTCTCATACGCAATATGAAAAGCAGTATGATTTTGAGAAATGGTGCAACATAAAGAGAATTCTTCATATTTCTGAAAATGTGTTACTTGTGTACTTCGAAATGCTATATAAAAATTATAAGTTCTGTTTACTGTGGACTATTTATTCGATGCTGAAATCCTGTTTAAATATGCATAGAAATTATATACATTACAGTATATGAGGGTTTAAGCTTTATTAAAACGGTTACCTCAACGTTACGTTTTGGAAGAAATTATGTTCATAAATTTAAGAGAAACAAATGACACCGTATACTTAGCTATGAGCGTGAACCTTAAATTTATTCTATCGACTTTCATAAGTAGTTTATATTCTGGGTTATATTGGCTTGTAGACAAGAATTAATATGTCTTCAATGCAGACCTCATTGCATTACCGTCTGAACCTAGAACAAAAAAACAATGTTCTTAGAATCTTTGCTGTAACACATACAAACTGGACGGAATTATAAGATTCTTCATCCTAAAAAAGTTACGCCTAGACGTGTTTTCTAAACTAATCGCAACGGCTATTGCATTAATAGCGTTATTGGTATTAATACCATGGAAATATATCTAAAGAAATTACCAGTTTTCTTCAATTACTAGATCCTGGACTTTATATGGAGCAAAGCAAAGGTTAGGTAACAAAACGTTTAGGTTGTTGGAAAAGTTTGGTAGTTGCCGAAGGTAGTTACCTCTTCCTTAAAAAATAAAATTCATGTTGCAAATATGTTTGTACAAGAAAGAGACTGGATCTTCTCGGAATGTCTCCGGGTGTCGCGGTCAGTGTTGGTCGAAAATTGGTCATTATCGATGACGGGCTTCCATATGTCTGTAAGGGGGTAACCTGTATCTCTATTGACATTCTTAGGATGATTAAGGATCTCTATGGATTTTATGATTTTCCGCTTGTAATAATGGGGCGAATCACAAAGTCGGACTGAATAATATCTGGTGGTCAGTGTTCAGATAACATTCAGCAATAACCGAATTCGAGGGGAGGCATAACGCAACGTTCGGGCTCTGTCAGACGAGTTTTGACAGAGCCTCCTGTTTCGCCAATATATACCAAACCACACCAACAAAGGATTTTATAAACATACATCCATCAAAAATTATTATTCAACTCTGAGTTCAAAAGATTAAAAAGGTCCCCATTCCCTTTGCGACGTCCTATTTATGCGAAGCTGGATTTTCAGCTGTAGCTGTAATAAAAAGCAAACATCACTCAAGCAGCGATCAGCAAAGCTCTCGTGTCACATTGTCGTTGAAGGCTTTTATAATTTATTTCATATATTTTTATATTACCTGATAGTTGTTGTGATTCGATTTGAATAAATGTGAGCTTCGTATTGTGAGGTGTATCTTAAGAGCTTTTTCATTTCTGTCCTTGATTTATGTCATGTGCACATATTTTGACAAGGATGCAGGGACAAAATACTAACTCTGTAAGTGTGCCGTGGACTGATTAAGTGTGGGAACCCCTGCTATAAACCGTATGGCACTATAAACCATGATACTTCTTAATATTCCTACTAGTTACCAAATATACTCTTTCAACGGAAAAGAAGGTAGATAAAGTAAAGAGCCATGTTTGTGCAGATATAAATTTAACTTAATCTGTTACCCATCACTTGAAGCTCCAATGCAATTAAAATCTAATCTTAAACTTAATCATCGATTCAGTTCAATCAATAACTTAGCAGCGCTGTAACGTCCTTGGAGTAGGTGTGTACATACCTAGCTACATCTTAGAGGAAATAACTTCCTCGCATGTTGGCACTAAGTATTCTAATACGGTTGCTTATCTACGATCCTGCAGTGGCTTTTCATACGCTGTCGTAAGGGACAGGTTGAACGTGATGCATGGATACCACTTAACAAGGAATGGTTATCGTTAATCTTGAAACCAGGGACACGAAAATTCTAATCTTGATGCCTACGAACTGCAAGTTTCTTTTCAGATAGTCATTAACCTTTAGAAACGAAAGTGCTTCGGGTTTTATCACAGTTTTTTCATTTTTGTTTTAATTGGTATATGTATTTGTGATTTCAGAACTTTGAACTTTTGATTTTCCTTTCCATGGGATGATTATTAATTAGTTTGCATATCTAGTTGAATTGTAAATAAGTAGATTTAACTGAAAGGGAAGCAATAGTGGTTCTGACGATGATTGGCTTTGAAAATCGATGGCGTACGAGAAGAAATTGTTGTCGTGCGCCCATTAATCAATCTGCTGCAAATAGGATTGAAAACAAAATCAATAAGTTCAGGAGTCGATCATACCTGAAAATGCTAAATTAAATCCTCTCCTAGACAGAAATATCAAGGGACTATGATGCTGAATTAGGAACTACTTCAAATACTTTTCGACTACCAAAGTACTACCAATTGTCGCCTTTTCCAATCAGGCGACTGCTGATGAACCAAATAACCCAATTTGGTTCCAGCTTTTGCTCAGTGTAGAAGTGCACCACGTTTGGTGCACTTCTACTATGCAATCAATGTTCAAAGGTTTTTAGATACGATTTATCCAAACAGATGGAGCGGAAGGAACGAGATCGGGTGGTCACCTAGGCCACTTGACATAATCCCATTAGATTCTTGCGGGGTTCTCTAAATCAAAGGGCTGGTTAAATAATTCGAATAATTTCAATATGATGAGATTCGTATAATTTCTCCAGGAAAATTGGAAAATGTCCCAGAAGCAATAATTTGTGGGCTTCGAAAATGTTATGAGGTAGATGGGAGACAGTTTGTACATTTGCTTTAACAAATATTAGTTTATTTTCATACTTAGTCAAGTTATAATGTGTGTTCTTTTGTTTTGTTTAATTTGTGCATTTGTTATAATAGCTCAAGAAGTACTACCCATTTACATCTGCATATCTTACAACAGTACAATACTAAATCTATCGTTTCCTATTCAATAAATCTGGAGAGTGGAATGTATGAGCTAAGAAACATATTGAAGGTAAAAGCTCTTCAAGCGTAGGAAGACATTTACACCAATTTAACCATAATATTGAAAGAAGTAACACAAAACTATTACATGGAGAACTCGAATCCTGTTCACCAGATCTAGCTTCTTCCTATTTCCTAAGCTAAAAGTTTCGCTCAGATGACAGAGATTTTCATCAAATGAAGAGGCCATCATATTTGTAAACGTCTGTTTTGCAGAGAAAGATCTGACTTGCTATTTAAACGGACTAAAGACATAGGAGCATCACTGAGGAAAGTGTATATACTTACAGGAAAACTATTTTGAGATATAAACCTAAATTTGTAATAATGTTGGATAAGTATGGTATCAATTTAAATCACCATCCCCAATTTGAAAATATTATATTTGAATATATCGAAGAATAAAATTGAAAGTTAATTATATTAAGCTAAACTATCTTTCCATGTTTCTATCATTCCCCGCTTTTCAACACTTAAAAGCTTTTATGTACATTTAACACTATATTTACATTATTATTGCTATTATATATAAAGCGGAATAAAAACATATTATAGATTATTTTGTACCAAGCTAGTTTTCAACGGCAAATTAAAAGAAGTATAAGGATAATTTCACTAATGAAAATATCATGCTTACGTAAAATTTCACCTATTTATCATTTAATTTTAAGTTAAGAATTTCTCAATTTCAATTAAGCGGATCAGCATCAACTATATAAATAATCACCTCGATCTTTACGTCCGCGGAAATTTAATCTTCGCTGAGGGGATATTGGATTTTGGTTAGATTTTCGGAGCATAATTCTTCCCCTAGTGATGTAAATTTAAATACTCTCACTG
Source organism: Oryctes borbonicus (assembly GCA_902654985.2). NCBI lineage: Eukaryota > Metazoa > Arthropoda > Insecta > Coleoptera > Scarabaeidae > Oryctes > Oryctes borbonicus. The sequence goes on from LR736858.1 coordinate 3,186,267, forward strand.
CCTTCTCGTAAATATTTGAATGCTCCTCGAATTTTTCATTTTTGGAAACAACGAAGTAACTTTTAATCATTACCTTAATACGTTTATCATTTCTTTAATTCTGCAATTTGGTCGTAATTTATTACAAAAATCGATCAGAATCGACGGAACACGCTTTGCATGAAATATTTAAGCGCGGTCGCTATGAATATTTGAAATGTGCGTATGAATGTATACACATAAAGTTAATAAAAGCAAAAACGATTCATAAATATTTTATATTACCTAACTGTGTTAGTACGTACTGCGTACAGCAATGCTCTTTCATATAAAATGTAAGAGAATAGCAGAATGTATATTATTTTGTATTAACTTTTAATAAAATTAATTGATAGAATTCATTGATGTTGTGGAAACAATCAAACAAAAAATATCAAGGGCTTCGCAAATAAATACACACGTTTATTGCTACTACAAACAGAAGGTTAATTTGACCACACAAAAATTATAAAAGCAATAAACCCCGGCGCCTTTGGTGAACACTGTGTAAATGTAGAAGCGACCCTTCATTTTTATTCTTGCTATAATCAAAGCTTACTTCTAGATAGAAAAGTATGCTCTTCTTAAGTAACCTTATTTTTCTTCCAATAAGCTCTGCAAATGCCATTATTTCGACTAACTACAACATCTTTAATACCTTTTTAAATTAGACGTCAGTACATAGGTTAATCCTTAAAATGTACGTTCCTTAGGTAGTTACATTATCTTCAAAGTGGGCAACGTTATGGCCCACTCTTCTCGCTGATTTGGGATACGTTTTATGCTTTCGACACGTAGGTAGAGTACCCTCGAGATGAATACTTACACTAACCCTTTTAATTAAAGATGCGTAGGTATGACAGGTATTTAAAAGCCTTGGTTTATCAAAGGAGCAATTAGCTTTGAAATATTAAAAGCCCACTATATTCAACTTTTCCCTAAAGGAATTAACTTACTAAGACAATTATGCTTTATGTTACACCTTCAATTTATAATTAAAATATTACGTGGCTTTTTATTCAAATTCCTGTTAACATAAACATTACGCTGCTTAGTAAACGATTCATTTTCGACTAAGCTTCTATCGATATCTAGAAAAATGATGGCTGCTGCTGTTCTGAATAAATTAAATAAACATAATTTTTTATCAAAGTATTACATTAAGAACCATTAACACGTGTTATACACGATGAAATCATTTCTGACGCGGTTAAAATTCAACATGGTGCTATATGAATAATATATATATGAAGTAAGAAAATTGATGCTGGCCAGAAGAACCCGAAACGTCATACAAAAATTTAGGCTCGAGAATGTGATTTCAGCTTTTCTCTACGAGACCAAATAAGGTGTTCATTTTCAAAGTACAACAACTTCTATTTTGGAAAATTTCAGGTAAAGATGGGGCTACACTCCAAAGGCAACTATCTATCTACTGTAGAAGTTTAGCTTTTAAAACTGCGCCAGTCGTATGAAAATGTATACAGCTTTTAGCATATCATTTGCAAAACCGAAGCAACTCCTCCTTGTAGTCTTGTCTGTTTCAAGCCGCAGTAAGTCTACGTTTTGTTTCAGAACGACACAAATTCAAATTTCGTTTCAAAACGAAACGAGTCCGTCCCGCGCCTACACCGTCGCTGGTTTGTAATCAGTTGATGACTAAGTACTTATTTATAATTACTTCTTTATTAGTTATTAGAAAATAGTTCCTTTAAAAAAAGCTCCAAACCTAAAAGTCTTCTGAAAAGAGGAAAACTTATGGCAAATACAGCTCTGAAGCCTGTTACATTGAAGCGTAAAATTTCATTTAATAAAGGCACGGCAGTAAAGAATCTTCTGATAACTAGTTTGGACAAGATTGGCGTCTTGACGAAACACTTAAGTGGTATCTTAAGATACTGATTCACGACTTTCAAACGACCGAAAACGTTGATAGGGATGGGGCGAAACAGGAAGAAAATTGTAACTGCGTCCAAGAAGAACCAGCATTAAAAATTTTACATAATACATTTTCATTTTGTGTTTATAATTTTTTTATATTAAAATCAACGAAGTTATTTTTTCAACATATAACCAGTCCCAATTGCAGTTTCATAATGAAACAAATTCCAGCTAAAATTGCTCACAAAATTCCTGTAGTATAGAGGCAAAAGAAAAAAAAAAGACTTTTTTCGTTTATCTTTATCTCGAACGTTATTTGTCGCAGGGTTATTTTCCCTTCGACTTCGTAACGTAAAACACAAAACTTAGCATAGTCAGGGTCGAAGATGAATCAGTCTGTAGACGTTAACTGTAAGAAAGTTCTGTTGTGTAATTTAGTGCAAAGTCTTATTTCGTACTTGGCACATTTCTCAAGGTTTCCCATAATTATACTAACTGCAATTTACAACGATTAGCTACCCGGCCAAATAAGTTTGCCAACATTATTATCTTAGCAAACATGAAACCGCACACATTTAAACTCTTGTTACGATGATGGATAAATTACTCCAAGTTACGCCCGAATGCTTAATATTCGCTGCATGTAGGAACACTTAATGCATTAGAAATTAATTATTTTTCTTTGTTGCAGGTAAGCATCCCAAACTTGGCTGAAATATACGGTAACATTAGCTTATAAGATTTTATTTTAATCTCAACAACATCAATTTTTACCATTTCATTGTGCGATTTCAATTAGCAAGGGGAATCAATACTTGATACAATAAATCGTTGTAGACATCGGTAATTATCACAACTTGATCGAGCCCATTTAACTGCGGCCATTCAGGCATGGGTAATCCACGGAGAATGTAATAGATCGTTTTCACATTGGGTTTACCTAGACAGAATGTACTTAGTGGTAAATCGGAGAGCACTAAATTAATTTAGAACTACTTTGACGGCATTTCCATTAACCCGTATTACATTTCTTGTGTACTAACGGGTCAGGTATTGCCACCCAATTAAAATGATTAATGTACTTTAAAAATTAATATTATAATGCGCTACCTACACGAAAATAACATCATACATCGCGATTCATTAAGGGTGACGGCTGGTCATATGTATTATTAAGGAGGGAGAAAAATAAACATAAAAGAAACCGCTGATAATTACCTACAAGTTTGGTTAAATGATTTGTGATTGCGGCTATTATAAAGTCGAGGAAGGAGCAATCTTTTTATCACACATTGGTCCTTGTAACCCTAGTCAATGTCAGCAGATTTTTAAAAACTTGATCTTATTACAAGGTGAATACAGAGGATAAATAATAGTGATTGCTTTGTTGCTTTAAATAAACATTAGATGGCGTTTTGTGTTCGTCCTAGTTACGCCATTTTCGCGAAAAATTACAATGGAGTAACATAACAATAACGTTTCCAGAAAAATAGAAATGCAATGATACCCCAAATTGATATCTTTTATTAATCTAAATATAATGCGATTTTTGTACAATTTCTTGTAAGTTTTGACTCACTCCGTAAACTATAAGCACTTTCAGATTAGAATTAAAATAAACACATCAAGAAAATATTTATTAACAGAAATTACGAAAGTTGAAAAACCTAACATTATCAAAATCATAATAAACAGAGAATAACTTCATCCTAAATTTGTAATTTTATAATTTACAAGGTGTGCCAAAACATCTTTGGAACGACAAACGATGTCAATCTGCGATTTTGACAAGTGAATCAATCATTGCATTGTGATTTTTTGAGTGATTATAGTTATCCAGATCATTTTAATTTTTCGAGAAAATTGCATCAATAAGACAAATTGGCACACTGCACCATACAATTTCCATTAAAAGTTCACGCTATAATAAATAGATGCTTTGTTGAGTCGAGTATGGTATACATACCTTAATACCTTAATCTACAAACACAATGGGCATTCCTATGATTTACAAAAAGGTCGTGTCTAACATTGCTCGTCACAACATTTGTAAAAAAGTCATAATACCTGGAATACTATACGGTAAGTCGCTTACAAAAATGGCAAGCAGTAGTGGCCCCAATATGGAGCCCTGCGGTACACCGGGTGCAACGCCGACAAGACTAGAAACGTGGCGAGCTACCGAGCCTCCGTCATCAACGCCCCTTATCTCCACGTAATGCCTCACCGCCATTATCCCTATTATTTACTTTGTTAACCTACATGATAGTCTCTTTACAGTGAGCCCAAGCTTTTGAAAATCGATTATAAGGACTTTGGTGTGATTAAAAGTATGCTTCTTCCATCGCTTTATACTAGGTACAATCAGAAAGTGTTATTAACCAAATTTGTAAATAATTACTTGTTTCTTTTTGGCTCTACTTAATAACAGAAAGTGATTCAGGAAAAGTAATAATTAAATGTTAAATGTTGCCATCTTGTAGCAACTTTAGAGCCTTGAAAATAAATTCTGCGAGAAACGGTTACTCCGATTTGACCTCTGGCCACCCTCAATGAATAATCCCATGGTTATTATAAACTACTACAATTGTGTTGTTTAACTACTGGTAATTGGCTATATAAAATCAATGGAAAAAGCTCCGCTGTGGAATTCGATACTTAATGTTACTGTAAAATAAGTCGAATAAATGTAATACACAAATTTCGACATGCACAGCTAGCACACAGTTGCCGAATGTATTCGATGTTATAGCGCTCTCTAGGTGCTGCATTGCGCCGAGTACAAGTAAGCCTCTGGCAAACACAACGTTTGTTTTACGTTACCAAAGTGTAGGAACATGTTTAGTACTTACGTTAGTAAATATTAGCTCTTCTCCTTGCAGACGTGCTAACGTGGCAGCGTATAAAGTTTAAACCACTTCAAAAGGCAGAAGCTTGAAGTTAATTTTAGTGTAAACCTGTTAGCGTTATGCCTCGTTAACAAACAAGATCACCTACAACGATGAGCTATTATACATTTCTCTGAAAGTAATTACAATATGTAAACTTTTGATGTTGGTGGACGATATTATAACCTCCTGAATATATCTACATCATAAAATAACAAAATGGTTTTACATTATATAATCCTGCAAACACATCACAGGAATTATTCTGTACACCATCGGGCGACTTCAATAATAGATGTCGTCAAATATCAATACAGGATTGTCACAAACCTGAAATGTCGGGGAAAATTAGCGAAATTGGCTGGGGGTCAGGATAAGTCAGGAAATATTGCAGATTTGGACCAAATGTCAGGGAAGACTGCAAATAATCCAAGAAAGTCAGTAAAAAGTGACGAAGTCATAAACAGTCGTGCGCAAAAAGTTGTAATAGTAGAAAATAGTTTTGTTACTGTTCTTGTTGTTGAAGTGAAGTTTTCGACAATAACATTTTTTTTTCGTGAATATGTGATGCTAAAAGACATATCTTCTATTTTTCACTTATTGAGGTTTTTCAAAAGTGAACGTATATAGATACTCGTAAGTTCATTAGTATCCTTGTATTCACGTTGATTTATTGCAGTTGCATTGTTTTTTAATATTTATATGTTGGACTCTCTCATAGTTAGTTATATTACTCCACCGTACTGAAAAATCACGTTTATGACAACGTATATTTTCCCAGTCTGTACATATAGTACTAATTTTGAAGTAAAGTGGCATCCCACACAGGGTTAGTTATGTTAGTTATGTTAGTTAGTTATATATATATTAAGAAAAAAAGAAACATTAATTTTTTTTTTAATTGAAAATCAGGAAAATTTTTATAAATTGGCCAGAGAAAATCATGGAAAGTCAGGGAAATTGAAACATTTTTGTGGTAACCTTGCAATAATAAAAATGCTACCCGCACATTTCAGTGAAATACATTTTTTCCTCGGATATTTGTAACAACACAAAGTAGAAGTTTCATAATTGCAATATGTGCTGAAGCAAAACGTTGTTAATCAAATAAAGTCCTGCTGGAGCAGAACCTTTTTCATAATACACTTCCACAAGAAACAATATTAACTTCACCATTTTTGGAAGGTATTTATATACAACACACTGTTTTCTGAAGTTAAGTAAGCCCGAAGCTGCGCGGCAGAAATAATGATTAACTTAATTACACGCTCGCTCTAGCATGTTTTATCGGAATAGCTTGGATCCGCGATTTTACCTACGGTCTGTTACCATTACATCTGTTCCAATTAGATTTTCACACAATAGATAATGTTAGCAAATTCCCCATTACAGAAATTACTTGTACCTACATTTCATTATACATACCTATATGCATAGGAATTTAGATATAAATGTGGTATAGTACATCTGGTACAGCTGAAACTTGCCTGGTAGGTTGAGTAACACAGAACCTTACAAAACCTCTTTTGTATTATAAGGGCAGGATTGACTTAAATAATACTAGTGATTTTGGAAGCTATATTGATAGACATTGTATCAAAACTCCAATCATTAACCTGAGTCTCTTCGCCTCCTACGTATCAGGGTGCTTGATTTTTTCGCCTTTCACTTATCAGAGAGCTTGATTTATATTTGCTTCATCATCCAAGCACCCCGAAGGTGCAACTACGTCCACGTCGTTGTTTTTCAGTTAGGGTAAAAAATTCATCAGCAATTTACGTTATTACAGCTGACAATTTCCCAGCTATTCGAAATTTCTAAAATGAATAAAATTTACCTCAAGACTAGTTTTGATTAGTTACAATAAAAATCGTAATGCATAGGTTGTCCACGCTCCGCCTAGGAGGGAAAGAAAGAGACTAATTTTAATATTAACGTATTTCCTCCGCAGAACGGTTAAATTTTAATTCTGGACATTTTTTCGTCAAGTGCCTATTTTTCGAGATATTTGAAAGTTTCAAGTAAAAAAAAATCACCCGGTATATGTATATATAACAGAAAGTAACTGTAACTCTTACTGAACGAATTCATTTTCTTTTACGGAAATTTAATTTCATAATAAAATTATTCCCATTTCTCCATTCTTAAAATTACAATTATTTCCGCTTTTTACTCTAAACAAAGAAAAACTGCCTCTAATCTCATCAACGATAAATAAACCCACTGGGATCGTCGTAAAACTGGAAAAATAATCTTTTCCAGGAGAATTTTTCAGGAAACGTTTCAGAAAAAGAGCCATCTGAGGAATTTCTGTCGTAAATTGTGTATGTATTTCTATTACCTGAACAAATACAGAGATAAAGACCATGATATGGTAAAGATATTGATAGTTATTATTTCTCTATTGTAACAAAATGCTGTTGAGTATGTTAGAATAGTTGGATGCTTTAGTACTATCTAAGGATCTTTTTCATTCAGTTCTGTAGGTATTATTCTTGGGCTACATAATTTGAATTTTGCAAGTAATCTAAGGTTCCCTTTGATAATAATAATAACAATCGATTGTAAAACTCAAAATATGTAACCCCATACAATGAATCTAGGTGTACATCAAAATGTACTTACCAAATGACCTCGTTGTAACGGTATATTATTCATCTTTTCTCAAGGTTGCAAAGTTATCGATTTAGCTGCAATCTGCTGTTTGCATGCAGCGAAGTTGTCACGATTGTTGAATTAATGAGCTGCATGTCTTCTATATATACAAAAAAAGCATATCTGCGTTTAATGGAAAATTCTATACTCCGCTGAAGTCATAGTTATTCGTATCTTTTCAGCGCACCTATTTATTCTTTGTAATCTAGCATGGAAGTAGGCGATGAAAGGCAATTGGAAATGTTTATTATTTGCTTTTTGATGCAGATAAATTGATTAAAAGAGGAGGCGTTGATGAAAGTATTATAAATTGAATTCTGCCAAACGTACGAAAAGAAATTGCCTTTTACTTTAAACGTGAGTTAAGTGATGATCGTAGAAATGTAAATATTATTGTACTTTACAAAGCTATTGTTTCTAAGGGGCTCGAATATTGAATAACCCAAGATCAGCACAGTAAAAAATCAGGTAGTGCTAGAAATGATTTTATACAAGGTACATCCTTTGCTTACAACTTTTTACACTGAGATAATATTATTTATTATAATTTAAATATGCAAATATAAAATGAAAAATCAAAAAATTAAAGCAGAACCTTTATCGTATTCTTATAATTTACATATATTACTAACTAGTCTGCAAATTACCCTCAGAAATATCTCGACGCCGAAAACATCTACTTCAACCGTAATTCGTAAAATCCCCGATGTAGCCACTGCTAATGGTTGGCGCTATAGCTGTAAGGATACATACTGATAAAACGGGGAAACCACCCTCTGGAAGAGATAAGATACATTCGCATTTTGTTTTGAATACGACCCGCCACCGACACTAAGAGCGAAGTTCTTTCATCTTGAGTTCCCATTTTATTATGGGTGATCACCCTAGTGAATAGAAAGTTTTCCATGACATCAAGAATTTCCTTTCGACATCTATAATTATTTTTAAAGATGATAAATTAAGATTCTTACCCTAAAGAATAAAAACTTGCAAGAAGACTTAACTACTCCTTGGAAATTCGATTAACATTATCAAGTACGTACTTTGGAAGGGAAACTTTCCAGAAACAATTAAAAATAAATACTACATATCTTGTAACTAGTTTTAAACAACTGGTGTGAGTATAATGGAGCTACTTCGAAATTCACAAACTAAGAATAATAGACGTAAATTACCACTTACGATTGTGGAACTACTTCGGATAAAATGCAATTTTGTTAGAAAAACTGTACAACGTAGCAGTCCTCTGCATCCAATTTGTAAATTAACTATTTCGTAAGATATAAAAGTAATGCATCCCAGTACATTTCTGTAATTATCTTTTAATTATAAAATAGTGTTTTGAAATTTATTTTCTATAAAAATTGGTATTACCTACGGCAAAATGTAGGCTATGCTGTTGTACAACTACTCATATCCACGATCGATTGTATTACTGGTAGATACCAGTTTAGACAGTGCTTGAATCGAACAAAATTAAACATCTCTTGATTAGCTAACTCATTCCAAAAAGAGAATTTTCGAACCTGTCCAACTCTTCTCATCTTTCTTATCTTGAAGTACCAATATTCTGTGTCTTTTCTAAAAAGAAAAAGGATCTAGGGGAACTGATTGCATAAAAACCAACAGATTCAGACTTCCCACTAATTTACGTCAATACAACCGTATGTTAACTATTTTATGTTTTGTGCGATCTTCCTTTTTTCCTTGTTATCCGAATTCTAGTTTCCCAAATGTTTTCTCCCCATTCTGGTACTATTCATTCCTGCTAGGTATCTCAACTATTGTAGTAAGTGCTTGTCTATCCATTTAAAATAGATTCTGCTTCTTCCTCTCGCATTTATAATCCCTTCTTTTTTTCTGTAGCCTGCATGCTAGTTTCTCAGAACTACTCAAATTTAAGGGAGCATGTTCAATATAACAAGAATTCTGCACAGTTTATGTACTTGAAATCCAATTGAATTGACAAAATTGACTCGACATCCCTAGTTATATCAATTTCTTGACCAATAAATGTTACTATGGAGCGAATCTTCTATATATCCTGCTGCTACGGTAAATGACTTCCTTTTATTTAATTAAAAGTAAATCGCCTCCTTGATTTGCCAACAATGTCGCTGAACTACTTCGGAAGCAATGGCCTGGTTAGTTGCTTGTGCTGTCTAGATGAAAATACTCAGCTACTCACATTGGATTTTTACCAATTATATTCAGGCCAACAGGTGCCATTTATCATTGTGATAAGTTAAAAAGATTCTTTGATCTAAAGTGTACATATTGTCGAAGTAACACAATTCATTCTGGCTTAATAATTGTAAAGATACGGCTGTTGTCTATTTGTCGAATTTTGCAGAATTCATGCACCGAAATACAGTATTAACACAGTCTACAGACACGATATTGGAAAATTAAAAGTATATCAGCCCAATTTATAAATTTAGCATACGCGGATTCTTTGATTTTACAGATAATGTATTACCCATTGCCATACTAGCTAGCAACTTCACGAATTTCAGGAGGTTTACATTCTATTTCTTCATCAGAATGCATGTTTATTTTAACAGAAAACTTACATTCAACTTATTGAATTTGATTTAAAAAAATTCCGATTGCATTCACAAGTACTGCCAACTTAAGATTTTATAACTAGTCTAACTACACTGAGAAAAAGAAAATTGTTGAACCAGTGCAAAATTAGTAATGCATTTTACTTTCTTGCTTGGAACAATTGAATTATTTTGACATTTTTGCAACGTTCGGTAAGGAAGCTGCTGATATTTAATATAACTTAAAATCAGTTCACCCAACTAGAAATAATTTGACGTTCACTAGGTAGTTGATTCAATTCATTTTTCTCAGTATACAGCAGATTTACAATAATACGCCCACCATAGCAACGATATTCTACCAAAAACTAGTAAAATTCCTATTACATTTTAAATTTATAAAACTTTTCTTATATTTACCTACCACTGCTGCTATGTTCTATGAACAAGTAAAATGCATTGCTAATTTTGCATTGGTTCGACCATTTTTATTTTCAGTGTGCATATTTATTATTTCACTAAAAGTATTTGTTATTCATACAAAAAATATTACACAATTTTTGAGCGTGAAACATCTTCCGAATTCACAGCCATACCTGCTCATTCCTGAAATGTGTTTTCATACACTGGGTTCGTAAATAGCTACGTTATTTCTATGAGCTTTAACAATGAAATATTGTAAAATCAAGAAAGTAAGTACGTAAAGAATTACAACATCTACAACTAATTACTACATTAATTCGACTAACTAGTGCCCTTTATTTTATACCCCTACAACCTTTCAAAATAGAGAAAAAATCAAATAAACAGACATGGATCTCAGTTTACCTTAGTATTTTTTAGATATTTACCATGATAACTAGAGATTTGTAAACAGACGCGAGCTATCTATCGGGAATTTCAGGGCATACATTCTTTACGTACATATTCTCAGCGCAACAAAAAAGCAGTCGGGGTACATATTTTTAGCCACATATACAGGTGAGCGTGCCAAGATCTACATAATCACGTTTTGTTGGCATCGCATCTGTGTCGCGAGCGGGGTATGTGATGGTGCTTTGCGTTATAGCGTTTTCATGACTCATTTATGCGGCTAGCACATGTTATTTTACGACTATAGACGATGCGAAAATAAATTATAAATGAGGTTTCACGATTATGAATTACAAGCAGGCCAAGTAGACTTGATGGTCGGTATTAAAACATCGAAACTCCTTGTAGTAATAGGAAAGTATGCATATTTAAAATGGTTCAGTGGCCTGAAGGCGAAGGTCTGCTGCTGATAGATAATATTACTATGGGTGATTAATAAAACAATGAGGACTGTACAGAAACAAAATATTCAACAAATTTAAGAATCTGGTGCAAAAAATTAACAATTCTATTCTTTAATTACCAATTGTTTGATGGTTTTATTCCACGAGTCCTTGAATTGAAGAAAAAGTTTTAAATATGAAGTACTTATATTAGTACTTATTCGTAATAGCAGTGTAAATTGCAAAGATCCGATAATTATCGTTTGAATTTTCTAGTACCATGGTTACCAGCCTGTTCTGATTACGATAAGGTAAATTAAGTTCGAATATCATTGGATATACACAGTAACCACCGCGAGTAGCATTCGTTAATATGAAGAAATAGTACCAAAATCGACTTTATTACCTACTTTAATGGATTGTAATAACAACAAAATTTAACGCATTCAATGCGCTACATTGAAAAAAGATATTTTCGAATATCTCGATATACATGTCGAAAACCTATTACTGCTTACAAAACTCGCAAGTCAACACAGATGAGCCTATTGTTTGCAACTGACACATAAGCTCCAGCCCTCAGTTGATTCGAAATAAGATTCATTACAATACACACAAGCCGAATTATTATCAACCGCTGAAAGTTTTTCATCAAGCTCAATTCCTTTTGATTTACTCTTTGTCCCTTTTCTTTTACCTTTCCTATTTTAGAGTTGCTAAACATAATTTTTAATCATTTTTTAAAAATAATGACATACTGTAATTACCATTGAAGGTGACGCATGTATATAGGTAACATCTACGAGGCTAGTTTGAAAAGCTTCCAACCTAACGCAGAAATAAGTTCATTTTGTCAAGTTCAGTTGTATTTCTCAACTCTATCTCCTTGTAAGTCAATAGAGCATCATTGCTCTCGTCCCTTTCATTCGTCTACATAGTTCAAATAGCACAAAATCGGTGTTTAAGAATATGATAGCTTCCTCATTTGATGAAAATCTCTGTTCTCCGAACAAATATATGAGCTTAGGAAACAGAAAAAAAGTAATCTTTCTGAAGACCGTGATCGGGTTTTCTTTGTGTTTTTGACCTTAACGTCTACGCCATTAGCCATAACAATATTAATTAATTAGCGAATCAAATGGCCAACTTTCAGCAGTTTCGGTCTAATTCTTGTCAGTTCTACTACTAAGTTTTGTTTTCATCGAATTTTGTGTTATATTAAAAATTTGAAAAATTTACAGTTCATTAATTTTTCTTACCAATAGAAAACAATAAGAAATAAGACTAGGTTTAAATAATAAAAATACACATATTATTGGGATGAAATACATATTAAAAATAATACGGTTCAATTAGTAGTTTTAAAAATCTAAATCGTTGTATTTCAAATTGTGCAATGTGGAATGAACTAAAATTTAAATATAACATAGCGCTGTTGAAAATCTCAATACATAGCAAAAAGGATGTAATTAACAATATTATGACAGAATTGACAAAGATTTGTTGAATTAAAGAAGATGCAAAAGAATATATGGGTTACCAAAAATACATAGATATAATAGTCCCCTTAGACCGTTCGTTTCTACGATAAATTCACCCACTTACAACTTATCGAATTTTGTTTGTAAAATATTAAGTAACCTAAGAACTTCTTTCAAATATTTGGTTAAAACTCCACCGAACTCGTTTCAAAGATAAAAGACCTTCCTTGAAAATTTCGCTTGATGTCATTATTCGCAGATATCGCAAAAGGAATGGTTATCCAAAAATACAAAAACAAGCGAAAGCAGTCATATCAGGCTCGCCAAAGACAGCAAGAATAGCACTATTGCTCAGCAAGGGGCACCTTAGATTACTGGCAGGATTTTTGGCTGGTCATGTAGTCCCAAAATATCGGCAGAACATATTCTATGCAAATGTGTTGCGATCACGACACCAACATTTCGGTAGACAATTCCTTGCATCTGCTGAAATGAAGGAAGAAGATCCTAGAGTTGTGCTAAGGTTTATTAAAAGCCTCCAATTATTGTCACCCAAGAATATTTTGTTCGAATAGAACTATTAAGATCGTGCTGACCAAAGGCAGCTCTGGTATGGCTCGACTATAATAATCGTAATAATAATATTCAACGCGCTTTCTGTTCATAGAAGTTAATGAAACAATTCCGAAATAAATTGCCCAAATACATGACTCACGCCATATTTTACTTAGATTATTTTATTTTTCTAGAGAAATTATGTTAGAGTCTTTCAAAGCTTTCAAGCGGACAAAGCTTGTAACTTTCAAGATTGTAATTTGACAAAGTTACAAAATTAAAGATCTGTTAACCGAACGACGCCCGATTTTTCTCATTTGGAACATTATGAGTTAAAGGGACAAGAATTCCAGTGTTCCTCGTATAATCGAGACATCCTTCTTTTAACTACAATTAACGTATATTTTGATTATGCAGCTCTACAGACATATGCACCAATTCATATACAAAGAACCTCAGCAGTATATTACCCTTCCCTTTATCTAGGGTATGCATTACCGCTATGGAATAAGAAAATCGCCCATGAATAAACATTACCTCATAATACGTGTGAAGGTAAATCGCGTTAATATTAAATAACGTGCTTGATATCACGTGTGAAGTCATCTACTTATAAGGATGATCAATATTTAATCTTTTAATATGCATTCCATCTTATGTATGTGACACGAGTAAAATGGCTTCTGCATTTTGCATTGAATTTAAATGATTTTTTTTTATTTTCAAGATTCTAAAAATTAATTTTTAATCAAAATGTGACGTTGATATATTGGTGTCCCAACCGAATATTGCTTCAGTATCAAACAGCAAACTTTGCCAATTTCAAACACCAACAAACGACATTTTTTAAATAGAATATATGCATCGTATAGAACATTCTTTTTCTGTAATTGTAATGACGGTCCAACAGGGTACAGTAGCTTTCAAAGCTTGTCATAACCTTAGGAGCCTTCTAGTGTATAAATTGCGTGTGTAAAGTGTTCCATGGCCTTGTTTCTATCATCTTCTCGCTGTAAAGAGTGAAGGGCAATCAATTGTAGTGGTAACTCGGGAGTGTACCGGACCCACTAGAAACATTTAATCCTAGCACACAGCGTCTAACTGTGGCCAGTCATGGGCAGGCCTTCTTACTATTGAATCACCCATTTCATATACAATGAATTTAAAGAAATATATAGTGTTATTCTAGTGTTTAATTTTGGTAAAGTTTGGTGTTCAATATCAGACTGCATATCTCGAAGGCGACCTAATACACCGAGAATAGACATCTTATCGTGTCTATTACATTATCTGAAAATTTTGATGCTCATTTACACAAAAGGCACGATACTACAATTTCAAACGTTTGGAACTTTCTGCATATTCGGTAAATAATTAATCTAATGCCAATAATAAATGGATAGCTGTCTTAAATTTTTGAGTTTTATGTGTAATTACCATAAAACCCATAGAATAATGTCAGTTGTATTTAAAAATGTTTAAAAAAATTAATATTGTTTACAATACGAATAAATGAAATATTCACGTTTAACATTTTTTTATTAAAGCAGTTCCTAATCGCGTGTGAGTAAGCATAGATATCTCCTTAAATGTTGTTAGAATTTGGAACATTCAGCCCTAAAACATCTTTAGGAAATGCATTAGGTTGCCAACCATGTTCAAACATTCTCCGTAGCCTTAAGCCTTCATTTGAAAACAGTTTCGCGGCAATAATTTGTTTACAAATGGTACCAATTTTCTCGATACCTTATCGGCTCTTAAATGCTTTCAAATATGTGATAAATTACAGTTTACTTTCATAAACAAAAATGCATTTTCTATTGTTTCTATTAATAACAAATTTACTAAAACACCAATAAATAATTATCAATGTTAAATACGAATCTATGCTTTAGTGAATATTATAATGTGACGTGATGCTCCCTCTAGTTTCTAAGCTCAAAACCTGCTCCGGAAAACTTTCAAGCTCGCCGTAGTTTTACGAAATCGCGCTAGAGGCCGCAGTGCTAGCACAGCACGCGCGCATCGTAGCAGACGCATTTCAATTTGAAAATTTTATTTGAAGCAGAACACTGCCATCTATTGAACATCTTCTCAAGCTCTCGTGGCTATTTTAATCGATATACGAGTCTTGTTCAGAAAAAGATCATTAAAATTCGGCACTTGATGCTTTCCTGTACTTCGTACGTCATGGAGTTTCGTTTGTATTGAGTAAAGTAAATACGACTAAAAATTGTAATAAAAAATTGGGAGTCACAAATGAAATTTCCATTCATAGATACTTAATTTTAGCACGTTCGGATGTTTTTATTAATTAATTGTCTAGTTGCCTAGCTATTGCAAAATAAACGTAGGAGTCTTTGAAAGAATTCAGAAAATGGAAGAGGAAAAAGCTGTAACTTTTTATTGGAATGATGAAATTGATATAAAGTGTCATGTATTTCCCTTTCTTAAAGGTTCGTCGTTCAATATTATCGCATCTAACGTTAAACAATATTCTCTTTATATTTATTTTATTATTCACAATAAAGAATCATCCTACGAAAGAAGAACATATTAACATGAAATGTGGCAACAGATAAATTAACATGTCTGTTTCATTTAATCAAAACTCTTTTCAAGAAAAGGGCCAAAAGATATGGGTTGCTATAAGATTCTCTAGTTTCACTATTGTAAAAGTCGTCAAGAGCTTTATGAGGTAGACCTGGTTATGTTACTTAAAATTATTGCTATCTGAAATAAAAATAAAAAATAAAATACCATTTTCATCCACATAAAAAATCAATACTTTCTCTGCATTTCTCGGAGGCGCAATTCAATCGAGCCCCATTCCCAATCTTCTACCGCATCATTACCACTTTCATTCAGACATACTAAAGTAGGGTTTGTCAGTTTTCAATTTAAAAAATTCGAAAATCGGTTTTAAAATGTAGCAAACTGATTTTTACACCAAAATCCGTGCAGGAAAGACCAATGAATTAAATGTTGATTTAAAATTGTATTATCGGCTGTAATGCTCGGAACTCTATTGTAATAAAATTAATCTTCTTCCCATATCAACCTCAGACATGCATTTCTGTACATTAACAACACTAACAGCACTAAGTTATTCTTCTAGTTATTTTATTTTCTTCTTGGTACTTTTTGCTTTTAGTGAGTACATATTTCTGCAAAAATTACAATTCTCAACCATTACAGAAATAATTAGTGACGCTTTTATTTATTTTATTTTTTTCAATCAATAATTTTACAGTTAACAATAGCACAATATTTGTTGCAAGTGGCAAGCAATAATTTCAGGTATATTTGAAAACGTTAGGTTGAAGTGAATACTTAATGATTATTTCTTTTATTGCAACCACAACACTAGAAATGCTATCTAGTATTGCCTCCCTTGAAATTATTTTTTTTAATTTTTAAGTACATTCCTTTCATCGTTTTAGTTATATTTCCTTTGTACATACTCATACCTTCGACTTGGAAACCTATTTTTTTGAAGCTATTGGAATTTGAAAACCAAGGACATTTAAGAATATTTTATATAAATATATTGAAATATTTAGAATAATCATACAAGTATAAAGGTTGTCTAGAAAGTTCATCTACAACTAATTTCCCTTTTGTGCAGTGTGGGCGTATATTATGAAATCCTTTTCGTTTCCCCTTTAAATTTTATAATGTCCTCTTATTCGGTAAACGTTTCCAAATTATTTTAACACTGTTTCATCAGTTAACGGTTTTTAAGTTTTCTTTTCTATTATTTTTTTAAATCATCTCCTTCGAAAAATTATTTTACTGTCAAACACGTTTTCTATCGATTTGTTAACTTGTCATGAATTTTGGTGACTTTATTCCAATACAGGGGATGTGTTAAAGTTTGTGCTTTGTTTCTTTTAAACAAAAGTTTTTATTACAAATAAAGTTCTTGCGACTTTTAATAGTTCCTTCAAGTTGATTTTATCGGATTTCTTTTTTAGAACAAAAAACACTAAAACGCAAAGATTCAAATACATTGTTTTACTTCTTCTTGACCCTGATATAATGTTTTGAGTTAGTTGTTTTTTCTTTGGATTTTAGGACTTTATTAGAAGAGAAGCAATCTTTTACTTTTTGCAAGCTTTGTCTTATCACCCCCTTTTTATTTTTTCTTTAACGTTAAAAGTGTTTTCAAAAACTTTCAAAGTCAATGTCGCCATCTTCTAAGGATCACCTCATATATTTCTAGAAACATTATTATCTAATTAAATAAAATGTATTTGACAATCGGAAAAAAATTCTGTCCTTTAATTTTTTTTCATCTTTTTCTCCTTTGGTCTGTTTTTACAAAAATTATATACAACAAACCAAAACAGGTAAAAAAGAAGACAGATGCCACGAAAAGGTAATTTTTTTCGTTGTATCTCCTCTCTCGATTCATCTCTTTGGTGTATACATTTCATTTTTAATTAGGTAATAATGCTTTAAAAAATAATGTACGTAACATGATCTTTAGAATATGACGACACTGACGTTAAAGTTTTTTGAAGGAGAAATTGAAAAAAGAGGATGATACGACAATGTTTAAAAAACTTGACAAAATCATCAACCAAACGCTGCAATACTAGATTATTTAAGTTCTCTAAATATAATAATAAAAGTTCAATATAGACAATATTGAATATATAAATTGTAATTCCATAAAATAATTATATGGATACCCGTATTTCCCAGTGTAAGATAGATTTTTCTAATTCGTCACACTAATAATGAAATGAAACTTCAATGCTTTAATTAAATTTCGTAGCAAATTGCATTTTTCTGACCTCTTTGTGAGACCATAACAATTGTCATAAGGAATGTTGGATTAATTCAATTCCACGTGGCCTTTAATAATTAAATAAAGGATTCCCTTACATTGCCCAAAGAGCTACTGATGTTCAACTTCATTTTTCAAGATGAAAGATCTTTTATGTGATTCATGAAATATGTATCACCTCCATGCTAGGCTATACCAGGTTTCATACATAAAACATGCTGCTTCTATGAACGCTTAGTAAATTACAGAATCATGTTTTGCGATAAGTGGCTAACACATTTTTTGCATTTATATAGAACATTTATAATACGCTGCCGTAACTTTTTTATTTGGTATTAAGCAAATGCCTAACGCTAAAATATCGACTTCAACCCGCGAGATAAAATACAATCCAATTCACACAGTAGTAGTAGTACATTCCCAACAGTTAGGTGGTTCATCCACAGGCTTGCGTGGGAGTCAAAGGGAGGCTGGATGCTTTTCAAAATGGCGGTCTCGTAGTAGTAAGGGTTTGCCCCCGCACAGAACCTACCCCCGTTCGCCGGCTTTCACCCCTATGTAACAGTACGTTGCAACTGGCATCTAAAAACGACCGGCGTTTTCTAGTGTGCCATGACTGCAGTAGAAAATGTCTATAAATAAATTCTATTTGCATGTACAACACATACGACATAACCTCTGAGATAAGTATCAGGTGTGTCCATTTCAGTGCGTGTCTGAATATTTTCAGTAGTAGTAATTATTCCCACCTAAGATTTCAGTGAATCTAACGTCGCGGTTGCTCCATTTTTTTCTCGGTTTAAATCTCTTAAGTGCGGCTACTGTATGCATGTGACAATCGGCGAGCCGGGGAAGTAAACAAATTGTGTAAACATGAGCAACTATTGCTATGTAACTAACTGAAAGGCAGGTAATTTAATATAATGGTTTGTCTATACAAACGAAAGCTTTTCTAACGGGTTTGTTATTTGCTTGGCGTGGTTTGACGTCAGTACGCCTAAATATTATTCTGGATTTTTTTTAGGAAACTTTTTTTAAATGGTTACTTTTACGCTTGTCAACAATGATTTATTTTCAGTTGTTTTTTTCGAATAAATTTCCCGTGTTTTCGCTATTACTGTTGTTTTAAAAGCTCATACCTTTTCTTATTTCTGTTTTCCCTTCAATAAACTATTTTACTTGTCATAGTTATTGGTTGCGTGTTATGCTATCCATGAGTTATGTAGATGTAGAGTAATACCAGTTGATTATTTAAAAATACGAATTTTTTTTGACAACAATCCGATTTTATATATGGAAAACAATGTTAATCCCCAACAATTATCCGTAGGTCCTAGCTTTTCCATTTATTTTTTCTTAATAAATTAAGCTAAATCTGGTACGCATGAGCGATTACGTGACTTCTCATTCGCCAAATTTTGACATTTTAACGAATAATAGCACTACTAAGCGTTATTCTTTATTAAATGGGTCGCCTAATAAACCAATTGATTAAGCAGAGAGCCAAATCAACTTTGCATCAATCGAATCGTGTCTTTTATGTTATAGAAAAAAACATTGTTATGTACAGGTTTGCTTCAATTAGAACTATGTAGAATTAACTGAAGCTTAAAAAAGAAATAAAAGCAATTAAAGCTGCTCTAAAGTGTCGAGAATTGACAAATAACAGACCACACAAGATTTGTTCCTTTAACATCTTATTTGTTCTTTTTTATTTTTTCGACCTTTAGATTGTAATTTTTAATGTCTTTCTTTGGGTTTTCAGGTTTTGAAATAAGGGAAAAAAAAAGCTTTTCTTCCTTAATTTATTTCGTTATGCAATGCTTCACCTTTACTTTTATTAATTATTACATACAATTTTCATTGTTTTTTTCTTCTCATTAATTAACAAGCAACTAACAAAAGGAATACCTGCCAATCTCGTTTTGCTATTATACTATATTATTCGTAATTTTCCTTTTTCTTTCTTTTACCTTTCTTCGCTATCCTCTTGAAATGGTATAATTTTTGTTTGCGTTATCCCTATTAAAAGACCTGAAAACCCAAAGAAAAAACACTGTAAGTTTGGCAGTTAGAAATATAGCACGATTTCCCGTGTGTAAATGATTTAGCCTCATGTTTCAAGCAAAAATGAAATGGAAAATCCGAACGTTACCTATATCGACTAATAAAGATTTTTTTCACGTGATGCGGACTTTATGCGTGACACTGTACCTGTAGGTGCACTAGCTATAATTTTTCTGTGAATTTATTATTCTTGGTCACTTAATTTATAACTTCATAACACTTGGACATGAAACAAAAATAAAGATGTCTATTTTTATAGAGCCATGAGACATTCTGTCTCAGTATTTAGATGAATACAAAATTTCAAAAGAAGTGGATGTAAGTGTATTCACAAGTTTGAATTTGGAGTATATTTTGTAAATGAAGAGTAAAAGAGAGAAATAATAACGGATTCAGAATTGCTATTCCGTTATTACAGCGACCATTACAAAACGCTTGATTGACGGCTAATCGAGAATTTCAATACTTGTAGATAGTCTATGCTGTATGAACAATTAGCAGCAATAAGTGCTCAGTTTCTTGTTGAAGGAGATCAATTATGTTTGAATTTACATATTTTCAATATTTATACGGTGTACCTGTTTCTACGTACAGTCATCATCAGCACAGAATCTAGTATTTGTAAATTTTAGTTTAATAATGGAAAACTTAATAACGTAGGCTGTCACTGCCAGAGTCAATTAAAACTAAACGGGTTTCGGGCTTGAACCGTGTCATGGTTAATCGAAAACTCGATGTTTCGATGGGGCTTCTTCAGGACAAGGAAAGTGGTAGGCAACAGTTAGCACCGCAACTTAACGTGTAAACCACGCCAGAGGCGAAACTAACTGAGCGGGAAGCAGTTGATCACGATATCAAATGCTGAGTTACCGTGATCATCTTCATCTTTCTATATGAAACATATTAGCAGGTGTTTTAAGGAGTTGGCTAACTAATATTATTGTAGAATCTGAATCCACAATAAAATAATTTAGGTATAATACAGCTATCACTATTTTTTTTTTGTTTTTAAAATGAGTTAAATCAAAGTACACATTCCATCAAATCTTTCCATTAAAGAATACATTTTATATCTGTCTTTATTATATCCATGTATACCTATATGTATATGTATATGTACATACATCAAAACGAAAAATACCTGTAGTAGTATTTCAAAGCAGATGGCATTTGCACTGCATAAGAAAATTCCATTATTTCCACTTTCGACTTCTGCTAAAAAGTATATGTAACAATATATTTCACCCATTCAGAATGAATATTAGCAGAAAAATATAATTGCGTAATACATACCTACATCTGCTCTACATGTTCTCAAAGCTCCATAATTTCTTCAATTTTCGGGTTCGGGAGCATTCTTTGTGAAATATTTTGCGTTGCCTTATTTTTTCACAAGGAACTGTATACGATCCGTATTATTTAATATTCCAAACATTTTTAATATCTTCAGTAAGGGTATGTTCGTGGAATTTCCTCGCTGCTATACCTTCCGCTCTAGAGCATTCCGTGCAGTATTTAAAACCGTTAGACCAGGTAACTGGTATTTTATTTTGAATAAGGGCATTTTTCATTTTTTTCTTTCGTTCATAGACAGTCGATATTAAATGGCAGAAAGAAATTATGAGGTGCTCCAGATAATTTAGCAAGTAATTGTATTTTTTATAAATAACTGTATTAGGTAACAGGTAAATTGCGTCATCAATCATTAAGATGGTTAGATCTAGCTTAACTTTTTAGATAAACTTTTTAATGACGATAACCAAAAGATACAGCTTAAAAACTTTATAGAGTCGGGATATTGTAGTAACTAAAATAAGTTAGTCATATGATTCCTGATGATATCCCTTTCAAAAGTATATTTATATATTTTCAGCGACCCCTTGTAATCATTTGCACCAATGTTACATGCACTGCACCATATTACTTATAATCTTTGGACTTTTATGGGATCTTCTTTTCAACATTTTTTCCCAGGTACACGTGTCCTTACTGATCAAAGGAACGGAAATATTTTCTGTAATTTCTAATAATACCTGACTTGCTAAGCAATACAGATTTGCAGAATATTTACTGGTTGTCTTGTAAAATAACCGTAATAATAATTGATTATCTAAGATCATAACCGTAATATGGTACTGTACAGTGCTATATATGTAATAGGGCGAGAATTTTCAAAGAAATAATAAAAATTACAATATCTCGAAAACTAACAGCAATTCTATAATGTATGTTATGCGGAGTGTGCCGATACTTTCGTGTTGTTTCTCATGCTACTACAAAGTCCTTGCTTTCATTATTGGGCATACTTTGATGCTATGATGCATGCAATACAACAAAGAATAAGCCACAACATATCAACTAATTTATAGGCCTTCAACGCTTAACTATCTATTTTGAAAAATTCAGAGGAGCAAAAATAAGAATTTTCGTGCAAATATTGGTACCTATGAAGTTTAAAGCACACATTCTATCAACTAATTAACAACAAAGTATGTAGTTTAGTTCATATTGATAAGAGCAAGTCAGAGCAGAGCAGAGTCAAAAATTACATGGAGTGACTGCCCTGGTTTAATGTGCTAACCTAGCCGTCGTTTCTCGGAAACGGTTGGAGTAACAAAATCAATTCTTTAGAAACAAATTAACAGCAAAATAGGCGACTGGTTTGCTGGTGAGCTCACGAAGTGGCTACGCCAGCTTAATAGGTACAAACTCCATGGTGTGGTTGGTTTGGCACGCCTATCCGGAGAACGACACCCGCACCTCTAAGGGAAACCGGTTTTTTAAACTTACGTATTAATTATTTTATATGCACCCGTAACTAAGTTTAAGCGAGATGTGTTATAGTAATTGTTTTAAGTAAGGTACAATCAAAAAACTGGTTGGACTGAATAAACTTGCTTTTGTTGATTTCGAAAGGAATGAAAATAAATTTATATTCTCTTGTTATCTAAAATTTAAATACGAACAATAATGATATATGTTTCTAGATAAACAGAGTCGCACATAAAGTCCGCATCCTTAGGTAAATGTTAACGCCATTTGTTTGAGGTTAACAAATTATATGTACACAATCACATTTCCAGAAAATCACAAAATATTGCATTTTTAAGCAATACTCTCTTACTACATTTTATAAAAGGGGAGTGTACCCAGCAATTTGCATTCGGGAGATGTAATCAAGGCTTGACTATTGTAGTTGATAGGTGACAGACATGGTTTTCGGCAGTTATTATCAAACTCAGTAAAAATTATTTTATGGTAGTTGATTATTGATTTACCCATAGTAGTATAGTAGAGTACCAACTACTAAATTCAGCAATCACATTTTCAACTTCACTGGTTGTTGTTCATCGTTGTACTGTTTTGAGAATTGGTAAATTGGCAAGTGTTTCGAAAAAAGTGACTCCATTCTTTAGCAGTTTCCAAAGAATTGAAAAGCAATGCCATATTTTGTGATTGTCTTAAAAAATTTGTACAAATGATACTCACACAAAAATATAGGACAATTTATGAGAATATGAAATTTTAAGCTTCTTGATCTTAATTATTTACTTATATATTAATTCTCAATACCTACAGGGATGTTTATAACACTATTCAATGATATTAACCCAAAAAAATCTTAATTTGCTGATTTTGGAAACGATTGTAAAACCTAAAGAAGCTTCAAGTTGGTGTTATGGATCTCATCTATGAAAATTTAAGTGTGTAATCAAATTGATTAGGATTTTCAGTGACGTAAACGGGAGGGCGCGAACAACGATTCGACTTCCTCGAGTATTTCCATAGTACAGTGTACACAATATGCAAAGAAAATACACGAGGGAATCGAATTACTGTCCACGCCCTCACGTTAGTCATCACCCACCCTCTTAGATTTTCTATAAATAAATGTATAGATGCAATAGATTATTTTCAATAAGAAAAGGCGATGCAATAAACCATAATAACACAACTAATGCTTACGTCGTTTTATGTGCCAAAGTTGCAACGAATTACCCCTTCATCAGGTACTTGAATAACACCAATTATTTGACTTGCCTGCAGTTAGTTCATGCTTACAACAATAAACTGTACCGTCAACATTGTTTGTATTGAAGTGTAATAATGAAATCAAACGCTCAATACGAATTCTGGACAAAACGCAGCACATATTGCTACGTTATTGGGTAAATACAGAAACTAGTGAATGCATCACCAGTGTAACAATGCGTACTTCAGAGTACAAGAGTGAGGTTATTATAGAAAAAAATGGCATTGTATGACGACTGTGTTGTTCGGACGTGATTGACTTTGTGTTCATTGATGAATGAATGACTGCGCAAGTGAAACGGTCACTGCGGTCGAGTCGACAATATGGGACAGGATTGGTGCATTAGAAAGAAGAGGAAACGAACCGGAAACACTTGCTGCCCCTGCGGACCCGGACTAAGAGTACATCCGTCACGGTAATGATTTTTCGTAGAAAATAAAAAAAAAGTGAATAAATAGACATTTTATGAAACATAATCTTGCTACTGTTGTTTTACTGATTTTTCTGCTTTTGTTTTAATTAACCCGGAATATTTCTGTTTTTTAATCGAAATAATGGTCAATTACTTGTATTTGCTAAGGATATGACATAATTACCTACTTCAATCTTGGGAAATCGTTGCGATCGTATTTAGACTAAAGGCAGTTCACATAATCAAAAACTGTACCTGCTTTGTGTTTTGGAATATAAATTGAAAATTTTGTAAAAACCTCAAGTTTAAGTGTTTTATCTATAATTTTAAATCCTTTGTCATCCGGGAATAAGGAAAAATCTGGAGAAAATCTTTTTGTTAAATTAAATTAAAATAAAATTGCTGCCATACACAATGAAATCCCAAAGAAAGCAAACAATGGCGACCCATCGTTTCTAATAGCGAGATAGGTCCATCTACACCCCCAGAACATACAACTAAATCGTATTCACTGCGCAGAAACTTTATAAAGAGGTTAAAAATCAGTTTCTATTTCACCTTATCCATGGCTATTTAAATAATTATGATTTAATTTAATTAAAAAATGGTGTTAGGTTTTGTATTATAATAAGCAAATTGCTATCTATAGGATTCCGTGCACTTTGGCAATGTATGTAACACCTTGTATAACAGCAGGTCCTCATATAACTTATATTACCTATCCATCGCAAGATTTACTCTTAGATGGATACTGCCATGAAGTAAACGATAATCTGTAAACAGCTACACACCCCACAGAGGATTGTGTAGAAAACAAAAAGTATATTAAATCTACATATACAGTGAACTCCCAAAGTGCCTCCCTCGCTCATACTAAATTTTGAACGACACTAGTTAGCGCTTTTAGAAAAAGTAGATCGATTTCTGTTTCTTGTGAAGAAACTTTTGCTGTTCTCTGCAATTCAATTACATTTCCGATGTCACCGAAAGTGACGTGAACTTTCATATTTTAAATAGACTGCCCTGTATATTTTTACGTTTCGGAATCCAAGTGCCACACATGTTATAATTTAACTAAAGAAATGTCACGGTATGCAGCAATAAAGTTTGTTGCGGTCTGTTTTTCTTGTTAT
The DNA here is from genome assembly GCA_902654985.2 of Oryctes borbonicus. Taxonomy (NCBI): domain Eukaryota; kingdom Metazoa; phylum Arthropoda; class Insecta; order Coleoptera; family Scarabaeidae; genus Oryctes; species Oryctes borbonicus. The sequence continues at coordinate 3,211,987 of LR736858.1, forward strand.
GAAAATAAAAAGCGCCAAATTGTTTCTTGTGAATGCCAGATTGATCCAGTGAGCTCATTGCTAGACATCGCAATCTTAACGATTACGATATTTTCTCTGATTGCTACTGGATTCGTTAATTGTTGTTCTTGTTTAAAAGTGAAGGAAGAAGAACAAAGCGCTAAAGACCGAACTTTATTTCAATGAATTAATTGTGATAGATTTGTTACCTTTTGGAAGTTTAATGAGATAAACTATATAAGATAAACTTCGAATAATTTTAACATTCCTTGAATCTGACAAAAACTCCCTCGAATTGGTATTGAACCCTTTTATAACCCTGAAATATCTGAACTTTGCTCTAAATAAGGATTAGTCGGATCAAATCAAATCAAACAGACACATCTAAAATAACATGTCATAACTAATTAATTCGAACAAAATACTTTAAAGTAAAGAAAAAACAACGATTAAACGCTTGAAAATAATAAAAAGTAATATCGAGAACAAAGGATGAAAGTATGCTTGATATAATAATCAGAAATAATAATCTACGCTTTTAGAATTGAGATTTGATAGATTAGCAATTACTACGATTACGTTGCTTGGCCGCGACCTCTGGGTGAGCCTAGCATCGCAGGAAAGAATTTGATACTCTTTCCTAGAGCTAACTTTGGATGATAACAAAAAAGTTTATTGAAACTTTTGTTGCTGCATAATGCGACGTTTGCTAACCTGAAGTATAACATACGTGGTATCAACTATCCTTCTAAAAACGCCAAAGGTTGGTTCTTAAAAAATGGAAATCCACTTATTTTTCCTAAAAACACCTAGCTTCAGTTGCATTAAAATTTGCATGAGGAGGATGGCTTAATACTTTGTTGTACATCTAATAAATTAGGAGCACGAATTTGAAATCTACCAAAAACTCATTCTAGTAATAATACATCACCAGCTCGCATATTGACTTCACAACCCGTGAGCTATGTAATATCAAGTTTATCGGGTTCTGTTCCTCGTTTTAAACTAACAAAATTGATTCCTAAATTTGGCAGACGCCACTGCTAAATTCTATCAGACGTGCCATTACACCAAATACTTTATTTCTCCAGATTTGCTCTATTTTCAGATCTTCATAGATTGGTAATGCTAGCACTTGAGCTTCTGTGATTAAGGTATCGAGGTTTTGCTGAGTTTCGATCGCAATTTTTGTCCAAATTGTGGCCAACAAGATGTTATTAACAAACATTCCTGTAACTAAACAGCACATCAAAACTGTTGCCATATGGTACTCAAATTTTAATCTGATTATTGGAGAAGACTTGACTTTGGTAAACCGTTAACTCATCCTGTACAACTACCACTCCTAACTCCTAACAGCAACAGTTTTTTGTTACATCCTCTTGGTTTCTTTCGTTGGAAATCCATGGAACGTAGATGTTTATTTTAAATATCTGCACTTGGTTAAACTTCAGATACACAATGTTTTTCTGTAAAGCTATAATAGTTTTTTCTCCCTTTAAGATTTATAAAATAAAGTTTTTACTTGTAAAGGTGAAACCCCTGAAATATTTTTTATATTTTATTCTTCATTTAGAATTATTTCACCCAAAATCTTAACAAGAAAGCGCAAACATTTTATAAAGCGAATAGTAAATTATAGTACCTAATACTGATTTGATGCCTGAATTATTAAATTTATTATTTGAACCATATATGTATATGACTAACAACTTGAATTAAAAATCGCAGAATACTATATGGTTATGATCCAACGGGATGTATACAAACTATGAAGCTTATCATAACCTTACTTTTGTGATGAACCCATTCTTCTAGTACTTGTAAATGAAAATCCATAATTAATCATCAATAAATATCCCTACAGTTGCTTTGGAGATTGAATCACAACACCCGCAGCACGTAGCTTAGCGAGTGATAAATCGACTTCTATTTAGGTTCTCGAATAAATATTCAATATAACTTCCTTCTGTTATAAAGCTTCATTTGTAATTTAATTTTCCATAGGATTTAAGTAGAACATTAAATGTGTTAGCTTGCAATATACTCCGTAGTTACTAATTAGAATTATTTAACCAACGTAATATGCACTTGGAAACTAATTTCGGAATATTAAATTACATTTTATTTCCCTTACACATATACGTGTGCCTGCGTCACAATCCATTAGGGAAGAACGTCTTCCCAATTTCAGTGAAGGTTCTTGCCCTTCCGTCTCTCAACAAGGAAAATCAATACGCACGTCGTGCCTAAACAAACCTTTACGTTTTGCCTACCGTTTTAACTTCTGCGGTAAAGCCACAAGGCAAACCAAGGCATCATTTTAGTTTTATTTTCGTACGGCGTATATAGTGTATATAGTACTTTCGCTATGTTGAGATAGGTCGGCTTATGTTGTGTGCAAAACGTAAGCCCGCGCTAAGAAGAAGCTTTTTGACGTCATTTGCGCGTTTGACGTCATTGCGAAACTAGGTCATCGTAGTATAAATCTGCGCTTATTTGCCAGAATTGTGCTAATTTCAATGTAGCAGGAATTACTGTATGTCTATATATTATGATGATCATAAAAAACGTAACCGGAAGGGCTATGTTTTTTTAAATCATTTTCATGCCGTTTACAACAGTTAAATCTAAGAAGGAAATTTCAAATTACAGTTCGCAACTAAAACTACACCACTGACGTTTACAGAAAGCTGTTTTCGTAATGAACAAAAACAACAGAATGGGAAATGGATGAATTGTCTTCAGTCTCCGAGCTTTGCAGGATCATAGATTGATTTATATCAACAAATTGTTCGTTGCGTTGCTAAATTTCATTAAGCTGATACAATAAGTCGCAAACCTTGTAGACTCAGCAAGAGGACTACTGAAACTATTGCAAATGCGAGGAGGCATATAAATCATTCGCTTAAAAAATCAATTAAAAAGTTTTCAGTGGAAATTAATTTCTCATCAATTTGTCAGCATATTCTTAGAAAGGCCTATTGATCATATAATGAGAGTGCAATACTGCAGTTGGTTTTGAAATCACAATATCCTTGACAAATCCTTTTCCTCAGACGAAGCTTGGTTTCCAATTTAATGGTTTTATTAATAAATAAACCAGTTACTCTTATGTCATGATGTAAATATTGGTGTGCGAACAGAAAGGAATTGTTAGCCCATTTTTTTTCATGAAACGCTAAACGCAGAAACCTTCTCTAAATCAGATACATGATGACGAACTAAGGGATGGAAAGTTCCAACAACACAATGCCACAGATTGTGGAACATTACAAATAATGAACTTCTTGCGTGATTATTTTGATAAGCGTGTAGTAGATTTCCCTCCATGTTTTCTTGGTCTAACTATTCTAGATTACTTTATTTTTCCACACTGGAAAATATAGCTTTTAAGAATAAAGCTACATACAATACAAGAATTTTCCAAGGTAATTGAATCCGAAGGAGATTACTTTAAGCATTTACTATAATTATTTGCTAAAAATTGTTCTTTTCCTTTTATCGCACTAGCCATTTTCGCTTTAAGTGCTTTTTTTTACCATGGATCAATCATAGTCCTATTAATAGTTCTATATATTTAACCCCAACTGATTATAATGAAATACTACGAATTATATTACAACTACGAACAGACGCAGCACCAGGTTGTGATAGAACCGCTGCCAAGTAGTTGAAAAAAAGTACCAAGTGTCATTGCAGATCCCTTGGTATACATTGTAAATTTGATGTTCCAAAAGGAAGTCTGCCCTACGGCTTTCAAAATAGGAGTTATTAAACCTATATGTAAGGGAGAAAACAGTGCTGAGATGAGTAACTATAGACTCACTACGTTGATTACGAATGTGACTAAAGTGTTCGAGAAGGTGCTAAAAGCTCGAATTATACATTTTATACAGAAGTATGATATCTCATCTGATATGCAATTTGGCTTCCGAAATGGGATGTGCAATAGCACACCTATCCTCTATTATATACGAAGCTTTAAATATTTCAAAATCTACTCTCTTTATTTTTATCCACTTAGTAAAAAGTATTCAATACCGTAACTCATTCCATATTATTAGAAAAACTGATAAAAGTTGAATTTCGAGGATTAGCTCTTCAGCTTAGTAAAAATTATATTGTGAGTAGAGAATAGTGTACCAAAATGAATAATAAGATTAGTAAACAAAAAACAGTTGACTGTGGGACTCCACAGGGTACGGTCTTAACTCCCATGCTGTTCAATATATATTTAAACGAGACTGGGGGCAATACGCCGATGTTATACAGCAAGCAGTTGATAAAATCTAGAAGCAGTAATTAAACTCAAAAGTATATAAAAAGAATTTGTTATTGATAAAACACGTTTTTTTGTTTTAAGCAAAGCAATTATAACATTATTATTTTAATAAATTATAACATATGCTGAAAATGTTCCCCACCTCTTTTGATACAGACGTTAACTCTCCTTTTAGTATTTTCAATAACTTTGAATCCAGAGGAGTAAGGTTTGGTGAACAAGAAGACCACAAATTGCCGTTTATTAAATAGCTATAACAATATTCCTGAAGAAAGTGTTGCATTAGTACCGCAGTCCCGTCTTGCTGAAGGTATCCCTTTTGCAATTCATCTTCATGTAACTCATTTATAAATGGTTCTAAGATTTGTTGTCGATAGTTCTGGGCATTTATAGAAAATCGGACTTTTTCTGGACATGGCAACCCAAACATCAACCTTGATTGGGTGCGATTGAGTTTCTTGAAACTCGAGTGGATTCTCTGTGGACCATATACGATAGTTTTGTGAGTTAACAAGTTCAGTGAGATAGAACCACGCGTCGTAATATCCAATACTTCATTTGTTCATTAAACCAAGTACAGTAATTTAAACATCTCTCATAGACAATTGGTTAAAGTTCATGTATGTACAACCGAAACCGTATATGCATGTATATGTAGCACTTTTTTAGAGCGGTAGGAGCCGCTCCTAAAAAAAAAGGCATATTTTATTTACATTCACATATAGCTTAAAGTGGACTGTCGGACTGTGCAGGTAATTGCCGTTGGCTTTTTTAATTAATTTAATTTAATTTTAATGATGTTATTATGAATGGAACTCTGACATTTTGTGATAGGCAGTTATAGCATTGGAACTATTAATTTAAAATGTTTTCGCCTACGAAACACTTCCGATTGAACCGGAAGTAGTTACCAACTTTGTTATTTTAAATACAATGGTATAATTTTTATCAGCCTAATCGATCGTATACATCGCATGTGTTAGGGCGCTTTCCCTCTGAAGTCGACTGTTCTCGATATATTTACGATCATATCGAAATTTTGGCTTTTGCAGCGCTCTGGTTGATTCATTCATTTGAAAAAAGGAGCATCTTCAGTTTGAAAATATCTATATTTTGACAGAGTTTATGAACACCCTCTATAAAATTTAGTAACAATAACTATCAGGTGTACAAGGTGGTAATCATGACATGTGGAACGAAATGTCCACAAAAGTAAATACATACCCTAATCTTCATTACATTTTCAAAGATTTCTCGAAAATAGTTGGCTTAATTAGCAGCCTTAATTAAAATTATTTACACGCGATGTGTACAACCGACTAAGCTGAGGAAAAGCATACCGTTGTATTTAAAATAAGAAAGTCGGACTTTCGGTTCAACCGAAAGTGTTTCGTAGGCGAAAATGTTTTAAATTAATAAGTCCGATGATGCAACTACTTTTTCCAAAGTTTCAGAGTTCAACTCATGGTAAAATTTCTAACTAACGAGTTTCCTAAAATGCCCTGTATAGAAGCTTTAAAATCAACTAACTCCAAAATATCTAACACCGTTTTTACTTTTTTGGCACTGAGTGCCGTTAGTATTGCTAAATACTAAATAAAGGTAACAAGTCTAACAAACTTGTAAGTATTTTATTGTCAATTTGTTTGTTTCATTTAGAGATCGCAAATTTGACTTTAGTAATAATTTATTTAATTACATCCGTTACCAACATCTTTCTGTGCTTTCAAGACGATTCTTTAAGAACAATACAAATAACAAATAATGTACTTTTTCCCTTTCCCTCATAACTTTATTTAAAAGCTCAACAAATGCAATTTTGTTGCAAATTTAAAATTGTTTTGTAACTTTTCTATTCATAATCTTTTCTATGCAATTTTCCGTATAATAAATCCAATTTAAAATCTATAGGCGAGTAATTAATTATTAAATAACATTTTATATCAATGACATAATTTATTTTATTCATTTATTATTACTGCGCACAGCTTCATCACTATCACCTAGTTTCTATAGGAAATTCGAAATTATAATTAAAATCCCGGGATGGCTTTATTCCTATTATTAGATCACCGTTACGTGGTATTAGAGGGTAGGATGGCATTTTTAATTAAATGTCAGGATAAAAGCGATATTTCACACATCGCTTCCCCTGGTATATTTTATTATTCCCTTATAGTAGTAACATGTTAAAACCGCCGGTACGTATATCGGAACAATTACCACATTTCTTCTATCGAATTGCTTTTTCATTTCATAGATGGTGCGAATACGTACGCGATCCGCGACCTCTGTCGATTATTGCACATTCTGTTCGGATGTAATGTCTAGCTGCAGTGAATACTAGCGCTCTTGCGCAATAGGCGGCAGTCATGGCCGCTGCGATGAAATTGCATGCCGTAGTCAACATCAAGTGATTTTTACCGCAACGCGGGTTAATATTTCGATAATCGGTTCTGATCTATAAATGACACGGTATACACGTGCTCACGATGTAATTTTAGTGACGCTTCGTCATAGATACGTTCAACGAAACGTGTTTTGCCAGTGATGTTCGCATGTTTACATTTTACGACCGTTTAAATCAAGTGCGCGCGTCTGCCGCATCGTACGAACATTTGTTTATTTCTTTCGTTCTGCTCTATAAATTAAATAGATGTGTCACGTAAACTGCTTCTGCTTTTGTGTCGGAAGGTTTTCTCATGACATATTTGGGACTAGAATATCTACAACTTAAAAAGAAACATGTGTAAGAGGTTAGATTTAAGATCCGCGCACCATCTAAGAAAACAAACAGTTACAACTGACGAGGATAGTATAAAATTGTTTTAAATTATGCTTGATAGGACTAGTATGGAAGATACCATGTAACGGCCTATTGCAAGTTTGAATTTTAAGTTTTATCTGCATCAGGAATGACGCTTAGTTAAACAATAACGATGGGTGAACAATAACTATGAATTTAAATTCATGAGAGAAATGCCCCTACGCAGTTTTACTTTCTAGAAATATAAGACACCGGAGACCGCGTGAGACAGCTGACAGTAGTTAGACGCTACCACTCAGCCCCGCCGACTGCGATCAATAGCATAACCACTGTTGCTCGCTTGTGCCAGTAACACATTGAACTGGATCCATATACATACATTGCAGTTGTTACAACAATAGGCGCACACGCTAATAAATTTTTAAATTGTACAATATCCAATTACGCCAATAGTCAACCGGAAGGCATAGGATGATCCGATGAAATGCTGACTTTATTATTTTGGCTATGGTCCCTCATACGAGCATTCAGATATATTCCCCGTCCATCAGAAACACCAAGTCCAGAACCTCCTGCTTCCATTGCCACCCCCTCTCCGGAGCCCTCCCCGGAACCCTCTCCGGAACCTCCTCTAACGCGAAATCTATCCCCTATACCATCGTCGGAACTCGGCACAACCCAAAGTCCATCCCCTATACCATCGCCAGACCTAGAGCATCAAAGTCCCATGTCATCAATCACAAGGATTTCAAGTGAAAGCAGACCGTCGTTGACCGGATCCCGTTACTCCGGGATATCGCGCGATTCGTCTATCGAAGTGGGCACCGACACCAGACCATCCATCACTAGCATATCGTCATTTTCAACGTCTTCGAGAAGATACGAAATCATCGGTCAGAGGTCTATAGATTCCAGGGCTAGCATAACGAGCCTCTGGTCATCCGATATGTCGAGGCGCGATTCGGAAATTATACTCGAGCATGAACCCGAGGAATCCAGCGATACGAGATCTTTCGCTTCCGCTGGCAGCGTCATCTCTTCGGATAGCTCCCGGAGATATTCGGAAAACCTGGCGCGGAGAAGAAGGTCCTCGGCCGCGCGTACGGCTCAAGTTAGAAGGCACACCAGGAGGGTTCCTTTAAGCTATGATCGTAGAAGGACGACTGGGAGGTCTGTACAATGCAAATATAGTAGAAGAATCGGTGCAAAATTATGTTTGTCATGCGCTGGCATCGTAACAAATCTTTTTAAATATGTGTTTTTCTTTTTAACTCCTGACTTACATATTTCAGCTCACCATGAGTTTCTTAGTAAATAGTTCACCGAGGCAAATTTACCAAGCAGTAAGCACAAGAAGCCTTCTACTGTTGGATGCTTGAACCGCTTATTACTCCTTAGCATTAGTATTAGTATTATTGGGCAGAGGCACAGAAGCCTTTGGTCACTGCGATCTTAATAGATCTATTGTAACAAAATGCCCTTATATATGTTAGAGAAGTTGGATGCTCTTAATAAACCTTAGTATTACTCTAGGATCTTCGTCCCTCAGTTTAGTAGATGTCAGGAACAGTTTACTGAAATATTGTTGTCGAGTGCGAATGAAGGGGAACACAATTACATAAAATGTGTTCTGTCGTCTCTAGATCTTCTAGAGATAGACGGCATATTTGATCTTCAGCTTCTAGATTGAATAGGTGATATTTTAGGGCTGCATAACTTGTCAGAAATCTCGCCAGTAATCTAAGGTCCCTTTTGCTGAACGATAGCACTATTTTTGCTGTCTTAGGCTAGTCTGACATAAATGCTTTCGCTTGTTTTTGTCCTGGAACATTGCCCCAGTACGAGGTCTTTTGATCTTCCTCCCATACTTTTATTACTTGTTCTTATTACCCCTTAGTCTTAACGGAAATCTTCAGATTTAGGTCATGTTGCCTTAAAATATCATTTTCTGCAAATTAGGGAAGGTTGAAAATTAACTCTATCGTTGTGTTAAGAAGATCTGGAAATGAGGAAACGCATTTTTTTGAATATGTGCTGCTATTCGCCACAAATGACATCAACATTTCAGTAGGCCATTCCTAATACTTTTTGAATTAAAGGAAGAAGATTCTAATTTAGTATTTAGTTACATCAAAAGTGTTCTTTTACATATAAGAGTACTACTAAAACAAATCTATTCGTGTTGCAGTAAAAAAGGCGTCAGCGCCATAAGGCAACCAGCGTTTCTAAAAGAAATAACTGCTAGGTTCGATCCTAGGAAACCTAAAAGTTCCAAACCATAAATCAGGTCTATAAGTCAGTTATGCACTAACATATCAGAATCAAGTTACTTGCTTTTATTGCTCTGTATTATATTTTGAGAAGTAATACGCGTAAAGTTTTAGCGCCGGACTATATACTTAAAATTTTATTTTTGTGCTATCATTAGAAATCATTCTTTGATAATATTTGATTTTGACAACTTGGACTTTCAAGTAATGTAGAACATTGCCGATTCTTGAGCTTGAATTCAACAGATTAGTGTTGGGAAGAAGTTTTAAACCATTAACAAAATTTATCCATCGAATATTTTTGGAATTTCCAAGTAGTGTTCTAGTAAATGTTACTTGTTCTGGACATTCAATTTTCATTGAATTAAATTGAACATGCTGTATCCAGTTCATGTATAAAAGTGTTTGTTATTACCAGTTAGTACTAAATACAAAGAATTCATGTGGAACGAATATAATGAAATAAAATACTTATCTCATTATATTCCTCTTGGTCCAGAGGATGCAATTATGAGGATTATTAATTAAGTACTCAATTAAAATTCGCTTCCTTATAAATTTCTCTTAATTGATATGACAATAACATACAGACTTAATATGTAAACGTGATTTTCAGCGTTTTACGTATTACTCAACGTGCATCCAATGGATTTTGCTTATATCGAGAACAAAAGATTAATAAAAGTAGCAGCAGTGAATACGTAATGAAATTAAATTTGTAATACCTCCCGCTTTACTTACAAAGCGCAATATACGGAAGCTCTTCCTGAAATACGGTGGCTGGTGAACAGTAAAATTACTCGCAGAGGAAATTGCTGGTGTTAATGATTGCGGGAAGGAAGATAGCGTGCTGCAAAATATGCTACAGCACCGGATAATTTTGATAAATATTTTCTTAGGTATATTACAGTTAAGTAAGAAAATATCTTTTACTGAAGCTGACATAGCATGTACGCTGGCTTAGATATTAAACACACGTAACGATTTTTTTGTTAAATAGCACTTCATTGAACAAAATCTATTCCATTGTAAAGATGTTTCTTCTGTTGAATGTATCTCATAACTTTTAGTACTAAAACAAATCAGATTTTGTAAAGATTCACATCTTTTGTGTAATAAAGTGCTACAACATTTTATTAGGTTGATTAAGAAATTGAGGGTTATTTTAAAATAGTTTCTGTCATAACAACGCAAGCAAATGCGTACCATGGTGCTGGGGATATTTTTGCATTATAAGAAAACCAAGGCTCTAGAAAGTCTGAAATTTAAGATTCAGGGCTTGGGTACTTTCGCTAGAAAATTTTAGACTCTCAAGTATGAGAACATTGACAACAAAAACTACTAAACAAATTATTAAAGTATTGGGAATGCTAAAACACGTCTGAAGTCAGTTAGAAACCTCTTCATCATTTATTTAATTTACGAAAGTGAGCGCTATTGCAAGCCACTAAGAAGTAATCTGGGTTAAAAGTATCGAAGGTATCTGTATGCATTTACATATTTTGAAAGAATATTTAATATTAGACATTACAATTTAATTCAAATAACTTAGCTTAAATAGCATTTATATTACGACGTACAGATTATAAGTCTTAATTAACCATTAAATAATGAACATTAATAGAATTGGTAAATGTAAATGAGATAAAACATATTTGTGGAAATTGTTTTCAAACAGGTATTCCATCAAACTTAAAGGAGCCTGCACTTTCGTTAGAACCAAACACTTATATCAAACAACACTAAAATACACCTGCTTAGAGGTTACGTGGATCCCCATTATCAACCGTATAACCAAATTATGTGAGAAAAGAGAACTAATTCTAACATGCCTGTTCTACCCTACTCTCAAGAATTTTCTTTTATTTACAAGTACCTACTTTTGCCGCCTACACTCCTTAAGACATGCGGAAAGCAGTCATGTTAGAATCAAAGTTATTTTTCTCATATGATTCGGTCGTAGGGTTGATAATTCTCGAAACAGCTGTTCCGAACTAATCAATTAGACTCGTTTCTGCAAAAACTTCCTTGCCCTTCGAGAGAACTGAGCTGGCGCACAGTCATGCACGCGATGTACTCTTCGAATAATGTTCAATGGGACGTCCCATTGATGAGGGCTTTCATGTCTCCAAAAGTGCATGTTATGTAGGTTCAAAACGCCATCGCCACTAAAACCTGCTTCATCGGTAATCAAGATCAGTAACAGAAAATTTTGCGCTTGATTATCAATAATGTACAGAAGATAAATAATCCTGTAGGTGATGAATTTGTTAGAAATGAAACAGATGAAGAAGCTGTTCTTGACCGGACTTTCTGGTGTCTTTCTTCGGATTATATTTCTTTGTTTGCAACAATACAATGAGCTCTGGTAACCCCACTTTTGCTTCTTTAAGACACCTATCTTCTCCCAAGTGCCTTTGCGCGCCAATAAATATTCTGACATCAGGAGCATATCTTGAGAGATATTTTCTTCGATAGATACCTTGAGCTTTGAATGAATTTGATCGAGCTTGGCCATAACAGATAATAATGTCTCTGTATTCTTCAAAAGTGTAGAGAACCATTCCTAAAAGCAATTTTAAAAGACGACAAACAACAGAATCAAATAAAAAGTAATTAGGAACACGACAAACTTGAATAAACCATTACAATATTAATTTGACGTGCCATAATTGCATAGCCACAGCTACAGGTGGGCGAATATTCTAATAATACTCAAATCTAAGATAAATAATTTTGATTTAATTATTTTTTCACAATCGGAAGGAATTTTAATTTCCTAAAAACACTTTTAAAATCTTGTACCTTGAAAACAAAAGTCTTACGGACATCACTGTACAAGACATTTTTTTTATTATTTCACAGCGCTTGGTCCTATGCATCGTAGGTTTACCCATGTCACTTGGTACGCTTCATTTATTCGGAGGGATCAGATGTAACCGACAACACTGTTCGATACAACAAAATTGATTTTAACCAGCATGCGAAACAACGATTTTCTCAACGTGTATATCAACTTTTTCAATGTTCAATTTGTTTAACTTTTAAAAGTTGCGTTTACGTTCACGTTGTACAATAAAGTTTCGGGATGTACATAAGATCTTTATTATATTTACGTTGATCTGTTATCAGTACAACGGCACATTAAAAAAAATTAATCGTGAAACATTTCGACGTTCTCTCCTCGCGTCTTATCAGCGTATTAGCACATGTCTTTCAACTTACTTGACTATATTTAGAAATAGATTATTTGATATGATGTTGGATAAACATGTCAGCATCAGCGGATATCTCATTAAAGAAAAAAGGATTTCTAACATTTAATACCTTTAGTAGTAAAATGCAGTCGATATGATTATGTAAATAACCATCGTTCAATGATTGTATAGGTATTTGCGTGGATCAACAGCTAATACGTATTAGAATTACATCACTGTACCGTTGAAATACCGATTACCGTATTACTATACTGTTACATAAAATGCATTTTATACACCCGCTTTATCAGAAGATAATTCTTAGTTTACTAAATGGATGTAATCGATAGTCTGATAAAATTATTTGGCGGTATATGTATCCTATCCGATACAGTAAACGCCAAAACTTACATATTACAACAGATTCAATGCTCAAAAGTCGTATTAATGGCGAATTCGTTGTGAAAATCGATCTAATTATGAAGTGACGTACTTATAACTACGATCAGTCATCCTACTTATTCAATATTATGTTGTCTCAAAATTTGCGAACTTGATAACGTATCTCTGAACAATATCTACGATTAATTTCAAATAAGTAAAAGATATACGCACAAATACAGATCGAACTTACGGTGAATGTGTACTGTACTTTCGTGTTCCCGTCGCGCGTTTGATTTAACCTATTTTGCTTAAAAAGATGACCGGAAGTGTGTTTAGAAGGAATTATATTTACCTCAATAGTAGACGGAGGCGATCAGATTTCATACCGAGGGATTCGATTTATGGAATGTAAGTCAATTCATTACAATTAGCATATAAAGTCTAATCCAATACCATTCGAAAACTAAAATACCTACATATCTGTTTTAGTTTCGGGCATCATTATAACATAGCATCTGTGAATCTTATTATAAATAAACTTTTCTATATTTTCAAATAACCCAAGATGAAGATGTTAGATTTATTATTTATAACTTCCCTCTTAGATATAGTTTTAAACGTAAATAAGAACAATAAAAGTTCGATAAGAGCGATAAAACTAAATCAATAATAATTGGATTAACTTATTCCTTTATATTCAAATATTCAGGGATTACCTGACGGATTAAGGACCAACTATAAAGTTGCGAGTGAACACGTGTGACAGTGCGGGTGTATAAACTACGATTTTTATAGAGAGGGAAGTATTGTAAATTGGTCAATCCTGTCTATGTCGACTAATCACTAATTCAATAAGTTGACTCTCATATCTGACCCACTAAATTTGATCTAACTACTGAACTACTGAACTACTTAACTACTGAATTTTTTAACCAAAAAAATCAGCGTTCTTTCAGACCATTTCTAATAGTTTCAAAATTGTTGATTATCCATTCATATTAAGTGGTTTTTACCAAAGCTATGCGCATTGTAACTAGGTCGCAGAAAAGTAAAATTAACCTAAAAACCGACAAAGTCACCAGGAAAAGCAATAATAGCTATCTAGTAACCAAAACCAGGAAAACGAAGTTGCTATAGTTGATGAAATGCGTAACAAAACGTACGATAGACTCTATTACAGGAAAAAAAAAATACTCAATGTATAAATAAATCAATTACAAGTAACAATTGAAAAATGTTCCGAAAAAAGCACCCTTCATGTCTACCTCAATACAAACCGAAAAATCAGAAATATTATTTGCAGTAGTGCGAACTGGAAGATGCATACACTCGAAATTATGCAAATTGAATAAGAAAAATGTATTACTTTTAAGCGACGGATACGGACGTAGTATGACCAATTTTCTTAAGGAAGAATTGCCGCAAAATGCCACCCTTGCTACTATGTTTAAGCTCAACGCTTATTTCAAGCACATTACTAAAATATGCAAAATCTAATCCGAAACTTCACGAAAAAAACGACCTATGCACCGACATGGATTTTAAATACCGTAGCAGCTGTTTTACCACAAACAAACGGTCTTACCGGTAATATACCGGTCTCAAGCTGACAGCTTTGATGTTTTTATAGATAGTTTAACCGAGTTTGCGAATCGAGTTATTCTGGCTGATATGCTTAAATCATATAGATTAAGTGAAAAGTGGGATCAAACCGCGCGAATTGCGATCACCGACGGATACGTGTCGAAATCCATGATCTCCAACATTACGGAATTGACTGTTGATTTAGCCCTGTGTTATTTGGAAGTAGCTGATCATCGTGCGTGATATGCGAATCTGGAACAACTACGGTTTCAAGTCGGAATTGCGAATTCGTTCAGATCTCTTGACTACATGGAAAGCGTGAAAACTTCCTAACTTGTTCCGTGATCTTTTGTGTCACCAGATACAAGCAAAAAGTTAATTGTCCCGTGGAAATAATAATAAGTAGATAAATTCCGCCTTCAGGAAGTTAAGGGAGGAGCTTTTGGATTGGTCGCTACAAAATAAAAATTGATTACAAAAAAAGGTTAGCTGAGGCAAAAAAGACTACTTTGTACAACGTATCGGAA
Organism: Oryctes borbonicus; assembly: GCA_902654985.2. Lineage (NCBI taxonomy): Eukaryota > Metazoa > Arthropoda > Insecta > Coleoptera > Scarabaeidae > Oryctes > Oryctes borbonicus. The sequence continues at coordinate 3,227,001 of LR736858.1, forward strand.
TGCTAGAAACATATCACAAAAACCATTAAATATGTTGAGGCTGTTAATCGAGCCTTTAACGTTAATACTTAATAAATCAATAACATCAGTGGTTTTCCCCTGCAGTTCAAAATAAGTAACATTATCCTAATTTTAAAAAAACACGAGTTATTGCAAACTACCGCCTTATAACCTTATTAAGTGTATTCTCGAAGATGCTGAAATGTATCGTACCTAACGAAGTAGACGACTTCCTTAACAAATTTAACGTTTTTTCGGATGCTTAATACAGTTTTCTTAAATTGAGATCCACTGAAACGGCTTTAATTGAGTTTTTACATCTTATCCGATATTTCTTCGATTTATCACAAGTATTCGATAGTTTGGCTTTGAGCTTTGTGCGGGAGAAACTGTACACAGTAAGTATCAGATATTAGACTGGTTTTCATCCTTTTTGACGGAGCAGACAATGGGTACAATAGTGTCTTTGCATGCCCCAGGGTTCGCTTCTGGACCCTCCGATTTTTCCTTGACTGAGTTAAGATTTAAGATAGCCCGTGCTGTGAACGAGTTCTTTAACTGGTGTTTCTCCATTTCGATCAGGCACGATTTGTCTTTCCTCAGTTTGGAGTCAGTCTTGGCTTTAACTTTTCAAACATGTCACATTACTAGGGTAAACTCAATGTCTATCCCAGTCCATATTTTGCTTTGTCCGTTATTTTGATAAATAAATGCATTTAAGCGTGCAGTAAAAATTATTGTTAAATAATTATTAGTTATTATTCTTAACAGCAATATTTTATTTACGATTTCCCTGGGCATTCATAATTGTTTCGCTGTTTTAAGTGTGTTTTATATTCTATTGTCGGTTTCGTTGCTGTTGTTTTAACTTTAGTTAAATTTGACGTTGCCAACACTTATTGTGAAAGACAATAAAACATTATTGTTGATAAAATTAGTTTTATTCCGCCAGGATGCGGAAGCAGGTCGATTAGGGTAAAAAATGATTCTTCCGGCACCTCCGCCAATTTTCCATTACCATAGTATTAATAGATTTTTAATTATTTGAAGTTCGCTACTACTTCAATATTGCTTTCTAACATCAATTTGAGCAAAAATTGTAAGTACTCTTCCATTTACCACGTCTATCAGTTTATCAGTTGAGGTTTCTTTTTTCGCTGGCCCGCACGAAACCACTCGCAATATTTAATTGAATTAAAGAATTTGTGAAAGGAAGGACCTACTTTTTTATTTCCAACCTTTTCCATCTTCGAACCAATTCTTTCTACTCCTAATATTGTTTACAGCCCACATGACTATATTTTCTCTCTTAATCCATTTTACTGTGACATCTATTAAAAGATGCGGTAAAACGTTTAAAAATTTCTTCAAACTGCAATCTATAAGGAGAAACAGTAACATGATTTACCTACGTATTTCCAAAGATTGTGTAAAATTTACTTCTATTTTACTTTGAGAAACGAACGGCTAAATTTGTGTAAAATTATCCTTCCGGCAGCTCCGGCAATTTTCAGTTATCATAGCATTGGTAGTGTTTAGCGAATTAATTTTTATCTCATTTGAACTGCACATTTTCATTTTGTCGTACTTTTTGTTTTAGTGAATTTTAGCGCAAAACATATCAAATGAATAGAATAGTTTGTGGTTAATATTACATCATTTTTTTTATGCTTGAATCAGTTGCTTCCACTGCTGATGTTTATGGGATTTATGGGACAGGAATATTATCTTACATACAAATTAACGCTGCTATTTCGTGGATTCCTTTTAAATATCACGTGGCATTAAATAATATTGAATTCCTAACATTGAATTAATAAAGAGGCATGTACGGTGCAATCATAATTTTGTACAACTCATTTAGAAAAATACTTCTACACTTTGTCTATTCTATGTTTTTACCTACGTCACTGTTTTGTCGTATGAGTTAAGACAATCTAATAATTTGGCTACCTCTCTCAAATAATATGATTTTGTTATAAAAATATGGTTTTAAGGAAACATGTTGCTTTACAAACCCATAAGGATGAACTTGAAACCAAACCCATTGTTAAATTATGTAAACAATCCTTGGTTAGGATGTTGAAGGAAATTTGCTTCAAATGTAGAAGAGAAGACAGCTGGCGAGTATTCATTGAGAAATACGATATTGCATTGTTTATATTTAAAAATATATATATATGGCTAGCCTCATGTCCCGTTCTGCGAAACTAGTAGCATTCTTAGCGCGGATTTACTTTAAAGCAATAAAAATAAAAGCGTCCGCAAACCTGAAGGTTGCGATGGCAAACGTTGTATGGTGCAGCCTAATATTTGCCTCAAATTCTAAAACTTGGCACCAAATTCTCTTGTTGTGATCGTTAAACGTTCCTACCATAACGTTGTGATTAATAAATACCCAACTACCTTGTTGCAAAAACAAGATATCGCAGATCGATTAAGGAACAGCAACATAAGTTTTTCAAGTGAATCAACTAAAAAGGAATTGTTTGATATAGATAAAATGAATAAAATCATAAAAACACATGATCACGGAGTACTGAGACATCGTCCATATCATTGCGCGTTTAATGCAATCGAATTGATCTATTCCTTGGCCAAAGGATATAATAAAAATATTAGCAGGGATGGTTGTGATGATGTATTGAGTATCTGGAATTAACCATTGAATTTGAATATTGCACACCCAACAGCTGGTGAACTGTATAAGGCACACAAACAATTTAATACAATTGGTTTGAACGAGAAAGAAACGTAGTGGAGATGGACTGCAATAATTGCAAATCCCAATGAATCCTGAAGTTCTGAAGAAGAAACAGACGGTCGATCTTGTCGGTTTGTTTCTTATAATGCAGATCTATAAGTGAACGTTTATTTAATGTTTACTTGTTTATTATGAATATTATTAAAAATTTGTTATATTTGTATCTTAAAATATTATTAAATAATGAAGACGATGTATGTTGTTTTATCAGGTATTTAAGTAAATATATTATTCAATTTATGTGAGATATTAATAAGTTAAACCAGAAATAATTTGTGTTACAATATTTTAAATTATTTTCACGTTAACTGTTTATAACTTTTTAATTTGACGCAAATATGTAGATTCGTTTCATAGAGAGAGACGAAAATTGATGACTAAGTAAAAAGTAAAAACAGACAAACTTTACGTACGTTGAATAAAACTTTTGACGCTACAATTCTACGCACATCCATATCAAAGAATTAAGACTATCGGATCATAGGGCATAAGCTAATTTTCGAAACCATTAATCTTCATAACTTGAAGGCAGTTTCTTTCCCTCGCTAATATCTCCTTTTCTTTGACAGTTTTGACGTTGAAAATGGTGCGAGTCCGGGCAGGAGTCCCTTGGATGGAGCGGCTTCCCCATCTGCCGGTTTGGTCTTACAAAACCTACCTCAAAGAAGGGAAAGTTTTCTGTACAGATCGGATAGCGACTTCGAAATGTCGCCAAAATCGATGTCCCGAAATTCCTCCATAGCAAGCGAAAGGTAAGATCTTCTTTTTCATTATTTGATTATTTTAGATTTTATTGTCTTCAAATAGGAAATAGTTTTTCGATATTAGTGCCAGGAAAACAATATTTCTTTTGAATGTTATGTTTGCATGTTGATTAGAATAAGAGTAGCAGATGTGCTACCTACGTACTCTTTCGTATGTATTAGAGCTGTCCCAGCTCAGTAAAACAAGATAATTCTATATTTTTTGCAATTTACCTTTCAATATTCACATTGTATGGCTTGCGGTTAGTAGTAACGAAGTCTTTAGAAAATACAGGAAATTTGCCAATTCTTTAAATTGTACAGTATATTACCAATCTTTTATTATTACCATAAAAAATCCTCTGGAATTTTAAAATTGTGCATATTGCATGAATTGTAGGAACTCAGATATTTTGCATAACGCATAAGACATCATAAAGCATCTTTAAAGAATATTTCTATGTATCAGGCGTTTCACGTACATGTCAAATTCGTTCTTCGTAGCAAACTTGCTAAAAGTTAGGTGCTTATTCAATTTTTTGTTAGAAAATAAATTTTATAAGTAGCTACTTAGGTTGGACATTCTCAGTCAACGGTTTAAGGAACGTCAGTTGTCATGGTAGCCAAACAATACTAACACTAGAAACCATTTGGATGCAATATTAGAATACAAGGCTCACCTTTCACTGTAAATATCTCTTGAAAGATGCTATAATAATGTTATCACAAAATGTTGATGACCTAATACTTATCCAAAGAATACAATTCTACAATTCCAGAAGATTGAGGCAGCCTGTATACAAGAAATTCTAGGCTGTCATATGGAAAATAGCATGGAAAATCTAGGTTTGACTTTCTTACATTACGGTATGCCTTTAGACCTGTAGTAGGTGTATGTATATCATTTCAGCATACTTGCTTATAAAGCAGCTTGTATAGTAATATGATATGACTGATTTACTGATTAGTATAATGTAAAATACTTTTGGACATCAGTTTTACTATATTAATCTTGTTAAATATCACTGCGGGAGTTCAAAGCGAAGGTCTTACCTGTAAATTTATAGAATTTATTTGAAGGGAAAATTTTATCATAAGCAAGAAATACGTTGGTAGACAGTAAATAAAGGTTATAGTATTTTATAGTATTAATAAAATCGAATCGATAACCGTCGGCATTATTAAGCATCAAATCCAACAAATATTATATATCTTGACGGCAGAGATAGTGATAATACCACTAGCGAAATATTTTTATGGTAAATTACCATGGATTATAGTACAATACAGCAGAAAACTAGACATATCCTGTTACCATTTTATCATTTCATACGGGTGCGTTAAATTCTCTGAAAAAATATCTGCATTTTGGAAGGGAATAACTCCCGAATTCGTACCGATGAGATCACGGACTTAAATTATCAAAATTTGGAATTGTTTTGTCACTTCTTGTTTGATCCTGATTGATTTATTTTAAATTGTGTGTATGCCTAAGGATTAAAATGTCTCTGGGAATTAAATATCTTTTCCATACACCTTCAAATGCCAACTATATCAGCTACTCGCAGTGGTATTATTAGTAATTACGTACATCAAATTTGATGCCAAACTTCTGGGAATAGAAGTAAGCCTTGATATTTAAAAAGTAACATTCCATTTTTACATTTACTTCCCATTTACGTCAGTATTTGTAGATATTAAACGTATTGAAGTGTAAGTTATAGCATGTATATTATTACGGAAATCAAATTTGCCCCTGTATTGTATATTTAAATTAAACAGCGCCCTCTACATACGAATTGCGGTTCTATCCAACACTACGTTAGCAAAGAAGTGAATCTCTGACGCTTATGCTCTCAAAGAATCAATAATGTATGTCGCTGCTCCATCACTAGGTGATGCTGTGTGCTACTTTATGAAAATATTTTCTAGTGCTTGAATGGGAAGTTGCATTCATGAATTATTTAGCAAATACTCAACTTTAACGTAGGAAGACGATTTTTTCTACATTTCTACTGCACTTTTCCTTCTTTGCCATTGTTAATCATGCTTACTAGTATTAAATAATAGATAAACCGTTTTTCTAAGATCTTTTTAAATAACGATAGCAAGGACTGTGGCGTAGTATGGTAAACAATATATAAGTATCAGCAACCTCAGCACCACACAATTTTAGTTAATTCTATAATAATATAATGATTAATCCGGGACGGCCGTTTCGAAGACACGAATAGTCGTCATCATCAACCGGTAACCGAATCAGCAATGATGGGTCTTTAATCATGATTTAATTGTTATAAATGCAGAAAGGATGGTGTTACGCTTGTACGTAAAGAACAAAAACACACAAGACAGATTTAAATGTATTGATTTCCTGATATTATTAAATTTTAAAGGACGGGAGTCATGTTCTTCTTTTTTATTGCTAGTTTAAATAAGTAAGACTTTTAAGACAATTACCTTGGCTCTCTACGGTTTGTAGTCATAATAAATATTACTCTTTTTTTGTTGTTAACAATTTTTTTTATTCCATTTATACGAAGCGCTTTCTCATGAACTTCTATGCCTCAATATGTTCCATGTTATTTTTATAATTTGTTATAACATTTTGAGGGGATAGGTTTTATTATCGAGTTCAAGATTTGTTTAAGAATATTGATTGATAAAGTCTACTTTACACCATCATAATTCTGTATAAGAATTTTTTATACGAATTCAATAATAAACAGTTATCGCAAAGATTAGGCACATAGAAATAGGAAATGTCCCATTACATTTTGACAATAGGCTTAGTACAAGTTTCTGCGTAGATTAGATATGATATCTAACAGTACTAGGGCATAAAGAAGTCGCTTGAACATTGATTAAATAAATTCAAAATTTAATTGGTATGGCGTCATTCGGTTTTCAACAGGCTGGTATTCTTTTGCCACAAATACCAAATCCTTATAAATATGTTCCTCTTACAAAGGCAACTTGGATACGAGGGTAACGTCTTGATTTCTTACAAACTACCACTAGACAGCGCTGTTGTTGCTACTTTGTTATGTAAACATTGATTTTATTGCTCTTTCTCTTCCGAGAAACGACGGTTATGCTGGCATATTAAGTCAGAGCTCGTTGTCGTTTTTGATAATTACTGAAATCATACCTGTGTTAAGGACTTATATGAAAATTCCAGTTAATGCGTTAACAGTGGATAGGGTGTTAGCTTTCGGTGGGGGTTCTATTCCCCAGCATTGACTTGAGATGAGTACGTCCAAATAATAACCACAAATTTGCATTCACAAATGTGTATGCTAATTACTTAGTAATTCTTGAGCAACAAATTGGCAAAAAAATATGCCGTTTAGTTTATATTGATATCTGCTGTGGATCAAAAAATACTGGAAGTGACTACGCTAGCTCAATATTAAACTAGCGTAGCGATTAATTTCTCGGAAAGGGCTGGAGCGACAAAATCAATTCTACGGCAACAAATTAGCAACAAAATATCCCGTTAGTTTGTGTTGATATCTGCAATCTATCACAATCGGTTGGTGTTCCAAAAAGCGTGCGCAACACGGTTGAAGGGGCATCCTTCTTAATGTCTAAACAAATATAAAGCTGTCGCAATGCACGGTAAAATAATTTCATTTTTAGTCATTCATAATGGATTTCCAATTTTAGGAGAAGCTAATGCGTAAATGTCGAGGTCATCCACGACTTTTTATTGGATCGCCATGTTACTGATAAATTTTCAAAATTAATATTTTTAAGTGGGCGTGAACGAGCGGATTTCCCAACCACCTTCTCCGACCATATTGGCACAATGTAAAATAGTCAGTCTTTCTTTTAACGTATTTCCACACACACACCGTTCGTTTTTTTATGCAAATATCATTGAGTAAACCGCAGTAAAACAATCCCGTCTCATTTGTATTTTGAATCATATTGGTTTGATTTTGCGTTGACGTTTTCTGTATTTATGGGCGCAGCTTCACTAGAAATTATTTTGAGTTTTATATTATGACGAGTTTTAAAAATTACCACCGGCTAGTGGATGCTCTAAACGTCGGGCACACTAGAGTTTCCTTACTGCGGATTCCAATAAATCAATCGTAGCGTAATTTATCTAAGTGACTCCTTTCTTTGCGTTCAAATCTCCTTCTTTGAATTATATCAGCACTAGCCATAAATCCATTATTACACCTGTGTTTTTTATTACTGCAGCTGTTTTTTCCGATTTTGAGTCTTTCTGCCAAATTACGCACGCTCGGTTTTTCTTTATCGCAAACTTCAAGTAAATTATTTTTTTTTCTTTTAAGGATAGAGTATGTTTTTAGTTAGACTCAAGAGGAATAAAATAGAGCTGCGTCCGGTCGTCCGTGTGGGAAAATATATTTTATTAAAAAAAGTTAGGGACTTTTGCCGTTCCAAAAAAATGTCCGCTCGAGAAGAATGTCCGTGCAAGAGAAATTTTACTGCACACAATATTTTGTTACAATCACATTGTGCCAATTTATAATGGTGTAAAGTGGTAGCATCTTTCGATTGTTATTAACTAAACGCCTCATTCCGTGTCAACGCAGTTTCTAATGGCGCTTTTTCAGAACCTTGCACAACGATTTAAAATAAAAAAATATGTTAGACCATCAAGTGTTTGTTCTTGATAGCATATTATTAGAGCATTATCGGAGATCATGTATATGATATAGATCGTAATAAATTACTGCTGACTCATAAATACCGGAGAAACCTAATTTATAGTGAAACATATTTTATAGATCTTTAATCTTCCGATTATATTTTACAATGGCAATATTAATATATTGGAGCATTGATTCTTCAAAAATCGGGCAGAGGAAGAGTAGCTGTAATTAATTTACAATGCATCAATAAAGTAACGCACAATATTCATAACTTTGTTATTCATTAACGTTTTGAATAATCTCAATTTTATTTATATACAAGGCACTAATTGTAAAAAAAAAATTGTTCATTTCGTGTTTTATAGCTACTTCGTCATTATCCGTCTCTTTTTTTTATTATAATCCCATTTCCCTTCACACCGTAGGTCACCCTCTTGAAAATTACGATATAGAGTGGAATAGGGTGTTGTATTAGGATATTGTTCATTAAACAACTAGCGAGTTTCCTTGCTTCTCGGTATCCAACATCAACACCTAGATTCCCTCCTTTTCAGTCAATTGAGTCTTTTGCTAATTGCTAACTGTTTAATTAGTCTTCAAAAATTGTAACGGATAAGCTTTGACAGTTTCTCTAATCGAATAAAATAATAAATGGTGTCCCGTCAAGTGCGGAAGATTAAAAGTTTAATGAAAGGAGAATTTTTTGAGAAAACGCCGAAATATTATTGTAATCATATCCACCTGGGAATTATATACACATATAACAGCACATCTAATGTATGTGTTCTTCGGTTTTGCTGACATATTTTTGTTCTTTTGACGAAATTTTCAAACATGATTTGCCGTAACTATAGCTAGATTTCAGTGATACAGAATATAATTTCTTTCTTTAGGGCCTGGGTAATCGTGGCTTTGTTGACATAAACTTTTGACTAGAAAAAAACACCATAGAGAGGAGTCCAAAATCGTTAAATAGAACGGTCTAGCCGGTCAATTCTAGTCATCCAGTGATTTTCAAGGTTCACTTCTGAGAAAGACAGAATTCACGAACTTCCTTTGTTATGCATGATCTATAGACTTGAGTTGTTGAGCCAGTTGTATTTTGTAAGCATGAAGACATAAATCTTGTGTGAGAATACGCTGCATAATGCTTCTTGAATACGCTGCCGAACGGATGTTCCCGAACTCTCGGCCTCATTCTAGCAAACAACCGTAATGTTTTCTGTTGAACAACCAGAACGAACACGTGTCGATGGTCTGACATCAATAATCAACATTGTTTCTTTGAATTTTTGGATTAGTCTCTTCAGTTTATGCAGTTAGAACGTATTGTTCTTTTGTGACGCAAATGACGCAAAATTTAATTTTTTGCTGTTGTTGAAGTACCTTTAGGTTTATTCAAAAATCCATAGATGTATTGTCCTGTACGTGGGCAGTATAAAAGAAAAATTGTAATTAGCATATTACGCAGGTACTGGACGGGAAATTGACGGTTTTCTCAGAGTGTTGAAAAAAGCAAATAATAATAACAATAACTCACATTGATTCTTGTTTTGTACCAAAGCACCTTTTCTTATATTTTGAACAAAATGTATTTCTGTTAAAAAAGCGAATGCTTTTTGTTAATTTTTTCATAATTCACCTTGAACATTTAGTTTAAAGTACATATTTGCACGTGTGTCAGCAACCTGAAGTTGTTATGTTTTGTTAAAATCATTTTCTCTAGTAAGAAAGTGAGCCGCACAGCGGTACACCATTGTACTCGAAATCTAATACTGAATAAATTTTTATTAAAAAATATGGGGTTCAAAAAATGCACATGACGTGTAGTTATGAAACAGCGAATAAAAAAAGTATGTTTTACATCACCTAGTGCCTTTTATGAAAATAAAATGGGGTACTTCAGTGTTTCACCCCCATTCTATTGTGTATGTCCACCCCATACGAAACATACTTTACCTCGAAATTCAGCACAACGGCAGAAAATGAAAAATTCATTCGGGGATAGCCATTATGTACAGAGAATATTAATTCGAAAACGAAAATTAAGATTTCTCTGAGAAGTGCCAACCTTCCAGCCATATCAACGGTAATGCAGAAGCGAGACAGAAATAGCACCAGGCAGGACTGGCAGCCCGGACAGATCGATTCACCCTCATTTTCAATTTTGCTTTCTATTAAACGGACGAGTGCCTTATTTTACTATCCTTGGTGGTACGAATCTACATTATCACTCGGTATTATTATCGGATTCCTCAAATCTTTATTTGTTAAAAGCTAGAAAGTAAAGCTTTTGAACACTTCACACATCATATTTACCTACCGCGTTTTCCGAAATCCTTTAGCAAATATCTGATAATCACTAAATCCAGTACCACTTCGCTCTTATCACTATCCTAGACATTCGCCATATTCCAAATAATCTCTTGCAAAGATAAATTTATTTATTTTTATCGAAGATATTCAGTATACAGCGTTTTGCGCGTATGAAGCCTATTACGTATACCAGAAATAACGTTGTACCGAGTGCTTGAAATCGCTCCCAATAAAATGCTTACATCTTTTTATAAGATTAGATAAATTTGAAGTGGTAACGATAATATGGTATATTGTACATGCAAACATGCATACATACGGCGTGTTCAAATCGAATGGAACTATGTTTCTACAACCGCTGTTGTATGTCATACGAAAAAAGTTGTTTGGCGGGATTTTGGATCATGCAAAAAAAAAGATCGTGTTTGTCAGTTCTTTTAAGGTATGACATCATGACTTTATCCTTTTTTAATAGGATGATAGTGTAGTTGTTCAAATTCTGGGATATTTTCGTATAACGTACTACGTGAACACGTTGTATACATAGTGTACCACACCTATACTAAGCAGACGTCTATATGCTTGTATTAATTGAAAAAGGAATTTTGCAATAATAAATTAAAGACATATGTATTACATTAAAACCACGAAGCTAGCAATTGTTTTTAGTACATTCAGACTCATTGTGCAGAATTAATAAGAATATTTCAAATATTTGAAACGTTTGCAGATGCACAAATACTGCTAATGCACCCCACATTGGCACTATATACTTTCAGATCAAAGAGAATATCAACTCTCTCCATAAGCCTGATACTAATCTAATCCAACCATCATTCGCTGTATGTTTCTTATTATAGTGGTCACCGGATAACTGGTATTAGAGTACAGTATTTAAGGTCACGACTTTACGTTACAATTATTTATTAAACTCCGAACTGACAACTTCCTCAATAGAATCATCAGAAAGGCGAAGGTTGAACAAATGACCATATAAGTAATATTGATCGATGCGATTAACCCATATGCATTCTAAAGCAAAATGATGCAGCATACAGGTGCTGTATAATCAATATAGTCAATCACGTCAGCTATCTAGTTGTTATAACGTTAATTAACTGTAACGAGTGCCTTCTAATGGCGCCCTTAAGAATGCTGTCAAATATAACTGTTCCGTCTAAACTAACGCTCAGAAATTTTGTCAAAATCAAGCATGTTGAACATCATTAAGCGGGATTCTTCTAACGTTGTTGAATGTGTATCCTGTAAACTAAATCGTGCATATGTAGCAGCATTATTTTGGTTGATACTAGACGGAATTACCAGCATTATACAATGAACTCCTAGGAGCATTATTTACATATGTAAATTTTCGTGAAGGCTCTTGCAAGCTATTCAAGAAGTAGGTATTTTACATAAATTAGTTTAATGAGAAAGCTTGAGTGTGACAAGTACGTAAGCAAATCAATAGTAAATATAACATCTCAGAGAGACATGGTTTATAATTTAGTTAATGAGCTACAATCAAAAGAGTTACAGGACGATTCAAAGATAACTATAGCGAATAATATGGATTATACCCAAATATCCATATTGCTTTTTTCTAACTCGCCCTATTTCAGCTCCCAAATGAACAATAGTCTCACAACAATTATTCAATGAAATGATAATATCCAACGGATAAGGCTAGTAGAAATGGTAACGTTCATGTAGACAAAATGGTATATGTAGGTATCCGTGCGTGTTTCTTAAAACTCCCACAAACGAACACGATTAAGCGTTAATATACCTACTACATATTTAATTGTACCATTCTATTCTAGTATTGATCGTGAAATCAATTGTGAAATATATTTTCCAGATTCAAGGAGACTGAAAGCGTTTTGGATCGATCGTATGTACAAGTTTTCTCTGATTGTTTGTTGCACCTATATATTTTACCCCTTGTCTTTTACAAATCCCTGTCCTCCCTTTTATCTGAAATGCCCAATTAGATTTTGATGTGTTCAGTGCATGTAACATTTGATGAAGCTACTTAGCTTGCTTAGATTAGATAAATGTTTTATTTTCTTTTTATTTTTCAATAATATAGTGAGACGCAGAAGCTAGAAAAACACAAGCAATGTTTATTTAGAAGTGGTGTTTCTTCGGATACCTTATTATTAGAGTAGTTCAGCTTGCTTCTGGTATAGTCATTTCGTAGAATAAGTCATAAAAAAAAATGTAACTATCAAAGATCAAAACTGGATCCAGTTTTGATATATAGTAAGTCAATTCTCCAAATTACTCTTGTTTCATTAGATACTCAGGTTCATCGGCAATGAGTATTAATAAACTCGTGGTAGCATGTTTCACGTTTTACCGCGTGATATTCCTTTGAATCGGCTTTTTGTACTATTATGAGGAGTCGTTTATCACCCGTCATACCCAATTTATATATAGAAGCCCACACAGAAAATATAATCCCCAGATGAATGGCAAGCAAATAGAATGACGGATAAAATAGGACAAACAGCAGCATAGAGATCAAATTAGAAACAATAATAAAGACCCAACAACAACAACAACAAAACGAGGACAGAAGGTGCGGGCAAATTGAAATGTTAGCACAGGAAATGTTAGACTCTACAGCAGAGAAGGAAGGAATACGAAGGAGGCACAAGATAGAAGACCATCAGTTGTTGAAATCACATTGTCTCCATGTTGGCCACAACAGCGCATTACCGTCGAAGATTATTCAAAGTAACCCTGGAGGTAGAAGCACATGATAATCTCAACAGGTAAATGGAGGCAAGTTAAGTAAGACCCGCATGTTTATCATAAGGTTAACAATGCCAATATTGCGTTGGGATAATGGCCCAAATACTGGGAAAATTTTGGAGTTTTCTCACAAAATGATGTAATGTAGATACAAAGAGGAATGCCAATGATGCTTTACTCGCCATACCTTGATTTACCATGACTTGGGCGCTATGCAATGGTACTCATATGACCTGCTGAAACACGTTGCAAACTCTTGAAAAACGCTTGGAAGTGAGGACCCATTCTCAACCCCAGAATCGATAATATTCCACTTTTTCGTTTTCAACAAATCCTAAAAATTCTAGACACACCAGTTTCATAGATGGACTAAAAACGAACACAGATACTGGAGGGAGATACATATCTCCGCTCTTGGATGCTAGGGCGGAGGTCATCGTTTTCCGGAAATCTCAGCAATGCCGACGCTCTCAAGAAACATCAACCAGTTTACCAACAGCAAACAAGTAATATTAGCACTAAACCGCCCAATAACGTCACATCTAGTGCTATACTGCCACAGAGCTCTATCCATAATTTCTGAAACAAGCAATATCAATGTAAGAAGAAGCACAATGGGAATCCTGGCAATGAAGAAGCGGCTAAGCTAGCTAAGAGAGACCAGGGCACGATGGTACATGACCAACAAATGATCAGAACCTTCACCCATGACAAAATGAGATGAAATGAATTCCTGCCACGCCGCTAAGCCCACTAAGGCATATCGGGATAAGCGATGTACAGCGTTAGGGTAACCGAGGCTGTTGGGATTCAGACTAGACATTGTTGGGTAAAGAAACACCTCATCAGGATGGGATTAACCGAATGTCTGTTATGGAGGGTCTGTCAAGCTGAAGACGAAACGATGGAACATTTCCTCTGCGAATGTTTTGCGTTAGTGTCAATTATAAGAATCATGTTGGGCGAGAACGCTTAATGGAGGTATTATGGCCTAAATGCTGCTAGGTCGATTTTGCCCTCTCGCTGTCCATAAAATAACATAAATTAGGCTTGGAGGAGACAGTTTTCAGCAAACTTTGAGCAAGATGGTACCATAAACAGCGCAACGTCGATTCAAAGGAATGACATTTGGTAAAACCCCTGGAAAAAATAAAAATTACTGTGAGGTTTAGATTCATAATTTATTATAATCTTGAACAGCCTAAAAGCTTTCTTTTTGCAAAGAACTCGTTTATTTACATCCGTTGTAAAGGTATCCTTTTCTCTAAATAAAAGGCAACGGAAATTTAATTTACCAGAGTATCCGCTGTAAAACACGTATTCATTAATTTATGACTACAGTTTGTGTTCCACGATGCAGTTTTATAGTCAATAGAAGACCACAGCGCAATATCAATAAACTTACCTAACGAACAGATTTTAAAGTGAAAAGATTTTTAATATTAACTAAAATCGTTTACTTGCTATTACAATTAATCGTTGTTGATGAGTATTACCCTTTTATATCAATTCTCTCTTTGTTATAAACCCAAAGTGGTTGCATGAGAACAAGTTTGGAAGTCACTTTAGAGCATTCATATGTAAATAACTCTTTTCTATACAATTTAAACATTTTTGGAAGAAGCACCTTAAAGAATATGCCATTAATTTTTATAGTTTCTATTTGTCTCCGGTTGACTCAAGAGTGTGATAAAATTAAAAATATCTTCTTGTTTTGGAAAATAGACCTTTATACATTTCTCATTACTACTTAGTAGATGCATACATAGATACATCTAACGGATGATCACCGTGCTGTTACAGTACGGAAAAGCTTTCAATAATAGGAAAGGATCACAAGATGTGACCTTTCTACATATGAAAGAGTACGGCTCTGTGTTGAAATAGTAAATGCAGCAAACTTCGTTCTTTGTACCATTGCCATCGGTATCTTTTGTTGTTGTACACGAACAAAACGGATATTTTTAGAAAGACGAAAATATCATTTAAATATAAGACAACAGATTAATCTATAAATATAATATAAGACTACTTTGCTCTTTGAATATTTAACTACATATATATTTATATATATCCTTTGTTTAAATGCCTTCAGTCTAAAGATTTGGTATTGGTAACGGTATCCATGTATAAATATTTACCTTCTGTCGAAAGGTACACAAATTACGTGAGTGATTGTGAAAGCAAGCGCTTTACTGATTGAATTACTTTGGCAATTAATTACATTTTAGCTAAGAGCGGTATTGATTGGATGCGCGAATGCATTTTGTACAAGATCGCTATTTGTTGTTGGAGTTTACCTTATTCGTTGAAAATTTGATGTAATTTCGATGTTATGACAGAATATTCCCCGGTCTTCCTAATAAAATTAACTTAATAATAATGTAATGAATCTAGTAACTAAAGGAAAATTCCGTATATAACAGACAGTCATAATTAAATCAGGCCAAGTGATTATGTTTGCCACTGTTCGATGTTCCATTAATTTTGCTTTTAATACAAGCAAAATAAAAAATTTGTAGCAGAATACAAATATATCACAACAAATAACAAGTTAAAAAAAGCGCCTGAAATTCTTCTTTTAATAACTGAAACTTATCCTACTTAAGACTAATGTAAAATAAAAATTTGTTTGGTGCTGAATACAAATCAATTCATTTTGCCTGGTTCTTCTTCTTCTCATTGAATACAATTTCATTTCTTCTGTTCTTTTCCCTCGGATCCTTCAATGAATTTCCAAAATATTAACTTGTGTGAGGATAATTTGGAATACTTTTACGAAAAATACTCTTTAAATTATCGTATTGATGTTCTTTTATTAATTAATGTACGAGGGCGGTCCCTTAAGTTTTCATAAACGAGTGCTAGGTGGTGCTATTGAAATTTGACATTGCTATCTTGTTAAAATTTATTCAATTCATTATGCTCAACGATTTTTATAATTTAAAAAAGTTGCTGATGCCTTCAAAATCATGTTTTGGGGACACCACCTTCAGAGTTGCGAAAATGTATCGAGAATTGGTTCGAAAGCATACCTTAACAAACAATATTATAAAAAAGATTAAAATATTTGTTTCTTTCATTATTTTTGTAGAAAAACTGAAAAATGAAGAAGCTTTTACTTGTAGATTGATTTGTATTCAACAGCGCCTAAGCAATCAAAAAGATGTTAATCGTTATATTCTAATATTATTTTGATTTCCGACAAATGAGGTCCTACGGATAGCATCTGCATGTTGATGATTAACGATCAAATTAAAATATTTTGATGATTGAATGAAGACAATTAACTATACCGGAATGCAATAGCTAATACAACGTAGTTTTTAAATCAGAGCTCGCGAATTATCGGATCCCTATCGAGAAGAGATTGTAGGTTTTCGTTTTTGAATAAAGCGTAATCACCTTAAACGTTCCTCTGATCGTTTATCTTAGCAAATTATTGCAACTAATGGGTTTTTAATATATCGGAATCATTATCAAAAACAAATATCCACTTGTAACGATTTTTGATAACCATCTACATGTGTTTTATAATGTCAATTACTTTGTTTTCTTTTTAAGAAATAATATTGTATTAAGTGCATTTCGAGTAACATGATTGCAATTTCTGTTCAAGAAATGAAATCAAGAGATTTACACTTCATTCAAGAACATTTTTTTTGTTAGAAAACAATATTCTCAATGAACTAGAATTGAATGAAATAGACTTTGATAAAATTAATACCATCAAATCCATTCTAAAATTTGTTTTTAATTATATCAATATAGTATTAGTAGTTAGGTCTATTAATTCTGCTTGCGCGTGGGCATTACTTTGGAAGATATAATAAAAATTGTAGCATCCGGAAAATGATGCAGAAATCAGTAATACGCTACCCTGCAAACTGAATGCACAAATTGAAAAGGCAGCGTGATGTATTCCACTTGCTGCTGGTTTAAAATTGAATCTTTGACTATGTAGATCTTATAAGATATGTAAGAACGTTCAACAAACATTTCATGATCTCAATGTGTGACCAGTAAATATGTATAATCTGAGGTATGAATAAGAAAGCAAATAGTGAAATTGAAAAAGTTTACGTACTTATGTAACTTTAACATTTGCTATAGAAGGAAAAGTTTATGTATTTTATAATTGTTAAAACTGTCATTAATTTTAAATACAGGATTCGGCAAAAGTCACGCATTGGCCGAATATCTCAGTAAGATTAACAAAATTTGCTCCAAAAATTGCGAATAGTATTTTGAAGCTCATTAGGTGATATGGCTTGTATCTCACGCTTAATTTTCATTCTTAATCTTCTTCATAAAGTTTTAGGGTTTCTCCTTGTAAACTTCTGTTTTTAAAGAAATCCAATAGGTTTGAATACTAGCGGACCATTCGATAAAACTTCGAGGTTCAACCCCACGACTGGGAAAAATTGTACCTAAGTACTGTCGAACCTGAATTGCGCAATATAGTGTAGCGCCAGCTTGTTGACACCATAGGTCACGGTTTTGCATATCTATGGTTGATCACAACAACAAAGCAAGCCAACACATTAAGATTTTTCGGATGTTGTGTATGATGTTTCAACATCCAATATGAAGTTTCAGTCGAGCATTCGAGCAACGAGTTATGCCTATTTACAAATCCGTTAAGGCGAAATGTAGTTTCATTATTTTTTTTTATATAACCCCATGAAAATAACACATATCCATACTAAGAAATTTATAAGAATTCCAAATTTGCCAAAAGATGTTACTATTGCCGTAAATAAAATTAATTAAAAAAAAAATCAGAAATTTTGGAAAATAAGAGAAAATAACTTCAAATGTTGTTGATAACATTTTTCCGTATATTTACATTTAATTTATATATGCCGAACCCTATATATGTACTTAACTTATTAGAAATATGAAGTCTATAAGTTATTAAAGATTAGCGAGACAATTGTAACCCGGAATTCTTGATTAACATTGATTTATTGTACACACTTCAGAAGCACATTGGTTAAAATACATCTCATTTTTACATTTTTATCATAATAAGGTGCTGTTCTAAGATTTTCACATGCAAAACATCTAATTGAATTAAATAGACAATGTTTCAGAAAAGATCTATTTAAGTTGAATTATAAGTTGTATTTAGTTGTCGTTCCAACCTTCTGCAGAGGTTTTAGAAATGTAAATTATCTATAATAATATTTTATAGTATGACAATATGTAAAGTATAAAATCCTCATGGGGCATCTTCAATGTATCCTATCAACCATAGTCTTCTGTTGTTTTAAAAAGAGTAAATAATGTAGATTCTAATTATCCAGTTGGTGTCCCACTACTCCTCACAATTATATACACAATGGCAATAAATTGGAAGTCTTTTTATACACGATTGCAATAAGTTGCAAGTTGCAATAAGTTGAAGTCTTTATTTTTGCTCAATAATTGTTTCAGTAACCAATTCATTTTAAATCGAAAACACATTTGAAATAAATGGCTTTGATTAATTAAGGTTTTGTGTAAATTCCCGCTGAGATCCCTTAAGCTCATCGCGAAAGAATAGCAATAGTAATAGTACATCCCAAAAAGACTTTACTCACATTTTCTGGTTCTCTACAATCACTAAATGGGTAATTTCGTACATGGGTGTAAGTTAATCTGACAAAGTGATGTAAGTGATAAACTTTATCTAAGTGATTGAGTGGTTAATGAGCAAAGTGTCTTCAATTATCCGCTTCATACTTGTTTACACACTTGTGCTAATTTGAGTGCTTTGAATTCTTCAGGCCAGAATCCATTCGCATGAGTTAAACCAAATTATATATAAATAAGGTAAGTGGAAAATTTCGTTAAGGATTGAATAGGTCTCTTTATGCCTTACATCTTGTAAACTTGCGGTCCTCCTTATTATTAGATGTGGACGCCACTGCGATGGGGGTAATTATTTAATTCTACTACAGAGCGGTTACACTGACGTGTAATATAGTTCCAACTGAAAATTATGACAAATGCTTCGTATAAACACTTGACTTATAGTACATTAATATACCAGGCTCGGATATTAAAAACGTATATTACACTTGAGGAAATCCTTCTGATTATGAGTACAAAACTTAGTTTTTCCTCTCGGTAAGTGATCGGTTTTTTTACAACTACACCAGTCTACTATTTCAGATAACCCCTGTATTACAAATTTAGCGACATCTACAATTCCACTACTCCCACAACCATGTGACTTAAGGTATTGCCACACTTGGAAATCGAAGATTAAGGCGAAGCGCTTTCTCCAACACAGTATTTTTACTGTAATAATTTAGGCATTGTAAGTGCTATTGCCTAACGTTTCATAACTCATCTCTCATAACATCATTGATTTTTTTCTTCCATTCATCCTCCTTCTTTGACTTACACTTACTTCCTGTCTTTATCTCATGACAGTTTATTGAACTATGAAGATTGAAGGTGTAATGCAACAATAACGCCGAGTTTATTTAGCACTAATAACTGATATTCCAGTAAATCTTCTTTATAATTGTTTGAACGATGATCTCAAATATTCTGGATCTGAAGAGGATATGGTCATTTTACTTCATATAATTGAGGAATTAGGATTTTATCAAATAACAAATGCAATTAAAGTACACGTTTCCATCGTCCTTTTCCAATTTTAAACCAGAATAAACAGTAAACCATTTATATGTCTACTTATAAACAAAATGGAAATTATGATTTTGAATCAACCAGACTCTGATGTAATTGGGTAAATATCTCAAAGGATAAGTAGCTGTACGATCCATTCGTATCTTACCTTTCCCTCGAATTATACTGGGGATGACGTAAAAGATTTCAAAATCGAATTTAAACTTTTCCGTAATTTGGGGCAAACATTTTAATTTCGCCTACTTCGCAAGGTATAGCCTGCCCATTGACAGTAATGCCCACGAGCGTTTCGGAGCGAAGTTAAATAGAACGCTTCGGGAGAACCAGATATTACATAATTCACCATCCGAGTCGCAATGGGCCGCTTGTCTTTGAGTGGATAAGTGTTTACTGAATTCGTTCTTTTTCAAATATTGGCGATACGTTAAGATTCCCAGGCTCCACTTATCGACAATATTCTCCTTTATGGTGTATTTTAGATAATCCGTAGCGATTGATTTAAAGCACTTCTGACGATTTCCAACGTGTATCCTACAAATCTAATTCACTTGGTCCGTGAGAATACTTAAATGCTAACTTCGGATTGAAACAACGTAATATTACGAGCGAAAAGCTCAAAATTGTACGCTCTTTAAAAGAAAGAGGTTTCCTATCGAGGAGAACAATGATAACTTTATCTTCTGGAAAGATCCGTGATCCAAATATGAATTGAGGCTGTATTCGAACGAAGAGAAGAACTTGCTTTGGAAACTAGATGCTTTATACGACGAAACTATGCATAGTATTTCTCTCTCACTACTTTTGAAAATGTATGTTGAGTTGACCGTATAAGCATCCACAGTGGAGCGGGAGGAAGACAGGGTACTTTCTAACATTTATAAGTAAAAAAGTAGGCTTTACAGCAGCAATATTACCAAATTAATTGGACAAGGGTGCAATGACTGTGCTAATATGGCAGGCTATATCAAAAATATACATATATCCAAAAGCCACTGGCTCTAGTATCTCCCGATAATACAATCAAGAATACAAATTTATTTTTTTACTCGGAAATAGTTGTATATCCAAATACAAGTTGTTTTGCTTTTTCTTCAAACACATTATTAATAATGTAAATAACGGTAACTATACAATCCTTCAGCAATCGTAGAATATCATCGTTTTGCACTAAATTCTAGGTTTGCCTTGCTAAAGTACATCTTTGTGAATAGTGCCAAGCGTTTGGAAAATTAACATGCCTAGATTTGTGAAAATTACATTGCCAAGAGGATTTCAACTGAAATTCCGCACTAGAACCTTGTAACAGAGGAAATCGACGCAATATCCTCTCTACGTTTGAGAGGCCGGAATAACTCAGCGGCACGACATATAAAACGGCACAAATGCCGTTTGCGAATTTGCAGATTTTAATTGTATTATTTTATGCGGACGTACTAACCATGACTTGAATTGCTAAGATTAAATTTCTCTTAAATAGTTTGTAACGAGTATCGCTGGCAATAAATCGCGTGTTGGAAGGATTATTAGTTTTTAGGGGGGCTATAAAAGCGTTTCAGTCAGAAATTTTAACGTGATAGGATAATGATTAGAAATCTTCTCAGGAATTACCTTAGAAAACTTTAATTTATTTTAAATTTCCTTTATATCAATTTTGTAGGCTTTGTCTTGAAGGACTGAAAGATAAGAAAAATATCAGCTATACGACCAAAAAAAAAACACAATGAGGAAGAAATATCCTCTAAGAAATAACTTAGACAAGTTGGAAGCTGGTGAGTTTTGCCGGGGAGAAACGGAGCCATAACTTTCATTAACCTCTACCTTTTATCCTTACGCGGAGGTGGAAGTTATCTAAAGAATTCCTTTAATCGAAACGGGAAATGTGAAAGACCTCCCTCTGAGACATTTTTATTCATTCTGGTTTGCAAGTACTAATTAAGAGCGATAACGAACCGTTTTTCTTCTTTGAATTTTGTATCAAAAGTATTCTCAAAGAAGTATATACTGTTGTAAAACAAATCTGCCGTCAATCAAGATCTTTCATACAAAAAAGAAATTTTCAAAGCTTTTACATCAAAAATTCTGAACGCTTTACAAAGAAGACAACACTATATTTATATTGCTATAAATTCGAAGGTAGTTAATCTTTGAAATAATAAATAAATAAACTTTCAAAAAGTGTGGTTTTTCTATTTGTCTTAGTCTAAAAATGTAATCGAATTGCAAACGATGTCTCACTTGGAACTATAGGATGTGATTTTGGAATAAAACACTTAATATTTGTAACAGTTTTTTTTTTATTTTTTAACAAATTCTGGACAGTTACAAATGGAACAAGATATCATTCATATAGCCGCCACGGCTCATCTGGCATGACATCATTCGTTTAGCAAAATTTTCTATAACTATGGCACATAAACCTGGCTCAATTTCTCGAATAAGATGATGAATATTTTCTTTGAGGTTATTGATTGTTGCTGGCTTATTGCCGTACACTTTCCCCTTGACATAACCCCGGAGAAAAAAAATCCAATGGCTAAGTCACATGATCTTGCAGACCAATTAATGTTAGAATTTTGAGAAATAACACGATTTGGAAATTTGGTTTGGAGTAGAGTTATGGTCTCACCTGCTGAATGGCATGTTGCACCGTATTGCTGAAGTACACACCCAAGTCATCAATTTGATGGAAGAAGAAATTGCTTAACATGTTACGATAGCGCTCGCTATTTACTTCGACAGCATAGCCCGTTTCATCTTCGAAAAAATGCGCACGAAACAGTGCATCTTTAAGGATGCATTTCTCTCTCGTAAACATCATATAGATCTTCTTCAGCCCAAATTCGACAATTGTTTATTTTCTCTTCCGTCAAGACAGAATTTGTAAATGTACGACGTTGCAAATGGTCTATAACTTTTAATTGTTGAATTAACTTAATTTTGTACGCTGTCGGATGCAGATCTTTCTTTAAAATCCGATGCGTGGTCGCTATTGAAAGATTCAGCTGTTATGAACGACGTCCAATTGATGTGTTTGGATGTTCAAGTACACTTTCTCTCACTGCAGCAGCATTGGCGTTTGACCGAGCAGAACGACGACGTATTCGTGTAGCCTTATCGATAACAGAACCCGTCTATTCAAATTTCTTGATTGGGGCACGAACTGTTAACTCTGTAGGCGTTTCGTATAGACCTAATCTTGTGTGAATTAATTAATTAATGCAATCGTAAATCATCGCCCATTTTCATGCAACGGTTGTACACAAAGTATTCGTTGTTCAGCAGTTAAACGCGTCATGTATATAAAATTCCCACCACATATTGCATCAAGTAAGCACACTTTGCTGAATATTATATTAACTCTAAATTGGTTATTTTGTCTTTTTTGGTTTACGCGCAACTACACATGCGTAGTATAACCCTTGACTAAGCTTTCGCACTCCATCAAGTTATAAGAATCTGCTTGAGACGCACTTGTTACAGATTTTAAGTTTTCTTGAAAGCTTTTAGTTATTTTAATGATGAACTATAGATAACGACATTCTCTACTTTCCACATTAAGATAATTTCATCTAAAAGTTAAAAAAGAAATTTCAATACGGTGAATGAATATAAAGAATACTCTACGTCACACCAAGATCAAGATCCAATTAACTTGCGAGCGCTCTTGTTTCACTACGGACATCTGAGTCTTCCTTAGAAAAATTGTTATACGCGTTCATCGTAGTCAAGAGATGGTAGAATTTTTAATTTAGGAATTCGCTACGGAGAGATTCAAATGAAGAATTGAATTTAATTTAGAAATTCGCTACGACGAGACTTTTGTTTGGCAAGACGTAACTAATTCAAATGAAGAATTGAATTAAAAAGTGTATTCGATGGGTTACTTTCAATCGGGAAACACGCAAAAAGCTACGAATTCTAATGGAAATCCTCCGTTCACTTTTAGGTGTTCTTTTTCACTTCAGTACAGTACGATGGGACAAAATTTTAAAACAATGTTTACCTAAACTCAACGAACTGTAAAGTAATAATTCAGCTAGGTGAAAGCAAAGTTAGCACTTGTTAAATAATAGAAAATGTATTCAGTGGAGTAGATAGATGATCAAAGAACAAATATTGA
Organism: Oryctes borbonicus; assembly: GCA_902654985.2. NCBI lineage: Eukaryota > Metazoa > Arthropoda > Insecta > Coleoptera > Scarabaeidae > Oryctes > Oryctes borbonicus. Next base: position 3,250,980 of record LR736858.1, read on the forward strand.
ACGGTCTCTGCAATTTATGAACTATGCAGTCGTTCCATTGTACACTTCCAATATGTGCACAATAACAATGAAATAATAATGTTGGGAAAAATTTTGTTTCGTACACCTTAAAAGCAGAGAAAATCTCCTTTTTCTTGCTACTAAATGCGTTTATTTACAAAATAGACATTTACGAATGTGATGGCCTCCTCATTCGATAAAAATCTCTGTCCTGCCAATAAAATTTAGTGAGAGGGGTGGAACAAGACTTTTTTCAAATGCAACAGTTTCTCCCAAATTTCTGTCTTCACCTTGTCAAGTAATGATACGTAGTATGCTCTCGTTATTGTTTTTCGAGATGTCCACAACCTTTGCTGTGACTCTAAGCTCAATTCGACGGTCGTTTAGCACCAATTAGTGATGATCGGTAGCAACTGCAGCTTTTGCCGTGTCGAACGTTTATTGTCGACCAAGCTGATATGACCACGTTTAAATTCAGCTGACATTCGATAATAATAGTACATGTTCAGACTTTTCAGACTACCCTCGTATGTTTAAAAAGTACTTGGTTATAAGTTCTCAGACCTAAAGACCTCAGACCTTTTCGTAAATCAATTTTGTAGACACCTACCGAAAAGGAACTCTTTTCGGCCTTTCTCCTTTTAAATAGGTTTTTACAATAGTTTAGTAGTACAATAGTAATTTTCAATTTTAAAGTTGTTACTGCATCCCTACCAATCCTCGAAGACTTCTCATACCATACACTGCAGAACATAATTTAGTCTGCAAAGCAGGACAATGAATTTCATATCTCAAATGAGGATCTGCAATTAAGCCGAGAAATTTGTATGTTGAAGCTTCAGGTATAGATTTGCCACTGAATGGGACATATACGCTATTACTAGATTGCCTAGAAACCTTGCTCCAATTTATTTCTTCCAATGAATAAATTACGCCGCTTATAAACTGCTACTATAACGCATCAAAAGGTGATTAAACCTCGAAAAGCTTTCCCAAATATGATAAGAAGAACACCTATTACGTTTTCTGCGTGTTTCATCTAATAAAATATTAATAGCTTTTCCGGGGTTGGAGCGCGTTCAATGAATGACGAGCGCAGCTTACACCCCTCCTACTTCCAGCGCGCAGCCATCAAATTCATTCAATACGATAATTAAAACATCTAGTTACTAATTAGCATTAGCAATCCGTTTCTAGAGTTACATAGTTGCCTTTTTGCTACGGTTCATGTGCTAAATTATATATAAAAAGGGTAGAAATATCACGTCTATAATCTACCTACGCGGTATATGTTTATATGTATATCCACCATAGTTAGCCTGAAGTTCTAAGGGCTCTCGTATATCTCCGTCTCTCTTTTCACGTAGGGTTGTTTAATGATGAAACGTTTCAGCTCACTCTAACCCCTCCCCAATAAACCTACAACACATCTCCTGGCCGCAGTTCTTATCGGTCTACCGTTCTGAAAACGTTGATATCGTTCAACAGTATACATAACATGCAATATAATTAACGTAAGTGTAAACTGTCGTACTGTAATTGTTTAGTTTGTCGCTTGGGGGTTCGTCTTAGTGCACTTCCGGCTGTCGGTAGGGGAACTTGTTGATTTTAGCGCGGTTAAGAGCAAGAGTGAGAGAGATACGACGCTGTAAATAATCTATGGTTCGATTAACATGAAAATAATGTGATAAATAGTGGAAATGATGACTTAAAGGTTACACTAATTTATGAATCCTATTTAATTTAGCAATAAGCTAATTCACGGTATAGAAATCATTCTTTTTTTGATTATTTGATCTTAAATTTACATCAGCCTAGTATACAGTGACATATCTAGAATTGCTTTTTGCATCAATCCCATTGTTTTGGTATTCTATTGGACAATTTCTTAATCACAATTTAACGGCAAAAATTCTACTCAAAAACTATTTCCAGATCTTAAAAAAAAAAAAAGAAAATAAGTTTTTCGTGTGTGACTAAGAAAACAAAATGTCGTTATGTTATTTTTAAATACGTTATTTATTTTAAGATGCGAAGTCAATCCGTTATTATCAATTTACATGTTTACATTTTTTGAAATCGATTATTTACACAATACACCCACAAAACGTCAATGTACCAGCATTTTGTTATCTTAGTAATACACGAAAAACATGTATATATACGGGAGAGATAGGTTTCAATTAAATTTAAAATTTGAAGCCATTTTTTTCTACTAAAACTTGCTGCTAAATTTAATCATTTAATATTTTTTCCAATAGAATGTATTAGAGGTGCTAACATGGGAATTAAATAATTTGGAAAAATCTCCAACTAATCTTAAAAAAAAAGCAATTTACTGCATTGTTTTACATTTAGCATGGAAAGAGTTCTATGTGTAGCTTACCACTGCAATTAATATTTTAAATAATATATAAATAAATAAATAGCAATTTAAGTTTATGATTTTGCAGAACTTTAAACTTATAAAATTACATTGCTCCGTAAGAAAAAATTTTAAAGGAATTAAAGCAATATTTTGTCAATAGAATCTATCTAATCTAATATTTCCGACACGCAAGGGAACACCGGCAACTCTAAAACTCAGATTTCGATGAAACTGTAGAGACTAAAAAAGTATTTCGATGCAATTTGTTGTAGAGCTTGAATCAGATAAAATTTTTTTCACATTTTTAGTATAGTGTAATGTTAATCCTTGAGACTAGAATATGCAAATCATTTTCGAAAAAAGTTTCGCTAGATAAATGTAAAATTCTTCTTCTTGTAAAATTAATTTATCATGCTTGCCTTGCTTGATTAAAGACTAATTTCTAACATATTTCCATTTAGAAGCAAGTCGGCCATTCATAGTACGCCAAAGTGTTAGTAAGTAAAGATGCTCAAAATGAAAAGCTATGGTCATACGCAATTTTTTTTATTTTTAACAAAGACTGCTATCAAATAACAAAATTGTTAGCAATGGTAATCTGTCGAAGTAATCTGTTTCTTAAACTGTTTCAATGTTAACGCTAGAGGAAAAAGTTTATGTGACTCAGTGTTATGGAATCGGCTAAAGGTTATTTAATAGAAAATATCCAAATACTGCAATTTACAAAAGTACTGCCTGGCGTTTAATTAAGAGATTCCTTACAACAGGAACCTTTCGCTGTAAGAAGAAAGAGAAAAAAATCTCATGAAGAAACTGATGCAGGTGCTTTAGTTGCCTTAAATTCAATAGCTGAAGCTCCAGGTCAAAGCCTAAATACAAGTTTACAAAGACTTTACAAAGCAAACAGAATATATCCATAGAAAGTCAATTTGTACCACGTTTTGGAGGTAGGTGACGATGCAGTTCTGTTTATTTTTGGGGAGCTAATTTTAGATACTTTCATAAAATAATAATTTTTTTCTGACGAATGCATTTTTACCACAAATGGTATTCCATTATCCCAAACTGTCAATATTGAAGCAGAAATAACCTCCATTACGCAATTAATTCAACAAAGCAGTACTTTAGAAAAGTTATAGTTTGGTATGCTCGTATTATACCAGCTGGAAATCATTGGACCTTACTTTATTAAAAGAAAATTAAATCATCAATTACAAATTTTGGAAAGTTTTATTGATGAACTTTAAATATTCAACAATTCTTTCAACTGGGCGCCTGCCCTGCCCATTCACCACACATGATTATTGACTGGCTAAATAATCAGTTCGGTGACAGATGGTTCGGAGAATAAGCGTGACATCTTGGCCGGCTAAATGCCCAGATCTTACAGTAATGGATACTTTTATTTGAGAAGGGCAAAGCAAATAGTTAACCAAGAACATATTCCGAAAGATACCGAAATATTAAAAAAAAAAAACAGAGCAGCACACGCAGTTCTATCAATTCCTAGAGAACATTTACAGCCAGCTTTTGAAGAATTTCGAAACGGTATTGAAAAGTACGCAAATTTTGGGGGCGGCTTATTGTTAGTAGAGCCTTACACTTAATCTAGGATTTTAAATTAGTATTATTTCATTAATAAATTTTTAGGGTTCAGTCAATAAAATGTATTAATAATTAAGTGTGAAATTTGTTTATTCATAATAATGACAAATGCTCCCTTATATACTTTTCCGGAAATAATTTAAGGCTATATAGTTCACAGCAAATTATATTCTAAAAAATTTATATCTATTATAGTTTCTGAGATATTACAAAAATCGTGCACATTTTTGGAGGAGACGATATCCTGAAATCGGTCGATTCAGCCACTAACCAAATTGTGTTGTGCTTGTACCAAGGTACTCTTTTAGTTTCTCGGGTTTGTCGAATTCTCAGTTTTCGTATTGCCGATGTACCCTTGTCAGTTAAAAACTGACGTTTTAGAAATCAAAAAATAGAAAGAGAATTTCTAGGTTTTCGTACCAGTCAAGTTCCCTTTATTGATTTTATTACATTTTTATACTAGGAAACGAAGTGTTAGAGATATATTCGCCATGCTGTTTCTAAAATATTTGTATACCATCTTAATTGATAATTATTTTCTTAAATCAAGTTTTCCCTCAAATTATATGAAGTTTTGAATTATATAATCAATTCCAAAGTCTTTTATTTAAGTTCATTACTTTTGTTACCCATTTCAATGTTCATTGAAGCGTCTTGTACAGCATGTTAACGATATATGAATATCATACCCTAACGTAATTCTAATCACATCGAATCCATAATATACCCTGTAATAGATTTTCTGACAAAATAATTGCTTTATGAATATTAAGGGAGAGACCTTGAATTAATTCTAACAAAGTTCGTTCGGCGTTAACGATTCCGTCAATAACACGAGTCAGGTCCCTCTTACCAAGTAAATAAACGTGTTATACCCGCGCTATATTTTCAAACTGAATAGGTTTCCGTTCGAAATGTGGTGACAAAACACGAACATAATGTGTGCGGAGAAACAATCCGGCAAGTGTACCAGTGTCGTTCCAATAACAATAAATTCAAAAACATAAACGACGCCAACCTGGCAACGTTGGAGACCTGCTGTTCTACTCCCTCAACACCACCCTCATCCCCCGACACCCCAACTCCCAACACCCTCCTTTCACACAGAGGCTCCCTTTCCAGATCGGCCGTTGGTAATTGCTCCAGCCCATCCCTTTTAATGGCCTCCCCGCCGCCCCAAAATGAACATCCTCCGGCACTGCCGAGGACGCTCTCCACATCAGCGTTGAGAATCAAGAGCCGTACATCCTTTTGGGATAAATTTGGGCAGGACAAGCAGAAGAGAGACTTGTAAGTCGTTATCTTTATTATGGATGATGTAGTGTTTTGTCAAGAAGGGATGTTTTCTACAAGCTTATTTAAAAATCGAAAGACAGAAGTACAAAAGTACAAAATAAAATAGTAGTTTGTCTAGAAATAGAGTTTTAAAGAAATTTAACGTACCGAATAAAATTGAAAAGAATTCTCATATGAAACTTATTATGATAAATAATACTACTTAAAATCCTGAAGTGTCTTTGTCATTAAGATGTTCATTGCCAGCGTTTCCTTACAACTGGATAATCTCAGGAAAACTCGATAACATTTTCCAGTATACTTTTTATCGCATATGCTTCAGATAATTATAAAATTATCTGAATGAGAGCCTTCAAAAATGTTGAAGGGACATAATTTGCTTTATTCGTGTTAGGAATGGTAGTTTTCAGTATCAATGAAGTATTGTTATTTTTCAGTGTTTATTGGAGTCCGCTGTCATTTCTTTGATTTTCACCTAGTACGTAGGGACGTCAATTGTTTCTATTGGCGTGGGTTGTAATATTCGGTATTACAAACTGTGATTCTATTTGCAATTTTACAAAAACTCGTCTAAATTTTTTCCCTATTTTTAATTACAAAACTAAAACGACTGAATGTAATTTATTCATTTATGCATGGAAAAGTATTTGGTGCTTACAGGAATGATTGGTTCTTTCAAGTTAATTATTTTTGACTGTTCAAAACAATCATGGTGGAAATGTTAACAATAGAAGAATTAAAAAACAGCCTTTGCTAGGACTTCTAGGAACCACGGTTATCATAATTCTACACGAGATGATAAAAAATTAGTGCGAGCTGACTTCATCATTCCAAATTCATGTCCGAACGAAGACTACGAACAATTTCGATTCCTTGATATTTATCAAACGAATCATCGCTTGTGAGTTCATCATTATAGTCTTAAATTGAACGAAGAACAAATGGATCAAATGGACAAATCATTTTTGGAGGTGTAGAAGAGCCCTGTTAGTTGATTCAGAAAGCAAGCTTAAGATTTAAATAAATATAACATCAATTGTGTCTTTTCCATGTATAATATTACCTAATTATATATTTATATGAGTTGTATACATAAAAGACGATGCAACTAGGCTAAAAATTAGGGAAAAAATTATATATTACGGGTTACTAACAGTAAAATATTTTCCTCGCATGTCCTTGCAAAATGCTATTGTTATTTGCACGCCAGCGTAATGATTTTGCAAGGGATTAAGTACGCTGATTACATTTATTTACTTTATGTGGATCTACTTATCACCATTTCCAAGTCTTTGTATAAATAGCTAATCTCAAAAAATCGCGTAGACAAAATGATCTGATTTAATATTTGTAGACAATCTATATATCCAAAAATATCTACAGAACATGTTTTCATTCACGAATGCTTGTTGAAACAGAAAATATATTATTAGCTGTACAATAGCAAACAAATTCCCAAACATGATAAGGCAAAATTATAAATATTAATGATAATAATAATAATAATAATAATAATAATAACCACTTACTTATTTAATTAAATAAATGCTTGTAAACAATATGATACAAAATATTAAAGACACGTCTACAACTAAAAGGCTTGCGTTTCAAGTTTTTTTCATTGATATTGAATGTCCCACCCGGGTGAAAGAAAATAACACCATTCATTGATTTTGTTGGTTATTTTTACACTTTATTTTTGTAATGAGTTCATACTCTCTGCGGCAAAGTTTAGGAAGGTATTGTGCGATGCTTTGATGTTCTTTCCAGATTTCAAACGCTCTAAAGCGTTTAAACAGCGTATTCTGCTTAGAGCTGCGGGAAATACACGGAACGTTCGCCGTAGTTTTGTTAAACAACACATAAGTATCGGCAACCTCCGCACCACACAAGTTTAATTTATTATATAGTAATATAATAATTAGTCCGGGACGGCCGTTTCGAGAACACGGTCCTCATCATCAGCCGGTGACCGAATGCAAGTAGTTTTGTTTATTTCGTGAAATATTTTCTAATTCATATTTTGACAATTAAAGTTCCTATGGTGGACGTATTAATTAGTTTACATTACCGCAGAGAATGTTAGCGTATCTTGTAAGTATATAATGTGCAATTTCTTTATCCGCATTTAATTGTAAATAAAATCGTTGTTGTTTCAAATTGCCTCTAATATTTTTCGTCTTGTCCTAGAACGCGTAATTTCCAAATTAGCTGGTTAGTTAAGCAATATAATTTAATGAATATTTACGGTTTGTTTAACGAACTTGATTGAGGATAACAGCTGGTAAAACGCTACATTAACAGCGTAATGAGGATTGAAGAAGGGCGAAATGGCTACTGTGGACAACCTAATAAATTGCTCCGTCGTTGTTATGTATACGTATAACTCTAACAAGTTTCCAGAACTTTTCTAATAATATTTTTTCTTTTATGGTAGATTACAACAAATGGACACACAGAATTTAGTAACAAGAAATAAGAACTACAATTAAGGCTTTAGATGCTATTGGGCATGAAGGAAAACATTTGATGCAAGCGGTTCAGACTATTTTTTTGTAGAAATTAGAACAGTTGAGAAAACTCATGAATAATGAAAATTCTCTCCATCTATTTAGTAAGCAGCTATAGTGCTAACTGGGTTTAGGAAATTAGTTGCATGTAATCCAAAATTGCGTAACTGGAATCAATTCTTTTTATAAGAAATAAAGGAAATAGAAGCAATACAAAAAAAAATATACAAAAATTCGTTTTATACATTTTAAATATAATTTAACATATAGAAAACAATATTACATAAATAAATCAACAAAAGTTACATGATTGAAAGTAAATAGAAATAACTTTACTCACATATAGGGGGAGCTGATGTTTACTACTAGAATAATGTTAGCAAATCGCAAAAAATGGATTTTACATTGTAGAAAGGCATGCTCGTACTGAAATATTATTTAAATAATCTACCCTAATTTCAGTATTAGAATAATTATTTTACAAAATTCGTTTTGTTTATTAGAATTGTTAATTTCTTAATAAAAATTATAGCCTATAGCCTTCCTCAGAACATCCACAGTTCTACTTTTCTATGTGTGTTATGTGTTTAACGTCGCTTTTGTTCCTATAATATATTTTGTAACCACATTAGTTCAATGTCCTTCTGCCACCATTTGCTAGACAAATTTTCAGTGAGCCTAGACACACTTACTATTTTTTTTTGCGTGTTGAAGCGGTGATTCGTGAAACTGGATTGTATTTTTACCGGACTTCAGCGAAGTTTCAAATTTTTTAAGAGAGGATTTCACTACTATGACGTTTACTCATTTCGCAGACCTCTTTATGCGAATACCTTTAGCCTCACTTGTCTCATGTAAATGTATGCAATGTTGCAATTAGTTTGAAAATCATATGAGAATCAAATCCTTGTTCTCAGACGAAGATCATTTTCAACTTTCTTTGTTAATAAACAAATAATGCGGATATGGTCGAGTGAAAACCCCTGTCATAGTACATCAACCACTGCATTCAGAAAAGTTTGGGTAGACGCGGTATCGTGATAACTTATCGCAACCTTCTCTAAATCAATTGCATTATGATGAATTACAAGATGAATATTCCCATCATAACAATGCCACAGCTCATAAAATAACCGTGTAGATTTTCCTCCACGTCCTGTTCTATTTTAGATTATTTTTGCACACCTAAAAATTAAAATTTTGGAAGGTACACCACACACAATACAAGAACTTACCGAAGCAATCTGAAATGTTTGTGACACGATAACGCCTCAATACAACAGGATTTGTATAACGGAGATTACTTTATAATTGCTTATTAAATTTTCCTTTTAGTTTTACTAGAAAACAAATTTATTATTCTGGTAGCGTTGTTATCATTAACTTAGATTACCACGTTAACCATTTACACTTTAAAATAAACCTATTTGCATAATCATTGTCGAATTATCAAACGTAATTTGGAGTTTCAATTTTAATGTGATTTAAGCGAGATTTCGCCTTAACAACTACGTTTTTTTTTTCTTCTTATATTGTACCTTCAATAAGGATTCATTTTGCCATTATGCTGAATATTACAAAAATAAAACGATTTTCGAGTAAAGGAATACTGGGAGACCAACTGTCGAAGACGATGGTTCTCCCCATCCCTTTAAAATGAGTTTCAGGAGACAAAGGAAATCGCTATGTGTATACTTTAGCAGGATTTTCACCAAGTTTCAAATAAAATCTAAACTTGACACTCGCCTTCAGAAGAAAGTTTAAACCTCAAGTAATATGTAACATATACTGGCTACTTCAAAGCCGAACAAAATTAACAAGTGAAATGAGGGGTACTTAGGAGCTCACAAAAATTTGCACTAATTAATAACCGCCATTCTTATATTCTTACGATTAAATAATTGTTACACCTTTCAAAAACATAGAAGGGAATAATTGTAGATCTTATCTGTCATTAGCAATTAATTTAAGCATCACTTGACATCAAACATAACCGATTAACGATTCCGCCCGATATAATTTGTAAAAGCAATATAATGTAATGTACAGATCTACTGATACGAACGATTTTAATCGAGTGAATCATAGCTATTTGGTAGAACTACGACTTGCGGTGAAAGTAAAACAATATATTTCATAATGGACGATACACTCGGGAAAAGATGCAAGTAAGTGGTTAAGCAGTAATTAGATTTGTAATTTTGAATTACATTGATTGTAATCGATCTAATATAAATTTCGCGCTCCTATCTTCTTGATCAGATTTTTTCAGCATCGATGTCGAAAAGCTTAAACGCATTGTTTTGTTATTATTAACGCTTTTTTTTATCCTAAAGGAAGGTGCTGTCCAATAAAATATTCGGGTTAATTTATCTCGACTCTTTTCGCCTTATTGTATGATAAATGGAACCACAGCGGGAGAATCGTCATAAAGATCCTATTCTCTATTATAAGCAACCATCCGTCGTATGGAATTGGGTTTTTATACCGTTTTATTTTGAAACGCGCTCACATAATAGTGACTTGCCTGGTATAGACGAAACGGAAATAATTTTAATTAACCAATGATAACATCAGGCTGTTATTATTTATATCCATAAATGTGCTTTTGTCCGTACAAAAAAAAATACCAGGTATGAGAAATATAATACATTATACATATTATTACCTCTGGGCTGCCAGATTTGTTAATGAAAGGTATAACAAAAAACACTAAAAAGCAGGTAACAGATATGAAAAGGTAATATAATCGCAATAAAGCTTATTAGCATGATGATAAAGGTTAAACTAAACTAAAGGTTCCCAGACAGTAACAGAACGTATGTGTGTTTAGAAACTATAGCTATTACCAAATTATGGCACAGCATCAACAACTGAAAACTTTTGACTTCCTGGATGATATTCAACATATTGAGGAATATCAAAAATTATTTGTCTTTCCTCCTCCTTCCTTCCTTTTGTTTCTTCTACAAGGACTAAGATGGTTCTCCTAGCCTTGAAGGTTATTTACACCTTAAGTGGTAGTTTAGTAACGTCAATATTAAACCCCTGTCATAGTTCTAAAGATTTTATACTAACAATAGGTATGTTAATGTGAATTGCGAAAGAAGAGTAAAAACTTCTCGGCTTGGCTATGGAAAGTCTTTATTTTCTAGTTCAAAAATAAGGTTTGCGAAATTACGTTATCCAACCAAAAATTTCTTTAAATTAGGGAATAGGTGGAAGTCAGGGACAGCCAAAGTTGATGAATAAGGTTGTTGTTTCAACAATCCAGCCAATCTCTCCATTGACAAAACGGTTTTGCTTGCAGATCGCTGCGTTGTCTCGATGAAAGTCTTGCGTCTCTTCGTCCAGTTGGTTCAGAGAGCTTGTTTAGTATTCGCCTGATACCCTATCGACCTACGTCTCCTTCTTATACTTTCTAAACGGCATTTTCTTTTTTCTTCAAGAAATGTGCCATCACTGTTTTCCTTCAAGAGATATGGCATCACTTCAGTTCAGCAACCAATCAATTAAGTGCTAGTGAAAACAGACTTCTTGGTGAATTGAATAATAGTCCATATGTTATACGGACATTTTTCCTTTGATAGCTTGATCGATCAAAATTTTCATAGGCTATGATACGAATGGATTTAAATTTGGCTGGTTAAAAATTACTGACCATTTTTTTGGAGTGGGAAAGTAGGTTTATCTAACTTGTTCCCTCCTATCTTTTGGGCAACATACCATGTAAAATATAGTTTTTACACCAAAGGAAAAACTAACTGGAAGTTTGAAATAAAGCAATACGATCTATATGCTAGATGGAGAAACTTCAATAAATTCCAATTTTCTTTTTATTGCGTAGTTAATTTTTCATGATTATTTTTTAAATTTTAAACCGTTTGCATTTCTACTATTGGTATTAGATAAGTTTTAATGTCCTGAACTTTCGTCCTCTTTAACTCCACAAATGTCATACCCTAAACGCTTTTAATCCAAAATAGAAACGCAATTTTTTCTGCATACCGCGATAAGTGTATCCTTTGTGGATCTTTCGAACCCTGCTAAAATCTGCAGTTTTATTAATTTTTACCTGTAAATGTATGTAGTTCTACTCAAATGAAATGTGAAACGTATATATGCAGGTATGCATGTCAATACTAACCCCAATCGATACACTATTGAGTATACATACATGAATTGGTAACATTGAATGTGCAAAATCTGCGTACATATAGTAGTACGCACTAGGAATATTAAACATTCCATATGGTTCAATTTAAACATTAATCAGACTGATATCTCTTGCAGTTTTTTTATTTGAATTTAGCAACTGAAGTTATTACACTGGACTTGTATTTGTGGATAGATATTTTAATAGTATAACAGACAATATGTATCAATATTACTATTTCCGGTATTAGAGAGTTTATAAAAATTTAAAAATAAAATTAGCCAAAATTATAATCGTCTAAATAAATTGGATTAGGAAAAAACAGGCTTACTTTGCGTTAATGATTACGCAAAGTCTACGAATTTTCTCCATATTTTCCACAGAACCAAGGACGATTTTACGTCAATCCGTAGAGTTTATATGAACGATGTATTTATATTCCAAATCCTGCACGTGACTTGTCGAGAAAAAACGGTTAGGAATATATTTAACATGTTGGAATTATAAATTGTTGATACAACATCTATCATTAGGTATTAGAACGTGTTTTAATCACAAAATAAGTTCGAAATTCTAGACGGTTTGCGCGAAAATAAATATTTTGAGCTAGGACATGCAATAACAGCATGTTCAAAATTATGGAATAGTGCTTTTGTTTGCCAATTTAACGTACGACATAACTTCAATTCTGCATTATGCTTTGGATGGCTGTGGTAAGCTCTTTTTTTTAAATGGCTCCATAAAGCAAAAATCACATTGTAAGATTTGATAATCGTGTCGGCCACTCTGCAATTCGCTTTCTCCCTATGCGACAGTTTGTTTCCATTTAAATAACATCTTATATTGAGCTGATAATCGTGCTGGAACCAGACATCGAGATTTGGTTTGTTGTCTATTAGTTTTTTATCGAACAATTACTACAAACTTACATCTAAGGATGGTTCTCAAAAAATCCGCCGCATGCAGTATGTTCGATTTGAAAGAGGTTCAACATCCTTTCCGCTGCAAGAGTTTCTTAAAAGTAATTCTTCTTTTCAATAAATTACTTCGTATCTGTAATGCTCCTTAATCAAAATGCCAAAACGCTACATCTAATTACTTTTACAATTAGTAAATTATTCTATAGCATATTGGTCAATATGGTTCAGTTATATTGACCAATATGTTGTCAGGTTAGAAAGGTATACAGTTATCACATAAATCACATTATTGTGTTAGACGCCATCCTTGTCTTTTTGCACTAACCAATACCATTGTCGGCTCTTGATAAATGTTCTGCAACTGAAACCATGCACCTGCCTCTCTTGTGCAATCGCGCAGTGTCATCTTACGCCCGGAATAACCTGGGCGTTGTTTCCTTTGTTAGGGTCAAAATTTAGATAAATTTAGAGATTGCTTTACCTGCCTCTACTTTTCCGTTACTTTGCTCTTTCCATAGGTTAGTAACCACATTAACTACCGTGTACACTGTGCTTACAGAGAACCTCGGGATTTTGTAAGCAATTAACGAGGACGTGGGACTTGTTTGCCTGCTTTGACGCTCCCTCGATTGCCCTCATTTCCTAGTGCCCAGATCAGGGTGACCACATGTTTTGATATGTAACTATTAACTTCTGTTTTCTATCCCAGAAGTAACAAATTTTATCTGACACATGTGCACTAACCAATGATAAAGGAAAAGTAAATTTATTAATTCATTAAAGTAAGCATATTTTGTACGACAAATAACTTTGCTTCTGCATTACTGAGATAGAAACTCAATTCCACCTGCTTTTATTATTCCTCTAGACTAGACAATGTTTCCAATTTGGGAGAGTTAACTTAGTTAAGTCTTTAGATAGTAACTAGTTCACAACGTAAACGTGGAGAAAAACCGTAATTGAGTGTTTTAAAATTCAAGCGAGTTTAATCAGTCTTGCACACGCATAGAATAAGTTTCGAAGGGCATGAATATTTATTATCCGAGTTGGCTGCTTATTACTGAGAGTACTGCTACAATAATTCCAACCGCTTTCCACGTCACCGGAACTCGCATTATGTGGATTTTGCGTCAAATTTCACTCCACGTTAATAGTATATTGTGCGATATTCGCCGTGCTGTCCTATTTCCCAAATATGGTTGGTTACTTCGAAAAGTTTCTACGATAGCGAGTGAATTCGGTATATAATTACTACATATTCTGGTATAAAGATTGTTATGGGAATTGTAATTACGCCGAGGAATTTCTCACTATGCGATTATTTAAAATATGTAAGTTGAATTCAAATAATGTATAGTGTAGGTATAATACTGAATAATGTTATGCTAGCTAAAATGACTGAGATGATAGATTTGTTAGTAATGACAAAATATCTTAAAAATCTAACTTATGAGATCCCCAAATCAAGAAAAATTGTAATCGTATTATTATCGAAAGGTGTAAACACTATAACCACAAAAGAGAAATGAAAATATTATTCATCTTATTTTGGATGCCGACAAAGCCGCATTTAGAAGAAATATAGTGAACGATCTTTCTAACAACCACGTTTCGTTACCAGAAAATCAGCATAATTCGATGATCCTAGATGAATTACGAAAATCTACAGGAGAAGTGATAAAATTGGTCTCGTTATTTGTCAAAAATTTGGCCACGTATTCCGGATTCTGGTAATTATGCCCACGTTTGCCTCAACGTTGGGCTACCTACCACGAATTTAATAGGACGTTAATATCTGTACTCTAGTTATACAACGAAGACAGACTTAATCAAGACGTAACATTTTCAGCACTGATCTTCTGCTGAAAAGACACATACTTCTGTTATAATGTCACTGATCAAATCAACAGTTGAACGCTTAATATAAAGTAACAGATCAGTTATTTGACATGCAGAGCGCAGACTATATCGGTTATTATTATTCCATCTACTACGCTAACTAATTCTCCTCATAAACCATAGCAAGTCGTTCTGACTAAGAATATACAACCTCTCAATTCATATAATGTAGGACAGCGTTTTTCCATCTCAAAAGTTGTCCTAACCTGTATAGTTAATAACCGTACGTGACAAAAAATGTCTATCAAACTATAAAACGATGTGCGTCCGATTTTATATTACACAATTACGGTATATCAAACTTAGAAAACTTCATCATCAATCATGGCCTTGTGTGTATTATTTTCCCACATTTTTACAAATATCCGATCTTATTGTTGGTCACCACTTTAATTGAAACGCACGACATACAAAGGTATATTTTAAAAATGGGTGATGCACGCTGCCCAGATTATTCTGGGTATTCAATGCGTTGAAAGGATTCTACCTGTCACTTTCTGATCAGCAACCTTTAATAAGAGCATTTTCAAATTGTTAAAGCCTTCCTGTAGCAGCTCTTTCTATTGATATTTAAAGATTTTTAATTAAATTCTTTTGACATCCAGATTGAGTCATTAAACAACCCTCATTTATTCTAATAACGCAAATATCAACTGCCTGATATGACTAATAATATAAAAAAAGGAATCGTTAATGATCTCGTTAACAGGAAATAATAATAAACCGAAGATAAACAACTCCACCCCAAAATGAACGTCGAATAAGTGTATTCTGCCTGTAAATTGATCTGGTATTAAAACGATGCCCGTCTAAAATTACTTATTGGGTTTTTAGGAGATTCAAATTACGTTTAGAAAACCTGAATTTCAGTTATAATGAGGGTTGTTTTTAAGCTCTCAATAAAATGAGTGCAAGACGGAAGAGTTGGACAATATACTTTGGAAATTTTGTATACTTAAAAGGATATCTGGCTTATACGTTTTTTGATGTATTTCCTCTTTTCTTAAAAAAACTAGACTAAATCAGAAAAAAGTAACTGTTGAATACATCATACTACAGCCGGAAGATACCATAAAATGTATTTCTAGACCATCTTGTGAGCTAATCTAATGAGTAATCAAGAGGTATGCAGAACAAGATGAATACATGCAACGAAGTATTTGAAATATATGCAAAGAAAATTAATATAATAGGGTGTTTTAGGAGGAAAGGAAAGGTATTGCAATGGTAGTTCAAGTAATGCAGTCCATGAATTTCGACGCCACTTTCCGACCGGAAGAATTGCAAATGAAAGAGCAACTACTGGAGAAACAAGTGCAGGGATTATTTCTGAAAAAGATGTAGAATTTGAAGCAAATATTTTCTATTCAACTTAGACATATAGCTACCTGGAAGTTGCTCAAAGAAAATTGTGTTGCATTCTTTTCATGTTCAACCTGTTTAAATTCTTCATGGATGCAATTTTTTTCTATTTGGATACGTCAAAATCGAAGACTGTACAAATATATTTTATTTATTGGTGAAGCTCAATTCATTGGCGATGGGATGATCAGAACGAGCATCATCAAACTTCCAAAATCGTTTTAGTATCAACTCATGGTGTGATATCTTAGACGGTTAATTATTAGGTGTATTTGAAATGAATCCGCATTTTAGTGTATTGTTATTTATTGAACGTTCACTCTCCCAGTGGCTGGATTGGTAGACGTGGTCCAGAAAATTTAATTTAATTAGTTTAAGCAACAAAAGTGAATGCGAGTGAGGCACTACTGCATTGCGGCACAACTGCAAAATGTGGTAATGACAACAAATTAGAAGCAATAAATTAATGCCAATGTCAGAGTATATTTCCTTCTCTTTTACGGTGCAGTCTAAGACGAAAAATTAGAAATTCACTCCTCGTGTACCTTCTTATTTTATAAAGCTGTGCTGTCTAAATAAATTAGTTGCCAACAGACAACGTCGATAATGTCCTTCATTCGGTTGTTTCTATACATAAAGTAATCTTGACTGTATTCAAATCTCTTTAATTGTTTCCCATGGCTTGTTCCATTTGTTGAATCCACTTTTTACGCATCATTTCCAAATTATACAGATATTTAATTAATTAATAGTTGGATGGATCTGTGCAATTAATTGTTACAAAATGTGATTAGGAAAGTAGCGACGTCTGCTAGTGGATAGGCTAAGCTACTACAATTCAAAAATAGTTTACTTAATACAAGTACATAAAAAAAACCTCGTGGAAGTCATCATAAAAATATAAGCACTATTAACCGTGTCAAAGCCTGTTATAGAGTACACGTAGAAAAGAAAACGTCTGTCGTTCCTCAACAAGTAAACACGCAACTTTCTTCCATTGAAGCACATGCAACGCAAAAGTTTATGGATTTTCTCCTAAAGAGATTGGTTCCTTTCTGCGCCCGCACCCTTCTCAAAAAGAATTGGTGATAGGGAAGAGAATATGGGAACATAAGGAATGATTTATATAGCATACGACAACCTTTCGAAATTGTTTCAGGGAATTTTTCATAGCAAATATTCTCCAGTGAAGAAGAAAGGTATATGAATATAAGGCTCTTTTGTCCAATACATGTGTAAGGTTTTAGGTAGATCTTTTAATTTTATTTCTTTTGTTTGGGGGTGTTTGGTTTCCCAAATTTAAAACCAGTAGAGCAACAAAGTGTAAATTCCACAAACCGTTGAGAAAATTATTCTTTTGTCTTTTTCAAAAGAACTCGAAATTTAAATGGAAGCAATAGCAAGAAACTAAATTTTTTGGAATTGAAAATAAGATACCGATGACAATGCGATAAAGAGTGCATTTTCAATATAATGGAAATCGTATCTATGAAAACTCTCATTTTCTTCATTTCCGGAAAGTTAAGCAATAAAAGACCACTATATAACGGCAGAAAAAGAAACGTTAGGTGTTTCCCATCGCATTATAAGATTTGTATTCTATACCCAAAGTCGAAAATTTTATGAACAAAGTGATAATAAAGTACTAGCGTCAATTTTAACGGAACCTTCAGATATTAAGTTGACAAAATTTATCAGGAGAAAAGAAAATTTAATTTATTACAGAGAATTCAAAACTGGAAAGTAGTCCATGTTACATGAACTCCTTAAATTGACGTTAAAAAAATAACATAACAGCACAGTTAAACAATATTTTTCATAACAAAAATGAACAATAAAGATACTTAATAATAATAATGTTCTGAACGTCAAAAATGGTTAAATGGTTTTGTTGGCTGTGAAGATCTCCAATTAGCTATTTTTTCAATCTCACTGTATGCCAGTGCAATTTTATATTATTACACAGTAAGAGTTATATGTAGACGACACACAATTAATTTATTTGTTTCCCCAAGCTTATTTTGTTGAGGCAATTGAAAGGATTCAGAAAGATCTAGACGTAATACCAAAAGTACCTAATGGTATTTACTAAAGATATCATTACCAGTATTTGCCGAATCTTCAAAAAATTTAAAGTTATATATCCGCAATTCCCTTAGATTTAAGGAGCAGCTTTTGGCTACGCCGCATTAAAAGCAATGTTTTCGCACCATTCTTATTTGTCACGTGAAACAAAATCCAAGCTGTATAGCACCTTGTCGCAATTTTGATATCATTTCTGCGCTTATTGGCCTTGGTTAAACGGGATTCCAAAAACTCCTTGTTTCCCATATACTTTGATAGAACAATCCAGTTTATATAATTTGACCTTAAAGGTTAAATTTTATAAATAATAATGTCAATCATCCAAGAAGTCAAAATGTCCTTATTACACACCATTCATTTTGGAATTTCTGATACCTCTATAGGGCTGTCAGTTCCTAAAATATATGCAACCAACAAAATAGGCGTCGTATCGCTTGGTTGCCTATACCAAACACTAAAATTGATCAAATGCTCCATCCCGTACGGTCTACATACTGTCGTTGTCATGTGTTTCTGTGTAAGATATGTACGAACATGTACATATTTATGTCGAATGTGCAATATTTGCAGTTGTGGATACGATAACGTACGCTATGAAATATTAGCAGTGCTCTTATCAGAAATGTCATCGTAATTCGCAATGTTTACAAACATTTCATATAAATGTTGAGAACTTGGGAAAATGTATGAGAAGTGACATTCTTTTTTTTATACGAGTTATATCAACAAATTCTTTATTTAATTGAAGAACTCTGATTTATATATATATAAAATACAACAATTTTAAAATAGTCAATAGCATTTTTACATTTTCATTATAACAAAAACTGAAGATTGAATAGTGCACACAATCAATTAATCCTCTAATCCAAGATAGAGGTTACTGCAATTAGCAAATTTATTACACCAACACTTCTTAGGATAACCGCACTCACTACATTATTCATTACTCATTACAGTTTACGAACAATTCTTGTATAATCCAAATAAGAATAAATAACTAACAAGCAACGACAAGCACTTGCTAAACAGAATCCTACATAAATTGCGGAACAAAACTGAAGTGGATCTCCATTTACAGCTTAGTCTACTACAAAAAAAAATGTGACAGGTAAAGTAAACGTGCCAAAGCGTTGAAATTAAAGCAACTTGAATTTCTGAACACATATGCTTATTTCAAACAATTGAAACCTGTACAAACTGTAACGGTTGGTTATGTAAAAACGAAAGTTCTTATATCTCTCTATCAGCATCATGTGCAGGACTCATTTTAAATATTTAGTAAAACAGAAAGGAAAAGCAAAAGAACGAAAAGTCGATTATTTTACGGAGTATAGAATTTGAGGATTTTTATCATGGTTGTGCTTATAGATAACGAGATGCATTGGAAAGCCAACATGGTCCTTCTTGTTGATACTTGCGGAGAAAGAGTTACCATAGTTTCAGTTTAGGAGCTCCTGCAATACAAGTTTCCCTCAAAAAGTGCTTCTCAAACAAACTTGGTATTGTCCTGTCGCTGTGTGTTGTATTGTCTATCCATCTACACTACCGTCTGTTAGCTTGGTCAAGTAAAAAAGGTTAAAAAAAAAGCAAAAAATAAAAGGCAACAAAATAAATTTATTATTCTAAATTAAAATGTCAAATTTTACGTATTTGTATTTTATTTTCTGTAAAAATCCCAGTAGCTGTAATATACTTATTATTGACCTTGATGTACCTAACTTTCCTTGCTTGTTAAAATAACCCATTGATTTAAACGACTTTGCATAGAACTCGTTTTAATTTATATTACCTACCTTGAAATTTTGAAGAGAGTAAGTGGTACCATTAATGATGGGAAGCAGAACAACCCCTTGGGGAACGCAAATCGTTACAATTTGTAATATTGATTTAAACGTTCATCTTCCGCTGTTTCTCTCGCTGATATTTGTAGAAATTGATACGTATTAAGTAAGCCATTGAAGGTCATTTGAATGAAAACAATTTTTACTGAAAATATGGTACAACCCTACAAATCCTAGAAAGTGCATTGTATTCAGCTACTTAATATCTGTTAAGAGATCAAACTAAAATTTCTGCCATCAATCATGAATGAGGAACAAGCAGAATAAAAATCTCTCACTCTATAATTTTAACATTTTAATCAACAATTGAATAGTCGCCACGTTGAACACCAAAGAAGTTAAAAACTTGTTTGAGTGAGATTTTGATCAAAACCATTTTACGACTTTCTGAATTCAGTGGTGTAGTCAAATTTTTCATAAAAATATCGCTAATAAAACTTTCGTATTTTCAAATCCGAAAAATAATCATAGTGTGCCTTGGAAATGTAGATGAACTTCTGAAATTTTATGTGAAAGTAGACCTTTTTATCCACGGTATATTCAGAAATTTTTCACTTTATTATAAAGTACAGGTTCTACAATCAAAAAGGATTACACAATATTTCAGTAAAATATTTGCTACATTTTATAAAAGGCGCTTCCAAACATTGATTCTTCATAAATTAAGGATATTTCCCCTTCAGCTATTTCCTTAAAATGTAGAATTAAGCATATTTAATGCTTACTCGGTAATTGAAGAATTTTCAGAACTGATTGCTTCTAAACTCATTAACGTTCCTAGAAAATTAATTCCTAGGTAGCCATCTAGCGCAATTAAATATCACTGGCTGGGATCAAAATCAATAAAAGTAATTTGTTGGTAGGCGCACTTCTCAACTAGCGCATAATTTAATAAACCCTCTCCTATAGGGTGTTGAAGTTCGTCCTACCGGTTTCTCGGAATAATTCTGTAATAAAGACCGGTCAGTAGTTCCTCCTTTGGGGCGTAATGTTTACCTTCAATTACTTAATAGTTCGTTCGAGTAAATCGCATTTTCTCTAGAGTTTCAATCTCAACGTATTTACAGTTACTCTGCTCTTTTACACTAATTGCATTTACTCTGAGGAGAAATTAAACAAGTCTGCGTTTTATTTCATGAAAAGGTTACATCGGGTATTTCTGAAGGTCACTTGAGCAACACGAAATTGGCTCATTTAAATTTTGTACAATTTCTAAACTAGCGCTGAAAAGCTAAAGTATATTGATGTTTTTGTTATTACTAGCTAGAGTTACTCTGAAATTAACTGAAATAAGACAACAATGGCGTAAAAAGGATTCAACAATTGTTTTTTTTCTATGAAGATGTTTGACAACGGAATTTTGTCATATAGTCAATACGATACACACAACTACGAGTTTCATTTGCTCCCCACGTTGAAATAACTCCGCGCTGTGGTGCATTTTTTGTTCTTCCCATCAAACATAATAAAAGTGAAAATATGAAGTTTACTTACTAGTAAAACATATTGATTTCACTATCGCAAAGTAACAGCTTGCACTATTTGTCACCAACGTCATAAGCACTCAGTTCGAAACTGTTACAAGCATATTTGCTACAAGTTTTCACATTCACAATAAAGTAACGAACACAAGCCTCTGGATAGTTTTGAAAATATTATTTGTTTCGGTATAGTATAATGTTAACAGAATCTCTGGAGCTAATTGGTGCATACTATAACTCAAAATTCGTATTTGTCGGCTACTGTAATGAACTAAGGCATTGATATCGTCGATTTTGTAAAGAAGGTTAAGATCTAGAAGAGCACGCTTGAGATATCGTTCTTTGAATCATATTTACCTGGAAATATCCTTCAGCAACCTGTCTCTTCAGCACTGGCATTTGGCAGAAGAACTGCCAAACAGTGGCCTATATACTTTTCTTCATCTGCTACATACAAAAATTTTGGTATGCTATAAGGATTTTTTGCAAATACAGTGTACATAAATAGTATTACACCAAACGGGATTATGTAGAAACGATTGGACATTTAGATTTGACGTTTGGTGGCGTTAAATTATACATAAATACCCATATTTTGATGTGAGTTTCATTTGTTTTGTGCGACTGGTGTTTGTCAGAGACAGCCATACTGAATTTTTGTAGTAGCGACTTACTAACTTTTCTAATTTAACAACAATTGGAAAAATGGAATATAGAGCAGTGATTGAATATTTATTTGAGAAAATAAACAAATAATGAGATAAAAGGGGAAAGTGGAAAGTTTATGAGGACTCTGCGCCTCTATTATCGACCATAAAATATTGGACAACTGAATTTAAAGGCGGCCGTATGGGCATTTTTGATGAAGAACAAATCGTTCAAATGAGGGCACCTCATTGAAAAGTATTGAAGGTATTCACGATATGGTAACCAATGATCGAAGATCTGGGCATTTCAAATGACTAGATGCATAACGTTTTAACAACTCACTTAAAAGTAAGGAAGCTTTCCGCAAGATGGGTGCTGCAATTGTTCACAATTGGCCATAAATACGCATATATGTTATCTTCAGAGTAATGTTTTTAAAGCAGAATTCGTATGATTTTTAGTGTCGATTCATAACTGTTGACGAAACATGGATTAATCGCGGCACCAAAAGCCAAAGAACAGTCCAAACAGTAGGTTATTCATTTCCAACCGGCGCCAAAGCTGCTTTGCCGACCAACAAGATAATGGCCAAAGTATTTTGGGATATACGCGGCAAAATCCACGTTGATTACCTTGCAAATGGCTACATTGCGCATCGTTCCAACAATGTTGTGACAGAAAAACGTTCGCACTTGGCGAGGAAAATTCCATTAGTTACGATACGAATTGCTCCCACACTCACCATATTTGATAAAGTGATAGCAGAAACAAATGTAAAATGAATTTTACACATAAACAATATTTTTTGCTTAGCGGTTAGGTATTTTTGGGCCCCCCCCCCCCCCCCCGTATTATGCACTTATTTAGATTAGATGTTTTTTCACTATCTCAACTGAAATTTCGTAATTTTTCAGCATCTTGACAATGTTAATTATGCCAATTATACCCTTCATATATAAATAAGATTAATGCGAAAGTAATTAAATAAACGGCCGAACGATGAAACATTATTTTTTTGATTAGTTTGTTACCTTTTGCTATAAAATCCATTAAATATGTATATATATGTACTGGAAGCTGCCACAATTACGTGCATAAATTCCAATAGAACTTTTGGCAAACAATACTATGTCAACAATGGAAGATGTTGAAAATTTATCCCACTTTTTTTTACGAAGAGAGCCAAGGACTATAAAATATATATAGATACATCAAAGAAAATTTGACGCATATAACTTTTAATGGACGTAAATTTAAAAGATTCTCAGGTCATTACCAAGTGATAAGTGGATTTCTAAACGAATAAAACCGAAGAATATGGTCTATATTGCTTTGTTTCACATTGCCATAATGATTGAATGTGTTAATAACAATAACTAGTGGATATTCTGTCAACAATATAATGAGAAATATTTTAGGCACTTATTCAGCTATCATTTGTTCGCATCTTAGGAGGATAACATAGGATCTTGGACTATTGTTCTTTTTTATATTCACAGAATATGGGTATAAATTATATCTTTGTTATGCGCTCAATTATAGGATGGTCATAGCATAACTCCCAGTATACTGTATACTAGGAACAAGTAACAGACATGTTACTTTCAGAACTGTAATGTAATAAATTAATAATTGCGTTCAATATAGTGCCAGCTTCCAGATAGTTTAAAAGAGAACCAGAAATCCATAAATGAAATAATTTATATGGATGTATATACACAACAGCACTGAAAATCTTCGTGACTTCAATTTTTTTAACTATCAACGCTCACTTCTTTCTAGCAATCGTTTTTCTTTCCTAGTTCTAGATTCCCGCCGATCCTCTTTGACTGCCTCCAGCCATCATTTCCTCTTTTTTTGTGGCCTTCTCCTTCGGAAAGGGCTTTTCCTGCCGGCCTTTAATTCGACATTCGTTATACATTAACCTAGCCATCTTGTATTCTTGTCATTAACATTAGTATAATATTTGCGTATTCAATAACTTCTTTATTGGTTCGTCTTCTTCATTGCCCATCTGCATCTTTTTTACTTCTTAAAATCTCCCTTTTCCCAAATTCCAATTTCCATTTCATTATTTTTGTTAAGGATCCACAACATATATCTGCTACTTGTGTTATCACTGATTGAATTTGTAGCCATCTTTATTCTATAACGATAGCAAAGGATGTGGTGTATTATGGTAAACAACACATAAGACAAGTTTCGGCAACCTCCGTACAACACACGTTTCATTAATTATATAATAATTAATCCGGAACGGCCGTTTCGAGGACAGGAATGGTCCTCATCACCGAATCTTTATTCTATATCATCAGCTTCCATTTGTCCTTCTAACTTGCGAAATGGCCTGCATTATAATATCTGCATCCTGATAACTTCTAGCATCGTTCCCTGCTCTTGCGTATTTATTCTCTATCAGTATGTGATCGATTTGGTTCTTTGTATGTGCAGCTGACAAAACCCAAAATATATGCTCATATCATATTGCGATTCTAGCTGGGTTAGTTTTTTTACCACTGTCATTATTAATACGTAGACTCCTTCCTTCCATAACTTTTGTAAATCTTTCCTTTTCCAATCTTCATCTATAGGTCTCCAATAACTCTCTTAACATCCTGTTATGATTTCAACTTGTTCCGGTTTTGGTTTGTTTCTTGTGGCACTAGAAGTTGTATGTTGTTTTTCCATGATTTTTATACGGATACTGGTATAAATAATCAACAACTCATGCACTTTAAGTTCTAAGACATCCTCTGAAACTCGTAAAAGTATCGAGGTTGACTTTATGTGTATATCTTAATAGAAAAATTTGAAAGAGAATTCTTTATTTGCAAAATATAAATGCCGGTTTCGTGAAAAATTACATCAGGGTAGAACTGTATCAGATTTCATAAAGTTAAAGTTATTTCAATTGTGCTATGTAATTTAAGAAATGTTAACTTCAGATATTTAAACATTTAAATAAATAAAGTAAATTAAGGATATATCACCGAAGATTAAAATCGAGAAGTATATTGTACGTACCGAATTCTTCTTTTGAGTCCTGTAAAAGTTACCATTGCTGCTACAATATCAAAAAAAAAATCAAATAAAACTAAATATTGAACTCACAAGCACCAAACTATATAACTATACTACATGAAGACAATCCTACAGCAGAATTAACAGGCGCTTTTGCAACAAATACAAATACCTACGGCAAAAAGTATAAAGTAGTGTAACATGCTCCCTACACAAATAATAAACTTAAATTGTATACAATATAGAAGCAAAATTAAACAACAGATTCAACGACAAATAATACACAAGAAAATAAAAATAATCCGAGACGAGACATTAAATACTTTCATGTCGAGATGACATGGGATGGGAAGGGATGTAACACTGACCGACACATGAATTAACTTACATACGTATGGTACTTATGTATATATTTAGTCAAATTCTTTCCTTTTAAATAATTTATTAGTAATTTCCCGAGTCCATGTTGACAAGTCCTAGCAAATAATATTTATAATATATGAAATAATTTTACATCTGAATACTTGTTGTTTTTTAAAATGCGAACAAATACAGGTTTATTTTTAATATTTACGAAATATAATACAATACTACATTATGATAAACATCCAATAGAAGATATACATTTGTATTTGCTTCAAGCTTATAAAAATACAGATTTTAGTACCGAATTT
The DNA here is from genome assembly GCA_902654985.2 of Oryctes borbonicus. Taxonomy (NCBI): domain Eukaryota; kingdom Metazoa; phylum Arthropoda; class Insecta; order Coleoptera; family Scarabaeidae; genus Oryctes; species Oryctes borbonicus. Next base: position 3,276,849 of record LR736858.1, read on the forward strand.
TATAAACCGTATTGACACTTATACTTTCCCATCCTTACGTTTTATTTCGAATAAAATCTTCACAACTTACACAAATACGAATAACTTATAAAAATTAGATGTTAAGGATATTTAAAGCCAACTAGAATAGGAACATATTTCTTCGCCTCGCATCATAAGAATCTATTTCCACAACCTATACAATTGATTATTCTTAGCACCATCATAACGTTTCGATTGTGTGCAGCTTTCGCAGTCTACAAGATTAAAATATGTAAACCGGGCATTTTTAGACAGACGGGTTTCTTCACACCGTTAAAAGCTGGAAAATATCTGCTATATTTTTAACGCGAGGTTGCCCAAGATGAATCCTATTTTCTCACACTTTATGTAATAGATAGATAAAAATACACTCACGGATTTAGTTCATTGATATCGTTTCGTCACTTAGCCTAAGAGTATAATCTGAGAAATGGCGTACACTTTATTAATAGAATTGATCGGATCATGCCAATTGATCCAATTTAATAAGAAGCTATTTTTGTAGGTCTCCACAGTCGGTTATTGAAATAGATATAGATCGTAATTAAATTGTTTGTAGTAATGTATGATGATAAGGAGGAGGACGAAAGTTGATTTATTTAAACACGTGTCGTCGATTTTTGAAATGTTATTATTTATCTATAAAGTCGGTAGAAAGCCTAAGAGGGCATTCATACCGGGGCTGTTTACTTTACACAGTTGGAAATTATGTTCAATACATTAAGAGTAACAAGTTTATTTCAGTATTAGAGGAACTTTTAATTTCCGAATAATTTGACCATTCTGGTAGTCCTAACTCTAGTTCCGAAGCTGTAACCAAATTTATGTTATGTATATGCTCGACATTTTCTACCACAATTTGTGATAATTTTGATCGCAATCCTTCTTTTAGATTTTATTTATTGTCTTCCCTCTGCTTTGCTTTTCAGAAACTCTTCTAATCCACACAATTTATGTTATATTAAACATAAATATGTACTCATTTACAACATATTATGTAATACTGCTTCTATATGAATTCTTGCTGAAATTTATTAAACATTTGTGTATTTACGTTCATTTGCTAATAAATCAACTTACATTTTTTTTAAGGAGGTGGAGGTGGTATTAACAGTTCTTTTGGTAATAATTCCTTTAATGATGATGCACTTAATATGAAAGGGGAAGATGGTTGCTTGTAATTTTGATACTGAAATAATGTTATATTGATGTTAGAATCAATACTTGTTAACTTGACTACCAGCGCTCGTAGATGGCACAGATTGCGGTGCTGGTAATTTCGTATTAATTATATATAAATATCATCTACCCTATATCTTTTTCAATACTTCGCAAAATAATTTAATATGTTGAACAACGGCAAGCGAAGTGTAGCGCATTTCGGTTGGTGTTTAAAGCTATCTACGTACATTGCTGGTCTGTCCGCTTGAGGTTAGACTGCAAATGAGTACAAATAATGAGGTATATAGATTTAAGTAAAAAAGAATACGCGTATCAGTTTTATTCTTTTTTTATTTTTCAACTTAATATCTGTATCACAAATTCACACAATTCAAGGGACTGCTTATCTTTGAAACATTTTTAGATTTTGAAAACAAAAATATTATTACGACAACCAAATATCAAAACACTATATTTATGCAACTGACATCTTTCTAACAAATTTACAACATGCTAAAGTAGTATGTAATAAACGAGTAGCCTTAGTTAAAATTTGAATCCAGCTTGTATATGCAGTACATCAATGTTTCTCAAACTGTTCTCCTTTGTAGCCTACTTTTTAGATTGCGATTCACTCGCTACTTTGTCAACCTTCAAAAATGTAATCGGATATTACTCAGGAAGAAATATCGGAAAGGATACTAAAAATAAACCTGAAATTTGAAACGAATACACTCGTAGTATCTACAGTATATTGGCCCAACGAAGATGAAAAGGTAGAAAAAAGAGAAAGATATGTTTTGGGGAGAACTATCTGGCAGCAGAAATAATAAGAGATAGAATTGTAGTAATAAGTAATTTTGATGGAAGAATGAGAAAACAAGACAATTTATACAATACGGTCATTGGAAAACATCGGGAAATAATCAGGAGTAACAACGGCAAAAAGCTTCTAGAGTATAGTCATAGACGCAATATGATAATAATGAACACATTCTACCGAGATAAAGAAATACACAAATACACAAAACAGGCACCAAACAGAGGAGGAAAATCAATTACTGATTATATATATATATATGGAAAGAAATAATAGAAAAGCAATACTAGACGTAGGAGTTAAAAGGAGCTATGAAAATAATAGCGATCATTTCTTAGATACATATAACAAGAATGAAAGATATTGAAAAACAAGATAAGCGTAATAAGATCAAAAGAAAAAGTAATCATGAAAGCACTAGATATTATAAATTGAAAGAAAATTAAATCGCAGAAAGGTATGAAGAAATGGTTAATGGTAAATTGAAAAAGGATAAATGGAAACGGTATTTGAGAGACAAAACAGAAATGAGTTTTAAACTATATAAAGAACAAAATAAGTTAAAACACTAGCAAAAGAAACAATATAAAGGTTCTAGAACAAATTTGTGAAGAAGATGGAAAAGTAGGAGAAGTCAAAAACTATTTTTTAAAACACTAAGGAATCGCAGAAACAGTAAAGAAATAGAGCACTAATTGCTGGAGAAATGCTCACAGAAGGGGAAAGAGTCGTGGAACGCTGAAAAAAATGGTTTGAACATTTATTGGAGAGCAGAAAAAGAAGATCCAAATGAACATGAATTGGGAGCTACATACGAAAAACTATTAAATACAGATACACAACTAAAGGATGGCAAAGCTCCTGGTGAAGACAAAATAACATTAGCAACGATTAAAAATATGGATGAAAGACAAAAACGCAAACTACTTTCTCTTAGAAATTTTGAATAAAGTCTGGAAGGAGGAAAAAGTACCCGAGGACTGGAGTCTCGGTCTCATGGTATCTACATTTCAAGGGGTGATAACAAGGATTGAACTAAGTATAGAGAAATAACTTTGCTAAGCAGTATTACGATACTCTACGAACGTATATTGGAACAAAAACTTCGAAGAATAGTTAAAACAACAATATCGGGTTCACAGAGTGGTTTATCCTCTCAAAAATTTACACAAAAAATGTGCGAAATTCGTTTCTTTCTGATTTCCTCGCAACGATAATGGCAAGTTAAATAATTACAAACTTCTTTCAAAACAAGTCCAAGGACTATTTGTAGATACATATTGAAACATTCAAAACTTGTATTTGTGATTAATTTATGGAGGTGCCAAAACGATCTAAATATGATCATGTAATAAATTTGATAAGGATTCCCACACATAATTAATGTTAGTTATAAATAAAGGTCAGCATTTTAGTGTAGCAAAACAACCAATATCCTATTTATAGCTGCCTAATACCAATTTATTTGATTATAACTCCGATTTTCGTCGAAGATTGTAAACGCAACGTCCATTGTTTGAATCGTTAATAACAGCTCGCTACTTGTTTATTTAGATTGCCAGCTTAAAATACAGATTTTACAGATACTCGGGTAGCGCCCATATACAGAGGCTAGATGTAAATAGCAATAAAAAACTTAATATTAGTGGAAATGTATTTGCATGTAGGGCGATTTCCAATAATAATGAAAATAAGCATGAATGTCATAAACATTAGATTAAACGAATATAGCAAAATCTGCTTTCTGATTGGTTAACCAACAATAGGTCGTTCTACTTTCGTTCGTGATACGCCATTTTCGATTGAAATATTATCAAATTAGAATTTCCTGAAAAATTTTTGCAAAACTTAAACATAAAACATTAAGCTCTATATCTTTCGTATCTCTTCCTTAAATATAAACCAGTTGCCGCGGATGGCAATTCTTCCAATGTATTCTAGATCTCCCTGAGAACGATTTTCGATTGAAATATTGTAAAATTAGAATTTCCTAAAAGATTTTGTGATCTGCGAAAACGTTTATTAAATGAAAACATCTTCGATCGTCGCTAGAAATCGGATTGGCTAGGTAAATTCAAACATCCAATATCGTTGACGTCACGTCGTGTTTTGCGTGATCGCAAAGTTTTGCGGATGCTTTAAACAAGACTGAGAAATTGTTCTAATAACGTTTGGCGCGGCCTCAACCTGTCCCTTACAAAATGCTTAATCGCGTACCGTGTACTTAAACACAAACTTCTACTAAAAATACAAAAAACTCTTTGATGTAAGTACTTTGATTTTTCGAATACGCCATAAATTCTTCTTAGTAATGAACTAACTGGGAATAATAGATGCGTACTTGTTATTAAAGCATCTATTGCAAATTGGAATGATTTTTGGAAATTAAGCTTTGACGTCAATACCACATAGGCAAATCTTTGGTTTGTATAACTGCTACGCTAGTGCAGAGGAAGTATAGTGTTACCTTTTGTCTATTTTAAAATTGGAAAGATGCGAAAGTAGAATAGCAGTAACATCCTAATTTTTAATACTCCAATGCCTATTTCTATAAAGAAAATTTCCTCGAAAATAGGAAGCAAGTTCCTACTTATGTATTATTATAGTATGGGTAACTTTACAATTGAGAGTGAGGCAAGACATTGGTAGTCCAGCATTTATTTTTACTTTCATTCACACATAATATACAAATATACTCAACCTTTACTCATAAAAAATGCAAGTATCATACATAAACCTGTTTCAACGTAGTCTCGTTGGGCTGTCACACCCTTCACCCAACGGTTCTTCCACTATCAGAAGTAGCGTCGAACGGCCTCTTTTGAGATGATAAGCAGCTGGTTCGTCGCATTCGGACTTCTTCTTCCCCGAACTGAAATCTAATTCCTTTCACGGGCATTTTCAGCTTGGGGAAATGTAGTATTCAGTTATTTCATCACTGCTCACAAATTTTGCAAGTTAGCTGTTTGTAGTTCGAGAAGAACGATCAAATTAATATTGAATTGGTAACAGTATTTAGATAGCTTAAGACAGCTTCTATGTACAATCACTACTACAAAGGCATCAGCTCGGAAAAGAACTAAATGGGCGTGGTAGTCTTTGGCAACGTTGGACTGGTTGCCAGAAAGGCTTTAGAAAATTTGTATACTTTTGTGAATCGTGTAATATCGAAAGCGAACAAAACAACATTATGAATAAATGTCTCAAAAAGCCTTCAGTTATTTTATAAGAAAACAGGACAAAGAAAAATCAAAATCCCTATTGGTATATACTGCATTCACAATTATAAACTAACAATTTCCACAATTTCTAGTTTTATGCTTTCCTTCATGTCCTCTTACTTGAAGATGAATGCTCTGTAAATATTATTGCATTTCCTAACTTATTGTGACCTTTTTAACAATTTTTTTGTTTCTTATCAATTTAATTATTATTACATTTAATTGCATAATTATACAGTAAACTCGAGTTACGGCGTTGCAGACGGACCTTCAGTAACCTTACTTCTATAACTGGATTTTATTATGCGGTGTACTATCTTGATCTGCATATTTTTACAATTTTTGTGGTATTTTTCTATACGACAAAATTCTTGAACCATCTCGCCTGCATTTTTTTTTTCACATATTCATGCTTTAAGGTATATTAACTGCTGCTTAATTCAAGTGGTTCAAAACTAGTTTTTTTCCAAGAAAAGAAATAGCTAAAATATAAGAAAGTATGTATTTTGAAAGCTGTTTAGAACCACTTAAGCAATCACTAAATTATAATAATTAATAAATTGTTGAAACATAAGATTCAGCAATAATTTTAAAAATGAATATGCCTAAGCGATATTTTTTTAACATAATTAACAAGCCACTTTTAATGTTTTGCGGGGACTCCTCGCCGGACTCCCGTTCTTGTCGCACCGCTTCCCCAAGCTCATCTAGCGTTATGGGAAGACGAGGACGATATCGCAACTGTCCATCAAGTTTATCCCAAAGATACTCGATACAATCCGCAGAATACACAAGTCCCTATACCTCTCTGCGTTCAGGGACTGACTCAAAACCACCAGCTCGGTGCGACCCCACCTTCAAGTAGCACACGCAGAGCCATGTTTTTTTTTCAAGATATTCTTCTCCATACCACCGCCACACTAAAACTCTGCTATCAAAATGATATAGAGTAAATCGAGAATCGTCAAAGGAAAGGTATCTTCCGTAATCACAAGTCTACCATGGTAAATAATTTGCAGCCCACTGTCTCCTAGCTATCGGTCATATGAGCCCTCAAACCAAGTTTGTCCAGCCTTCTTCCAGGCACCCCGGCAGCTGTACGACGATCGTTATTCAATATAGTAGACGACTGAACGCCATTTCATCTGACCTGCAGTTTATTTCCACGAAATCATTAAATTTTCGGCTGCGCTTTTTCAAACAATTAATGTTCTCCCTGGCAACGCTATTTCTTCTGTTATCGCAGGTTGCCGTTCCTAGTGCTTTTAAAGGTTATGACACATTGTACCATAGAAATGATAAATACACCTAAGCCATAACTTCTTATTCGAATCAATTCCTATATTTATTTAACTAAAAACAACACAAACAAGCGCGCAATTGACACTGCGTTAAGAAATTCATACGTCTCAAGCCAAATAGCTGTTGTGAATAGCAAACAAATAAAATTGATATAATTAGATCGTATGAAGTTTGCGGGCACAGTTTAATAATAAATCAGGGAATGTTAAAAATAGGTTGATTCCCTTCTTATGTAGCCATTATTGTTAGCATAGAGATCGGAAGCTGGTACATTGTATACAACTGTGATACTATATGTGGTATAAACAATGTGCACTCAAAGTAGAACTATCGAAAGTGGGTTGGGGTCGAAATAGTATTAAATCTGCTTTTAACATTAACATTAACAACAACAAAAGCTACGAAAAACCTAATATTTCTATCAAAAACAAACTTGTAATCTCAAAAGTTGTATTCCAATTCAATAAATAATTTTCTTCGGAGAAGAAAGAAAAGACATTAACCTAATTTAAATTTACGAACTTTGTCGACCTACTTTTTACTTTAATATTAAACTTTGCACCGATCAACTAAAGAGAAATATTACTTTATTTATAAGAAGAGTTCACAGAACTTGTGTTTAATTAACAACATCAACAGTTGGGAATCGTAATAACTTTGAATTCAGTTTACCCTTCAGCTGTAAAACGTGACATTGAAAAATTAATTTCGCTAAATGGAAAGCGGTCAATATTAACAAATTTTACCCATTACAAAGTTCGAGTAACATCCCAGCATTTTTAATTAATTGATCTTTATGAAGCGATCGAAAGGTGTAACTGCGTTTATTCATTTATTTGTTCGCTTAGATCTAACAGATAAATGTTTACTTAGAATAGCGTTATGTGTAAATGACTTTGAAATTAATAAAATAAAGCGTTCACTGATCAATCGATCACTCTGTATTAAAATTATATAATTTGCATAAGGCCTGGCAATCAGTGATTTATGCTTAGTTAGTAGGTAGTAGTAGTAGGTATGAACGCTACACGAGAAGCGATACAAAGGGCTACAATAATGCATTTCATTAATTCAAATAATTTTTTAAAAGTAACATTTTTCAAATAGTAATCATTATCCTTAGCACCTTGCAACGAAGTTTTCCTTTACTCTACTAAATCAGGTCCGATAGTACCAATTTCATTTTGCATTTTGCTCTCGCAGTGTACGAGGATGATGTTCTGCGTTTGAAATAACTTCTCAACCATGAATATTTGTTGATTTAAAGTAAAGTAATCGATTATAACTTAAACAGCAGGCAACAAGTACCAAAATAACGAAAATCTCACAACTAGGTCTCGGTTTGTTTTCAGTCTATAACTAACTGAAAATCATTAGTACATCGATGATTATCGGACCCTGTATTTATTGTATGTACTAATTATGTCTTTCTTTTTGTTTTAGTCATGGAGAGGATCTTATCGTTACACCATTCGCACAAGTTCTTGCTAGTCTACGGAGTGTTCGCAACAACTTTCTCCATCTCACCAATGTGCCCACAAACAAGTAAGTACTCTTGTAATGTGTTAATGTACTCATAAAGCAGAATAGGTACTTATGACATATGTCAACTGTATTTGGGACTTAAACAAGAGTTGAACAATCTTCATATGGATAAAATTGATGTAACGGACAAGATATAATAATACTTAAGTATCTAAATTTATATATATATGATCAGCTTTATTGATAACAGACTTCATTGAAATATTTTTATCTTTCTATGTATTCTTTCAGTATTTTTAGCGTTACCCTCGTATATAAGTATGTTGTATGTTTATAACGCCAAACATTCAGTTTTTGGTACTTTACTTTATCTTCTCTGTTTAATGTTAAAACTCTTTCGCTAGTATCTACTTTTGTTCGATTCTACAATGGCTAGCGCATTCATTTCAAACAGAATGCACTGAACATTGAGATTGATCCTGCAAATAGTACAGATTCTAGCAAAAAATGGTACGTCAGTGGTAATCAAGTTGGAAATATAAATAGGTCAAACTCTAGGAGTTTAGAACATTGCACTACACGAATGAAACTATAGAACTACGTTCGCAAACTTATATGGGATAAAATTACAAACGTCCCCCTCATCAAAAACACGCTCCTACCGTACGGTATTTAGGATTTTCTTATTCTTAGAACGGTTTTGAATAGCTATGCAGTTATTTAGTTCTGATCATGGATTTTTCTATTATGTCACTATAAATTTTATTATGTAACGTAGATGGTTAATGTTAATGTAAATCAATTCTTCAAGCTATTGTGTATTACCGTAAATATAATTATGTAATATTCTTTGTATAAATAACATTATTAATTAACGTTCCTTCTTGATAAATATTACATAACGGTTGTAATGAATTTAAATGAGGGTACCGTACTTCTGAGAGAGTAGTTTAAAAAGTTTCCAACCTAACACAGAAACAAGTATTTGTTTGCCCAATTTCTAAGCATAGTCTCCTTGTAAGTTTATACACTTTTCCTAGCGATACTCTCATTTCTTTAATCCATTAAAATAGTAGTTGGCATATTGTTCTGCAAAATAAGCGTTTACCAACGTGATGGCCTCCCCATTCAATGTCCTCCTAGCGAAATTTTAAAACTACGAAAGGAAAACTGTTGCTGGGTGCCAAATCTGATGAATAAAGTGAGTGGTCTATCAATTCAAATCCCAGTTCGCAAATTTTTGCAATGGCAACCACTGGACTGTGAGTCTTAATGAAACAAAACATTCTTTCGTTTTCGTTTTCCCGCAATTTCTACCTTCAGCTCGTCAAGTAATGATGCTCCCTTTAGTTCCAAGAGAAATGATTAACACAAATGGCTATCCCAAGAAATAGTTACCATAGCTTCCCCGGTCCATGAAGCAGTCTTCACTTTTTTAGGAGCCGATTTGCCCTTCGCAGTCCACTGTTTCAACTGTTCCTTCGACTGTATCGAGCGTACTAGTGTATCCAAGCTTCGTCTACAATTGTTCGACGCCAAAACTCCGACCTATTTCCTTTAAACTCCTATAACAGGGCTTTGGAAGTGTTCATTCGAATGCTTTTTAGTACCGATTGAACAAGTGCAGCACCCAATGCGCGATGAACTTCTCCATGCCCAAATTTGCAGTTAATATGTGACAGACATTTTCTTTTGAGATACCCGCAGGGTCTGCTATCTCTCTAAACTTTATTCGAAGGTCGTCTGGCATCATTTGGCGAACTTCTCCAATGTTATTGGTGGGTTCTAGGGCTATCAAAGGTTTTCGAACGATGTCTGGAGAAACAACGCCGTCACTTTATCAATGATGTGGATATTTTTCCTTTACACCAGTCTAGTTTTCAACCGGTACACAGCTGCGTTACAGCAACGTCTTTCATAGTTGACGACATTTTCCAGGCTATGGATAAAGGTGATGTTACTGTATTAATCCTTCTGGATTTCAGTAGGACTTTTATATGGTCCATTATGATCCTTTATTAGCAATTATGAGATCATCTGGCTTTAGTCCATCCTTTGTGTGTCTAATAAAGTCATACTTAGAGAACAGGGTGCAACAGATGACTTTTAACGATAACATCACAGGGTTCCATACTTAGTCCTATTTTGCTCTGTCTGTATACTAGTAACCTTCCAAATGCGATAAAAAAATTACATGCAGATGACACGTAGCTATATTTACAGTTTAAACCTACAGAACTTCCTGAAGCATGTATACGTATAAATGAGGATCTAAGCAATTTATCAATATATTGTGATCGCCATCAGTTATTTCTAAATCCGGCTGAAAAGCAACTTACTTTTGGCGCGCTCGAGGTAATGTTCTGGCTGTGTTGGACATTCACATAGGAACTAACGGAATTATGCCGGTGGATTGTGAAAAGATTCTTGAGTTGCACATGAATTCTTTGCTTGGCTTTCGAAAAATCACCTCGTTTCTAATAAAAGAAAGCTGTTATAGCTGTCAAATCTATCTTTGTCCATAGAAACCTTTTTAACCGCATGACTAAGTTTTTACCTTGCAAGGTACTCGTGTTGTCAAATTTAGCTACGCAGACATTGTCTATTTCCATCGCATTGCAAAGCAAGACGTTCAAAGAATTCATCGCCTTCAAAATAGTTGTTTGAGGTTCACCTTTGGTGTGGACGGTGACTTTCTGCATATTATTAACCGAAAATGTTCACAGAGCAACAGGCCCATTCGCGACAAATGCCTCTTGCCTCTAAGCTTAGGACAGAAACTTATAAGCGTCTTATATAGGTCATGACACCCGGATTAATAATATTACTTAAACAGAGTTTATTTACACTGCAAACTCATTGTATCTGAAATATCCGCGAATATACATTTTGCCCGCCATGCACAATACAATATTGTATTCCTTTCTTTTTGTTTTTGTATATTGCATCATACGCACCTGTATTTTTTTTTATTTTCTATTCACAAAGGCTAAAGGACGAACGCCGCATATTTTCTTTTCGAAGATACGCAATTTAGACTTTTTGACTTGTCTCGTTGTAATTAATGTTTCGTTTTTTTCACTGTGCACTATTTCATGTCACACCCAATAAATTCTATTATTCTGTTATTTAATAGGCAAGTAAAATTATTATTATGCAAATCTGTATAAATTAATAAAAGATGATCGTACTCTAAGACGCAATACTTTGACTTTAACGCAGGACAGGCTATAAACCATGCGTATTTACCGTAATAACAATTGCAAGATTGACATAAATAAATTTCACCCTATACCTTTTTCATGCCTTTGTTGGACACTACTGGCATTTGTTGTATTGTGTATGTATTTCATTTGAAAATGGATTTTCTTACGATCGGAGTTTTTCAATTCCTCGCGCCTTTCTTCGGCACCTTCCTTTCTAAAAGCGGAAAACTCTTTCATCCCCGAGGTAAAAGCGCTTATATTTTTTTCTGGTTTTCCACTATGCGAGGTATTTCCTTTTTGCAAATAAGATCCTGAAGTTCTGGGAATACGTGTGTAAATTTCTATGTGCTATTGATACCCATCAAAGTTTGTTCTCAGTACTTGGATATTAAATGTTCCACAAATGTTCTAGATTTTTCATAGGCTTTTTTTTGTTAAATATACTCAAATCACACCCCATGCTCACCAAGGTGTACTGCTCTAAATTAAACTAGCTACACAAATTTAATAATATCTCAATTTTACGCGAAATTTCATGTAACCAAAACTCCAAACTTAGTTTTGCATATGTTGAATTTAATCTCAACGAGATGTTCTATTTTAGTTACAAGTCAAAACATTGGTTCTGACGTCTACCTATCGATCAAACAAATTACCTTCTGGCGTTTTAAGACTTTTTTTTTGCGCTAGTTTAAACGATACCCATTTGTTAACAAAATTGATTTATTTCTGATATTTATAGAGCGTAAGTGTTAAAAGTTAATGGAAACTAAGACTTGTTGATATAAATTTAAAAAGTTAATCGCATATGTATGAGCAGAAGTTATATAATCATGCAGATTTCTCCGCCGGTTTCAGACAATAAAGCGATTAATGGGTTTGTATAGTATCTGATTATCATAAATTTTGTTATATACGCTTCGCAGACGTGCTCACCTGTCGTTATTTCTGTTAAATTTTAATACACCTGTAAATATTAGGATAAGATAGAATCTGGCACTTTTTTGTTATGTCATTTACAAAGACTACAAAAAACTTGTTAAGAAGTTAAACGGGTTTGTAAAGAGATATTGAGACTAAGCGTAAGTTACCTTAAGCACACACCGAATTATAATTGGTTACGACAGCGACAGACACAAGCAATGTTGGGAATGTTAAAGACGTATTTTTTTATACGAAACTCATCGAATTCAAAATATAGTATGTATATTTTGAATTCGATATATTTAGCTGAGTTTTTGATATAATTTGAGGTGTTTCTTTAGCGGCCTGTATTACACGCTGAAGAGCTGATTCAAATTTTATTCGATTGAGTATTTCCGACAACGCACCGTAAAAAAGTTCATATCTATTAGCGTCTGCAAGATCTGCACGATTGTTGTTCAAATTATGTTTCAACTGCTGTCTTACAAAATTCTTTTCTATAGATTGAATAATGTACTAGGAATAGTTATACCTCTGTAATTTTAACATCTTGACCTATCGCTCGTTTTTTGTGTATAGGCAACAATATTTCTACTTCCTAGTCATTGGGTGTCCTTTCCTTCTTCCATTGTTTGCTTAAAATTGCAATAATACACTTGCAATCCAGTCGTTCCCAGGGTTTTGATCATGTCTGCAGTTATTCTGACCTACAGTTTACAAATTCCCTAACTATATTTTCTGTGATCGGTTTCTGTTATTCTATGTTTAATAGTGTTGGGCAAGATAGGAAAAATTGCCAATCTTTCAAAGCAACTAGACAGACTCGTGTTTTGTTGACTCTTGAGGAAACTAGTAGTACTTTTAAGACGAATAAATACGAGCGTATCTAATTGTTGCAAAAATTTAGTTACTTCCCCTACCTTACCCACTGATGTTTAACATCTCAACGTAACGTATTACCTTCTGTTCCGTCCCAATAAAACAACAATTGTTCTAATTATTCTCGATATAATATGGCGTTTGTATCTTACAACCTGTTAATAATTAATATATCAAAAAACTAGTCTAAAGAGATTTTGCATATATAAAAAAAGTGAGTTTGACATATACTGCATTTTTTTCTCTTTTCTGAATGCTGTATTGAGTAGATCTGCCGCTAACCGAATAATTTGAACAAAATAATTTAACATTAAACAACATGATATTTAATTAATTAAATCCGATAATTTTGACACGCACATTCGTACAATAAAAAACTATCAGGGATAACGATTATATATTTTGAAAGTTTTAATTGCACATAAATTTAATCAATATTCATGCTAGACAAATTGGAAATGCTCGCATTAATGCGATATGCATGGCTAGACCTACAAAATTAGCATCCATAAATGGTGGTAATTTACGTTTTAATTTGAGATGTACAGCAATTTAATGCAATAATAATTAATTTTCTAAATAGGTGCTTTCTGTCAAAAGCTGAAACTTTTGATTCGGTTAAAATTGTTACAGGAGCTTAAATTAATTTCATTTCGCTCTGTATTTCACTAAAAGCGTTTGCTTGTTTTACAGGTCTCGGCGTTCATCTGGGACAGCTGCCACAGCTACTCCGCAACCTAGGAACGTGAATTATGGAGGTAAGCACCAACAATAACACAATATAATAGGAGAGCAACCGTTAAAATAATTGCTATCTATATATAACTTTAGATCATATTTTCCTACAAAGGAGCGTCCTCAGTTCCTATATTTATTGTTATTACCGGTCACATTGTTTACTATAAGATGCAATTAGAGTCTGTTAAGAAATAATGGTATGTTTCAAGGTTCACTATATAGCATTCTATTTCAACTTTTATAATTATGTACCTTTGTTTAATTTTTTTTTTTGTACACAATGAGATTCGAAACCATTCGTACCCTTCTTGTATTAACTTTTAAATTAATTGTAATGAAGTTAAACAGCGCAAACAAATAATAATTAACAAAACAATAGATACAACTACAACACTTCTCAACCAAATAAACTTAGAGAAGGAGTTCAATCAGCGAAATCTTTCTCAGACTCTTATGTACCATAAAGACCCTTCCAGACAGAGGCAATCCGATTCTGCAGATGGCAAGACAATGAAAAAGTGTACGCTCAACTGTTGCCTCCTCTTCAAAGTGGCGCTCCTCCTCTTATTGTTTGTAGAGCTCTGGCAGACTTCTCAAGTTTTCTAAGTTTCTCGACTCTGTCTTGACTGGGCAACAAAGATGCCCTCCTAGATCTATAAAACCACCTCAGGCTCGGAAGCTTTCTTGTTTGAGCTAGTGAGTAACATGCATCTTGGCAGTGTTAAAGATATGTCAGCTAAAGATTCTGAGTATGCTGAATTCCCGTTGTATCAAAGGTACCAATCACCTCTCTGTCATCAATGCCAATGTATCCTGATGTCCAGATAAGGGCAACCATGTTACTCCCACAGAGCATACTAAGAATGTTTTGAAGTTTTAAAGAAGGAACTCCAGTTGAAGTCTTTCTCGTCTTATGGCCCCACAATCTAGCCTGATTATCGTATGTGAAGAACTGTGGCATCCTATTCAGGCTATATGTTCGTTCAACTAGATGTAGTAGTGTCCCAGACTCCCTATGTAATTTGGAACCGGTAGTATAAAGGCTAACATCAGTTTACATCAAGGAGTCGCAGCTGTTACTACAACAATTCCCGTCGGGGTAAACTGCCTCCAAGAAATGTAAGTTTTCTAACGGTATTGTGGGGCACATGTCCAATAGCATAATCACCAAGGATTTCTGTCCGGGCATAGACCATGTTCTTTGACAATTATACAGCAAGTTGCCAGAATCTGTAAACACCTGTCCTGGCTTCCCTCTCCCAGAAGTATGTGAAAGAATGTAAGAGACATAAGAATTTTAATAACCAGTCCTGGTGTGGTACTCAAACCACTAGTAATCTTCAGGTGACTATCCTTTGCAACGAGTAAGTTTAGCTCTTGCTACAACCTATTGCACGTTCTTCCACTAGACGATGGCGCCGTGCGTACGGAATCACTGTTACATTCAACCACATATTCTTTTAGGAGTCTCCTAGTCTTATCACAAAGCCTACAACATATAGAAAGAGATATTTTAGCATTGTGAATTAAATCGTAAAAAAACTTGGTTTTTTGTTAAAATACTAACAATTATCGTTAAAAATTTAGCAGGGGACAGAAGACCTTCAAGACGTCGCTATATATACGATATATGTTGCATCGAAGTGAAATACCTACATATATTAAACATAAATTCAAATTAGGTCTCCCACGGATTCCGTCTTTACCGCAGAAATAATAGTAAACATCAAATAAATTAAATATTTGAGAACGGTTCATAATAATTACTTTGAAAGTCAAAAAATATTTAACATTTACAACTGTTAAAAACACTATTAATCCTATATATAAATATTTAAAGCAACACACCCAGAACGTGAAGCTAAAGTTGGAAACTTCTTTGTTTTGAGTTATCATGTTTCAGAAGAAGGTGAACTTTTAAATTGAACAAAAGCTTTGTTACAGTTGGCGATTGAATTTCTTTCTTTTTTATTCGGCGAACTACCTCCTGAAATTTAAGAATATCGTTTACAGTATGAGGTAATTTTAATTAAGAGAAGCGGTTCTTTCAATCTCGTTCAAAGAGGGGCAGGTCATTTTTCTTCTCATGTTCCTGATGAGATTCAGCTTCCATATGAATTTCGTTTGTGGTTGATTTCCTATATTTTGTCCAGCTTATCAATTTGGTCATCGGCATCAATTATCTTCTCCACCTGGTTTCTTCAATATCAAGACCGAGGATAATAACCATTATTCATGCCAATACACACATGTCAGAAAGCAAAGAGCAAGATACAGATAAAAAGGATCCAAGTACATGAAAGTCAGTGAATCTTCAAAATTATTCTCTAAAAACTTCTGGACGGAATGAAAGGCGTTGGCGATTGAATACCCTCATAATTCTTCTCAGTGAAAGAATCATAAATTTTTTTATATGGGTTGATAAAATGTTGTTGTTGCCACACCTATTGATCTTGTTAACAATGGTTTTTTTCACTAAACTTGTTCATGAACTGCCAATATTGCCAAGGTAGGTTTGAATCCAAGGTAACACCAAGAAATTTTAACGGATTAACTAAATCAATATTATCGACCTTACGTAATGCCAAGACTGGAGCTTGCGTTTTGGGTTTCTTGTTATATAATTTGTTAGCTTAAAATCAGTTTTCTATATTATTATTAACGGTGCTAACGTTAAGTTCACCAATGAGTTATCATAATTTATCGTAGTTGTGTCATTCACAAATAAAATTAAACACGCATTTAAATGACATTCGAGGTCATTTATGTATCACAAAAATTAACAGAGGTCGAGAGCGAACCCCTGGGGAAGTTCCTGATTAATGTTGAGCTTATCAGAATGCGTATTATAACATTTAGCAAGCTGAATTCTATCACGTGAAACTGATTTTAAAAACGTCAGACTAGCGCATAAGAATTTCTAAGATTAAAGCTTCTTTATCAACATTTCAGGGTTCAAAGAGCACAAAAGTTTATTAATCTCGTATATTATGATTTTGCATACTTTCATCTTCAAACTTTTCCAAGATAATGTTTGTTATAAGACGTACGTTTAGTATATTTAGACTTCCATGTAATACCAGGGATACCCTGTAAGCTTTTACAAAAGCGATAAAAGAAAAAACTTTGTTGGTACAAATCGTTTTTTTTTGTTTATCAGAATATTCACCATTAAGATTTGAACACTCTTGCGTCCGTTCGAATCAATTGTCGAAATATTTCTCTATTCTGACGGTGGTATCTCCAAAACATGGTTTTTGAGATTAAGGCGATAAAAATGAGACAATTCATTCCAGTTTTTCTCCTTCAAATAAGCAATTGTTTGACGAGCTGGATAAGTGCTGGCGTTATCATGACGAAGGCTGATGCGAGGTTATCGATTATTTTGCTGATGTTATCACAAATTGTTCTATATCATTCAGCAGTAACCATTCTTCAGTCATCCGAAACAAAGCTTATGTATCCAGTACGATGAAGGAAACAAGCAATCATTTTCTTGGAAGTGCTTTTGTTGGATTCGGTTCATCTAAGAACACCCAAACAATTGATTACTGCTTAGTTTTAGGCTCATACGAATATATCCAAGTTTTGTCACCTGTTACGATGTTAAACACCGATTTTGAAGTTCCTTTGTCGAATTTAAGCATTTCCTTGCACCGATTAACACTAGCTTTTTTGTGCTTGGTTCAAAATATGCGGAATTAATTGGGAATAGATCTTTTTCACACCTAAATGTTCATGCAAAATCAATACGGTAGACACTGTAGTCTTCGGTATGGCTAGGAGTGTGTTTACTCGGGTTCCAATGAAATCTAAGCCTGCTATTACTCTAGAATTGTTTAGAAACTTTGTAAATATTATCACAGTTCATTGTTTCATCTTACAATTCATCTTTTTGCACGGTAAATTTCGCAGAATCTCGTCTATACATAATAATTCGAAGAAATATATTGAAGGGACATCGATCTTAAGCTATTCCAAAAAACAGCAGGCTTTCAATAGTGCGGTTGTAATAACACGTAGTCTTCAATCGAATTAATTCGTTATATGTTTGTAAAGGTGATCGATTTATATTGGCAAATAAAGAAAATAATGTTGTTACGTGCAACAACTGCGTCGAGATAAAGTATTTCAAAATGCAATGCAATAGTTTAGTCACCTAATTTATCTGCGAAATACTCATAAAAATAAACCTTCTGATTATAATAAATTACAATTATTTGCCATTGTCTACAATTGCAATAACCAAGCCAAACATTCGTTTAATGAAAAATAATCCAACAAGGTGTAGATTATGATCCTGTCAATTTTATTTCTAGACGAATCGTATATGAAGATGGCTTTGGAGACGATGGAAGAGCTGGATTGGTGCTTAGATCAATTGGAAACCATACAGACACATCGTTCGGTGTCCGACATGGCTTCGTTAAAGGTATGCGCTTTTTACTATTTATTTTGACGTTCGAAAATGTACGACTTGCAAATATGAAATCTAAATAGCGTTTTCCTCTTGGCAGGAAACATTTCTCTTTTGCAAGTTTTAGACCGGCTGTGGTGGCTTCTAAAATACCACTGTTTACCATTCCGTCAATTTTACGAGCACTTTCTTGGAAAATCTCGCCAAAAATCTAGCTTCTATATAAAATTCGCGGACGACAAGAACCAACTTTTCTAGTACCGGTAATTTTAAATTACTTAGGCCAACATGGTGTTTGCGGTGCTAATATGAGAATATAAACGTTATTTATGCTCTTATTTTGCTAGTGTTAATAAATAATATATAAATTAGTTAATAAATAGATAAAGTTTTATTACATACACAAACTTTGGATACAATCATTTATCTTAAAACTTTATCTTCTGTTATTGTACATGTGCAAGTTCCAAATTAAATTAGCTGCGATTACAAACATATAACGTAAGTTTGTACATACATTGGAGGTAGTGGGAAGGTGCTTTATTTTAATTATAGTTGGTGATATAAGCAATATACGAACTTTAACGTGGTATGTATCTCATAATCCATGCGGTTGTGGTTCACGGGGTGGGCTCTTCAATCTTTAACTTCTAACTGAACCGGTTTCTTTTTGAAACTGTTCTAGGGAGTTAATGAACCATTTCATCTTAGTAGTAATTGCAATTTGTTTTACACATGCTGTACCATATGAAATCTGTTGAAGAAGAAAATATCTCGAAGATGCCAAAACCGAGCAAAATACTGATTTTAAACTGAATAACTTTATTGTACATTGCGAACTTGGCTAATCATTTGATACGGTCTCAACAACATCTGCTCCCTCTCACGAGCCCTTATAACTGCAGTCACTGATCTGGGAAAAATCTTCTGCTTAACATGCCTTATGCATGTTCAATCGGGTTCAGGTCAAGAGAATACGCTTTATTGTTGTTATACGCACACGGTTTAACCCTTAACCAGCGTTGTGGAGTTTGTGAGACTCTGACCACAAATCTATTGTGTGTTAAAATTCCCGATCACGCCAGTTAAGAATTAAAAGGTCTGTTACGCAATGGGCGACATAGCCTTGGAAAATATCTCTGATGTATCTATCTGCAATTAGCGCTCCACTATCACAATCACATCCACATAATATCAATATTGTCTTTCTCTATCGTCAATTGGATTTACACAGAAATAGCTCTCGTCCTTGAATAAAACTTGACCCAAATGGTCAGCAAGTTTGATATTCTCGACCGGATGTGTTCACTTATGGTAACTCTATAAACGTCTTGCGGTACCTTACCCATTTTCAACTGCTGTTGGAGTCTGTTTCGTAGTATTTACAACGTTGTAAAACGATCATCTACAAGCATGATTGAGCATATTCTGCATACTCCCTGGTTTCCCTCCAACAACTTACACTGCGGTGGATGGTACATTACGGTTGAACGCGATTAATAAATATCGAACTCAATGTTTTTGTACTCGTAATAAAATATTCTAAACACAAAATAATGTGCAGGGTGTCTTATTTGAAATGATTAAGTCTACCACTGGTTAATTAAAAGTAAAAGTTAAGTCATGATATAGATATTCGAACCGAATACACAATACACTATAATATCTATCTGCCAAATTGAATTTCAATGACTTTAGTAGCTCCATAGATACTTAATTCCACATACTTTCCCGTCACTGTTTGCACCTGAACTTCGTGAAGCAACAAAAGCAAAATTAAGTTAGTGCGTTTTGTTTTAGCATAACGCCCCAGCTTGGCCGTGTATAACAAACTTAGATATTTATTATACAAGGTTATACGGGCTTAATAGTTAGTACTTAACATTAAATTAATTCTCAAATTATTGAAATCCTTAAATCTATCTTTGACAAAATTTAGATACCTCTCAAGGTTAACACCTAGTTTGGATGTATTGTTGCTATGTACAACCTAGTCTATGAGCCATAAATCTTTTTAAAATTTCGTATATAAGTAAACCAATTTCGACACAGCTAAAAATGGTACATAATATCCCCTACCTTTGTAGATGCACTTACGAGACTGAAATCTCTGGATAAATTCATGTCAACATGTACGGTATACACACGTAGCGCAATATGTACGTTGAGCTAGATTACAATATTCACGTTTACAGATGAATTAATCTAATACATTTGTTTGATAATCGAAAATGTTATGACGTCCGCACGTGATTATACTTTCTAGAGAAACAGAGTGTCTGTTGCGAACAATAAGAAATATTTGCTCTTAAATACGCGAGCATTAAAATAACGAACAATGTTATTTATGCTTGTACGAACTTTCCTCGTTAAGGAGATTAAACATTGCTTTTAAGCTAATGTACGGATAGAAGTGCTGACTAAACTGCAGAAGACTTTTCTCTTTAAAAGTCTTCACGCTGGATATTGCAAAGCAATTGAATTAAAGCCATCTCGCGGTCGCATTATTACCGATAAAACCTAAGAGCCAATTCCCATAACTATTTTGACAACACCGATTCCATTGTTTAACTCCAAACTGCTCCTAGAAATCTCCCTGCTCTTTTTGTTCTTATACATTTGATGATGCAATTTTGGCTTTACGATGTGCTTGCAGACACGAAACCGGTCGTAATTTTATCAAATTAGAAAATTTGCGAAAAAACGACCCAATTTATTTTATAACGATTAACTCGCACAGAGTCACCCTCGATTATTTGTTATTTATATTAATGACTTACTTGTAAACATAAAAAGCTCTTTTAAATGTAATTAATTGCGCTGTACTTTAAAGTACGGAAAATATTAATGAACTCTTGCAAGTTACATACTTTGCGTACGAATGTATTTATAGCTGGATAGCTTGGTAATAGCTCCCTTTCTATTGTTACTTTTACTTTGTCACATGGATTATCTATCATGTTGAGTTTAGTATGGTTTGTACTTAAAAACTTGAAAAAAAAATATTTTCTTCGGTTACAACTCTGCATTATGCTAACTTTCAGCTTCTTTAAATCATGGTATCATGCGCTGGGGATTTTCATCCCATGCTCGCAGAATGCAGAAAAATGTTAAACTTATTATTATTAATAATGAATAATGATAGCAAGGACTGTGGCGTAGTATGGTAAACAACACATAAGTATCGGCACCCTCCGCACCACACAAGTTTAATTTATTATATAGTAATATAATAATTAGTCCGGGACGGCCGTTTCGAGGACACGAATATTATTATTATTGAAAAATAAAATAAATTGAAAATTTCGAGTATGCTGCCTGTTTCTAGATGGTTAATTAAAGTCTGTCTTCGATATTCAACATTTCGTTCTTTATTCCGAACTTCATCACGAGTTAAAGTGAAAGTAGAAGGCCTTAACGAAAAATTTTGAATAATTGAACATTGAAAAAACACAACCAAATAATTAAGAATTTAAATTAGATAAATATTACATTTTAAAGTATCAAAAACGACAACTATATTTATATTGAAAAATAAATCCGCTTGGAGGTAGCCCTAATAAAATTGCTCTATGTTATTGGATTCAATGCCCAGACGAGAGTATTAACATCCACGCGTCAATTAGTAAATAGACACCGAAGGAGTAAGTAGAGCACTGTCTATTTACGACAATTCACACTGCAGAATATTTGTTTCGTATATGTTTGAAATTATCACATCTATTCTAACGTGTTCGTCTCATTTGCTTATCTGTTGAACTCTTTTTATCTAATGTGGGTTACAGATGCTAATAACAGTACTATGAGTATACTCTTCAAAAAACTAACATTTTAAACTACTGTGTTCTATGTACAACAGTTTTACAACACGGACTTTACGTTAAAATCCAGGTTTTAATGGGATTAAAACTTACCGTCTTTCCCAAATATATGGTGAGTCCTTGCCGCATCTCCTTGACCCTCTACCTTCTTGACATTGACTGCTGTGCTACAATAGCGTAGCGTGTTCTACCGTAGTTATTATGGGTACGAGATTTACTATTCGCCGAAAGATCAATACATGTAAAGTGGAGTAGATAATACGTAGGATGAAGATAATAGAGATCATTCTATCCCTTTGATTAAATTCTAAATTCAAAAGGGAAGTATAAAACAACTTCGATATTAATAAAACATTTTTATTCATACAAGGGAGCGTTTTTATATACCCGGATTAGATATGAAGAAAAGAATTAGAACAGTAATAATTGCTTTTGGATATAAGTATTATTACATTGTTCCAATAACATTTCTAATCCGTAATAAAAAAAAATTCTTTGGTTTGTCTGCAAAATACCTTTCAATAGCCACCTGTAAGCTTGTTATCATTTATGAATTTTGTTCCCCTCAGTGTTTCTTTGAGATTTGGAAACAAAAAATAGTCACAGGGAGCTATATCTGGAATGTAAGAGGAATGGTCAATTTCTATGGAGCCATATTTAGCAAAGATTGGTTTTGAAAGTTTTAAATTGTGGACTGGTGCATTGTCGTTGAACAACAGGGCACCTTACGTCAGCTTTTCGCATCTTTTCACTTCAATAGAATCTCTGAAGGGATGCGACAAGCTTGCATAATACTCATCTGTTTTTAGGTAGACACTCGCATGCCTCTTTCCACGTCGCAAGAAGTTCTTTGTTGGGTGTAAATCGTTTTCCTTTTAACTTCCCCTCTACTAAGGCATCTATCACTGGGGGTGAGATCAACGCTGTATGGTAGATGTTCTGGCGGTTTCAAGCTCTATTTCTCCAAATACTTCTCTGTAAGGTGCGCTCGATATCCTGGTGCATTATTGTGATGAAAGTGCCAAGTGTTCAACCGGCATCATGGGCGTAACTTTTTGAGGCTTCTATTACTTTTGGTAGACAAATTTCCGTCTACCATGAAGCCGTGACTGTTTTCTGTGTTTCTAAAACAATTCGCGCTACAATGTCCGTATTAGTAAACAATACAATCCATTATATTTTTCTGCCGAACTTGCGCCGGCATATCTTCATCTTCAAAGGCACAAACTTTGTTCTTCACTTTTGATGTAATACAGCCAAGATTACTATACTGTTTATAGCAGGAGACGTCCCGGGTCGAAACTTTTTTAACGGTTTTCTGCACCAACTTAACCTGTGCATTCTTTGTTCTTCGGTAAGATCGTGCGGAACCCACAGCGTGCAAACATGTTCGTAATCATGCAGAATTTAGTGTGCTGCTGGTACATCAATAGGTAACATCTCTTCTATCTGTCTATAGGAGGTTCGTCGGTCTTCTGCTAGCATGTTTTAAATTAAATCAATGTTTTCCCCAGTAACCGCTTCGGAAGACCGCTCCGAACGTGGAGATCGCAAGACTAAAATGTCCCTTATGGAACTCTCTATACCAGCGAAACACTCTTGTAAGATGTGGACAATTATCCCTTGATACATTTTTCATTTCTCGCAGACATCTCAGACTCATCTAGCGGCAAACCACGCCCAAAATTAATCCAAATATATCTATGTAGTAGATCAAATCAGTAGATAATCCAAATTCTACAATGAGAAGTTAGATACGCCATAATCAAAGCCATATCATCAAACTGATTATGCATAAATTTAGACGTTTAACGTCGGTGTTGATTTGAAATTGAATTTCATGCTTTCCTATCTACGAATTAGAAATATCAATAATGTTCTTCTATAACGTCATTTTTTCTTTAAAATTATCGAAACCAACTCCAGGATATCTATTTTTGATATGTTTACACGTAACTGCCTCAACAGCAATATTATTCAATATCGGGTATTTACGATCAAATTCATAACATTCTTAAAATACTGCTTCGTTTACGTCTTATTCTTTCAAGTTGTATCAACAACGTTTCTGATGTTAGATTTATTAAATGCCCAAAGAATGTTAGCGATTGTTATCAGTAAGTCAGACTAACAACATTTTATAGACGTAAATATGTTTAATATCTGGCTCAAGCTCTGTATTAGAAAATTTGCACGTAAATGCTATTCTGAGGGGTCAATGGTTGATTTAACAAAATTTTTATAACATTTGCAAGTTGTCTATAATAAAATGCAGTGGTTAAATTATTTATTTTTGTTGAAAACGAACTCAATGGAAACAAGTAGTTTGGCTAAATGAGACACCACTGACTATTGTTTCAAACACTGGTTTTTACTGGAAAGCATAAATTTTATTCAATTTAAACAAAAAAAATATCGAATTCAATTTGTTGGTATATTGTGCTGATTATTTGTTTCGGCTTTGTATGTGGAAATTCCCGTTGTTAAATATCAAATGTAGCGCACAGAACTGCAAAGAATGCACACATAAGTTTGTGATCGATTACTTTTTTCCAGTCGTTAATTTCATTATTTAAAAATTTCTTATCACTTGCAAAATGCTGCGTGTCATTTTATATTTTTATAAAAATTAATACATCAAACTTACACATACAAATAGCGTGTCTGTACGAACCGGTACCATCGCCTTGTATGTGTACCTAGATGTCAATAGTTAATCTCAATAAATTGTGCAGGAGATGTTTACACTTACAGACAATCATTTGACAAAACATGTTAAAGTATATAAATATGTTCGTTTAACATCAAATTGTTAAATATCGACAGCTACATTCTAATTGGACGATAAGGGATCACTATATACCAAGAGATGCTTCACAATACTTCAAACCTAGTTCGCAGATATTTATATATTTATATGGTGTTAAATCCATATTTTTTCATTTTCATTTTTCGTGGAAAAAGATACATAAGTAAATTTAAAAAACTTATGTAACGCATTTTTTTAAAACTTCACCTATAGCATGCTTTGTATCTCTACTTCTTGTAAAGATAGCTTTTTTGCTTTATAGCTTTCAAATAACTAGCCTATACAACTATATTCGACTACTTCCTATAAATTATCATCTCATACCTCGTAAACAATTTAATGTATGTAATTATACTAAAGAGGTCTATAAATGTTCTAAAACAGGTGAAAACGATATAGGTACACAACAAAATGGAAGTAAGCCATATGAAGTGACGTATATGTAAGATTTTGAAATTCATAAGTTGTGACTCAATTATGAAATAAATTAATTAGCAGCATTGTCACCTAATTTGCATACATTCATTGCTAACTAAAGTAAAACAGAGCACACGTGTCATATATACTTCTACGTTTGAAAAAAAAGGAAATATTTATTAAGCTGATTAAGGTTTACATAGCAAAATCGAAGTCGATTCGTCAACTAAATGTTTCTATTATTTTTAATATTCATATCATGTCAAGGGTTAACTTATCGTGCTAGAAATCGAGAAGTTGTTTACTTTTTTGTAAATTGCGTCAAGTGATAGTCATACAACTTATTGTTAGTCACCTGACATGCCTCCATATACATTTGTTTATGAACTAACCTACGTAACAAACGGATAGTTATGGCTCCACTGAATGCGTCAGGACCCCCTAGTTTTATACATGCTGTACATATATATTTGAATATGATCAAGTTCATGTTTTCTCACCTCACCTCATATAATAATGTAAGAATATTTGACATCAATCAGACATATTCGGGAGGAAGCTGACCATCGCGAAAAATGTTGTATACGAGGGTAGTTGAAAAAGTTCCCAACCTAACACAAAAACAAGTTTTCTTTTGTCAAATTATGTTTTATTTCTCAACATTGTCTCCTTATGAGTCTTCCGGGCGATGCTCCCATCGCACTAATCCGACCTAGCAGTGATTGACCTCAGTAAAATACACATTTACGAATCTGATGACTTCCTCTTCCGATGAAAATCTCTATCCTCCAAGCGAAACTTTGAACCGAAGAAACAGAAGAAACCCAAATTCATAGTTCTTTTCCATGGTGACTACTGAAATGCGAGATCGTGCGGTTGCCTTGGTGGAACAAAACTTAATTTTTCTTCAAATGCGGCCGCTTTTCCGCAATTTCCACCTTCAACTACCTTCCAAAATGATACGTTATTGTTAAAACACTTGATTAACACAACTCCATGACTATCTTATAATATTCAGCCTTTGCAATCCGTCATTTCGCCTTGCCTTGCCCTCAAGACAGGCAGTTGCGTCAGAATCTACAGTTGCCTATGTTCAAACAACACATGGAAGATTGCCAGGGAGTCTAAATCCGTTGGAGAGAGAAAAAGTTGAACCATATGCCCATCCACTACTCATCATGAAGGTTAAAGGAATCCAAAACGCATTCTAATACAAGGGGTAACAAACTGCAGCTTGATGAGGTTCGAACGCTTTGAGTACATGTGAAACACCCAAAACGAAAGAATAAATCTCAACCAACATCAATTTGCAAGAATGAGCAGAAACATTGAGCTGAAAGGAGAATAAAGACCTACTGGGATACCCCAGGGAGGGACTGGAAACCTCAGAGGCATCGCTTAACCAACTTCGACTATTGTTGTCGCCATTACAAGAAAAATTCTTGCAAAATAATAATTATATCATTTTTTTTGTTCATCCTGTATATGTAAAAATAATGTTAGATTGTACTACTGATGCACATAAATTATTTATTATTATCCATAGTAAAGATACTATCGAAGAATCTCACACTATTGCTATTCCTCGCTCCACCCTGTATGTACATAAAATCCAACATGGACATAATTATCTTGTCACATGTTGAATTAATTTACAATCTGGAATCTGTACTAAGATATATGCTACTGATTAAAATTGGCAGCGGAATTAACAGACACATGGGGAATGTGATGAGAAGGTGTTAAAATTTTCGTTTAGATGTGAATACGTAAACGTGTATACCCTCAAAATAATTAGAATGCTTTTAGTGTTTCTGGGAATGTGTTTACTGCTTCCCTAAAGAGAAGGCACATGTTCGATACGTATGCGAAACGTAATGGTAAAGATCTTTAATCTATTCTCAGTAAATGAAAAACATGTTATTAATTATATCTGTGTTTATTTGATTTGCATTCTTACCCTTATTTGAAAATCGTATCAGGAGAACAACAACTATATTATCGATGAGTCAAGTGCTTCTAATTACGGTCTATCTTATTTATTGTATCGCGATTGAAGAGTTTTAGAAAATGCGCAAGCATTCACAAAGATCGTAGCAAAAACAGCTGGTAACAATTCAACACATGAGTTATTGAAAGATCTTGTATGCGCATACAAGTTGATTAAACGAGATCTCCATAAAAGCTTTTCCTTAAAAAGCTTGAATCATTTTTCTTAAAAATGCCACATATATCTGTGTCATTAACTCCTTTTACCACTAGTTGCTACTCTTTACTTTGTACGTTACAAATATTTAATTTTGTAGGTCTCCAAGGAAGTCGTGAAAATATTTATCATGCAAATACGTCTGTATATTTCTAGATTAAGATTTACATTAGTTTCACATGAATTACAGTTAGAAAAAGCAAACAAACTACCTGAAGTTAACGAAACGCTCTTTAAAAGAGAAATTAATGAAAATGATATATTGATGAAAATAAAAAGCGGTACCAATGTGAAATTTGCTACACTTCAACTTCTGGAGGTAGGATTCTTTAAAACTTATTTATTGGTAAACGTGACCAACATATACATACGGTTAACAATGTATAACAAATATTATTTAATGTTTATTTAGTCTAGTATTGCCGTATTATTTATTGCCTACAATAAAGTGTGTAGCTTACATAAGAAACAGTATCAACATTGATACTACGGCAACCTGAATTTCTTGCTTCTCAGTAATATTTGCATATACTTGGCAACATATTCTCACGAATTTTTAGACTTAGTCGTACTGAAAAATAACGATAGTGCTAAACGAAAATTTCCTATTTAGTTAGAAACACATACTTCATGTTTATTTATATTTATATGTAACAGTTTACCTCATCTGCACTTCTGGATAATTAGTAACTTATCGCAAGTGTACGTTTTATGTTGAGATAACAATATAATGAGATATCAAACACATTGAAACCAAATTTCCAATATTATGATTGACATCAAATCCCAGATTTCTAGATCAGAAGTTCTTAGTGGTTTCCGTTCCAACATGAGTAACAAAATAGGTATAACATTTCCACTGAACGTGTTATAAGTAGGTGTACCTTACAAATGTATACAATAGAAAAGAAGCTTTACGCTTGGTTAACCCAAACTAATAGTTTTACTCAATTTACTGCTAGTGTAGTATTTGAGATCTTTGAGCGTTAGTTTTTGGGTTTAACTCACCATATGTAGGGTCGTAAGCGCAAATTTGTGTAAAACGAAACCGCGGAAGCACCTACATCCTGCTAGTTAAAATAAACTATTTTTTCACTTTTTTCTAATATGGAATTACATGATCTAACACGTCTCTTCTTAGACTCGACATTTTAAATCAACACCGCAAGATCGTTAATATCTGTATGTTTTGTTCACTGTTGGCATAGTAACCAAACTATAATAACACCAGAGACTACAAGTAACTACTTGACGTCAAAACTTTGAATCAATAATTTAAAAACGCCAATGGCAGTATCTTTTTTTGTTTACTAACACCAGAGAACCAACTTAGACCAAATATTCAAATATTTTCAGTGTATTCCTATGCGGTGTTTACGGAAAATATATGGTGCTTTTTAAAAAAAATGATGTTTCTGGTATTTGAATTTGACACAATTGGTTGTTTAATATTGAACATTCCATGTATATGGAAGGTGCTCAAACTCTGTGTCTGAATAGAGACAGGTGTGTAATTTTGTCTCGTAAAAATTTAAGCTAAAATGTATTTGCATCGCGGACTTTTCGAAGGAAATAGATAATTCTAAATTTTTGTGCCTGGGAATAGAATTACAAATAGACAAATAAAACCCACTCTACATTGGTTTATTTCCAACTGCAGGTAACAATATGTACAGTGTTCTATTTAAGATAATAAAGTATGATGTTCGTTATGTTAGAGCTTCAGCTTCTTACTATTTACACAATAGGCACAATTTTACAATCCCAGGAGGTGAGGATATTCTTTACATACGTGACATGTAAGAGAATATTCATCCACTTCGACACCATTTAGATTCTTCGCACCGTTACAAGAGATAATTCCTGGTGTCAACTACGTCGGCCTATGTACGACTTCAGTTCATAAAGGTGAACCAGATGATTTAATTCTACATATTATAAACATGTACTGGTTTTAGTATTTTTGTATTGAAATACGTTCAATCTCACGTGATGATATACCTCCAATAGTAGCTTGGATATTTGTCGAAGGATCTAATATTAATAATTTATTTAATCATTCTATCTATACCTTATTGCTTTCTGCTTTCCAGTATTTCAATTCTTCTGTTACACAAACTAATCCATTTAATTTGATTTATATCCTGGGACTATACTTTCTATCCTGAAAAGTGAAAAGTGTGTAATTTTCCAAAAACCAAAACTTTGTTTAAATTAAAACAAGTTTATAATTAATCTTATCTACGGAGAAGGAAAAAGGTTCAAGGTTATATGAATAATTTGGAAGAGATGAGTCCAGGAATCTAAATTGTTATATGTATAAATTTATTGAGAGGTTAAGAAAGATTCATCGGTGTCAATATAAAGCCACATATTTTTAATTTATCATTGACGTAATATATTTAGTCTTGTAATGCTTTTCGGTTAGAACGTTACATGTGGTGAATGCATGCTTTATATAAAAATATCTGTGTATGTGTGACTCCATCCATGTACATATTATATATAAACAAATTGTGTAACTGTAATTACAATTGCTTTTGAGCAAAACGATATCTGCGGGATGCATTTTTTGTGCCTTTCTTATCAAAGTTGAAGATGACGTCCATTAACAATCGAAGACTTCTAAAAATATATGTAAATAATAATAATAATAATAATAATAATAATAATAGTCTTTACTGCACGTAAATGCAATTAACTCAAATTTATAAGGCATCTATTTTCATGTCAAGGCGAATAATTATAGCAATTCTATTAAAAAAAAGAAGTATATTATTTAAAGTAAATAATTAGGATAATTTTCGTTATCTGTGTTACTATTATAGTAATTATAGCTGCAAAATGCATTTCATGTTTTTTAAATTTAGTGTACCCTCGGGTAAATTCATGTTTGGCATTAGGTACATTTCTTCTAGTTTATGTGCAAAATTGCATGTACAGCGATGAGCAAATTTGTGGAACCAAGTAAATATCTCACATTTCTAGTGATATCGAAACTAAATTTGATAGGTAGATATTGGAGTATACAGCGTGAATATTTTTATTGTTATTGAACGTTTAATTTATTATTTGGATATACCCTTTTATGTTTGCTTCTTTAAATAGTGATCTATTTATGTTTCGGAACCTTGTTTAGTTCTCTTTTCGTGTATTTATTTAATTTTAATTTAATTATTAACTGTAACTAATGGTACTGTTTCTTGAAATTTTACTTCGAAATCTTTATGTACAACACTTGTTTTCATAGAGCACATTTGTTACAAGTAAAATTGACGCACACTACATGTGCAAGTAATGAATTTATAAAATTTCGCAAAACAAATGGTAAGTTATATATACAGTTGTTAATTAAATTAATTATAAATGAATAATAACTACCGTCGCTGGCTGGACGTATAATATCCTTCTACCACCCACGCTCCAAAGATAATAGGCTGAAAGAGGAAATTTTCTTTTAGAAATCGAGCTTTCTACCACCAGAGAAACCATTACTTTCCATACATGGAACAAGATGAGATGTGTGGGTGACGCTGATGATAGTTGTTACATTACATAAACACAACAGAAATGCACCATTAAATTTCAAGCTTTTATTTCCTCTCGTTCAAGAACTCATATGCAGCTGTCAATTATTATTATATTAATGTAAGTGAAACCGCAGCTTTTAGTTGAAACTCGAATCGTACAGTTTCCGCAATTGTGGTATTCAGTGTGTGTTATTTACATCAAATGGCCTCTTATTTGAAAGGAAATGCTCTAAGTGTCATGCGATCCGTTCTTCCGATTACATAAACTACATATAAAGCATTATATGCATACTATAAAATGCGGTACATTGAAACACCATACTACTGGTTTGCAACATAATAGTCCCCATAAACATGAGCGTATTACGTTAACTGATTGCGTCATCCATTTGAACAGCAATACTGCATAAAATATTCATTATCTGAAAGGAGCGTACAGATTAATGTATACATATTTCAAATTAACCTGTCATCACCTCATACGCACGTAACCTCAATTTTTCGGCAAACCTCATAACTCTAACCATAACAACAATAACATGTTTGTTGCTGCCGTTGTACGACAGTAGCGCTAAATACGCAATAATGTTCTAATACCTGCATCAAGTTTAATGCACCTTTATCGACCACACAATTTCAATCGAAGTATACAATATGGTCACGGATGATGTACTCCAACCTTATAGATTTTCTTATTTTTTATTTTTATAAAAAGTCATTCTTGATCAGTTATTTTGATAAAACTTGTGAAAATATATGCGAGGACGTTGTAAAAATTAAAGAATAAAAATCAACTCTTATCAAAGTATTATCCTTAATTTGATTTTTTATGGAAAATGTCACTTGAAAATGTGATTTAACGTGATTTCTATTATTTTGTTATTAAGTTGAAAAAATGTTCAATATACAAAATTTAATTATATCTGAAGCTATTATTATTAAAATTATCTGTAGTTTATCAAGGGCCGTGCATTTTAATTTAATTGTTTAATAATTGTTGTGTTTTATTTAAACTTCATAATTCAGCTTCTCATCAGTTTAAGATCAAGTTTCTTTAGTAACATTACATATATAAACTTTCAAAAATCTCACAAAACGTGTACGCTTTCATACAGGTGTCGGTATTTTAAGTACTTGCAAAGATTCCATGCAAAAGTATGTAGGTTACAACAACAATAATACGGCACACGTGCGAAATTCGATGCAAATTAAAAGAAATATGCATACTTATAGAAAAATAGCATATGTGGAAAATTACTTGTGACAGGTTGTTTGTTTAGGCGTTTAGCCTACTCCGGAGATCTTCTAGAAATCAGCGATATCTTAGCTTCTATAATAATAATGTATTAGCCACTCCGAGTCAAGTAGGCTCATGGCTTGGATAACTAATATCCTCTAATTTTTTTTCCTCACTTTTTCCGGGTTTTTTTCTGCTCTCTATGTTACTCTGGTTTCTTCCATTCCCATAATATGTCTCATCCATCATAAACTCCGGACTCACTACACCTATTGTATCCTCTTCATTAAATAAACATTTTTAGCTGTCGATTTGTTCGCTTTACTCTCGCCTCATTTTTTTTTTCACTTTAAATATCTTTCCTAAAACTTTCCTCTTCCATACTTTCACTATCCTTTTTTCCATCGATCCTAAAGTATGCAAATGTCACAGTAGACGAAATAACCGTTTCATAAAGTGCCACCTTTAATTTTCTTGACACTGATCTATTATTTATTAACTACTCCATATTTAAATTGTCTGCATTTATCTTATCACTTCTGAGACTTTTCTTGTTTTTAAGATTCTCAATTATATCCTCAACTTCCTTTAAGTTAAGTGCTTTTTCTTTTTCTCCTTTTAAAATTGTCCTCTATTTTTTTCGATTACATCATTATATTTTCTTTTCCGTTTCCTCAGTTTTTTCACATTCTTTTCTTTGGCCCTCATATTTCTTCCTGGCTCCTTCGGTTTCTTTCTTAATCATATCTATTCTTAGTTTTCGTCTTTTATTAGCCTTCATTGCACATTCTTCATCGAACCATCTTTTCTTGTTCTTTGTGTTCTTATCCTCCGCACAATTTCCCGATCTTCGTATTCTCTCATTTATCTTTTTCTACCATATCTCTATGTCATCAGTTTCGTTAAGAGTATTTAGATTCCATTCAAAATTTATTATTTTTGTGCTTCCCCATTAAATCTTAGCTTCTGTATGCAATGAAAAACCATTTATCCAACCGGCATTGCGCCGGTATTCTAGATTCTAAAGAATGTTTATTTATTTATACAAAGTTATGTCTTTGCTCCATGAGCTTACATTTGAAATGGGTAGCTAAAAGCTCTAAGAATGTAAATAATTATAACATTCACTTCTTCTAAAGTCAAGGCTAATCACCTTTCAGTTATTCACAACTTACATAAGGTATTCTTTCATAAGATGTGAAGGTTGAGAATAAAAAAACCGTATGTATTTAACATGTTGTATGGAAGATTACATAAATATGAACATAAACACGCTAGCGTATTCCATAATCAACTTATCCGTTAATGCCAAGCCTTCGGCACTAATGCAGTTTCGTATAAATAATTTATTTGTGACAATTATGTTATTTAAAAGGAAAAAGTACCTAGGAAGAGTTGGCAACATTATGAAGTAAGCAGAACATTACTTTTAATATGGTTATATAACGTACGAACATATTTATAGAAACGATAGATTTGTAAGTAGTATGTTACATTATTCTATTCCTCTAGCAATCAAGTTATGTAATACGAAGGCTATTCTCTTTCCGATGAGTCTAGTAAAGTAATACACAATTTGTTGACAAAATACATTTATTTATCGTCTTTCAAGGTATTACTCGTAGGGTCAATGCATCTTTGCATCAATGCAAAACCAATCTTCACACAATCAACACATTTTCTCCATTCTTCCTGCGTTAGGTTGTTTATTTCATTTTTAAATGTGTCAACCGCTTCTTCGTCCGATCTAAATTAGATACTAGGTCTGGACTATATTGCAAAGTACCCATTATTTCAATGTTTCGGACATTGTTTCGGAAATACTCAGTTACCTGGGCGTAAAATGCTCCTTCAGCTTAGCCGTTTTTCGCAAACAACGTGGAGAACTTGTACCATTCACTATTCACCCTCCCCTTCTCCATCCCCTGTTATGCGGAAAGATGTTCTATAATTACAATTTTTGTTTCGGCTTTTTTCACGAAGAATTTTTTTGGTGCCGCGTTTCATTGTCTTGTACACCAAATGAGACGATCCCCTGGCAAAGCGATCCGATGTAGATCTGCACTACGCCATACGATTTTTTTTGAACCGGATTCAAATTATGGGAAATCCAAGCTTATATTTTGTACATGACGTTGAAATTCATTATACCTCCGCTTTACGGTAGTTAAGGAACATGTCTTATTATCAAAACGGTTTACGGTTTCAGCCACGCTGGTAATTCTAAAAAACCTTAGCTCGATGACGCTCTTTATTAAATTCCGTGGTTTCTTGGGGAAAGGATTATTTTAAAATTAAGTATGTATGTTGAAAATCTTCAAGTAACTATGTTAAAATGTCAAGCAAATTTTCTTTCAAAATATCACAGATAGGTTCAACAGAAAAAGAACAATCCTCTTAAAAGTTCACCGTTATTTTTGAGAGCTGCGGAACTCAAAATTTTTTAAGTTAAGACTTATAGAGGTCGTTATCTCATTCCTGCAGTTCACAGCGACCAAGATACAAAAAGCTCAGCTTTAATTCCACTAAATGAATAAAAAAATTCTTTCTCCGCTTTTTAGCTTTTTATATGAAGCTCAAACGTCTGGCGTTTAGTAGAAATTTGTTTTACTTTCATCTACATGGAAAACAAAACGTAAAACTTTGTATAAATATTATCCTGGAAGTCGACTTTTCTCGGTTAAAAATGTTGAATTTAATTTCGCATTTTCGTTAGTACGAGTCAAAGCCATTATTTCCGACGAAGAAAATTGATCGCCTGAAAACATCCACACGGTACCACTACGTTCTAAATTGTATGTTTATTATTCCAGCTTTGGCCCTTCATTCATGTTGAATTGGTTCATGCGTACACGAGCCTCAGGATATTTTCGCAAAACACCGAAAACTTTCTATATATATACAGCTGCTCGTTTACGTCACACGTATTCTGATTCCAGATATTGTAAACGTATTGTGGTTTTTGCCTTAAATAATGGATTTGTTTAAATTAATCATGGGGAAATATACGTATTCAAATACTGCGAGACATTGTCATTTATATTTAGAAGATGCTTATACATACTTCGCATAAAAATAAAATTTTTATAAGGACGAATAACGAATTTTTAGAAAAATACATTTTGTTTGGAATACGATGTGTATTTTATTCAAATAATAATAGTTAACCATCATGGCTGTACAAATATTTTGATATTGCTTGTCAATTTTCCGCGTTCGTTAATACTCAATGTTTTTTTTTTGGTATTGTAAGTATGCAAGTATGACACTTGCAACAATGTAAAAGTATCCTCTTTTGAGGCTATTATCACAATTTTCTGTCTAATGTCAGCATGTTGTATCCATTAAGGCTAGTACACAATGCATAAACGTAAAACGTAGTGCGTAAAACATTATCCATAAACGCAACACATTATACAAATACGCTACACAATACAAATCTTACGTATTATGATTAACCAATAGAAAGTTGTTATTTTTGACATTTGACGCGAGCATGAAGTTGAAATTTAACCTACCAAAAAGTAAATTGACTTTAATGAATGCTATATAAGCACCAAGTTTCGTGATGAATAATTTAAGCCTAATATTATTGTCAACACAATTACTGGCCACTTTTGTGTTATTACGCAAAAGAAGAAAAAGATGGATGAGAAGGAAATGGTGGGTGAGACCCATAAATGTGAAGAGAAAAGAATTTGGCGATTGTGATAATTTATTACAAGAACTAAAGAATGATTCGACGATGTTTTTTAAATATACCCGAATGGATTTACCAACATTTAATAATGTGCTCAATTTAGTTTCACCACATTTAATAAAAACTAGTTTAAGAGAACCACTCTCTCCAGAGTTAAGACTTGCAGTTACACTAAGGTTATTACATATCTCTTATGAGAATGCCGTATTTATTTAAATTATATTCATTTTCAGATATTTATCTACTGGTGATAGTATAACCTCATTGGCATTGGCATACAGAATTGGAATATCCACCTGTTATGAACTTATAAAAGAAACTTGTGATGTTGTAGGTCAAGTGTTATCACCTACACATTTAAAAGTTCCAACAGAAGAAGAGTGGAAATGTATTGCCATGTCATTCTTAGAAAAATGGAATATGCCAAATTGCATTGGTGCCATTGATGGCAAGCATGTATTTATTCAAGCACCACACCATTCAGGCAGCGAATATTTTAATTATAAGAAAGTCTTCAGTGTTATCTTAATGGCTATTTGTGATGCCAACTACAGATTTGTTGTCGTTGATATTGGGGCATGTGGTAGTAACAATGATAGCAGTGTCTTTGCATCAAGTATTGGTAAAAGTATTACTGAAGGGAAATTAAATTTGCCTACAGAAACAGCATTTTTACCTTTCTCAAATATTAAACTGCCATATTATTTTGTGGGAGATGGTGCATTTCAATTATCAACAAATATGATGCGACCATATCCAGGACAAGGGCTTACTGAAATGAAAACTATATTTAATTATAGGCTTTCGCGGGCCCGCCGTACCATCGAAAATAGTTTTGGAATTTTAGCATCTCGATGGAGAGTGTTTCGACAATCCATTGGTTTCAATCCAACAACCATTGATAAAATCATTTTAGCTTGTGTGTGCTTGCATAATTTTTTAATGAGAGACAATGATAAAAGGCCAGCACATAGCCAAATATATTGTCCCCATTCATATATTGATCGGGAAGATGAAAGTGGAGAAATAATAGAAGGTGAATGGCGTCAAGACAGAATAATGATACAGGACATTGCAAAACAAGGGCCACACAGAGCAACAGAAAATGCATATGAGCAAAGAGATACTTTAGGAAAGTATTTTCTCACCCCTCAAGGAGAGGTTACCTGGCAGTTGCAATATATAAAACGAGGGTATAAAAACCTCTAAATAAATTTAACTCTTATATACCTGCTTAGTAGTAATCAAACCAAATCATTTATATAATATTCATTTTATTCATAAAACTAAAATTTGTTTTTAAAAATGTAACAAATATTTAATAAATTTCAAACTGATAAAAAAATTAAATTAACTATCTCCTTTTTAAGCCTATCCTTGGTTATGACATCTTTTTTCTTTAACTCGGCTGCTATAAATTTACCGAACAAACTGTCTGAATCATCATCAGGCACGCTTGATGTTTGACACAGATGGTTTTGTATTGCTTTTGTCAACTCCACAAAACTTTCATCGACAGCATTATGTTTTTTCTGTCTTTTGGGCCAGCGAGATGAATCTGATGGAGAATCAATCCTGGATGTGCTTGGGGTACTTTGCAATGATGCAGGAGTATGTTCCTCATCATCAATATCTACGACTAATATATCAACACAACTACATAAAGATAAAATTTTCAATTTTACCTAAATTATTAATTACTTGGTGTTGTAACAGGACTATGCCTGTTACTTTTTGTGATGACATTAGAAAACCTCCTAAAAGCTAATATGTTATATTTGTGTAAAGTACGTAAAAATAGACCTACTTTCTCTGCAACACATAATTATCTAAAAATTCCATATTTTTGTACAACACCCATTCTGGTATATATCTACCGGAACTGCCGCTCGGTATAATTTTTTTTCTTTCTCTGGTATATTTCTCTCTTAGCCGCGACCATCTTGTTTGGCATTCAGCAACTATTGGGATTATTTAATTTAATGCACAAGAAAAAAGGAAGAATGTTTAAAAAGCTGTACCTGATATTTTGGTAATGTCACTAATTTCTTGCCAAGAATTATTTTTCATTAGCACATCTTTATAATTATTGTCCTTTTTGTTGTATAAATGTGGATATACTTTAACTAATTCAATTAATAATTCATCTCCCTCTATTTCTATTGCTTCTTCTAATTCTGTGTTATCATTTGTGTCATTATCCACTATTGCTATAGAACACTCCATACTTTTATAATATAAAATTAGGTTATGTTTATTGAGGCACAATTCCGTTTATTTATCAATGTGCTGTCAACTGTGCACAATGTCAAATTAGAATGATTTTGATTGGTTACTTGTTACGGTCTAAACATAAGATACCATCCTTACGGAATTTTCATAACAGGCTACGTCTTATGTAATGAGCTACGTGCTATTGTGAAAAGGTAAATAAGAAATCATTAACCGAATATTTTTTATGTGTTACGTCTTACGTTTTAAGTCTTAAGTATCTCCATTGTGTACTAGCCTTTAAGTGTTTTAAGTTATGAAGCTAAACACTTCATAATTACAAGCAATGAGTCATTGTCGTTTAAGATAATAAAGATGTCTGTTTTGAAAGCTGTAGGAGACTCACGTGTGTTTTAATATGCGTACTTGGAAGAAAATAATTCAGACATGTGTAATTACTCTCCATGAAACATGTTTGTAAAATAGCAGAATATACATGTGGATTTGTGCACGTGTGCCCGAATATGCTAAAAATTATTATACCAAGCAAATAAATATCGTATTGATTTATGTAAAACATAGTTGTTCAGGAATTTATTAAGTTGCTGGCAGTAATACGTATAGAATTTATAACACATTTCAGCTTTCACCCTGAATTATGCTCTATTAAAAATAGGAATTTATTACTATTCTAAGGCCTCTTAGAAAGGATATTATAAACATATGTTAAACGCTTACTACACATATAACATGGATTTTATTGCAATAATGCTATTATTCGCCTGAGATGATGTACAAACTTTCTTAACGTTGCCGAAAATCGAAGGATTTATGATTATCTACCTGACAGTACAATATATGTACATTATGTATTGTTAAAGTTGTTAGTGTTAGGTAGAAGACTACAAGACATGGTTATAAAAATACCTACATATCTTTATTCTCCAACTAACATATTTTTAGCTTAGATGTATGTACGTATATGAGTATACAGGTGATTTACAACGATTGCCTATTAGCCTAGTATCTTTTGAAGCAATCAAATTATCCGTTTGAAATCTTGGTGAATGGTAAATAAGGATCCACTGTTACATATGATATACTCTGGTTGACATAGACGTTCAAATATTCCTCATAATAGACATTTGCAGATTTTAGCAGAAGGATTGCTTCAAATAATGAGTTATTTTATGTTACCTGTACTACTGTCTGGGCCGGCTTAAACGAGCTTTTGAGACCTGCCCTAGGTTTAAGCTTCTTCGCATTCATTCATAATCAATAGAAAATATATCACCGAATGATTATTAGTCAAAATGGCTTATTGGTGAATAACACGGAATTACATTTGAAACACATAATTATCATCCTCACTGAATACTTTCGAACTATTTGTGTAAGTGATTAAATCTTACAAAAAAAAATGGAAATGGAAATGTATTATTTGCAGTAACAAGAGCAAATTTGAGTTGTTTGATGTTAAGGCTTCTTAGCTTTTTAGTTTTGATTTTATGTCAACAAATTCATTAGTTGCATTTACTGTATTTTGTAAAATCATAATTCCATTGTTTTATTCTGTAAATTAATATTCCATGCACCTTACTATGTAAATTCATCATTTCATTTATTTAAAATCGTATATCTCGTATATATATTGTAATTTTATTTATTTAAAATATTGTTTGTAATAATGATAGCAGGGACTGTGGGGTAGTATGGCAAACAACACAAAAGTATCGGCACACTCCGCACCACACAAACGGATTTGGTTTATCCAGGACAGCTGTTTCGAGGATGCGTCGGTCTTCGGTGGATCGATGCATCCTCGAAAGAGCTGCCCCGAATTAATCAATTAAACTTGTGTGGTGCGGAGTGTGTCGATAACATTGTTTGTGTACGTATTAATAATTTTGTTTATACATACTTACTGTCATTTCGGGAGGTACTGAGCTATCGAGCAAATAAGCAACTATCTTATAAATTTAAACAAAAGCAATTGGTTCCCTCTTCGCATGAAAGATACACCGAAACAGACGACTAGCGGTATTGTTCTTCAAACCAGGAGAATGTAACATTTGGCAAGAAGGGAAAGAAGGAAGTATGGAGGAAACCCTCTACAGCCTAGTGCTTTTCGTGGCGTGGGGAAGGGCTAGGGAAGGGGAAGGACTTGTTAGAAAATTGTTACTTGTTTCAAACGGACAGAAACCCTAAACACATCACTAGGTTAAATAAGAGATTCCTACCAGACAATAATATTGAACAGCTTGAAGGGCCATTTCAATCCTCGGATTTAAATTCGATTGAAAATCTGTGAACATTATTCGACCACAAAATTGAGTTAGCGGATACAACAAACGAAGCAGAATGTCTGGAAGAATATCGGTCGGGTACTTTTAAGTTTTAAGTTGTTGTTTTTTTTTGTAATACTATATTACTATATTATGTTTTTCCCAATAAAGCTTAATTTTGTAAATTAGATCATTTAATGCATTTAAAACTTGCTACCTATTCAATCTCTATTCAATATTTCCTTTTGCTCACTCAATTTTGTTGGTAACTACATGTCCATAATTACAGAAATAGATCTCGCTTGAAAATGTAATGATATACAGGCTGCTCCATTAGAAAGAAGATGGATACTATTTGTATCGCGTAATTTATGCAAACTACTCAAGTCGTTTTATAAAAATGTTGACATATTCACACAATTTTTATTTAAAACTTATTTTTCTATCGATAACAATAATAAAATGAAAACATAGAGCCGTCAAAATAACACCATTAATCTTATTTAACCGGGTAAATTTTACAGCCAGAGAAGCGTTTCTTAAGCAATAAATTATTTACTATGTACGAGTAATTTTACAGCATCCCCAATGTTTTTCATAGCGGCAGTAACTCTTAAAATACGTGCTTAATTTTGCTATTGGTCTTACATAAATCTATGTGCAATACACTCACAGAAAGTATTTCTGCGATTGACATTAATAGATACTAGAAAACCAATTCCATACAGACATTAATCAAATTCAATAGTACACCTAGTTTATTCTACGTCGTAGTACGTTCCCTCTCTGTGCTACTCTTAGGAGGAAGGGGACATAACAACGGTTATTATGTCGATTCATAAATACGCAGATAGAGGAAGTCAAGCACGTTACCAGATGTGTAAACTTGAGTCCGGTCACGTAGCGCCGTACTTCGCTACCAGACTACGCTCATATACATAAATACGTATGCATGGATTCCAGTTTCCAGTAGTAAAAATTCATTGCCAGCCACTTAATAATCAACCATTCATCTTTGCGACGGGCTACTTCAACAGATACGACATAAGCATTTTTTGGCGAAACAGCAATATACTTTATAATGAACCATAAACTTAATTTTTTATTATTAGTGGAAGATTTTTTCACGTAACACGATTTTGTTAAGCAAATACGATACATTTAAACAATATTTACATATCTACGTTTGCTGACGGAGTTAATTTGGTAATTATTTGCTTTAATGTGGTGTTATCTGCGTTTAAACTTCAAATTGATAAAATTATATTTCCAACTAATGTCCTAATTGAGAATTTACAAAGATTTGAAATTATGAGAAAACACTATTGCCGTAGCATGCTCTGGAGTTCATTCTTTTTACAAATCTTTTCAAAATTGTGATAAGAAACAAGAGTGTTGGAATGTCTGTAATTTTTAAGTGTTTACTGCCAATTAATAAAAGGATATCACAAAAATCTGAATCTACGAATAATTTGCAAGACAAGCAAAGAAACAATGAAATTACGTTTGACCAGCTTTACAATTAAAGTTAGATCTTCACATTTTGGGAATTAGGTTGCATTGCTACTACGCTTAGGGACAACTTTATATAATGGGCAAGTTAATCATTGTTATATATTGAAAAAATATTGAAAACGACATGATGGTGCGGAAAGCGTATATAAAATGAAACCAGGACCTGGAATGATTAACTCACTTTTGGCCGTGAAAATTGAATAAGAGTTTCCGTATGCTGATGTTGCAATACGCTGAAGTGAAGTAATGATTGGTTCTCGTAATTCGAAACAAGTTGATCCTTCACCTTCAAGTTCAATGAGAAATACTTCATCACGACATTTTCCTTCAACTTATTTAATTAATGGGGAGATTATTTCTTGTACTTACTTACCCAATGACGTTTTAAAAATTGATATTCATTGACTAGTTCTGCAAAAGAACCATGCATTATTTCTACCAACTTCTCACTAAAATCAATAAGCCAAGTTTTCCGTATAATTTTGGATTACTAAGACATTACATTAACCAAAAATTTTCAAAATTTCAGAGTAAGTACCGGAAGTTCTTCACTTATATGGGTGAATATAAGGCCTTTATTTAATTAACTTAAGTAGATTGGAAACGTGGTGCCCCTTTGATCCCACTTAAAATACAAAGTAAATGTTATTTCTAGACTGCTTAATGTTTGTTGCTTCATCTACTTAGATACATAGATAGAAATGTACGAACGTGTTCATTATCAATGTTTACGCAGCTTTATTGGCAAAATTTGTGTTTAAGAGTTAATTGAGGCCGGTTACGAGCCAAATACCAATAATACAACTATATTCGAATGACTTGGACATAAAATGTGGGGATCAACATTGTATAAATACGTTAATAGGATGTAACTTAATTGACAAACTAATAGAAAGCTTCCTATCAGGACGATTTTATCATTCAACGTCCTCAAAAATTTTGAATTTGTACTACTTCTATCTTACGACTATAACTAAAATTTATTCCGTTCATCTAATGCTCCTGCACTATATACAGGGACATGTTACCTCCTATGAAAGACAGTGAATGCGAAGACTAATGCGGTGAAGAAAAATGTAATCAACATATTTTTGAATTCATCGTATGAACAAAAAAAATTATAAAAATTGTGAATTTCAAATGATGGCCAAAAGACCCGTGACATTATACCATTTACCTACACATTTCTGATGGGAGCCAACTTAAAACTATTCATATGTAAATAAATGAACATGACGCTTAACACTTTGTATGGTAGGCTTTAGCCTACCATAAGTGTTTCCTTTAAAGGAATGTATATTTACATATTAGTTTGAAGAATTTCAAAAATATGAATTGAGGTAGCAGAAAAAATTTAACAATGTTATCTATAATAATACAAATAACTGGACACACGGCGCATTCAAATCCCGGTTTTACCTGAAATATCGTACACTTGATTTTCTTAAACGGAGTGTCCTAATGTTTATAAAACATTTGAATTCAACAGTTAATTCAACGTAAAATCTATCGGTAGGTCTCCTGATTTGTATGAAGATTTCGGTGAAGTGATCGTGCAAAATTCTGCCCGACTTGGCAGAATTTTGCACCGACAGCTGTCGCAACGGGCAAATCGCCGGTAGCGATTTAGATTCAAATTATGTACGGTCATCCTGTATGTAACTCTCTCAGAAAGATAGGGAAGAGTCTGTCTTACAATAATTCTTTGATAGAGGTAGGGAGCATACAACTACGGTTGGCCATCCCTCCTACTACTATGATTCTCCCAAAACGACGTATACCATGTCTAATGCCTCAAGCAAGCTTTCGATACTCTTTGTTCAGAATCTCTTAATGTCAAGCAAGGACCCTAAACAGAATCACAGTAGCTGAAAGCAGACAACATTAAGGAGTCGCACAACAACAACATGGATCTACGTGACTCGAATGTTTTCGTTCTGCCAAGAAAATTTTCACACAAACATATGTAAAATATCTATTCCATTTTTTAAAGGATCTATTCGTTTTTACAGATGTTCTTTACAAACTATTACCTCTAGACATCTTGCTTTTTAATAGTAAGTATGGATCAACTTGTTTTTATTTTCCTTTAAGCATGAACTCACATAAATGATTTATTAATAATTATTTGGAGACTATATTTTCCCTACGCGTGAACCCCATTCTAAAAAGTTGGTACAAATAATTCTTTTCCAACACCTCGACTACATTTGATTATTTAAAATACGTATCTTTTGTAGAGAAAAATGTAAACGTATCTACTTAACGAACAAAATAAAGTAATTTTGTTTCAAGTTTACAGGTAGCCAATACAGATAATAAATATTTACGCGTGAAACGAACAGTTCGAAACTTTTTTACAACAGAGCTTTACTGTTATTGAAATTTTAATCTCCCGAACCGAATTAAACCCATATATTTTTAAAGTATCGATTTTATGTAATACGTTTAATGCCGTATTTTTGTTTGTGCCGAGATAAAATATAGCACAAGGCTAAGCGAAATCAGGCAAATCGCACGTAGACACTGTTTCCACGCTTTAATTGTCCTTACTGAAAATATCCAATCTTCACCCGGCAAAGACATCTCGTATTACATTAAAAAGTAATCTAA
The DNA here is from genome assembly GCA_902654985.2 of Oryctes borbonicus. Lineage (NCBI taxonomy): Eukaryota > Metazoa > Arthropoda > Insecta > Coleoptera > Scarabaeidae > Oryctes > Oryctes borbonicus. The sequence goes on from LR736858.1 coordinate 3,321,367, forward strand.
ACTCGCAAGACTTGATTACATAAAAGTGATTAAAATAAAATTGCATTCAGTATTAGATTACGGATTTTAATTAAAAGTCGTTGCTTCTGGAAAAGGTCTGTTTCTACTTGTACCGCGCTCTTTTCTACGTTGCGAGGAATATTACTCGAAATTGGCAAACAGTATGTTGTTGTTCGTTTAATAGGAAGAATTTATCGACTTGTTATCATCACGAGCTTTCGTTTAGCAACCTCAACAACGTTTGAATCAATTAGTTCGGTAATTGGCTTGATACAAATGTTCCTGCTACTCATTATTATTACAACCAGATCTAATTAGAAACCCCACATAAGACAAAATACGTTCAAGCATCTATTTATATAACATAAGCTTATTATGCAGACATCTTGGAGTTTCTTCTAATTAGTCAATACATTTCTCTGTATTTAATACCAAGCTTTTTCTTGTCTTTTTCTTAATGTGTTACGTTTTTAATCAATTATTCAATCTCTTAACAATACAATAATATTGGGAGTATGGTGTTTAAGAAAACAAAATTCAAAACTGTACCAAGATTATGAAACACCCTGTACAAACGCCTATAATTTGACGTTATAGACCATTCATGATCCTACAACAGTCGATACAATCCTTTTTTCCTATCTGTCACTGTTTACGAGTTATAGAGAAATTCCTTACCAGTGAACTATCCGGTATACCAAGGCATCGAAATAATTTATTCACCTGCTCGGCATATCTTTCCATTATTTCGTTATACCCTAGATATATGTACATATTTATGGCAAGTTGTACAAAACAATTACGCCCATCATCCGAGTCTGAACTGTCTGCGCTTAATTTTACTCTTGCAGCGGAGCACATACATAATTAATTTGCCTATGATTAAATCTCTTACGTGGCGTATGAGCTTATGATTTGCAAAACAGTTGATTAATACTGTTTTCGAAACAGTATGAAATACATTTCACAGAATCAAGTCGTTCAAATACAAAAAATTGTGAGCACGCGCGCCCTATACTGCTATCTATTTGCAAAATTTTTGACGTCAATAATTCCGAAGGCAATCGTAGGTCAAAGCGTTAATTTTTTTTATTATCTTTATTTAACCTAAATATACAGACAATAGGTGTAACTTGTTAATTATTTATTCATATCATTTAATTGCATCCAGGACCTTGCGAGACTTTTCCATGATGCAAGTACCAAAACTTTGCTAGTAAACACGTAGGCTTTTCGCTATGCTGTTATGACATAACATAATGATAAAACGTACAATTTTCACATTTTATTTCGTATTTCACTATTGCATTAGAAAATGGCATTGTTGTGGAGGTTGATGGATTGTTTTGTTATAGAAAATTATGGTTGAGTAAATTATCTCTATACATACGTTTAACATATTTGCGTAATGGTAGTAATGACTTTAGTACACCTAAGCTAAATGTGAGGTTAAGGTCGAAGTACAATTGCTAATCGGTTGGTCTGAATTTGAAAGCAAGTCGTCAAAATTAGTTAATGCCATTGCTTTAAGATCTTTAGACAATCGTATTACGATAATGGGAATAGAAACAATTGTGCGATTCTTCTATTTATTTTTCTTAAAGTCACTACTTCATTGAAACTTATGTACCAACAAGTACATAACTATACAATAGTTTTCAAAGTTTGAGAGAGATAAGATTTACACGTTGAGTTGTCGTCCTGCTATCTAGACTTCTCTCTTGTCGAAATGCAAGCAAAATATCGATTTCGTCTCTTCGTTTCACACTAGGGCCAAAATCGTAGTTTCCTAAATTGTTTCCATGGCGATTATTAAAATGTGGGACGGTATGTTGTTTTTCTCTTCGAATGCGGTCGTTCGGGAATTTTCACTTTCAGCCTACTTCACTTCGGGGGTGTACTGATGTATCCAAGATTTATCTGCAGTTACTAATTAATGCCAACACTCCGACTTATTTCGCTTAGACTGCTTCGACAAGGCTTTGGAAATATTTATTAGAGTGAATTTTAGGTCCTGGGTAACCAAGCGCCGTTATTGATTTCATGCCCAAATCTTCAATTAATACAAACACGTCCTTTCCTAATCTTAATTTGTTTAGCACCGTTTGGTGAACTTTTCCGCTGTTATTGGTAGTTGTTACAGTTTTTGGCCGCCCCGAACATTCATCCAACCGCTTGAGCTGCCCAAAATTTCATTGTAACAAATGATGGTGCAGATATTTACCTATATTCGCAAACATTACGTAAATGCTAGTACCTTGCATTTATATAGCATGTAAAGTTACTAGTTCTATGTATCTTTGGGAGAAATTTAGGAATTTGTGATCTATTTATCAATGAGGGAAAGCTTAACGATTTTGTCGCTCGCATTTGGAACTTTGAACTAAATATGAGAAGCATTTTTGAATATCATCATTATATAAAAAATGTTAGTATAAACCTGTCACAAAACCTTTTGTTAAAAGTAAAAGTAATAATTTATTTAAAAAAATTTTGTACCTACCTGCACCTATGTACAAAAGTCTTGATCGCATTTCAGATATACAACACCTGCCAATTGCTGCTCAGGTCGTGTAATTCTCGAGTAAATATCGGTCATGCACCAAAAAATAAAAGAATTAATTTAAAAATAACAATGTTTTATTACAAAAAAATGGTAAGTATGAATGATATTGCAGTTAGTGACAACAAATGTAAAATACACAAAAATAGGATTTATTAACGAAAACGGGCCCTCTCGAGAATAGAATAAAATAAATATTAATTTTATTTAAATATTTTGCAAAAGCATACAGGTGACTTGGCAAAATTATGTGTGCCATCAGTTGGCGAGAAGTGAACAACGTATCCTTGCTCTTCTAGTGGCGATCAGGGCCCTGCATTGCTCCACTTTATGCACTGTGTAACTCACTTTAACAGGTATTGACTTGGGGCACCTAGCCACGAAATTGTTCAGAACCTTCATTCGTGGCTCTTCTGGCCTCGACCAAATGCTAAATATAATCTCCTCTACGAGGATCACACGTCCTATCCGTTTGCTCGTTTGCTCTCTGGGAAAAGACTTTTTATCGTAATCTTATAACGCTCGGGTGGATGACACCATCTTATCCCTAAGTTGGCCTAATTTTGCACCAATCACAACGCGCACAGAATGTCATATGGGGAAAAAATCGATACTTCTCTGAGTTACGCACTTGCCTATTTCTCACATATGAGATGTCTAAAAAATATGCACTCAACATACAGGGATGAACTAAAACGTAGTACATATTTAAAATAGACACATTTAAGAAATTAAAGAAATGAAACCAATTCTGTTATTTGAAAATAAATAAATATTAATTAAACTGTTTTAAAATGGACGTCCTGTTACAAAGTGTTTTTAATCAGATCTTAAAATAGACAAAGAAAACAAAAGGTTAATGCAATGTATTTTTTATTCATATTTTCTTCAAATATTAGTCTGCTTATCAAAACAACAAACGTTTGCTTAGCAACGAAGTTTTTGGATAACCTCGCACGTCATAGTAGACAATTTGGCGCTTTTTTCAAGCCAACTTGCATAACAACAAAAACAGGTATTACCACATATCGCGATATTTCTTAAGCTAAGGTATAACATCGTTGGATTCATCTTCTGATTATATTTCTAAAAACTTTATATGGGATGTTTCATTTAAGATAAGAAAATTGATGCAACTTCTGGTGACATCAAAAAGTAACAAAAAATAAAACCCGACTTTCTAAAAATACTAGTTGTTGTCGTAATATGGAGAAGATACTTTAAGACCTCACTATATATACATTGTTAATTATATATTACTAAGATTTCTTGTACTAGATGATACGTTTGTTGTAGCAGGATTGGTTCCTGAAACACCTGGACGAAAAGCCCAAGCTTCTGAGAAACCGAGGAAGCTGGATACAATTTTCTTTGTTTTTAGGATTACCTACTTTGATATTTCATGAAACTGGCTGAATTAGTAAATATTTCTTGGAAAGCTGCATCAGGATTTTAGGATACTGCCATCATTTATGGATCTGGAAATAGTACACAAATGTCACCCATTTCCAATAATAATGTCTGAATGAATTCTTCCGTGGGCCTCCGTAGCTTTGCAAATCCCTGCTTGACGTTATTTCCACTTTCCTATTCTCTATGTTTGGTTGCGCTTTTATCAACCATGCACTTTTTTAACGTTTGTAAGTAGTATTTCCTACATAGGACAATCCTTATTTTCCTGATAGGAATGGTTACTACATTTTACCAATACGCTTATTCTATTCATGAAGAAGTTTAAAATTTCGTGTAATGGATTTTTAAAAACAGTTTGGAATTCGGTGACGCGATTCAAAACCTATAACGTTTGATTTAAGGAACATAAACGTAGTTAAAAATTTAGTATTTTTTCCGTATATCTCGCAAGCAATGACCTAAAAAAAATTGAAGGACATGGACTCATTTTCATTATAAATTTTCAACGACAAGACATGATGTTTAGGCAAATTGATTGTCGGATCTGAAGCTTCCTAAAGGATATATCTGCTGTCGAAAAAATAGAAGGCACGTGGGAACCATTTACGTATGCAAACATTTTTTTATTACCTTCAAATGCCGTAGTTGCTGCACAGCCAGATTTATCTCTAAGATCAGCGGTTCCAACCTACCATCACGCCCCCATATTTCGATTGGCGATATTTTATAGTATCCTTTCGATATTTTTTTTAATGAATTTCAAATTTGAAGTAAACTAGGACATTACATTAAAGAGATCAAAGTGCTGGCAGCACTTTTTCTTAACCTACTAGCTTCATAAATTTAATGTATGCTGTAACAGAAATAATTTTAAAGAGGGAGGCGTAGAAAATACAGCCTACGTTGTATTTTCATAATATTTCATGTACTACAATCAAGAAATTTAAAATAATCGAGGATATTTATATAAACATCAAAAAAGGTGTAATCGAGTAAGAATGGTAACCTGATATTTTAGCAGTCTAGATGAGCACCATTCAAATTAATGGTGAATCACAAGTTGAAAAGGATGTGTCTCAACCTCTAATGCATTGTATCGAGTATCGTAATCGATAATAAGGTATCTTCACAATAAGATTTTAATTTCTTAATATTTATTGAAGCACATTGGCAACGCGAGTAGTATTTTTAAAGAAATATGACGGCTAATTGAGCCTGGCCAATTTCCAGCACAAGAGAACGAAATGCGTCTATTCTTCATATTGTTGGCAAGGTTGCTGTAAATTAATCTAATGCGCTAGCTGTGTATTGTTGTATTGTCGTATAATGCACTTAATAAATAGAATGCCTTCATAATTAAAATAGGGCAAGGCAAGAGATTCACATAAAAGGGACCTCGCTGGTGCTCTTTCATGCAATTAGTTTTGAGAAATAGAGAAACTTTCTTAAGCAGGAAAGATGTGTTCCTTTCAGAACAATAGTTTTCGTCCATGCACATCACCAGATTCTTTACATCAGCAGATGATGAGAAACTTTTCGAGCTGAAACGGATGTCCAAGAGCCAAGCAAATTTAATATGAGTATCTTTGTGTTCAAAGAGAATCAGCAGGAGCTTAAAAGGATTAATTTAAAAACAGTGCATTGTTGGGAACTGCTATAATATTTTCAGACCTATGTTTATTTGTAAAATAAACGAGGTTTTAATGTAACGTATTGTGTGACACCTGTGATTATCTAGTATAACTTCCCGAGTTGCTTGATATACCTGAAAAGTGCGCTTCATTCATTCAACTCTTATAGATTCAGGTCACAAAAATTAGGAAAAAAGAACTGCAAAAAAAATATTACTGCAATGTTTTTGTTTCGCCATAGATTGATAAAAAAAGCAGATTAATAAAGATATCGAAACTACTTTCGTACCAACAGAAGAAAAAAGCATTTGCAACTTACATCTTTCTGGACATTCTTTTGTTTGACTACAATTTTTCAAAAAGATTCTGGAATTAAATATTTTCAATTATTCCAGACGCTTCTTATCGTCAGTTAGTCTTTCCTCATTTACAGTCATTTATATGTCACATTACATCATTTTATTGCATAATTAAGTAGGTATATAGAATGGAAATTGTCTTTAATTACTCTCCGTCCCAAGATTAAGCTCCCCTATTATTTAGTGTGGAATATGAATGGGTAGATGATGCATGCACTACTTTTATTAAATATTGTACGTTGTTGAAGAGCTCCACAAATTTTAGTACAGTACTTATTCATTGAGAGAGATGCTAACGGTTCCGAATGTTCTGCACTTAGGGAACATAAGACTGATAGCATTACGCACTTTATTTTTACAACGACGAATGTCGATACCTTTTTGGAAGCTAGGTATCGATACCTTAGAATCGATTCTGAATATCGATGCCTTCCGGTCCTGATATTGAGAATCGATACCAAACTTAGAATTGATACATCGGCAAATATCGATACTAAGACAGGTATCGAATTCCGATACCGAAATCATAAGTATCAGCCAGCCTTAGTGTTTATTATTACCTCCTGTTATTCTTTGGTAGATTTTCTTTATCAAAGGTTACTTTTACGAAAAGTAGAGTTATTTCAATTCTAGTATCGCCGTCTCTTGCCGAAGCCACGTAATTATCGAACTCTCTTCGGATATATTCGTATATGAAGCTAGTTTAATGCCAATGAAGCGTATTAATACATTTCTGTAAATTAATCTCGAACGAAAGTTATGACAGATCTTTGTATACAATATGTACTCGATATTAATTCATATTTTATTTTAAGCGGTTTCCACTGACTGTTGTAACAATTTGTAGCGGTACACAGAAAGCAAAATCGCTCACTTTCGCTAAAGTAATACGTAATACCCCATAAGATTCGTTTTTACAATGATCAATGGAACAGCACTATATCTAAGGCCGTGACGTATTCTTACGTATAATTGCTCCCTCTTTCGACATAATTCGATCTAACGTACCAAAGGTGAATGTAGGAACTATATAAATAAGAAACTACAACGTACTGTTCACATCATAACTAGAAAATTGAAATGTACAATAGAACTGCACTGCGACACATAAATCAGATACTGTTTAGCATGCTTGGTCTAACAAGAATTAATCAATAAGCACCGCAAAGTGTATATGTAATAAATACCATCACATTTCATCCTGGTAAATGAGCAAAACTACTTAATAATTTAGTATTTACAAGGTAAATGAGAAATATTCCGAAGTGATATATTTTTAATATCTAAAGTGCTTAAGGCTAATTTTAATACTAGTTATTCGAATGTTCACCTAGCAATAATATTACCAATGCGCATACATTATAAGCCATACAAGCTGATATCATTTCTAAGCAAACATGAATTCCATAGCCACTACACGTGTTTATGTTTATTATTTATTGGACTACTTTCCTATCTATACATGCAGCAGCGTGAATAATTTATGTGCGTCATTTTAGGTCAATATTTTGATGAACTCGATAGAGAGGTTCAAATTTGTCGGTAGATACGTATAGGTAATTGATGCGTGAACCGATAATAAGCTTCAGCTACGTGCGCTATCTGCGAGAAGCAACCAGATATTGATCTACTATGTTGTATGTATATGTATATGTGTGTATCTATGCACAGTAAATATTCATATACGAAATGTATATATTTTAAGGAGACTTGATATGAAATAGCAACGTGAATGTGAAGAGAGCTTTAGAAATAATGTACAGTGTATAACAACAAACTAGCTAATTTTCACTAAGGAAACTCTTGATAGTAGCGGCTTAGTTATTTACATAAGTAAAGCTACTTTTTACGTTTCGGCAATAAATGCATTGCCTTCTTCAGAAGTTATAAGTGATTATATAGTAAAAATAAAAATTTTGTTAATGAGCATCTGCAATTAAAATAATTTTAAGTTAATATTTGTTTTTTGGAATGTTTTTGGTTTTTTTAATAATTACACGTTAAAAATTGGATTTTACATTTAAAATAGCAAAGAAATAAGGTTCACATATTATGTACTATGCAGAACCAGTAATATGGGTAATGTGCAAACATTCCGACTCCCAGCGGTGCCTCACGGTAGGTTTTTTTATTTCATCTGAATAAAAGAGGGTGTGGAAGTTATTTATTATGAATGCAGTAAGGTACAGAAATGTTGAAAGGAAATGGAACATTACAAAATAGAAATATATGAGTTTGTTTTTGTTTTGCGGTCTTGTCCTTAATGTCAGTGTTTGTAAACTTTAAGTTATTATAATTTCGATGTTCAACGCGAATGTGATAGCGAAGGTGATAAAATGTTACTTTGTAGACGCATGATAGAAAGCTTCTTTCAAAGTATGAGGAAAATGGTACATAATAAACAGTTCCTCATAAGATGGATAACTATCTTTAAACTCCAACTTTAAACCAAAACATTACAGAATGAGAGAAAAAACCGCACTTAATAACATTTCGCAGTGTTTTATTAAAACTCAATGTTATATTTCGCCCGGTGGCAATTCTTTAGAAAAGACATTTCTTATGTAGACGACTCCATTGCTTCCTATAAAATAACAAAAACTTTCCATTGAGGAAAAATCTAATGTAGGTGGACGGTATCTCTAAGAATTCGTTCGTTCTTATTATTCATAGCAGATAATGGTTTTTATGCTGTGGTTTTGTACAATTCGTAATGCGTCCATCCGGAAACGTTTCCCACACAAAGCGGCTTCTTTTGTGTCAAAACGCAACGTCCGGGACTTTAATATGTACAATGGCACGCTTTTCCTAAGTATAAGCTTCCCGCAAACACCAAGAGATTATCTGTTATCTAATTTGTTGCTATTTACCATTGCTAGTGTAAAAAATCGAAGTGGGAAAGGTTGGGTGTTACATAAACGAACTTCTTAATCGTTTTGTTTGAATATACCGCTCAAAATTTCTTCTTATGAAAGTGTAAAGTCTTATTACAAAACCTACAGCTTTTATAGGTTGTTAAAAATAAATAATTATTATCTCTACACTGCAATTATTCGTGGAATAATCATCATAAACAATACAATAAATTAATGCCATTACAAGCGAGTAGGGCAACTACGTCCTCTGTGGGCTACCTAAACAATATAAATTTCTACTGTAAATTCATTATAATGTAATAACAACATGTCCGGTATGGGTCCCCGGAGTAGAATTATTACAATCAAGTTAGACATATGCTGGATGTAATCATCTCTATAGTTAATTGATGAAAGGAGGTCAAATCAAATGTAAACAATGATTTTGTAAATTTCTCCAGAATTTCATTGTATAAAAATAGTAACTAGAAAGAGAAAAATAAAATAAGACAAAGGCACTATTTTTACGTAAATATAAAAAACATATCTACTATTCTATGAAATTAGTCTACTGATTAAAATTCCAAAATCGTCCAAAGAGCTCAAGGTAAATAAGGTCATAGAAATAAAGGGACATTAACTGATTGAGACAGTACATTATATTAAATTCATCAAAAAATTAGTAAATAGAAAGCAAGATGTTATAGACTTCTAGCCAAATCATTATTTTCTATGTGCGTAAATACCAGAACTGTCCAAAAGCGCGTTTCCGTGTACCCGAAACCGAATATTCAAATACTCACATACAACACACAGGTTTAATAAATTATATAATAATTAATCCGGAACGGCCGTTTCGAGGACGCGAATGGTCCTCACCATCAACCGATAACTGAATGCTCAGTTCTAGCACTAAATACATTTACCCGCTCTCGAGCAATAGCGCTAATATACATACCTCATGTATATGTATATAATTGGGTGGAAAACCGTCTTTTTCAGGAATGGGGTACCCGAATACCCGGTTTTAGAACCGCATACTTGGAACCGAGTATTCAACCATTCGGTTCTAGATCCGTTTTCGGGTACCCGAAATCGGGTACAACCATTACTAAAAATTTCGAGTACTGGTACTTGGTTTCGTCGCCACAACTTTTAAAAAATCCATTTTTCTAACTCTCAACTACCAATCGCAACCATATGTATTAATTTGAGGTTAAATTTCCATGTATAGCTTTGAAGTAGCACCGAGAACCTTAAAGTTGTGAATGCCGGTAGTTCATGGTAGTCTTAACAAATTTAAAGTAACAGTGGCGTAGGCCGATTGGTCCCGTGTACTAATTTGTAGTAACCATAACTTTAAAGGAAATATTTTTAGTAGCTACTACTACACGGTGACTTTTGTCAAGCAGTAGATACTTTAAAGACACATATTTTAGTAGCTTATAAATACTTACAAGTTCTCTTACGCAAAATTCGTCATACTTATGGAGCAGAATTGCGACGCCATTGCTGTTAATGAACTTTGAATGACATCACAATGCTGATCAAAGGTTAGTTTTTCTTTATTACTGCACTAAAAATATCAATCAATGGATTTTTGTTAGTTTAAAATGTTCAGGAATAATTTCAAAACAGGTAGATACGCGTAAATGGACAATTTCAAAATACAATATTAAAAAAGAAAAAAAATGGAAATAAAAGTATACTTTAAAGGCGCATTTTCCTAAGTAACATCATCATATTTGTCAGACAACTTGTAATGGTTTTGACTTTATTACAGGAAATGTTTTAAAATTATCAAGGTGTGATTAATATTTCAGAACGAGATGAGAATACAGTTGAAGTTTGCTAAAGGAGAATGACCGAGTGTCAGAAACTTTAAAAAAGTTCCAATAATGTTTCCATCACCACCATGCTACGTTGCCGTCATGTGGCCGCAATGTCAAAAGAACGTCGTGGAACCAGTTTCAGTTGAAAACCCTGTATGCTGTAAAGTCTACCTTCCAAATTTAATTTTGAAATCTTGCAAAACTTCAGGGATATTTACTTGGTTTCAAATATTTAACTATCGCTGTATAACGCGAACAGAATGAAGCTTGATGAGCATTTCAGAATATTATAAAGGTGTTGCTTTTATTATAATTTAGCACCATATTATTTAACCATTTACAAAGGTTTCTAGGAAATATATGAAGGTATATTTGATTTGCCTTCATATAAATTGAGAACAAGTACATTAATGAACGAGTAATAATAATATAAAACATTTGTAACATAAAATCTGATTATTTTCCCAAAACATACGACTACGTACTTCTACAAAACGTAAATATTCAATGCAACGAATGTTTTAAACAAAACGTTTATTTATAAATCGTGTGATGTTTACGACAACCCAAAAGGTAGAGACATAATTTCGATTTCAACTAGCTTGCCTTGATATTATCGAACATAGTAAAAACTATGTTTTATTACTGTTTACGATAATCCTGCAATAAGCTTGCACTACATTTTCAATTTATTATTCGATATAATTAAATTTGTTTTTCAAAGTGCGCTTGAAGGCAGCATACTCGTGGCCAAGTTTATTTTAATTAGATTCACTTCTAGTGAAATTATTATGTTTAATGTGTTTTCGTCACAATTCGGATATTTTAATTCTCTTATAATAAGCATATTTCAACTCGCAGCCAACTCGTGAATGAAGATAAGAGCTTAAAATCCTAATACCTACAGGGCATGTGAAAGTGATGTTTAATTAACTTCATATTATTGCAATTCAGTGGCACACCTTTTCACTTCCAAGTGAATGCTTTCTAGTGACTGAAAGTAACGCGTACCTCCAACTTTTTGAGAATGAAAATCAAGTTGAAGAGGCAAAGAATTGACACGATCGAGAAGATTGAAGCTGAGTAGCGAATGCCGCAGAAGCAAGTTTTCTAGAACACATGTATTTCGTAGTAAAGGCGCTGAAATCAAAAATTGCTCTCCAAAAAGAACTACTTTGAAAGCTTTGGGCAGTATTCTACAATTTCATTTATCGCTACCTTTCAGGAACTCTTCGATACTGTCTCTTATTTCATTACAAAAACAGTAGCCGTCTTCAAATAAAATCTAATCTATCCATTACAACTAAACTCGTTACTACAACAACCTTGAGCATTTTGAGATTTTGTTTCAACATCAAACACGGCGCTGAAAAATATTGCCCAGGGCGAGGCGTTCCAAACTTGACACTTAAACCAATGCATGTGACATAACATTGCCGTGATGAGCGACTAAATTCGTAAGCCAGATATCTCAGAATATGTGTCAGGGTCCGAATATTTTGAATAATACGAGAGGTTTGCCCTGTGATTAGATTAGAATGTAAAGCTTAGCATTCGCAAATTTGTAACTATGTACCTTTGATAACATAATATGTTTGGATTCCAAAAAAATACACTTACCTTGTAAATGAAACAAATGCACATGATTTTAATAATAAAAGTAATAATAAGAAAAAGAAGAATCATTTGCGGATTTTACATGACAATATAGAGGGTGCCAGTGGTGGCACTACACTTTTAGTTAGCTTATCTGCCGTTTCATTTCCTTCATTCGATACCTTGGTAGCTTGGCACACCGCAAAGTGACGTGGTTATTGCATCCCAATTGCCCCTTAAATTTCCGCATACGAAACTCATATCAACACTACCAAGCGCTTTCGAGAGATCAAACATAATAGCTACTATGTACTTTCAGAGTGCAGTTTTGATGAAGCGCCCATGGCGAAATCCATGCTACATGCTCTCCAAGTAATAAATCAGCGTGTTATACACGATCTACTTTATAATTTTAGTAAAATATGTTAAGTAAACTAATGGGACGATAATTATCCATTAGACTAAGGTTGTCTTTCTTAAAAAGTAGGTGTTTTGATACCTATTTTTCCTGGAAATTAATGTGCATTTACCGATAAGTTTATTATATCTTATACAAATCCTACCATTGGCAAAATAATTGGTGGTAATAAGGTTCATAAAATCTTATACTTCTTACCATCAATGGTTGATACAATTATTAATGCGTAATTTTGAAATGTGACCAATTATCTCGCAGTTCCTTTACAAATAAAATCAATAGCACACCATATTGCAGTTGTATTTAGAAACAACCAACCTTTATAGTCAAAATAATAATACAAATATCTCACGTTTTACATGGATTGGCATATTTCATGAATAGTTAAAAGCGAATTTGAATGTTTTAAATGTAATTAGTAATCGTTTCACGTAATGTAGCAAAACTTAACATTGACATTGCAATAAACATAAACAGGAAAATAAATTTTGACGTATTGTTTCCTTATTACTTGCAGATGTCCACAAACAATAACAAGGAAGAGTGATTCTATCGTGAAAACGTTAACCTTTTGCAAACAGTAGTAGATAAAACACTCACATATGTATTATATAAGACTTTAACGACTGTCGATCACAAGTTATGCATAAAAAAGATACGATTTTGTTTTCGAAAGTTCTCCTGCACTCCGTTTACCCATAAAGCTGGAATGCATCCGCATGATTGGCGTAAATGTTGTTATTGCTCCTCGATTATTTGAAACGTGGATATGAATTTTTCGTGCGTAGTGAGAAAGTTTTACCACTTTGAGAATTATTTTCTGTAATTACGGAGGTCATCGTACAGTTATGTTATCGTTTTCTTATTTTGGAGAGTAACCGCACCTCAAAATGAAGGCTTTTCTTTTAGCATACAAATGCATTTAACGTTATCCCGCAAATTGAGGAAATTAGCAGCAAACAGTTTGTTGTTGCGTGTGTGTATAACGTGTTCGGTACGTCATTATTTCGTCTTCTAAAAATAGCAATATTCTGAGTGTATTTCTGTAATAAATTTATTAAATATAAGTCGAGCTTTATATAACTTTTACACATAATATACACTGTGTCCAAAGTAGCTTGTTCAACATTCCTAACTATGTTCTTATTAGAAATACAAGGTCGTTTCAATCAGCAAAATAGTGAGATTTTTTTATCTTTATTAAGATGACGAATACGAAAAGAAATAATTAAATGTTTGATTTCCAATTATTACTTATAATTCTGAATTTCTAAAAAAGATCTTCAATGTAGAAAGAATCGACATGATACTAAAAATAAATGTACGGAAAAGCTAACTTAGGAACAACTATTTTTTGTCAAATTTAATTTTATTTGTCAACATTGTATACACTTTTCCCAGCGATGCTTCTATCTCTTCAATCTGCCCAAATAGTAATTGGCATCGTGTTCTGCAAGATTTACGAATGTGATGACCGCAACCAATGCAATTTTTAGCGTCTGAGCGAAACTTTGAGCATATGAAACTCACTATGGACTAGATCTGCTGAATGGGTAGGGTGGTCTATCAATTCGAATTACAATTCGTGAATTAATGCCACTAACGTGCAAGTGGAATGATGGGTGTTGTCGATTTTCCGCTTTAACCCCCTTCGCAGTCCACTGTTTCGACTGTACCTTAACTTCAAGATTAACCACTACGTTGCTATATCCAAGTTTAATCTACAGTTAGTTGACGCCAAATCTCCGACTTATTTCGTTTAAGCTGCCTCAACCGGAATTTGAAGATGTTCATTCGAATGCGCTATTGAACCTGAGCGAGCAAACACGGCACCTAATTCTCGTATATTCAAAATCATTGATACCTTGCTCAATACATCTCTGACCTTTACAGATATCTTTTGTTTAGCAACTGTTCATGTTTCTGCAAATTTGCTAAGTAGCATATTTACAAGGTAAGTCAACTTAACACTATTAACGGTCTACATACAACATTGAAATCTAATAGACCCTGAATATAAGAATAGATTTGTCTTTAAAATTTGCTGGATTGCAGTATCACTTAAGAGAATCTGTTGAACAAAGAGATAATGTTTGTGAATCCTATTAGTGGTCATTAATGTTTGATGACCTATTTAAACTTCACTTCAACTTGTCTGCCATAACGTTAATACATGTAGATATCTATCTTTTCTATTACGTTGAGTCTTTTTTTTTTCTTAGATTTTCTTATAAATCATCAAACTATAAAAGTATTCCGCCTGAAAATGGTTGTTAGAGAAATGTTCGTTTGTCTCTTTCTATCACTGTAAGCTAGAAACTATTCGCCAATTCATTAATTTCATTGATAACAGCAAAGTGACCCATGTTTATTCCACAAATTATTCATTCATTGATTGTTATAAGAAATATAATCAAAATGTTATTATCATTATTAACAGTCTATTATATTGAAAGGTTATCTTATTTGAAAGTGTAGCATGCCTCTTACCCCTATTGTCGGAAGGAAGACGTGTTCGTTACACTAATGTATTTAACGTTTCATTAAACATGTCAACTCCTTCAAAAATTTTTTATACACCGATATAGTGTATTTGACCACTGTACAGCTTGACCCGGTTCTCTAGGATTATATACTTTGTAATTTTACCCGGAGGTTACCAACACTCTTTGATAAACTATTATCATCAGTGAAAGGATATATTTTCGAGAAATATGTAGGAAAGCCATGCTGTATTACAAAATTATAATTTACTCAGGTACTGCTTAGCATTATGTCTACTATTGGAAACAACACTTTTTAAAATGCATCATTATACCTCTGCCTGAATGTAGTCTTAGATGATAAACGACGGACTTTAATCGTAATATACACAATTTTATTTGTATGTATATATGTATATCTCAGGAAATGACAACGCATGCTGTGAAGTTAAGAACTGTATGCTGCAGTATATACATTGAATCTGCAATGCGGTATAAATTTCGAGCTATATGCAACTAAGCGAACTACCAATTCGCCCTATTTTCATTAGATCCAGTCATGGTACGAGAAAACTGGATTTTGTTCCATCTAGGAGACGCAAACAATAAAATAAGTTAAGTACTTCTTAACAACAATTGCGTACTTTTTACTCTGTTCCTTGAAGCTAGCACATGAAAATATTGCATAAAGCAATTAGCTCTTTTTTATAGGTTTTATTTCAACTGCATGCTTGTATGTTGTTTCCGACTTTTATTAATAATAGCGCCCAGAAGCCAACGTCTACTCGAAGGTGAAACTACTCTATAAAAATCAAAAATTATTGTTCTATCCTAATGACTCTTTCGATTCTACATTTACAAAATAATTAATTAGTCAATTAAAATTGTTTCCACCATCGACTGCTTTAATTAAAAAAGAAAATATTTTGTGTGCGGCGAATAGTTGAGAAAAAAAATCTAATAGCCGTAATTTTCTACGAGAAATGGATAATATTTCATTAATTAATTCAATATTCAACTACGTATCTGCATTACTCACCGACACGATGGTGTTCTATGTTGTTGTCTTGCATTTAAAAAAATTCTATAGACGGATTTACATAATTTGTATTGTTGCTAAATTAACATTCGCTGCTCATAAAGACTTTATATTATGTTTTCCTTCTATTGTTACAGACCATGTTTACTGAACTTTTTAGATATAACAAGTCAAGCATAAGGTACGAGTTTAGTTGTATAAATTTGTGGCAAAATACGTTATATACATATATATATATATCTTAACAGAGAAAGCTTTTAACACTAATCTTATAGTTCTAGTTAGAGTAAAACCCTATGCATAGTTGCATATGAGTTTGGGTTAGGAATCTGCAGACTTTAAAACCTTTCACTCGATCTTATTTCTTACTATATTAAATGGCTTAAAAAGATGAAGGAAATCATCTTTTTAAGCTTCAAGATGTATTTAGAAGAAAAACTAGTACTAAACGCAGCGAGACGATAGCAAAAGGTATATTACAAGGGATTAAACAACAAACGTTGCTAACTACATAACTTCTAACCTTGCTAAGATATTCGAACATTTCCTTTGCAAGGACATATATTCACAGCTGCATAAGTTCTTCCATATCTCAGTATCAGCACGGTTTTGCTACGGCCAAGTGAACCGTGGATTAACCGTGGATACGTTAGGCAGTATCTCGACCAAACACTTGATAACCGTAAACAGGTTCATGTTATCATTTGACCATACCATGTATTTTTGGTTTTTGGTGAATGAATGAATATTATTATTATTAAACAGCCGGAGCAGGATATGCAATGCGGAAAGAAGCGCCAGCAATAAACACAATTTGCGCTTTTTTAAGTTTTTTTAGTTAAGTTCTAGATTTTCATATACTCCCCTAGATTACTTGTAACTAAAACAACTTATTTTCATTCATCTTCATCCTCTTCGAATTGAATAATATTGAAGTGACCTGCCTGTGGAACACATGCCAATATTTTAAATTCAGTACGATTAGAGCTCCCAGCACTGAAAACAACATGAAGGACTATAGGTATAAAAGAATAGTTTGAAAAGTTTCAAGCTTCAGCATGAAGATGGCGCTACCCGTGAAAATTATTGTGGTAATATAATTGCGCATGGATTAAGAGATACTTTTGAAAATGTTAGCCATGTTGGGCGCTCAATTGTTTGTCTCCGTGAATGTTAGTATTCCTATAAAAATTTAAAAATTCAAATGTTGAAATATGCAGATTAAAGCCTAGATGGAAATTGCTTCGGGCGACTCTGCATCACCATTTGCCACAGTAAAATTTTAGGCAACCGTACCAGCTCGGTTGACGATGAAGGTTCAAGACGGTCAAAAACTGCAACCACAACCAATAACATCAACGAAGTTCACTAAATGGTACTAGACGACTGTCGAGTTAGGATTAGAGAGATGGTAGATGGCAAGAAAAAGCCACATGTGTTTGTTATATATTGACTGAAGACTTGGGCATGAAAAAGCTAACTTGGGTGGGGTTCCGCGCTTGCTTGCTCAGGATCCAAAACACATTCGAATGAATTTTTTTAAAGCACCGTTTAAGCAGTTTAGGCGAAATACGTCGGAGTTTTAGCGTCGATTAATAACCGTAGATGAAACTTCGATACACCAGTATACTCCTTAAACCAAGACACTCTCAGAACAGTGGAAAACAAAGAAGGAAAATGCTCCGGAAAAGGAGAAGACGACTGGGATAGTCATGGAAACTGCTTTTTGGGATAGTCATGTTTTGATCGACTACTTTAATAAAGGAATACCAATGGTGGCATAGTGCGCATTATTACTTGACAAGCTGAAAGGGAGAATTGCAGCAAAACGGCCGTATTTGGGGAAAAAGAAGGTTTTGTTCCACCAAGACAATGCACCGTCTCACTTCAGTGGTCGCAATGGCAAAAACTCATCGAATAAGAAGACCAAACATTCGTCAGCGCCGATTTTGCAGAACAAGGTAGCAACCGCTGTTTGGATCGATTAAAGAGACACAGACAGAAGGAAATATTTGTTTCTGTGTTGGGTTGGAAACTTCTCAGATTACTCTCGTAGACACTCGCCCACAAGAATGAGAAAATTTATGTTTTATATCAAGAGAATGTTGCATTAACTTCTTTTTGATCCATAATCTTTATTTTAATATCTATCTGGAATATAATATTTTGTAACTGTACCAGAAAATATTGTAGTTATAATATTTTTCAGTTAGATCACTGAAAGCATCTTGTTAAAAAAATTAGTAACTAATTTCGTTGACAATCAAATCTACAGCAGTATTTCTAATTCACGGGAATATCATGTAACCACAGAACTAGCCACAATGCGTTATTCACTTAACAATTGCAAAATTAGTTGGCGTTTATTAAATGGAACTCTATCATTTGCTGTAGGGAAGCACTATAGAAAAAACATTGATTGGTATCCGCATTCTAAGGAAGACGTTGCGATTATTAAGAATTTTTCATCATTTATTAGGATGTGGTAATGTATAACCAATGAAATTGCCAATAAATACAAGAAAGCAAACCTTGAACTGGTTTTGCTAACACCTTAATGATACGAATGGAGTGAAGTATGGTAAAATACTGAAAGTAATAGAAGTATGGAAAATTTCCATATCAAAAGAAATTTGGATTAGTTCCAAAAAAATGCGTACGAACTCGTTTAAATAACCGTGTAACC
Organism: Oryctes borbonicus; assembly: GCA_902654985.2. Taxonomy (NCBI): domain Eukaryota; kingdom Metazoa; phylum Arthropoda; class Insecta; order Coleoptera; family Scarabaeidae; genus Oryctes; species Oryctes borbonicus. The sequence goes on from LR736858.1 coordinate 3,340,242, forward strand.
GTCAGAATTTAATAAATAATGATAAACTTACAGTTTACTTAATGCTTGCCATATAGCCGAAGTCCAAATCATATTTTTCAAACAAAACAGTTTCACTAATTATAACAGAGGCACAAAAATCCTGTTACATAAACACTTCAAAACGTTGCCAACCAACCTTATATGTTGTTTATCTTCATTTATATGATTTGCCATCCTGCATATTTTCAGCAACGGTTGTTTATACCGATTATTAGTAAAGAAGAACTTACTAGCTCGTTCACCTTTATGAAAGTTTGCTGAATGCCACAGAACGGCAGTGTAGGTGTATTTCTCAAGATTATTTAAAGAATAAATTAAACAGACGTTCGCGGAAAAAACTTCCGTTTTAAGCTTCACTTTAGTATTCAATTCATGAAAGTACTTTCGTTGCGATGAAACTTCCCGTTGAATGTCTTCCCAATTGCATTAAAAATTCATCTTACCGATCCAATGTCGCGTTTGTGAATTGAAAACAAATACCATAGATGTAAATGGAATACTTATATTGAATTTTATACGAGGAGGTAAACAAATGTTATCGAAACACAGCGATAAATAAAATTGAAGAATATTAGCATATCAAAAAAAAACAAAAGTTAACAAAACCCCTCATACTGTACAAACGAAGGAGCTGCTTTGCTAATAGTAAAAAAGCATCCATGAATAATAAGTTCAGCTGTACGGAATGTTAACCATGAATTAAATAAGCCTTCGAAGGATAGCTTCTTCACCCGTTTTATTTCCAAAAAAATTCATCACCTATTAGAACAGGATTTATTTACCCCGTACACTATTGTGAGTAGTTGCAAAATCAATGGCAAAATTTTCTCTCAATAATCTTGTTGATGAACCACATTTTAGCGATGCTGCTTGGAACCTACATAATATGCACTATTGGGGAGAGGAAAACTCTCATCACACCGTGATACGGAATCACCAGTATGGATGTTCTATTAATGTGTGGGCAGGTGTAATCAGCAATTATCTAGTTGGTCTATTTCGATTGCTTAACTTATTGACAGGCGAGCGCTATCGAAATTAAAAAAAAAAGAAGCAAATTCCACTAGAAAATGTCCCGTTATTCAAAGGATCTACCCCATTCATAACGGCGGACCAGCTCACTTTTCTCGAAGAGCGAAAAAATTTTTGCAGACTATTTGGAAATAGGTGAATTAGTCGTGGGGAGTCTATACCATGGTCAACCCATAGTCCCTCCTCAATTTTTCATTTTCGGGTTTATGAAAAAGAAAGTGTATCTCGTAGAACTAAATAATAAGGAGCAATTATGGAACAGAATTATGGAATCTGCTAATAGATTCCTTAATAATCCAGGCATGCATAAAAAAAGTCGTCAAAGGACGTTAATACATAAGATCTTTTTTTATTATCTTATGGTCTTCTATCTCGTGGTACTACGTATTGTAGCTTTTTCATTGTCGCCGCGTAGATGGTCCTTACTGAAATATCGTTACTATCCAATTTTCGAAAACTTTTGAGTACCGAATATTATTGTTCTTGAGATTACTCCATTATTAGTATTATTGCAAATTTTATGAATAGTAGAACACATGTGTATAATACACCTTGTCTTTTATTTCAAGTGAGTTCGCAAGTTGTTTTCTTTAAGAAAATAATCAAGTGAACTATAACTATAGGTAGGAGCTTGGTAGCTGCCGCGTCATGTGGCTTTATTCAATTTTATTTTGATACCAACCTCTAAAAATGTGTCGATATTAAAATTTCCGTAGTTCTTTTAAGTTATACCGAATATCCCAAACTGTCGGGGAAAAGTGATTTTAAGGCTTTAAGGCATAAGCAACCGAATACATTTGCACTCGCCACCAAAATGTATTATTGGTTACAATCGTTTACTTTATTTTCTTTTCTTTTTTTTTTATTCAACATTTTTTACATTTTATTAATTTAATTATTTGAACTTACTAGCAATTTGCAATTGATTTAGGGACTATTTATATTTAACCCATTTTACTCTCATTTCTTTGATTGCGCAATTTTCAACATATAACAGTGTATATATTTTCACCTGAAGGTAAAATAGGCGTTGATTTATAAGTTTGTATGTAGATATTTTCATCATTAATAAGTAATAACTAACGCAATTGCTCTTTTACTATTGAAAACGCTATTCTGAGAAGAAGTAGCTGTACTGGTTCTATATGGTTATCCGTATTTCTACATATAACAGTGTCTATTTGGAAAGCCCTAGAAATTAAAATCACATTTTATACGAATAAATGATTGCTACAGCTCTTCACGTATAAGGTAAGGTAAGTTTTGTTTTGAATTTGTAAATAAAAGTTTAATCATACAACTGCACACCTATATATTCTAGAAATATGCTAAATTTTACGGTGAAATAGTATACTACAAGCAATGACCTAGCACTGCAATTATAAAGCGATACCAAATGGAAACTAGCCAAAAATGCTTAAGAGTGTTGAATAGATCTTATTCACATTATTCTTAACAACCAACAAAGAATGTGAAGGATATCCATTACATTATTTTATTTTTACTAGGTACATCAACTGTTTTGTAGCAGAATAAAACATGCGTATTTTCGATTCAACGGTAAAGAAATGGTGTCAACACTCGAAATAATTAGAGGAGTACTTATTTACATCCCAGTAAGTTATTGAGATCATTTTTTGGAAAACAATGAATTAGAATGTAAATTAAAAATAGAGTTTGCATTGGAACAGTAATAAATGTGGACGGTTTGTCATAAAGTGTCAAGTTATATCGAAATGAACTATCTAAATGAGTTAGATCTTGTGTTGTAATTGCCATCGAGAATGGCACCAGTTTTCGAGAAATTTTAACGTTAGCCCTTCTGTCATATATTATTCGCGTGTAATTGTTATCTAGAAACCAAGTTAAATACAGAACTACATCCTCAGCAAATGATTTTTAAATCGGACTCAGAATGGCTCGAGGATTGGAGATTGGAGACATAGGAGGCAATGCTCTTCAGAGATGAATCACGATTCCATTTAACTCGTTGTGATGGTCAGATACGTATATACCGACGCCCTTATGAGTGCCATGCTGCAGCTACCGTAAAAGAAGTAGAAAAATTTGGTGATGAATTTGTGCTTGTTTGGGGTGGAATTAGTCTTAATGAAAGAACAAATTTGGTAGTAATTCTAGAGAAACTAATCACTCGACGATACGTTGATCTCATTCTAAAGAATTACATTATACCAATCACTTATTCAAACAATGGATGGATTTCCATTAAGTTTCGATATGAACCAAATTGAAGATCTTTAGGATTCGTTACACAGACCTATTCGGAGGTGCCTCTCTCGCCTCGCCTTACATCACCTCAGATTCACCTAACAGACGTTCTAATCGAAGAATGAGAGAATATGCTCCAAGAAGACTTCTTCAAGAAGAAAGTTAAGACTTCTTCTTCAAGAAGAAGTCTTAACCTCATGGTAGTGTTATCTCTTTTCTTTTTTGGTAATTCCTTGAAATGTTCCTTCCATCTTTCCATCTTTTTTTTATCTTAAAATTTTGTTTTGCTTTTTCAAATTTATTCAAACAAATGTGGCTTTTGAAGATAAGCTTTATAAGATTTGTACCTTATTGCAACTAAAAAAGTTATTGAGATGAAAATAAGTGTTCTTCAAATTATTTTGCAATATATTTCAATTCTTAGTTTGAAACGTAGTTGCATTATAACACATACAATGCAATATTTAATTAAACATTACATTTCCTACTAAGCATAACAAATGAAACAAATTAATTCAAGAAATCGCTTCAGAGAATACGAAATATGTAACTTCGCATACAATGACGAATGTTTAAAAGCTTTCGTCCGTGCATATACGTTAAGATAAATTTCAACACAGACTTCTAACAAATTCCTTAAATACCAAACAATCTCTAGCCTTACAACAATTGTTTTCAAGTGCAATAGTCTCGCAATGGCAAGTACCTACTTATATTACTAATCGCCCATTCTATATTGCGTACAGAAAAGGAGAGAAGAATTAAAACAAAGGAGGAAGGATTTGCATTGCGAACTATGATACTAGCGTTCACTTCCTAGAAATTTAGAATGTACAAAATGGTTTGCTTTAAAGGAATGATCATTCTAGGTAAATTTGTAAACTGTAAAGTGAAAAGTAACACGCGCTGGTGTCTATTTATACAGCAAATATCTTTATTTAAAGCCCGACTGAAAATAATTTTTCCTCTGTTTACTAGTTTTTGAACAATGAGATTTTCCGTAGAATGGATGCTTTGTATCAGAAAATAATTAATGAATTTCCTTTTTGGAGTGCTAGAATAGTTCCTTTCGGATCTAATGAAGTAATAATTCGCAGTGATACTTCACTCTTGTAGTCTATTTTCAAGATTTAAAGATTTTTTGCAAAATCTTTACCCTGTGAAAAATACCAACAAAAATAAACTCAATGCAAAGATCTCCTTAAGTGTAGCATATTATTCCTCCTCTTTATCTCATAGAAAATCTCCTTGCAAGTTTCTCTCCAAACGTACGAAATGGATATTGTTAGCGAACAATGCGGTGATGGAAATTATCTCTCAATGTGTCATACAACAGTGATCAATATACAAGCAACCCAGGAAAGGAAATTGCAGAGTTGGCGGTCCTCGTAGTCTATATTGTACAGAAACCCGTTTTTACAAATCAAATTAATGTGATTATATTTTTATGAGATCACTCCTTGTTACTTTAATAAGTGCATTAATGATGCACGGGGTATATACAAAATAATACAGCCCTGAAAACTACCATCAACGCAAAGTAACGCTCAATCCGTTGAAATTTTTAACCTGTGGATGGAACATTAAATGCTGTTCGCAAATGCTGTAGTTAGGTCACAAAGATTGGCTTGACTAGCATTACTTGCAAAGCATTGGTGAATGGCCCTATCAATTTTTCCTTAGACGAAAGTCTCATGCTTTGCAAATACTTTTTACATCCATAACACACTCAAAAGCCACATATAGCCAAATCAGGAGACTACAGTAGATATTCCATTACTTTTATGTTTATTTCAACCAAATAATGGATCGTGAAAGTTGCGATATGGAACGATGCGCTATCGTGATGCAACATAATATCCTTCGCAGGAACTCTAATGAACACGTCAGGCAAACATTTTTCGGTGTACAATTTAATGACACGTCTAAAATCTGTAATTAATACCTTCAAGTCTATTATGTCAAATCTATCACGCCCATTTTTTTCTGAAAACCTATTTCATAGCAATCCTTAATACCAATATCCTAAATGTTTTGGCAGCATAAGTATCTAATAAAATCAATTAAACTAAAAATATATTCACTTAGCGAGTATATCCAATTTACCTTGCTACATAGCGGAACCCTTTACCTTTGGTTCAATTATTTTTCTTAAATCAACCCAATATTTGTGTTAGTTATGCTTCAGAAGATATTATTTTTAGATCAATCACAAAATTCACTTCACACAGTAGACGCAAACAGAGTTCCTTCATTATTTAAGACAACACTCATTTAGATTTGCACAATAGTTATTTCCTTTTTCCCATTTTTTTTTTACTTTCTACCAATTCTAATGTAAGTTGGTTGAGCATTCATTTTGAAATTGATCCGATCCAGAAAGTGCAACCAGTGTACTGTTGTTCTAAACTATATGAATCAATATATATCATCAATATATCAATATATTTAACAAAGTTGGTTCAATCAACCAAATTTTTTCTCTCAGTGTACTTCACGGAAATGAATTCCTTTTATTTTTGATTTTGTTTTTTTTTTTTTGTTAACTGGATCTACAAGATACCAAATTTCATTCATTTTACTGAAATGATTAATGCTTACATACAAACATGAAGCTGATCTTTGGATCGTTCACTACGTAAACAATCTACTTTCGCTAATCAAAAGTGTTTTTTAATTAAATTCGTTTACTATTAGCTCTTGTGGTGTATGAGTTTAAATATAGAAGCCTTCGGCGCCTTAAATTCGCGTGCTTTTGAAAATTTCCAGAGCCATATCGATTTCAAGTTCATCTGTTTATTTACATTTTCTGTTTTATTTTCCGCGTTATACAACATCTGTTTTGAACGAAAGTCCTTGAACGTCTGTTCACAACGTTTATCCGTGTATACTGTAGTACTGTTACTTTGCACGGCAACTTTTTACTCGCTTGATCTATAAGTTTAATGCGGATTTTAAGCGATTCAATAACAAAGCTTTAACATTGGAATCTGTGATTTTTAATTAGGTGTATTAAGGTATGTTGAAATGGTAGTCGTAAATATTTTGATGTCTGTTTCACGCTTGCGAGGTAATTTTAAGTTGTTATTCTTCCATAGGTCTAAATGATCTCTTTTACTATGTTTTGCACGATCTATGTATGGAAGTTTATGTTATGAGCCGGAAGCAGTTAGATATTATTGCGGATGAGATTGTTTTAAGAATATCTTTCGCGGTCAGAGATACGGGTAATAAAAATCTCAACCAAGACCAACATTAAATTATAAGATAAATATATTAAAACAACAACCCACAGTCACAAATTCGATAAAAGAGAATGTTGAAACTCCTTAGCTAATTATAAAACAGCTTAATCATTACCAAGAATTAATTTTAAAGAAACCATTATTACAACTCATAAGTTTCAGAAATTCATATAAGTTGTACTTTTTTAACATGAAAGATATTATGGGACGCCCCTTTTTAAACATTATTTTAATTAATGTTTATCAAATTTTATATAACCGAACTGGTTTCACTTATTAAATTTACTGAATGTTTTTATTTTATGTATACTACCTTTTATTTCACCCCTGCATGTTGAGTGAGTGCATCTTTTCGTAATATTTTGTATATAAAAATTAGGCAAGTGCGTGACAGAGAAAAAGTATTGATTTTTTTCCACTCTGTGTGCGTCGTGATTGGTGCAAGATGACTTCTACTTAGGAATAAGATTATGTCACCCTTCCAAACGTTATAAGATTATCAGAAAAAGAGTATTTTCGCAACGTCAAGGCAAAAGCACGTGTGACCAACACCTATGCAGGTATAGGCGATTGGCTGTATCACCCCAATTGCTTAAGAGAGTAAGAAATCCCCTTTATCTCGCAGGGGATATAATTGGCGTTCCGTCTTGGTGAGAAGAGGCACGGACGAAGATTATAGTAGATTACGAGGTATTACACCAGAGATGTAACGTGCAAAGATACATTAGGTGCTCTACGAAATAAGTGCGTTAACCAAAGCATAAATAGTAGTTTAAAAATGAAGCTGGTCATCATCGTTAGGTGAGCCGCATGACAGGGCCACCGTTACCACCAGGTGACTGTATCGTTTTCCCGCCAACGAACAGCATCCATCATCACCCTAAATCGCCCATATTTTATTTTGTTTATATTTATATTCATGTTTATTTCAAACCTGTTGCTCTGAGTAATGCAAACTATATATTCTCTTGTCCTATATTTTAGTAGTACAATTAATTGATAATTATTTTAACCCATTTTTGGGTCTCCACTTTCAGTAATAAAACCTATTTTTGTACATTTTATATCTATTGGTATTAAATGTAATAGTGTTCATAGTCGTTCTTCTTTTATAATAAGAATCGATTGAAATCAATTCTTTTATTTATTGGAGCATAACTGCTTAATTACACGACCTGAGAAAGCTACGTGTTACGATGTATTGAAAAGAGTCGATTATAATTAAAAGTAAGCGTTATAAATGTAGTAGATTTATTTATTTTGCAATCAACCCCGGGGCAATTTGGCGCTAAACCTTCGGTCAGCACTATTGCAATATCAACCTGTAAATGTCAAAAAATAACTTGGTAATGAAACAAGCCACCAACTTCCACTATGTGTAGGCGCGCATTTCGCTGTGTGTGTGTGGTAGCTGTAATTGAAATTATCGTATATATGCGAAGATAGAACTGGCACGTACGGATGAGAGTACCTAATCAAGGATACTCCAATCACTGAAAATGTCAAAATTAATTGCTATATCGACCTCTACAGAACTGAGCAGTTAATAGTGACCACATTCTGCGAGAGTAACAGGCTTGTGCCGCAATTAGTCGAAACCTGCTCCCTTCACAGAAGGAAGAAGAACGTTCTGCGTGTTAAATATGATTCTATTGATAGGGGAGAACAACAAAAGAATCTAGTTTATGTAAAAGAAATTTGTGATCAACTGTATCAAACGCGTGAGAGAAGTAAATGTATACAACATCCGCCATTTCTTGATTATCCAAGATTTCGCTAAAATACTGGATAAAGCAGCCTAGATTTGTCGTTGTAGAATGGCCAGTTGTGAAACCATGCTGATGCGGCTATATGTATTATTTTATATTAGAAAATATGGTACAGTACATATGTTATTCAGAAACCGTAAAGAAATTATTTAAGGTACAGATCAGTCGGTAGTTAGCGATTAAGGCCTTGTTGCCTTTCTTGAATACTCGAACAATTCTTGTTCGTTTCCATGTTTCTGAGAAGGTAGATCCCCCAAATGCCAAATTAGTAATTTTGGCAATAGGTTTGTTTAATACAAAGCGAGCATCTTTAAGTAAGAACTTGGTACAAGGTCTTCACTTGCAGTTAATTTGTTCTGAAATTAAGTCATATTATTAGCTACATCATCTTCACAGATTTTAGGAATGTTGGAATAAACATACCTTTTGAAAAAAAAAAAACATTATTGCAAGCACCAGGGTACAGAGCAACAATTAATGGTATATAAAACAAATTTCGCGTAGTGAGCCCCCGTTATTGGTTTTTCTATCTCAACATAATCGAGTAACACAACAGAAAACACCAGCCGCCATCATTTGGCCGGTCAATCTTCGCCTTCCTCGTAGCCGATTCTGTTTTGATTGTGCGTTGGTTTCAGGAATGTGCTGGTTTATCCATATTTCGTCAACAGTTAATCGACGTCAAGGTTTTGAAAATGTTCCTTCGAATGTGTTTCTGGTCCTGAGCGAGTCCTCGCTTTTTTATGCCCAAATCTTCAGTCAATATATGAACGTTCTTTCGAGATGCCCACAGTCTTTGCTTAGTTCGACGGTCGTCTAACGCCATTTGGCGAAAATTTCTGATGTTATTCAAATTCAGCTGCTCAAGATTTTAGCGTGGCAAATAATAATGCAGTGACCTCGTAAACGGCTTCCATATCGGCTCTAATGACTGATGGCTTCAATTTTTCCCATTTTTATAGAATTTCTTACGTAGACTATTCAACAACAACTGAGCGTCCAACATTACTGAAATTTTCAAAGGTATCTTTCAACGCATGCGCAATTATATCGAGACTTGACACTTTTCAGGCTATCCTCGTATATACCACGAAACTTATAACTTGACATTGTACGTCTGAACGCTTAATTTTATTGAATAATTTTATTTATTTCGATCACCTACATTGCTTAAATATCACACTGTGAACTGTGAGGAGCTGCAATGTAAGGTTGGTCGTTTTAAATGGAGGATTGTATATATTTTTAACCCGATTACGTACCCATTCAATTTCCTTTACTTTAACATGAAAAACTTCAAATGAAGTGGACACGCCAAACTTTACGTATATTGACAGGGTTAAGGACAATTTCTTGGCTAGAACTCAATAATTTATTGTTTGTTTGTTTAACAGCGATGTTACAATTATACATACTAAGCAATTTAAAGGAATCTTTATAACATACATTTTATATGTGACAACTATTATCTGAATTGTAAAATATAATTTTTATAATTAATACTCTAAGGTACAGTGATGTATGTACAAGAAATTGCACTTAAATTTTATCTAAAAAAAAAAATAACTATGGGAATAAACTAATTAATAAGTTGTGTATAATTAAATAACAATTAGTTGCATATATGTGTGGGTTTTGTGTCAATAAAGTACGGGTATCGATAATAATTACTACACAAACAGTACAGATAGTTATATTGACTAGACTATAATCGGAAGTTCGAAAATAACTTGACCCGTGCTCTAATGAGCAACTACCAATGAAATATTGTGTGAAGGTCGCGCATTAATTGACATAATATATGCAATTAAGACGCAAATTAGTGTAGGTTACACGGAGTTATCATAAAACTATTCAAAGAAATGTAGCTAGTGATTCGAAATTATTTTGGAAATTCGTGAATTCTAAACGATCCACGTCCAGAATTCCTAGATGTCTAAATGCTGACAATTTAATCCTTGATAAACTTGCTGATATTGTTCAGGCTTTGCAAACGAGTTTTCCAAAGTATTCACTCGTAGCGTACCTACTAATCATAACCAATTTGATTCCCTGTTTTTTTAGCAACAATCTCACCTATCTATTCACCAGAATAGATTTACTCATTTGTTTAATTGAACTTACTCATTACATTAGCGAGAACCTTGATAAACGCATTTAGATAAACGCTATTTATATAGATTTCAGCAAAGCCTTCGACGCTATCGATCATAAGGGGTTAATACCCAAACTCTCTTCAATTGGTTTCTGTCCTAATGTCGTTGCGCTAATACAATCATATTTCCATAATCGTCGTTATGTTCACTATGGATTTCTATCTTCCGTTGCGCCTAATTGGAGTGCCTGAAGGTTCAAATTTAGGTCCACTTCTTTTTAATATATGCATATGTAAATGATATTTTGGTCTCTTCAGATTCTAACTTCCTTGCTTAAGCAGACGATTTTAACATTTGTAGCAAAATTACTTCGATCTCCGATTGCTTAATTCCACAAAGAAACATAGCAACAATTAATAATTTATGCTCTCTGAATAATATTCAATTAAATTTTGTATAAATATGCAACACTTACCTTCGCCCGCTCCTCTCACGCAAAGTCCGTAGAGTGAGCCAATTCAGAGATCTTGGTGTTTTCTTTGATATGCAGTTATCATTCTCCACACATGTAAAAGCTATTGGTTCCTCAGCTTCCAGATCAGTTTTATTATTATTTCGAACTTCTTCGAACAATAAAAACAAAAATTTCTTCAACAATGCTGCGTTACTGCGTTTGTACACACCAAAATGGAATATGCTTCTACAGTGTGGTGTTCTCACTACCATCATCATCAACTGCAACTTGAAGGAGTCCAAAAAAGACTTCTGAAGTACCTTTCGTATAAATCGAATGGTGTGTATCCTCCTCGTGGTACAAATTATGGTGGCTTGCTTCAGACCTTTGAATCGCTATCTCACCGCAAGAATATAGCTGGTGGGAAGGTTGATCCGATTCACCCTCATCACTTTCTTAAGTAAAATTATTTTAAGTTTCACGAGCAGTTCAATCATATGAGTAGGAATGCCAGTTGTGCGTACCCAGACCCTCCTCATAATTCTAACCCGCATTAGTATCTTTTTATCTTTTCAATTGTATTTACGTGTAGGGTTAGGTGTTATAGGCAATGTACATGTGTATTGTCCTATATACACATGTATATTGCCCTTTCATTGTAATTGCGATTATTATTATTATTAAGCGCTCAACTTTCTCCGAGATATATTTAGCCATTTAAATTTTCAAAATTGCGGTCAAAACAAAAACATTTTGCCACGACACATAGAGATTAAGTAGCTCAGTAAAACAAATACATAAAACAAATATCGTTATATAAGTTCTGATCGTTTAAGCTTTATTGCCTATTGTTCTCTGGTTTTGAAATAAGCTCTATGAAATGATACAAACAATTCTTAGATGTGCTACTAATTGACGCTAGTTAATTTATTCTACCACACACGTCACACCTCCGTATTTATTATCGCGTAGGTATTATTTCGCGAAGCTAACTGTTTTTCTTTTGCGAAATCCTCGCTAATATGCATCGTAACTAGATGACCTAAAACTGTTAGCCCTCCTTTTTTTTATTACATTTGGGTACTAGTAGATTTGTTGCCATGGTAATACAATGCTGTTCAAATAGCTGCTATCAATTTAAATTTTCTAAAAATAACATTGCTTACTCTTCATTATGTAACTGTACATGGATTAGGAAAGATACAGATACAGATACAGATACAGTTGAAATTGGGGATTAAGCGTACTCCGAAATCCGCAGTTTTCTTGGTCACACTCAGCGAGATTTTAGAACAGCTGTGCAGTACTACAAATTTAATGCCAGGTCACCTGGTTGGATGAGTTGAATCAATTGAACAGAACTCTCTTGCACCTGCTGCTATCGCTACTCTTAATTTATGCTCAATGCGACCCTATTTAAAATTGCGTCGTCGAATTTTCTGTTTTTCGACGAAATTAATTATATGAAAAAATGTCCCGGTAAGGAATCGAATCTGACTTCTCCTTGTGAAACGTAGGCTTCCGTGGTCGCCAATAACATAACAACGAGGTTGTTACGTGTAACTGGGTCCACGCTGGCTGAGCATAAACCAGGAAACCGCTATTACAGTATAAAAATCCATGACTCTATAGAAAACATCCCAACAATTTAAATCGCGAAGATGATTACCCCTTATATAATATCTGGAGATCCTAATTGATTAAACGCCGTAACTGTTCCGCTCTTTTAACCCGTAACAAGCTCTACATAAACCTCCCCGGACCTCAGTGAGTATGCAGTAACAGCTCTGAAAATGTATCATAAAAGTGAGCACGAAACGTCGGTAGAAGCTACGACAACGAGGCTTTTCCAACTCGAAAACCAAGAGTATATTGATTTCTCCCGTTTGCTAGACGGGCGTGGCAACCACTACACCACGTTATATTAATTAGTTATTACTAACTTTGTGTCTAAGAAAAATTGTCCTCATTTTCTGGGACATTCCGTATACAATTTTCATCCATAAACTTAAATACTCTATTGTAAATAAAAATAAATACATGAAATTTGCGCAAATCGCAAGTACATATACGCAAATACTTGAGAATTTTTCAACATAAAAATAACCAACAGCTACGTGCTTTTCCTTGTCGAGAGTCTAAAAGTAAACATACCAAAAATAAATTAATTTAAATACGTCGACGGAAGATAAAGGTCGGAATAGGAACGTACGGCCAACGCCGAACAAAAGAACTGAATGGAAGTGCAAAGTTAGAAATGATAAACAAACAATAAATGTCACACACAAACATTGAATTTAAATGGAAATTTAAATATTTTATAAAGAGCTAAAAAGGCGCGTGCGGAGAAATATACACAGAGACTTTCAGGGACAGGCAAACACAATTTTAACATTTCGCTTTCTCAACCAGCTTAAGATCCAGTTAAACAAAAAGCAACAATAGGTCGGCTCTAATTGTGGTTGAGAAAAAGCGACAAATTGTCTGCTGTACCTGCAGCTCCATTCAAAAAGCTAAGACATTCACAACAGTCGTTAAACCTCAATTCTAAGCAGAAATTATTTTCCTTTACATTTATCTGTTTTATTAATTGTTATTTCTTCATTTTGTCGAACTTGGAACTAATTAATTATAGCGTATTCCTTTGGATTTTTCAGGGTTTGGTTTTCAAGTTTTTCATGTTGTTGTTTTTACGATGGCCTTTTCACGAACCTTGCGCAGTTAAGTTGGTTCAAATTTAGTATTCCGTAAATCTTGCTGCAGTTGTCATTTTGTTTGTCGCTATTACACAAAGAATTATAATCTTATCGTTTTCTGCTTAAGCAGATTTTATCCTACCTACATTATTCAGCTAGTTATTATAGATTTAGTACAAAATTCTCTCAAATTCAATGCTGCATATTAACTTTTTTTGTTCAATATTTCACTTATGGGAAACAATTCAACAAAAACTTCAGCAATATAATAATTAATAGAAATCTGCATAATAGTGTTAATAACTACTAAATATTCTTTCAAGTTACTTTTTCTGTGCTGTTTCAACCTGCGAAATTGATCTGCGATACCAGATGCCGCTACTTATTGTTAGTGTTAATTCACGTAATAATCCTTTTTTCAATCATCTAAAAAATCTTTTAGCCTAATTTCCGTAATATCATGGAAACGATATAGTAATAAAAATTCATAACTTGGGAAGTGATTTCAATTGCTTTCAAACATTTCCCATGCATGATTCATTGCAAATAATGACAAATACATCTCCAACATCAAAGGAATTAAATATCCTTATTAAACCGAACATGAAGTGGCTTTGGGAAACGGAGGGTATTAGAGAATATTTACAAACTCTCATAATCATTTCCATTATCATTCGCATTCGCAGATTACACAATTTAGTGCTGGTAACATGTAAACACATAACATATGTAATATATATGTAAATATGAATAATCACGTAGGTCAAGATTAATAAATGTAAATATACCAGTAATAAAAATTTTTAGCTAGTAGTGCATTTAATAAAATCGATTTTGTTTATCTCTATAGTCACATATGTGGTTAGATCTGCTATACCCATTTAGAACCAGCAAAGATGACCTCGCTCTACATGGTATTTATTTGCAACGTTTACCTCATTCTCTAAATTACTACTGTATCCACAAACCTTTTACATACAAATTTGTAAAATGAATTGACTCCCCGATAACTTGTAGCCTTCGATCTTGTTTATCAAGAATACGCTTAAAAATAAAAAACTTTACATGGATATGTTAAACGTTTGCGCGTTTACTAAAGTTGTATTTATATTGTACCCAGTAATTTTCATGTAACTATGTACCTACATTCTGTTTTTGTACACTGTTTCGTGCTTTCCAATCCTGATAATTTTAACAAATTCTGTATTATGCCATTGTTAATTATCATAAAACGGGAATCTCGGGTTAAGATCCTTACTTGACTATCTTCAAGTTAATTTAAGACAACAACGTTTTTTTTTTGAAAGATCCAGGGTTCGAGGTGGCCATGAAATCCGTGCGTTTCTTTCTGTCTATGAGTTTGGATAAGTAATTGCTACAGCCAGTTGATCATTGTGATGGTACCCTATCATGTTGAATCCAGTGTAGTAAGTGTTTTACTGGAAACTAAAAGCTAGATAGATGTCAAACTACACGATGCTCATAATTCTTTCAAAACAGAAACAACGGTCCGTTCTCTCTATTCGTAAGCGGCAAACTTACGTTCTTAACCAATTTCAGGTTTTCTAATTTAATGATATGTCCGGTTTCATTACTGTGTTATGCTATACTTGATTATTCTAGCGTTCCGTATGTATAGTACCAAATATGCTCAATGAATCTAGTACCTATCTTTTCGTTTGACCAATATATAGGCTTTATCACAGCCACTACATGCAGATTTATAAAATCCCGACGTTTCCTCCATATCCGGTTTACATTCATACCTTAACCCCTAATACCTTACTAATACCTTTGGATATGCTGTAGAAAGGAAATTTCACAAACATTCATTATCGCAGGTTTTCGCCAGGATTAAGATCGTGGAACTTGTTTAATGCCTATGTTGAACTTACTACGTCGATACTAAAATTTCCCCCATCTTATAATTCGATATCTACAAAATCTAGGGAATTTTCTACTTGTAAGCTATCTACTTTGATGGATAAATCGTTGCATTTGTTTACTAACCTGCTAAAGCTGTTCGTCTCATAGATTTTCCCGATTTATGAATATTTGGTAGACAGTACATTGGAACTGTGGGGTTTGCGATTGAAGGTTTTAACGTAATGTTCGCATTAATAAACTTTGGGCTAATCTTTAGAGCCTCTTTCGTTAGACTGGTGTTTTTCTCATTCGATCATGCGGTCGGTTGATAATGAGGATCCACGCATCTGTTCCCGAATAATAAATTAAACTTTTGTGATGCGGAGTGTCCCCATATTTTAGTGTTATTTAAGATAAGTTTATGTCATAACATCAGCGTGAGAGAAGTAACAAAATTCTTTATTAACCTATGTTATAAAGACTACAATTGCCCATAATATTCCCCTTCACATAAATATAACAGAGAAATATGCAATTAACAAAATAGTAGAAAATCGATTTTTTTTTTCAATATATCTAGTTAGCAATGATGGCTTAAAAAAACAAGACACCGTTTTTAATATTTTTGTTCTTCCTTCCAATTATAAATGTTCAGATTATTGTTAGATCATTGCGAATGCTAAATTGACACCTTCAATTATCGGCAGGCGTTAATTTTGTGATGTCTACCTATGTGAGATTTTTTAAATGACGAAATTACTAAGCGGGGGATATTATGCTAATTTATGTGTATGTGATACCGATGTTAGGTGTTCACGTTTCGCACTTCTGGTTGATTAACCCTCCTACACCCGACGTTCAGGAAATATAATGTAATTTGAAACTTAATTAGATATATTTCAAATTATACATTCCAAGAATTTTTGGAGTCTCGTGAAATCTTATATTTACATTAAAGAAAAGTTCCTAATATCAACTTATCACACGATATCATTGTAAAAGGATATCATCGAGGTTAGAATACACAGTCAAATTGATTACAAAAATATCGACTTTGGTGTTAAGTATACCATTCAATGTACTATTTCTTAGAAAATTGCATATATTATATAATGCGCGTTATTTTGAGCTATGTACTCGGAATAAAAATGTTGGGGAAAATACAATATATCTATTTGTAATGCGGAAATGGGTTATTGCGTATCTATCCATACAAGTTAATTTTGAATTCACAATTATATGTACTTAGCATAGTATTCATTAAAATACGTCGAAATATGGGTTTATATACTTCTTTTCCACAAGAACTTGGAAGAGGTGTTTGACCTAGCGTGGGTTATTTCAATTTCTTTAAATGCTAACACAAAAAGAGAGATCCTGGCATAAATTAAGTAGGTAAACCACTTTCGCTGGCTTTTTTTAAATGGCGTATAACGTAGACACAAAATATGTGCAGTGTCCTTTTTCTGACTCTTTATTGATTTCTAAAACAAATTTAGATTTGTACAATAAATGAACACTCGAAAGTGGTACACTCATGAGTATAGTTTTACTCATTTTCGGAAGAGCATTTTCAGATAGAAGAAAAGAAATAAATTTAACTATTTATTTTTATTGAAATATACCACAACTATATTTTATTCATAGACGATTCTGCAAACATGCCATCTTACACATACTATGTCTGGCCTTCCATGAAATCATTTTTAGCACTCTGATTTTTTATTGTGTAGGTAATATGCAAGTTATACAAACGAAGTATACGATTTAATTCAATTTCGTCCTTCAGCTTGGTGATCTTGCTTATTATTAGGGATAGGGGTAAGTTTAAGTTTGGGAAAGTTGCTAAATTTTGTGTTTGTTATGAATCTGAAGAGAAAACGGACCTGTGACAAAAGCTTGGCAAAAGCAGAAAAAGCAAATTTTTTCCTTTTAGTCTAGCATCTTTACTTGGATTTTCAGGAAAAACTGGAAACACGATTTTAAGGCCACTTTCGCTCTTTTAACCATTGGTGCAATTACAATGTTTACATAACGTTTCGGTTCTACCTGTCCATTATCAACGTTCTTATTTCCACTACAAATAGACCATAAAATCAAGCTACAGGTATATAATGGACTAGTTACACCAACAGTCACATATGGATGGGAAACATAATACAGCCTATCTAGCCTATCATGTGCTGATTTAGGGTAAAGAAGTTACTGCCTTCAGCGTAGAACGACTAATGATTGCACAAAAAAGACTAATTAGGATCATGTTCGACCTTGGTAGCAGAGATTCGTGCAAGCCGATTCTTAAATAAAAAAAATTTACGTTTCCCGAAATTTATATTTTTGGATATTATAGGACAAATGGTGACAATCATATGTACAATTCAATATATTCGAGTACCATTCAACACTACAACTTACTAGAAAGGACCTGCATATTCGTGCATCTCTATCTATCGTCAATTGCCGGAGCGTTTTAAGTTGTTCAAAGGTATTGAACAATATATGTATTGATAGCTTGCCATTGAAAAATGAAACTATTTCTTATCTCGCAAGTTTTTACATTTTTCACATCGTGTTGTAGAGAGACCTTAGCAACAAGTTCGAAAACGTCAAGATAAAAACTTATTTTCCACCAACCAAGATGGATAGCAGCAGACGCATCAAATATTAAATCTAATCATTTCGATGCTCTGTTGGGAACTCTGTGGTGATATATATTACATATGCATGCGTATGTTAGTACAAATATAGAAATGAATGTGACTCAACGGGATTAAATAGGATTTTTGGTCTGGTGATACATGGTTCTGGTTGCACTACGATAAGATTAGTCAAATTAAATTAGATATATGTGTTATGTTTTAATATAACATTCATACATATACATTTTCCTTGACTTCCGCATTTGCCATTTGAAAAGTGAGCACTGGAAAATTCCATTCCAACTTTAATAGTTGTACGTTTTTACATATTTAATTATTTACTATTAATAACACAAAGCCCCAATTAAGAGTCACTAATGAAGTATCCGTATCCATATATAGCATGTACAGGATTAAAGATAGAAATAGTGATAGAATTCAAGGCATTTCTTCTTATATGTAAAGGCGTCATCGACAAACACATTCGTACTTGCACAATAAAATCGAATCAGCTTCAAATAACCTTTCTATTACAGCATGCCATATATGTATACAAAATGCAGCAAAGATTCTTTGCGAAAGTGAAAGAAGGATGTGCTGCTTGGAGAATTACCACATTTGTTCGCTATTGCTTAAAAGATAATTCGTAATCTAAATTGATGTTGGCGTAACACCTACACACATACAATAATAAGGACATACATTTGGCATTGATTTTTGGATTTGTAGATTATTTTATTGAAGGAGTAGTGATGTAATGAATCAACGTCAACACCTTTGATATCTTCTTTGTAATGTTATGGAGTTGGGCGCTGATACTTTAAACTTTCAGATTAGCACCTTCAATGATGTATAGCAATTTAAACTTTGTACCGTGACAACCGAATGAAATTGTAATATAATCCTATGATATTAAAACGTCTGCCTTCGAAATGAGTTTATATGATTGCATCAACAAATGTACATATACCTAGGTTCCTTTCAATTGCCCCCAATACAAACAAGTTGTTTGTGTTGTGGAGATCCTAGATTAGCACTGATTATATATAGTAGAGTATTATCTTTAATATCAAATAGGAGTATCTACAGATGGGCGTATTTTAAAGTCCAATAATAATGTATGTGATGCAATTATATTCCGCCTATAATTCATTCGATCAACTTCTTATATAAATCCATTATATTGGTTCCATCATTCCTATCATTGATTACAACGAAGACAACAATATTTCAACAATATTTCCTTTGGCCGTATATTAGTTTTTTACGCAAAATATAAAAGGTCTAAATGTATCAAAAACATTTAAACTAAACAAATAGCAATGAATTCGCACATTTAACGGGTTTTAATGATTACAAACAGAATGTAAACATCACATAGTTTTTTAAATTCGTCCTTTTCGCTAGCATCTTGTAAATAGTTCATGAAGATTTATATGTTATTTTCCACACTCACTAAATTCTAAGTAGCGGCAACCTTACAAAATAGAAGCCATATTTTTTTAGCAAATATACCTTACTCTTAACGATTTACGCTATAAACTGATTCGCAGAATTTAATCCTAAACGTTGCTTTGTGTACCTAACATGAATAATTAACACAATTAAAATAAGAACGCAATCTACATTACAAGAATTTAAATTTCCTTGAACGTCTTACCATCGTCGAAACTTGATTATAAAACAAAATCATCAATTTTGCAACTGTTCTCGTTATTACATATTTAATTCATTTTTATTACTTGGTAAATCGGGCTGCCCCCTATTGTGACAACAATTAGACCATAAAGTAATGGTAGCAAGTGTAGTGGTAGTATGGCAAACATTAAAGTATCGGAATACTCCACACCATACAGGTTACTTGGTTATTTTGAAACAATTGCTTCGGGAATTAGTGGATTTTCATTGTCAACCGTATGACCGGATGATGTTTGAAGAAGATTTTAATTCTAAAGTGCCTTGCTGCGTCCGTATTCCAAAAGATATTTATACTCTAAAATATACGAAACTAAAAGAAAAAGTTCTTGCTTATAGTAGAAAACGTAAACATGTTTTCGTTTTACGTCGATTAATTCATCAAAGCTGAATCGACGATTTAAAAGTTTTACTAGCAAACGAAAAACATCCCAAAATGAAGTTGCTACACAAACAAAAAGTGCGTGGACAGCGCTTTTTATCACCTCGAGAAGTTGTTGAAGCCTTCAAAAACCATATTTTGAGTAGAAAAAAAAATGTTTCAAGAATTGGTTCGAACCCATACAAGAGTGTTTAAATCTAAATGGCGAATGTATTGAAAACCAGTAAAGCGGTTTGTACCAAACATTTTCTTCCTTCATTGTTTTTGTGAAAACTTAAAAAGGGCTCCGCGCAATAGTTTAAAAAAATATAGCCTTGGGTAGCTAGGAACTTATGAGACAGCCTATAGGCAAACAACACAAAAGTATCGACACACACATCAATTAATTAATCCGGGACGTGTCTATCATCATTTTTAGCTGTATGACCAAATGATCGTATAGGTGTGAATATAATTTTAAACCATTGAAACCTCATAACCTCAAGGAAAAATCGTATTGAAAAATCTCCATTTACAAACATATATTCAACATATTCATATTCAACATATATATATTTACAATATATATATCACTAAGAAGTAAATTTCTTATTAATAACAAGCTGCGCGTATTACGAAAGGCAACCAATATTTTGACGATACTATATCTGGCCAACGTACGCACGTGGATACAGGTAACAACAAAACAACATTGCGCATTTGGTCTGCAGCTAACTTTCTTGGAATCCATACGCAATACCCAAAATTGGTAATCTACTTGAAACCAAAACAGTAATTAATCCCACACATTTAGCTTTTCAATAAGCATAGATAGGCATGAGTTGCGTACAATTCAATATTTGTACATACATTAAGTGTTTGCAATGATTCATTGTGTTGTGGGTTGTTTTTTCCTGCATATCGTTGACAAAATCAGTTATTTGATTTTAAGATTCGCTAATTGTGGCTTAGTATTAGCAAATCCAATTAGTACACCTTGCCAATCTCAATGTTATCTACTACAATTTGATCTGTACAGCTAAGATTGCGGCGTATAATTTCTTAGAATAAATCAAATTTAAAACGCATTAGTAAAAGAAAGCTTGACAACATGTATTAGTATTGATGATACACATCGTATTTCTTGAAAGCCATGTATTTCAAACGCGTGACTTTGGTTCAAATGTTTGCTGGTCAACAAATGTAGCGTAACGCGTAGGTAAAAGGTTCTGCGAAAGTGAATCAAGTCAACTGGTACTACGTTACCATATTCATGTACACAGTTTTAAATATTATTGAATTATATTTTTGATTAAATTAATATAAATAATATTTGTCATGCATGTTAACATCGTTATTATTTATTTGGATTGGATATTTTAAAGTATAATGACAAAGAAAACGTAATTGTTGAGTTACAATAGGTTAACCTTGAATATCTGAAAATATTTTTGTTTACAACTAAGGTTATAATGTAAATAATTTGCAAAGAAATACTTTCTTTTATTTGATATTAAATCGGCAAAGTTAAGTGCCGATATAAATCTTAACAAAAACATTGAAGCATTGAAAAGTAGAAAATAGTTTATATAAACCTCTGGTGTTAATTACTTTATAACAGCAATTTTAAATCAAATATTTAAGTTGCTTACACAAAATTAACTTAAAGCTATGTTGAAGAGTTCTTCAACACTATAAAATTAAATCGATGCAACAATTTTTTTAATTCGAGGTTAAAACAACTTAAGCTTAAGTTAATCATATAATAGAGTAATTTATTATACAGGCTAACTCCCAAAAAAGGACTGTTTTCAAAAAGACTTAAACTATCTTTTTGACATAACAGAGGTAGTACACCTTACTGGATAACTAAAGAGCGAGTAGTCAAATCAGTTTTGTGCTATCTATATAAATGGTTATCTTATTCTGGTGTTGTTTGGAGCGTCGATGCACTCGGTTTATTATATAGCCGCACGTGAGGAAGTCTATTCTTGTCAAACCTGATAAGTAAGTTGGCCACACAACTAGTTCTTCTCTTTCTATCCATCTACTAGGAAAATTGGTATTGAGAGGATTACGAATGAATTCAATGTGATGTAGTGGAGCTCCATCGTGTAAATACCACATTGTTTTATATTTAAAGAAATATCTTCGAACAATAACGGCAACTAAGTTTCTAAAAAATACAAACAAATTTCACCATTTACTCGTCATTCAAACCGCCCCAAAAACAAAATCAAAGATGTGTATATGATATGTATGCATATTTACTGTTCTTTGTACATATTCATCAACAGAATAGTTCATTTTGGAAAATAGTAGTTTTAAAGATTAATACAATCGAACAATTGACAGTTGACCTGTATCTAATAATTCGCTACTTAAAAAGTTAATTGGAGCAACTATTTCACAAATAACAAGATATATTGAAATAATGAGAGTACGTCTACGTGACGTACTCTCATTCGTATCCCTTCTACTTTTAGTATATATTTTTTTATATTTCTCTTAATAACAGATATATCGACCTTTGCCGCTCTATTATGCCAGCCTGTATATCTGCCCATGTTTTATTTTATAGATAATAAGAAGATTGTTGTAGTGAAGTGTTATTAAAAGCGCTAGAACAAGCAATTACACCATAGGAGTTCAAAACTTTTCAAGTGAGAGACATCGACTACAATCGATTAAACTGGCGCATTTAAAAATATATCGCTTGTGCTTTTATGGATCAGTAAAGCGATATCTCTATCACCTATTACTGGCAATCGCACCAGAAAGAATTAGCAGAAATGTGGTTTACTTTGAATAACGGGATTGAGAAAAATATACAACAGGAGATAAAACTCAGGTTAGTGAATTATGACCGTTCACTAACAACATAAATACATTCTCCTATTATAAAATAGATAAGACAATAGAACAACCCACGCATTTGTACGTAAGCTCTTTGTTCGTTTTGTACCCCTGAACCTGTTCCCTATATTTTAATGAGCCTGACGCAAAACGTTCCGAAGGTTAAACGTGAGGTAAAATGTAATTATTTTAGCGTTTACTGCACATAGATTTTTGTCCTACACGGCAATGGTTGTTTTAAATTTATGATTGTTCTCAATGACTATTTACTGTAAATGTTTAGCTGTCAGTAACCACTAATTTACGAAAATATAGATTTTTTTTGTAATTCTAATTGATATTGGGAAAATATATATACACAAATACAAATACACAATATATATACAAAATTTTCGCGACAACTCGCTGAAATTAAATTACGTTTTCGAAAAATTGGAAAACGTGTCGTTTGAAAATAAACATTACACGTTGGGAATTTTATAACATAACAAGTTTATTGGTCTGACAATTGAAACAAACTAGGTTGAAGTTCTGCAACCTAATTTTGTATTCTACGTAAACGTTTGGCACCCGATTCAGTTGTATGAAACGGCAAACTCACTCATAAAACATACATTTGTTTTAGCAGACATAAACATAATAAGATGCTGCAAAATTATATTCAGAGAAAAATAATAGACACCAACGGAATATCTTCGTATATTCTTTGTATGTTGTAATCTTGGACGTTTCTTTGAATTTGAGTTCATTTTTGGACGGTCTTTCACTCTCATTCACGGAAAATCGTTTGTGATCAGTTCTGGTTAATTGTTTCTTTTTAAAAGCTTGTGATATTTTTAGATCAAATAGATATATACCCTCCTAAAAGGAATTTATTAATTTCAAATCAAGTACCCATACGACCGCAAACGATATACATTTACAAACAAAACTTTTGCAAAGAATTTATTGCACCGATTTAACAAAATACTTCATCGACTTGCGAGTACAAATAGTCTCACCTTCTCACCCAAAATGGGTGATCCAATCAGACATGATCAACCTGTTGTAAGAATGCAAATATACCTCTTCATTGCATTGCGTTCTTCAAATTCTTATTCCTGAAAAGTATGTGAACCCTAATAACGTATTACAGGCTACAATATAGTATTGTTAATGAAAAGAAATTTATTTGACTGTAAGCAATGGTTGATATTTAACAAAAGCTATAGGTAACAAACGAGCTAAGAAATGCCAAAATAATAGTTGTTTTTTTAGTTCGAGCCACCTTTGAGAGAATACATATTTGGCAAATTATTTTGAAATTAGTTGTTTTATTTCAATTTTGCCAAAGATAAATTTCTGTTTTTTTTTTTTGCAATTTACTCTTCTAAACTGCCGAAGGTCTTGAATCTACGACTGAAAAATATCTTTTAATCAGAATTTTTAATATACTCAGTTTTAAATGGAATGCACCCAACGTAACTTTGAATTGAGTATTTGAAGTTGGAGTATTTGAAATAGACAGACGATAATAATCACTATTTTGGAAGAGATTTAAATCTATATTATCTACTTTATGATGTCATTATAAATCACTTACACTTACTTCACTAAGGCCTTCCGACTATAAGATTAATATATTATAATCACTAAGTATTTAATCTGCTAAGAATAAAATATTATCACTGACGTATCTTTAACAATAGCAAGATTACTCATTCAAATGATATATCTCAGATCTAAAATTTAGAGCACTCAGCTTTTTTTATAAGATTTATAATTTGTAAACGATCTAAATTAAGAGGAAAAAAGCATTCATAGAAGTTAGTTAGCAACACATTTTCATTGGAAATCTGGGCTCGATTATAAAAGAATAATGTTCTAAGAATTTGCTGCTGATAGCTTTTTCGGCCGAGCAAATTACCTAGAATAAGCTGTGATTGTTTGTATTTCCTTCATAGATTGAATATATCTGTTTCTACCTAATTTTTTTTTGGAAAATAAATTCCTCGCCTGTAGTTTAAGTTCCATAAAGAAGAAAGTTATGTATAAGTTTCATATTAAACAGGCTTAAAGTCGTACGAAAGTATATAATATCTCAAAATACGTAGTAAAATATTTAGGGAATGGAAAGATAAAATTATTGTAATGAAGGTTATATAAACCATATTTGTGACTTTCAAAGAAAATGCCAAGAAAAGCAAAAATACAGTTGCTTCACGTGAAAACACTATCACACAGACGAAATTACTAATTCGCTAGATTAGCATTTGCTAAATTACAATGTCAATCAATCATAACTGTGTCTAGTTTAAAGCTACCTAACGCGACTTTTACAAAAAAAAATGGTTGCAAAACGCATTAATGAATAGCAGATCAGTAAGTATTACAAAGAAAATCTAATTTTCAGTCTTCAGCTTTTTGGTTGTCTATTGCTGAAAAATGCTGTTAGATCAGCTTGCGCAAATCGGTTTAGCTGCCAAATGTAAGAACATCAACAGTGAAATTATATATAAAATGGCAAAATGTGTGTATTTAGCCTGACTAATGTAAGATTACTGGTTTTTCCGATTACATAATTTCCACATATATTGAAGGGAATGTAGTGGGCCAGTTTTACACCCAACATGAAGAGAACAAGAAACTGCTGTGAATCATTTCGTTCTAAATTTAGTGAATGCTTTTGTAACTCAATGTGTTCTCTGAATATTTTTTTAAGGTTCTGTATAACTTCTAAACGGAAACTTAAGATTAAATTATAAAGCCTGTTTAATCATGTGAATTTCACCTTGAAACAAAACAGGCATAACTTTTTTATAAAATAAAAGTGAGTGAAATTGGTACTTTTTATAAAAGTCGAAATTATGGTTCCAATTTGGTTCAATAATATCATTGAAAATAGAGATTTGATTAAATGGGCAACGTTTTGTGCTGATTTAACATTTGTTTCAAAAAGCTCAAAATGTCTAACCTGTCAGAAATTATTATAAAAAAAAAAAAAAAAAACTGTAATTTTCTTGTATGTCAAGTATCTTTGTGGACATAAAAAATGTTTCATGTGAAAGTCATTTTTTCCGATAAATCCAATTTAAAATTGATATTTGAGATATTCGTATCAACTTCCTTTATTTATTAATATTTATTAGTTAAATGGACGCCATATCGGACTAACTATTTTTATGTTTTAATCAAGTATACTTACATGGATGCCAACAAAAAACAAAATTTATGAATCATTAAAATGTTCAAAATGCTGGCCATTGTTAGCCAAACGTAGTTGACACCGTTTGACGATACTTCGGGCTGCTCTACACAACGTTTTTGATTAATTGCACGGTTTTCCAACATAATTTTTCTTACTTCCATATATTTTATCTCTAACGTACCCCACAAAAAAAAGTCAAGAAGCGTTAGATCCGCTGATCTAGCTGATCACCAGACACTAATATTGTTGGCAAGAACCTTATTATCAAATCGGTTAGTTAATAAGTGTACCACGTCCTTTGGGTTATGGATCAGGCAGCCATAATCCAATGCTGTCTGGCAAAGGTAAGTCATCTATGAAATATTTGGAGAATCTAAATAACGTTGAACAACTAAAGTTTCGTTGAATATAGCAGGTCCAAATAATGACTTCCCATTATGCCGTAAAATGCATTGAATCCGAATAGAACTTGATTTCGAACTACAACATGTGGTTTTTCCTACGACCAGTAGCGTTGTATTGCCGATATTTTGCTTTTTTCTTCCTCCGTCAAATAACATTATCGGTGCTGAGAATCGTTTGATTAATACAACAACATTGTTTTAGGGTTTCTAGCTTTTTATTTCCATCCACCGTTGAGCTTGCACACAAAACCAGGTCATTTCCGTACATCAAAAGCAAAAGGGATCTCTTGCTGTTTATCTTGATTCCGTAAAAATCCCTCTTCGTGAAATATTGCACAATATCTGACACTTGTGTTGAAAACAACGGAGGTGAGAAACGATCTCCCTGCATTAGTTAGTTGATCGATCAAATGCGCGTTTGAAATCGACGAATATATATAATAATATACACGTAATATAATCTAGGAGAGTAATATTTATAGAAATTGCAGTATTGAGAAGGAATAAATTATCGGGAGATCCCCTGCCACTCGAAAAACCTGATCGTTGCTCCGATAGTAAATCATTTTGTTCCCACCAATTATATAATCTGTTATATAGGATGGATGTAAATAATTTTAGTGTTCTGTTCGTACCTCTAATACTTACGAAGACGTACGGACATACAGTTTTTAGTTTTTTTGAAACGTAAAAGTGCAAAACATTGCCCGTTTTACTAAATCTCCATCTTCGATGACAAGAAAGTTACCCATGCAATCCCAATCATTCTGGGATACCCGGTATAATATATGCGTAAGCATTAATAAAATTCATTTTATTTAATTAACAACAACATTTAATTAATCAACAATTAATTATTATTATTTATTATATTAATTAATCAACAAGCAAAATAAGCAATAATTGGAAGTTTAGTGTTCAATTCATATATTTTAGAAATGACCTTTCTACAGCTCGATACCCAATTCATATGTAAACATTGTATGCAAAGTACTCAATTCATGTTCGCCTTAATTTCCAAGTGTTTCCCCAACCTATTCCTTGAAGGATTACTAAAATCCCTCCGACGCAGGCATGCCAATAGTTGAATGGCAAATAATTCAGGCCGGATTTAATTCTGTATTTACCGATAGTCTCTAAATACAGTTAGCTTTCGGGAAATGTAAATTTAGTTTAGTAATCCGGTAAGCTCAAAGAGACAATTTAATTCTAATCCCGATCACCTGATGCTGATGAATCCTTAGTTCGTAATCGTGTAGTTGTAGCACGTGAACCTGATCATGCTCCGTCTAGATAATGCGTTTGACTATTTACAAATAAATTGTGTTACTTTTCTGCCAAATACTATTAGCGATAGATGGGACATTTATTCATTTGCGATAGACTGCTTGGCTTCGATAGTTGAAGCTATAAGGATAGCCTAGTTTTGCTTGAATTGAAGTTGTTATATTTAGAAAATCTTGTAATTAGGTCATAGCTACTGGCTGAAGATAAGCGTAGTAGCAAGATATAAATAGAAAATGTGCATTATTTTAGGATGTAATTCGGTATTAATAAGCTGATTTTCTCAAGTGATATCATTTGAAAATTACTTCTGCTAATTATTATTGGCACTCATGTTATCAAAGATAAATTCTAAGCGTTGGATTCCATTTATTCGCTTGAAGAACATCATATGACTTGTATTCACAATTAAGCCAAGTATTATTATTTTGTCACGGGATAGTCCTCACAAATATATAAGCTAATATTAATACCTAACAAATATGTATGTGTCACATGTAGTTACTATCAATACGACAATACAATAAAATATGGAAGCACAACATTGCCCACATTTTGAAAACGAGTTGTTGACAACTTATACGATTGTACTGCTATACATAGATAACAAATAAACAACTTGATATTATGTGTGGGAAGAATCGGGTACATTAATAAAATAACACACAATTGGCTTCCTATTGTAAAAGTAATCCCTTGAAATTGAATTGAGTTGATTTTAGCCGTTTTCTATTGAATTGGGTAAAATGAAACTATATTATACGTTTCGAAAAGTCAATTTGTTATAATATTCTTTAAAAGCACTAGTAGAACGTTATAAAATTTTCGACAACAGAGGAAAGCTGATTTTTTTATACAGAGCTGTCCTAAGTGATCCAATGTATAATTGCAACTTGCAGGTTTAATCATTTCAAATAACGATAAACTATTTTTAACATATTTAACGAATATATCGCACGTAGGCTGCTAGAATGCCATAAGTTAAAAAAAAAATAAATTTGAAATAATTGCTGTAATTAATTGAAAATAGAGTAAATTAGCTTTGGCCTGGTAATTTTGCCTGATTAAGTGCAGATCTCTATCAAAACAGAACAACGAAATTTATTTTCGCAGTACTTAGTATGTGTTTTGATTTTCAATCCTAGATTTCTCCAAATCAGTGTTTTTCTACTTCTGATACTCTTGCAGCTCGAAGGAGCGCTTAACATATGATGTATAAAAAGAGGTAACTCTCGAAAAGGATAGCCAAATATTAATCTTAAAACTCCTTTTTGAGCCAGGAAAACTTGTTCGTAGTTTAGAGCCTGACGCCAAACTAAGGTACCTACTATAACCTTAAAACAAATTGGTTTAATGCATCTTATTCAACCGTTTAAATATGTATGTCGAAGTTTATCCTTCATATGCACGCCATTACGTTGTGTTTTATAAACAATATGAGTTTGTTTATTTATCGGTATTTTGTCTTTCAATTTTAATATGCGGCCTAGATGCTAAAAAGCATAATAATTAAATATTAAATTTGATTACCGAACACCAACATATTTTGTTTTTGGATTTATATTATTGTCTTGTGTGGCACGTGATGAGGTGTAAAATATGCAAAGTTGTCATCATTTTTTCTACTAGATTAGAAGGGTAATTATATATTATTATAAATTCTGGACTGGTTAATGTATGACTTTGTTGATCAAAACAAAAATGATTGTGATACGAAAAAATTTGGCGTAGTGTAAACTAAGATAGCGGCCAAAAAACGTAGGTTTATAATATATTTTTGTTAATATTTTACTTTCTTACGTATGAATGTGAAATTTAGAAATTTATGTTATTATCGGATCTGTTTCTATAGATGTCGATGGATTTTAGATCTTTCAAACACGGGCATATGATCACGATGCTACGAATCTAGAGATCACGAAAAGGCTGTGAGGCAATGCATTTTCGTTTTCCTCGCGCCAAATTCAGTCACACGATAAAAATAATTCACCACAACTCTATCACAACAAATATTGTGATTGTGATCAACACCTCTCAATAATTAATTCAAATACTTTGGTGTGATGCATCAATTTTTTTTTGTGGACTCAGCTTAAAAATACATTGCCAAATTATGGAGACTCTGAAAACAGTTTGAGCTTGTCTAGAGTATTCCAGTACGGGCATATGCTACCGAATATTTGATAATGACGCTAGTTTTATTGTCAAATAAGCTAATGGCAAGTAGTAGACCTGGTGACATGCACTGGCATAGGTTGTGCCTGTTCGCAAACTACTTTATTACTACCTTGTTGTTAATAATGTGATTAAAATATTGGATATTTATTGTCAGGTTTACCTTAAATTTAACATGTACTTTGGCAGCATTTTGGCTTTGTTAATCTGTTATAAGTTTCATTGATTGCATATTTGAATGTAGCAAATTTAATTTGGAGTTTGTTTACTTTGTTAGTTGTTATATCGCTGATAAACTCATGGCCTATTGTTAATGAATTGATTTTATGAGGATATATTATATCCAACCGTCATTATGCAAATATTTTTAAATGTAATCAATTCTGATGGATATACAATGTTAATTTTATTAAATTATCATCTTAAATCAATTTTTAGAAGCTGTAAACTAAATAAAAATGAATAAAAATAGCACTTTTATTACTATTATTATAATAATTATATTATTAGTCCAAATATATTTTAGGCTTTTTATAACGTTACCTATAAATACATCACCGAAAATTAAACTCGGTGAGGATAGTGCGGCGTTGATAACAGTGAACTCAATGTACCAGGAGTCCTAAAGCATAAATCCGTTTTAATTGCCATTTAAGAATCGTTGTAAACAAACCTTATCCGGACATAAAAGGCGGATTACTAAGAGTAGCGTATTTATCTTAAATACAGAATACCGATTTAGGCTATTAAGATCCTGTGCTTACCATTTATAGAGACTCAATTTGCATAATTTTTTCAGCATACATGAGACACAGGTTGTGGTTTATGTGGGATGAAGTTTGTTGAATACATTAAATCACAGCAAAGAACTCCATTTGCGGATTGAAATTGTTGTTGACTTCCAGAAACAAAGAGTATCTTCGGAAGGAAAATCGCTCTCTTAATGTTCTAAAATTAGAAAATGGACGTCTTAAAATAAGTGTGTGGGAGAGGCGCATCCTTCCCGTTCAAAATATAGACGGAAAAATTTTGTAAAATTAGACTGAGTTTAGATTATATATCCCAAGCCATAGTAATGATTCGTATTTTGTCGTAGTAATTAATGGGTAATTGGAAAATGTATGGATGCATGTACATGTTAATTTTATGTCTTTATCTAGAAGGAGCTGCTTACAATTTGGTAAAGGAAATTTGAAATCTGAATTTGAATTGCAATATACTTCAGGTTACTTTGTAGAAGAACTTGTATGGCGTCTAATAACTAATTGTAAGATAACAAAGATAATACAGGTAACAAATTAAAAAGCAAATTCTTTTAGGCATCTTCTTCATAGAAAATAAAGGCATTGTTAGTAAAAATACTAACAGCAAATACAAATTGTGTTTTCATTACACGCCGTTAACAGAGGTGTTTTCCCGCATTATAATAACCGCCAAATTGATTATGAGTGTCTTTGCAATGCATGCAAACATGCATAAAGATGGGGCTAATATCTCTAAGCTATTGAGAAAATTTACAGATTGGAGACTTTGTGGAGAAAAGGAGAGTTTCAAGCATTTCATACCAAAAGTTTTAAATATTTGTAAGATGGACACTTTGAAGTTCCTTGTTTATGAATAAAGGATAAGTGGAAATCATTTGAATTTTCTGTTCAATCTGACGAAGCAACTGCATCAACCTCCCGTGTGGTTTTAAAACTACGTCCGCCAAAATTGTCTAGTTTTATTTGAAATAAATTGCATTCCGTAGAGATGACATTACTTTAAAACTTTACATCATAAATTACATCATCACTTGGACACCATCTAGCCATCAAATAATAGCTTTGGGTAGTCAGGCCAGCGAACCACCAGCCCTCAAAAGACTAAAACCCAATATTCGATTTGAACTTGAGGCAGGTTGTACATCTTGCAACTCCATTTCGTACCATGTAGTTTTTAAATAGAGCGTATATTTGTCTATCTTCCAAGTAGTTTCATTAACACTATTCTACATATTTGTAGACAGACCTCAGACGTATGACACTGATTCATAGTAATATTTTGGTCTATCGTCATGATTCTCAGAAATTCACAGCAGTAGTGTATTCACTACGTGTATTGCATTGAACTTGGTTGCGGTTGTTTTAGTACGTTGATGATACGTCATTGTCTTACGGCAAAACGTTTTGCTCCGGATGCGGTATTACTCCGTGATCTATAAAAAGATTGTTGTTAAATTTGTCGGAATGTCCACAATTTATCCGGCTGCCTTGTTTCCGGTATGTGATTAATAACCTACATTTTTCTATCACATATCTCTTAATAAATTTCAAGATAAATTATGTGGATGTATTATAAAGATACAAAGATTTGAGATCCAATAATGACTTGTTTAAAACAAGAAGTAGACTCAAAAAGATTATGTTAATCTTTGAACTGAAAAACCAACACCAGTTGAAGACACGTTACTGCATGGACCTACTCCCTAATCAACTAAAGGCGTCAGGCGTGCTAGAGCCGTTCAACTATCTTCAATCTAAGAGTTTTCTGTTGTTATTTAGAGAAAAATCAGAATCTCTATACCTTGAATACGTCAAATGATGAGCGGAGTTTTAAGTTCCATTATGTATTTCATACTTTTCACTGAACCTTTGTGAAGTTTCAACGAAAACCCAGGGTTCTACGAAACAAGCTGTGACAATTGATGGTTTAGAGGATATTGGGATTCATGTTATTATGTTTTACTAAACTACACTGTGGAAAGTTAGTGGTTTCCAGTTTTATTAATCGCAAGAATTCCTCGTATATCTTTTACCACTTGAATGAAAGTTTGTATAAAACTGACTTTTAAGAAAACACTTTTTCGATTTAATTTAAAAAAGCAAATTTCTATGAAAGAAACTAAATTTGGCGTGAGAAAGACGAATATGCATTGCCTTATAGTCGTTTCGTAATTTATTGACGCATCATGATGATATGCTCATATTTGGAAGATCTATAATCCATTCGCTTTCGTGGGATTTTTACGCAGGTAATATTAAATTTAGGCACTGTCAACATTCACAATCCTCAAGACATAATCGAACCTCATTTATATGTAAATAGGCGCCAAAGTACTACCCTGGAGAACTCCTTTCTTCAACCGTGCCGCAGGCGAACATGCATTCTTCACTTTGGCCACAAATTTCCTACAATTCAAATAATTCCGAAATCAATCCAACACTTTCCTTCCAAGGTTCTAAAAAATCACAATTGGACATAACGTGTAAATTGTTATTAAAATTAGAGCCCTTACTTTCATAATGACCATGGAGATGATTGATTATAATTCATTTCTTTCTAATTTTTGCGCTTACGTAACAAATAGAAAGCTAAACTTACAAACTAATGCTATCATATTATATACATTCTATAAATACATCTATTTTATAAAGTTGGAAATTGCGCGACATATAAGAAATTAATTTTTCAAGAATGGCATCTAAATCTTATATACCATCTTATTACCGTAAAAAATCGCCTACATCATTTCAACGCACGTCTGCATATTTATGATATATTATCGTGTATACAATAGCTCTGACGTTTAATGTATAACATTTATTAAATATTGGTTTAAAGAATGACGCAAAAATCGTCACGCTTCACATTGTTGTCCGCGATCGATGTTTATTTGATTTTATAAAAAAAATGAGAAGGGGGAAATTCACATGTTCTATACCGCATATACTATTGCAAAGTTTCGCTCAATTACATAAGTTGTTAGCGATGTCTGATATATAACAATCAATACGGTTATTAATCCGACGTTTTATCTAAACGTCGTAATCCGTAATTTAATTTTTCCAATCAAATTATTCACGTTGTGGGTCAAGGATTATTCGGTTAGGAAAAGCGCAGTTACCTGCGTGCGTGACAGGTCAAAATGTATTTATTTGGTCCCTATACTTTATTTTATTAGATGCAAATCTAATTGCTTGAAATGTTAGATTATAAGCGCGCTGTTATGCGCTTGAATATGATTTGAATAAGAAGGAATTAAATAGAATATTCAAGTAAACATAAATGCGACACACCTACTCTGTTAGTAATTCCGTAAATAAAAAACTTCCACCACGGGCATTGCTGATAAGTTAGTTAAACAGTCAAAGATTGATTTGACTTTGGAAAAATTGAATAAAAATAATAATTCCGAGAATGCATAAGCTGCAGCACTGTGTTAATTGTATCGAACTGTTAAAAACCTCACTGGTGATTCATTGGGCTAAGTAAAAGATCATAAAGCAGTTTTATTAGCAAACTGTTAACGAGTCTTATCAAACGATCTCATGTAATGTGATGTAATTCTTGTATAAAACAAGTTTTATATCACGTTTACGTGTGATCAATATTACGTAGCTTTTTTATTGTAGAATTGCATAGCATGTACCGCGCACGTAGGAATATAGAAATATGTAACAATGTGCTCACCGTCAATGCCAGCTGAATGTACTTTTACTTATGTACATATACTGGCGTACGTGGACTTTTGTGTAACGTAGCATTTTACGTTTTCTGTTGACTTAAGTCTTGTAATATTGCAAATATCGGAGTCGAGCTAAACGTGCTGTAATGAAATCTTTCTTTCCTGGTGTCTCGTATAGGAATAATTCAGGGAAGTGGAAAAAATACCAAAAAAAAACAAATTCTCTTTATATCAAAATCGAAAAATCTTGTTTACGGAATATATATTTGTTTAGACTCTTTACATGGTATTTTAATAAACTCCTGAATTTTCCATGTTATCTGGCTTGGTAGTTGGAGTTTCTTAAAAATGTTTTTAAGATCATTTATTAAACATTACTATCATTACTCAAAGATTTTCTGTGCATGCCTATTTCCAATTTGTTTGTTCCTATTCCTCTTCACGAACATATTTATTGGAAGAACATTTTGAGTTTTCTTAAAAAATCTGCTGTTGAGCATCTACCATTGTTGAAGATCGATCAAAGAATCGGAACATGTGGAAATATACCAATATATTCACATTTCAATTCAGAATGCAAATAGAGAGAACAACTGGAGACAGATGAAAGAGGAAACATCGAACAGAAATGCCATGTACATAAGCATAAAGGAAATTAAGGCAAAAGTATGGAGGAAGAAATAACCGAAAGAATAAACATCGCAGCAAAAGTATACGATACTCTCAATAAGATAATTATTAGCAACTAATATATGGGAGTGAAATTTGTATACTGAATAACAGTTTAAAAAGTAGACTTCAGGCAATGGAGATTAAATATTTAAGAAGAATGGAAGGGGTAGAAAAAAATAAAAGAAACGAAAAGAAAATAGAGAAAAGTTAAATATAGAGCATCTAACAAAGACGATCGAGAAGCAGTGACTGAAATAGTTTGGTCATTTAATAAGAATGGAAGAAGAAAAATCTGTAAAAGCTATATGGGAGGCGAGACTGATGACCCAAGGGAAGGCGGAATAGTTTAATAGGAACGGAACAAATCGGCGGAAGTACTACAATACAGGATACTTACAACAACCGAGACCGGAGCTCCATATCCTACCAAATCTGGAATCTGTACTAGTAGGTGTGTAAACTTATCAGACAATTGAACTCATACTCTTCCGGGATGTGCATCTCCTAGATAAGCAATCCATTTCAGGTAATACTGATACCATCAACCTATATCTAAAACTATGACTAATAACAGCTTTAAATTTTAACACGGACCTTTTTGGTTTCTGCCGTCATTTTCGATGAAGAGTTCTTGATTAATTTTGAATGAAAACTTTGTATTGGTGTAAAGTCCATTGAAGTAATCATCTTTTTCTAACAATCAGGTGACACGGTATTTTGTATTTTCTTGTGAGTTCGCTAGCAATATTTTATTCTAATTGCAAGAATACTATTGCAACATATTCAAGAAATATTACTACTGAAAAAGATGGATAACAAAGCGTAGCGCTGGTTATTACAATTTATTTCGAAAGCCTAGTAAACGTAACCACAATCCCCGCACTGCGTAAATTAGGAATAAATGAAGGTATTTCCTATAATCGTCTTGGTTTACGTCGAATAACAAATTAGACTATACGCAAATGTACTTCACCTTTTCTAATTTAATAGAATTCACTAAGAGCGTACAATGCAAAGTGTTGGACTATTGTTTCTCGCGAAACTGATATTAGCATCTTTCAGCTAATAAGATAAAATTTAGACGGAAGTAATCAAACAGTCTACTTGTTACACAGAATTTGGCTCTCAGCGTTTTATTTTAACAACTTATTCATTTGAACTTTGTAGTTCATAGTGGGCGTTCTAAAATTAATCAAGAAGCATATCTACTTTTTCCGTAATGTTTATTTAATTACTGACTTATGTAAATGTACTTCCCAACTTACTATCTGGCTATAGGTTAGTTTAAACATTTTTATTTGATTTCCTCGAAAACGTTATTGCGGATGTGCCGCTATGAGAATTCAAGGAATAACAACTAGATTGAGCGCTAGAAAATACGTGAGTACAATTGAATTTTCCCACTGTCCTACGGCATTTATTGTCTCAATGCGGGATGTTTAGATTGCACGCATACTTCCCTTTATTAATCCTGTTTTCAAGAAGTTCACTAACTGCCTGCGGCAATGGAAAATACGGATAATATCCTTCCTACAACAATACCCTTATTTCCTGGTTACATGCTTTTTGTTTCTACCACAATAAAAATTTCTTAGCCAAAATAGCTTGGGGAAGTACTCAATTTCACGTCCTAATTTAAAAGAAACGTCACTGTTATAATTTGAATAAAAATTTGTGCATTGATTTTTACGATTTAAATTAAATTGTAGTAAATGTTATACATTGTTCAGTGTGTGAATTACGCTGGCATACTTATTTACTTCTATATTGGGATCTTGTTGTCATTGTGTGGAAAAATTATCATCTAATTGCAAATTTTCAGAAGCGTATGAAATAATATTCAAACATTGAAGTAAATGTTACGACAAACTTTGTGGCGAAAATGCATAGTCATAATTTATGGCTATGTCATAAATTACCTTCCGATAGACTCACGAAACTGTAAAGATTATCTGCTATATTTCTCCAATTTTTCGTTAAAGCTGCTTAGCTTATAACATATTGGGCTTGCGAAATAAATTAAAATGCTACTACAATTCAACTAAGTTTCTTAACAATTCTTCCACTACAGATTCATAAAAAAAAATAAATAAAACTTAAGAAAGTAAAATTAGTCGCTAGTTAATTATTTATGTTAGCTACCTACATATTTAGCATCCATAACACTGTTAAAGTGAAAGTGTGTAGTAATCGTTGAAGTTACTTGTATTCAAGCTTACAACCAAATTGAATTTTGTTACCTATTTCTCTTAATTTAAATAAAATACGCATATATGGTACTATTAGTAAAAACAAAAACAAGAGCTTTGGTTCTTACTGCTATCGTGAATCACCTTCTGGAATGTCTCCAACAATAGTCAACATTTTGATACACCGTTCTTCCATGATGAAAGAATTTTTCTTGTTGTTGTGTTGTCTTGCGAAATTTCTCCTAGATTTCCTGGCAAGGACTTTAGAATAATTTTGCTCTCATAGGTGTTATCGTGCATTAAAGTCCTTATGTTGAAATAAGGATAATAAATAATCTTCTTGAACGTCTCGACTGTTACATTTGTATTATTAATTATATTAAAATCCCCATGAACACTAGAATTATGCAATTCAGAAAATTTCTTTTTTCCTGCTATTACTTCAGCGAGAAGAGAGATTGTA
Source organism: Oryctes borbonicus (assembly GCA_902654985.2). Lineage (NCBI taxonomy): Eukaryota > Metazoa > Arthropoda > Insecta > Coleoptera > Scarabaeidae > Oryctes > Oryctes borbonicus. Next base: position 3,378,022 of record LR736858.1, read on the forward strand.
CTTTTGGTAATGTCGACTTTACTGAGACTAATTTGCAAGAATTGATGTTTGGACAACCTAGTTGTCTTCATCAGAAGCTGTTAATTTTCCGTCAATAAACACCAAATAATTGAATTTGAAATCCAAAAATGTTGGTGTTAAATTATGTTTCTTTATAATAATTTAAAAATTCCGAAAGACCACGTACTATATCTCCAGAAGTATTTTTTTTTACATTCCATCTTGATATGTATTTCGTGCATATTTTTTTGTTTCGGCATAGCACGTGCTCTTATTTTTAATTGTTCTTTTGGTAAGAAAAGCAAATAAACTGTAAATTTTTCAAATGTTTAATTTAACATTAAGACAAAAATTATTGTTCTAAAAACAATTGGCCGTTTTATTAGTTTTGATCCATTTAACATTTTCGAAGCATTTAAACTATTTTATAAAAGTATTATTTATTTTCAACCATGGATTTAATTTGCCTTTTTTTCCTAGTATTTTGTTATTAAAGTAACAGAACTATTGTTGCAAAACGCTGATAAATCAAAAGAAAGTGAATTTGTTCTCTATCTATTAATAACTTCCCACAATGAAATGTAGGTGTAATACTTTCACTAGACTGTTACCAAGTTTAAGTAGCTTATGATAAGTTTTATTTTTGAAAACTGTCCCTCTACATCTACTAAAACCATTACTTAAATTGCAATGATCTAACGTTTAAAGAGAAGTTTTTTGTGTTATACTATGTAATTATTAATTTGCAATCATATCCAAACTTATCTTGCTCAACACGAAATTTAATTATAACAAACTAAACTGTAACTTAGTTTCTAAAATGGGTTAAAATAACTCCGTTTGTTCCTGTCAGATTTAACTTTTTTAATATTCTGTACATGTATGTACATCCTTCTTTTTGTTTCATTTTCTAACTTTATTCCAAAACAAAAGCCGTGCCAAAATATACTGTTTTAGATTTCACGTTTTAGAGAAAATTACGCTGTAAAACAGCGGAAAACGTATTTAAAGACGAGCATTTCCTCTGAATTCGTTGTACGCGTGCTAATGGAAAGAAGAATGTACACGCGCTTTAATTAAAGACTGGCTCTAAGAACGACCGCCGTTTTCCGAGAAAAAAATCCAATTCTTCGCTAAAATTCAATTTGTTTAATTCGTTTCATAATAAATCAAATTCAACGTAATTACTGTTTCACACAAAATTCTGTAATATTTTTCCATTAATAGGCGAAAAATCCCAGTTGTTGTAATACGAACGGAGATATTAAAGGAATAAGCTTTGGTTTTTAATATCCGGTTCTGTTCAAAATCAATCCATCTTTATTACCGTAATTTTTACGTGGATGTGATTCCAGCTAGCGCCATAATATACCAGCATAATAATTGTATAAACATTTTTAGGTTGTACTTCGAAATCAAAAGAAACCCGGAACTCCTTGTACTCGTTTTAAACACAACAGTTTAGACTGTTCGTTAATTTAAAATTTTGTATATATACCATGTTCAAGTTACAAAATATGTAGGGTTATTTAAATATATGTAGGTACCATACGTTTTGGAATATATGATAATAGCCTTCAAATGCAATCCAATTCTGTTATTTTTAGTTTGACCCTAGAACTAGAAATCATATTCATAAATTTCGCGCTTAATGTTCTGCTCTCAGCAAAAGATATAATGCCGTAACTGGCTATTCTCAACACAACGCTCTGTATGGACAAGATCGCACCGAGCTCATTTGTACTTTATACAACGGATACCATATCGCAGCAACAAGCTTGCTTAAACCCAATCCAAAGAAGAAAGATCGTATGGCATCTAAGTTAATAAAATATTTGGAACGAATCATACATCCAAGCGATTTGGCAGCTGCAGCAGTAATATTCAACACATGATCTGTGAACCGCCACTTCTTATCAAATTCAACCGCCAGGTTTTGACTAAAACTACATGATTTATACGAACATTAAATGTGGCGTATTGAGAATCCTTAGTGTATGAAGCGGTCGATATTCAGATTTAGATATATGGGATTTCTTCAGGATTGGTGCTCGGACACAAATTGTTCATGACTTTTCTAAAGAACTTTTAAATAGCCTTTTGTAATATGTGTCGTCAACATGTTTGTCCAAAACCGTAGGAAATAAGCCCGAATATTCTTAGGGACAGTTTCAAATTTACTTTAGTAAGCCGTTATTTATTGCCGTTCCTTCAGTTTGTTGATATAAGGTATTATTGATCTGTCGATGCCAAAATATTAAACTTAACATTGGCTTTCAGGCTGACAACATTAGTTAACTCGTTGTTATGCAATAAAAATTGTTAAGCAGTATACGGTACTAGCAACAGAAATTTGGTATTTTCCATTGGGGCATCGCCGGAGGACTTAGAGAATACAAAAGAAGACAATATTGGCTCCTTTATTGATCTTCTGATATTAACGTAGCTATACTTCTATACGTATGAGATCAGGATATATTTATACAAAAATGACATTGATCATCATACAAAAATAGTTTAGAGAACCAGATAAATCCAACCACTCATAGCATGGGACCTTCTCAGTTCGATTGAAAGTATAATGCCTGTAAATGTTTTAGCCCATTAAGTACCTAATTATATTAAAAATACTATTAATATTCAAATATTTCAAAAGGGACTTTGACCGTTATTGGTAGATAAGATCTATTATAGCTATTACGATGGATTTTAAAACTTCAAATTTGTAAATTATTATTACTTAACTTTTAATCATTTAATCTTCTGCTATAAATCCAATAGCATCTATTCAAAAATAACTCTGTACAAATCATTGTCTAAGATGAACAAATATGTGTCAGCGCAGGTTATATCAATGGAACCGTTAAACTATGAAATGTAGTAGCAATTATCCGTATTATAAACTGTAGTATTCTGATATAAATTACAGATAAGGATTTACAAATATTTATTAATGTACAGTTCAATACCGATATCGGTTCTGCCAACAGTCATTTAATTTGTATTCAAACCACGCTGTAAATACCGAAAGCCTTAGGTATTTTCTGAATGAATTTTGCAGGAGAATGTGGAATGCAGACTAAATAAGTGACCTGAATAATAACACGTATATTCATACCTAGTTCTCAAACGAGTGAGAATTTCTTCTGTAGATAAACATCCACAGATTCTTACATTCTTCTTCATTGCGCGTAAATAATATTTGCTTTAAAACTAAAGCTTTGATGTATGTTAATCTAAATAATCTTTGCAGAATCTAAAACCCGGACGATGAAATTAGACAGTGAAGCACTAGATGTTTTCATTACTTGTATCTTTTGGTGCTGTCTGCAATTTTGGTACCAATAGCATTCAAACCTCTATTCTAGATGCATAAATCGTTGTTATTACTTATTGTTATCGTATGCGTATTTTAATTTTTTGTTCTCGAAATTTTTGTTTTACTTGTAATTGTTTATTTACTATATTGTATCATCATCATCGTTGGTAAGCTTCACTATCCAAAGAGTGATACTGTATATCCTTAATGCGTTCGTCAGAGTTTATAGAATGAACTACGTTTATTTCAACGGATACCAGCCTCGCTATTTTCTTTCTACATCTGGTGTACCTCAAGAGTCGAACTCAGGTCGACTCTTATTTAATATTTCTATCGATGACCTTATTAAATCAATCACATCTGCCGTACTAACCTAATGGTTTGTGTCCTTTCTATGGAGTACAATTCAATCTTCTAGAACGAATCCAAGGAAAATTCTAAGAGCGAAGATCACTATTCTATGCTTGGAATAGACTATGATAAATTGATGGAAACACACGACTTAATTTTGCTAACCGATAGAAAGAACATTAGTAAGGCACATCTCCTTTCTTTCTTTGGACTTTCTCTCCAAACTTTCTCCACATTGTAACTACAATCAACTGTTCCGTATTCCAACGGCTCCAACAAATAATATCTTACGGAAGGCACTCATTATCAGCACAGAAGTTTGATTTTTTCAATGTGAATTTACCTTAATAACAAGTGCATAAGTAATATATTTATTTATGCACTTGTAGCCGCTTTTGGATTTTGTAATGTATTACGTGCTTAGTAATAATAATATTATTATTTTGTTAATGTGTTATTATTATGTCATTATTATTAGTATTCTACGATTTTTATTCATTGTAATACCAAGATGTGGGGTACAAAAATCAAAAAGACAAGTGACTCCTAACTCCCAGAAGCAGTATTTGAACTTATTATTGTACAAATAAAAAATTTACGATTTTTTTAACAAAGATATACATGTTTACTCAAGCAAAATTACGAACCCTATTTCGGATATTAACAGCGTTCACTGGGATAAAACAAACAGAACCTAATTAAAGCTTTTGACCTACTTCAAGACTACAAAAAAAAAATATCTGAATAGTTCTTAACTTTTGACGATTCACAGAAACCCATCGAATTGCTTGCTTTTTCTAGAACAGCATTTACACATGCGATTTTATTTTCAATTTAGCGAAAACAACTAAAAATTGCGAGCTGTAGTAAATAGAAAAGACATAAAAACTATTGAAGTAAACGTGTTACTTGTATACACGGCCAATGAGTTGGTATATATTTTAGTTAGTTGTGTGTAGAAACCAGAGTTTAGTGGAAAAATACCTATTTTTTAAAGAGGGGAACCTTGATCACCACAAATTAGAACAAGGTTCAAAACCTGCATGTGTCACACCTTTTCATGTTATATTTCTAAGAAATACACGTGTGGATTTTTTAAAATTTTGTTAGAAATTTATTATTTGAACGAGAAGGTTTTCGTTTGAAGGATAATGCATTTGGGCTTTTTTTTATATACCAGGTAATAGCACAAATTTCCGAAAATTTGAATCACACGCGTAATCAAACATCGATACGTAGAGCTGTGTACACCATTTTGCGAGTCACTGCAAGTGGAAAAGATTTTTCTTGGTGAACAATTTGCATTACTGTATTGGCTTGGGTTTGCAATTTTTCGATTGGTGATTTGAGGAAACAGCGTACCTACCAGGTTCTGTTTTATGTCTTGGTAAAACTACCACAGAAACACATCAAAAGGCTAAAGGAAGCAAATTTATGAACTTTCCGGATGAACATTAACCAAACCATTGCCGTTGTTCTAAAACTATGTAACATTGAAAAATCGATCTTTTTTCTTGATTTTGCCAACGTATTTTTCAGTGTTCGCCGACGGAAAGCAATGTATTATTCTGTGTTCTTATATGGTACATGTCGGCAGAATGGAAGAATTTAACATGAGAAGGACAACAAATAAATTCTTGCCATGACTACTAAGCGAGGAACATAAACAACGTCCCACATCAGCGCGAAATTTTGCAAACCTATCAAATTAATTTTCAAACTCTTCTATTACGTAATAAAATATCTGCATATCTTTCTTAAGACATGGAAGTATTGTATTCTTTAGTACTTATCACTTAATAAACATACTATGTGCGAACTGCCAAGGTTTGCACTCACGATACACAGTTAGCACTTTACGATTTTTAATTCATAATAGACCGTAACTGCATATTTTTCAATCACTTACCTTGCGTTAAAACTACAAAAAATATTAGAAGAGGTCCCGCTTTGAAATTTGCAAATTAATTACAAAAGTACAATTTGGTTTATGCCCAAGAAATTTCACGGTACGGAAATATGCGTAACTCTTTTCTTTATATGGAAGTGTCTGTTGTCTCACACAAAAAAACATATTCAATACATGGCATAGAAATCGAGATATGTGAAATCTTGACAATATATTGAATATATTTTTAACCAACTTTGTACAAAATAACAAATTGTACAAAATAACAAATGAAATTAATGAAATGTGCTTTAAACTGACAAATATGAAGTAAAGATAATAGAGGACGGAATTGTATCTTTACAACTTACTGTAGTCCATGTAAATAACTGTGTGGTATCTATACATCAATCACTCGCGATGACAATGGTTGATGGAAAAGCATGTAACACTCCAGCAAAGAATTAGCTCGCAAAAATATTACATATGTGGTCTTAAATAAATGAATTTCGAAGAAGACACCTTTACCACATTTACCCTTTTGGTATCTCTTCTTAAATATAGAGTGTTTCAAATGAAGACATAAGTAATAAAAAGTGATAGATCCAAAAGAAAGAAGAAAAGCAGATATTCGAAAAAGCAAAAACAAAGATATAGCAACAATTTTGAAGCAAAATGAGATTAATTGTTAATAAGCCAAAATCTGGCTTTTTTCGAAATCAATTAGAAAGTGCTCACGGTTGTATTCGCCTGAGTTGATTCCCTGTAATTTTTCATAAAATGAAAATCAAATTGAAGAGACGACGATTTAACACGATAAAAAAGGAGATTCAAGCTGAATCGTGAAGTATGCTGAAGACCTTAACAATGCAAGATCTCCAGCTTGTACTCATTCCATGGCAGAGGTGCCGAGATCCGTGTTTACGCTCCCAAAAAGGAATTACTTTGAAGGTGAGGAGGGTGAATAAAATCTTGGTTTATTTCCGTTTAATTTATCGCTACATTTCGGGAACTTAAAAAGTTTGCACTTATCTCAACTTTTTTTGATATAATTATCTCGATTGAAATTTGTGGCATTTGATTAATATCGCACTTTCTCTGACGTAATGTAAAGATTAAGTTAGAAGTTGTTACACATATTAGAACAATTACTACAAATATGTTAAATGTTCCTAACCCATATTAAAACGGCAGAATCAAATGGAAGATAAATATTTTTATTACATATTTCTGCAGACCTCTAAAAGGCAAGTTATATAATATAAAGTCACATATCATGTCTTTGCTCTTTGTAACAAATATTAAAATTTGAATTTTCTAATCTGTCCCCATCGTCGAGATATAAACTTCTTGAATGGTAGCATTTTATATATGATTCTAAAAATGTGTAAAAAAATTTAATTTAATTGTGATTGATCTGCTTTAAAATAGAAAAACTAAGCGCGTATAAATCTTATCAAGGATACGAAAGTAATTATTCTAAATTAATTTGTTTTTGCACGTGCTTATTCCAATTGACGTTTATTCAAATATGGGATTAAGATTACCGCATATATTTTGCTGAGAAAATTTTGTTAACCTTCGCCAAAATACGCATAACATAATCAGAATTAAAAATTAATCAATCATTATGGATTGCGATAAAGTTAATTTTAGAATCAAATTTTATTTTTCCAAATGTAAACATTACATTAACTTTACAAAGGACTTAACTTGACATGTTACATAAACGGAAGGGAAAATCCTAAAGTTGTTGCGAATTTCCAACGATATCATTTCAAATAATGATACCCAATCATGATTTCGACGCAACAATTACTCCTTTAATTTTTCAATCAATGTCGATTCGCGGCCTCTGTAGCATGATTTCTAATACATTAGAAATTGGCATTTACATAGTTTTTAGTACCTACTGGTTTTAATGACTAATTCGGCACGTGTGTGTTTATTTTATTAGTACGCAAAGCCAAAAGTCGTTAAAAAAATTACTTAAGTTCGTGCGTTTTTAAATGTTTCTATTGTAACGGTTTGCACTACTACCGGGTGTTAAGGATGATAGTTAGCTACGTAATGTGTATTACTCATATTTTTAATATGATGCCACATGGTGATTTACACCCACTAAAGGCAATTCACACGAATGTCATACTCATGCTCTCCTCTAGCTAGCTCTTCACGTTTTCATGGAAAATACAAATTTTCAAAATGCTTGAATTATTAATTATTTCGAAATATTCTGAATTAAAGTCGAGTTTTGAACAACTTCGGTTGAAGTTTTAAGAAATAGAATAATTGTAAGTGAGAATTGCTACAATAAATAGATTTTAATGCATCTATGCAAAACAAAAGTTTCGTCACAGCAACTACTGATCTTTTCGAAGATTTTATAGGAGCTTGGTTTGAGTGCAGGCCCCAGTTAAACGAAAGCTTTCTTTCTAAACAAAAAAAAGGAAAATAACTTTTTATCATTCACCTTATGCGATTACGGCTTAATAAACTACGGGGTAAACAAATAATGTAATAAAAGAATTAATTATGCATTTGAATAAAAAACAAGCTGCGTACTATAATTAGTTTTATCGCAATCCATGATGATTGATTATACAAAAACAAGTTTGACAAATTTTTAAAGTCTATTTTTAAAGCAGCTTTTATTCTGTAATTATAAACCCGCTCATTATCTTAATGCGGCTGTATAACATGAACGTACACCAAAAGATAAATTACTGTCTATCTGCTAGCTGGATACATCTGCGATTCCAATATCAATTCCATGTCCGAACCCCAGTGCAAGTTCTATATTTACATGTTGGTAATTTACATTTCACTGCTTATGATAAGTTTTGGAAATCCACAGGAACTATAACTTTGACATTTATATTAATTAAGCAAAATTTTTGATAACCATTACGAAGTTAGGTAGATATATACTACATTACATGCGTCAGCGTTTACAATCAGTCCAATAGAAGCGATAAAAATAAAATACATATAGTACGTAAACTCTAGATTAAACGATTTTGTTTTAATTGCAATTTTACTACTTCCATTGACCTATAAATAAAAAAAGCTGCGCAAATGTAAACAATGTAGCACGTTTATCTTAAAAATTAAATATTGAGTACACTTATTCATGTATTCAGTGCTTAAGTTTTATTTATTTGACGATTATATAATTACGCAAATATCTCTATCGTTTAAGAGTTTGAAGGTTATCTTTACACGCACCTTTTTATATGTAAATGTATTTGGTCATGCATTATTTCGGAGGATTTAGCAGCATGTACCTTAAATATTATATTTACTTACAGTTTTGCGGACAATAACAAGGATGTCAACGAAATTGCAATCTTATCAAACAATTTGATTAAATATCGTTTTTGCTATTGACTTTTATTCCAGTCAATAGGTGGTTGTTGTGTGTTCAACTATATAGTTGCTAAAAAAAAGTATTATCGCAACACGTGTGCTATTATGTTAAGGTGCAAAAGTATGTTGATACAAGTTGTACAGGATTCGGTAAGTAGCAACCTAAAGTGTGACGAGTAAACGAACAAGTGGTGTTGATGATCAAAATCAAAAAAAAGAAAAACAAATAACCATTTTTAAAAATAACTTATTTGTATATCGTAGATGTTAATTTTGGGTTTCTAGATAGCAAAAGAGGATGTTGAAGAATTGTATTCAGTATTTTTAAGAATGAGAAAGGGTAGCAAAAGTTTATTTCTATTAAAGTTGCACCTTTTCAACAAAAAGGAGTAGCGTGGTTCTTGCAGCAAGGTCCTCAATTTCGAGTTGAAACAGATATCAATACGACAAAGAGTATGTTAGCGGCTTTCATGTTGTTATTTTTGTTTGTAGGACTGCTGAGAATAAATTGAAGCAAAATTGTTGAAAATCTTACAAATTAAAAAAATTACAAATTATTAAATATGCTTAACATAGTTTACGAATGTGGTGGCCTCCTCATTCGATGAAAATCTCTGTCCTCTAATTGAAACTCCTTGAGCCTAGAAAACAGAAAAAGTGAGTATAGGTCAGATCTAGTGGTCTATCAATTCAAACTTCAATTCGTGATTTTTTGTATTCGCCACCATTAAAATGCGAACGTTGGCTTCGTAGAACAAAACTTTATTTTTGTTTTACTTCTGCCTTCAACTTATCAAACAATGATGCTTAGTATGTCCACGTTACTGTTCCTCCTTCGTCAAATTAATCGACTAACACAATTCCATAACTATCCCAAGCTAGTTTCGACCGCTCCTTGGTTTCAAGAGTATATTTGCATGTCCATTATTGTTATTAATCGACGCCAAAACTCCGACTTATTTTGCTTAAACTGCATCAATGTATAGTGTAGAGTGCATCCAATGCACGGTTAGGTTTTTCATGCGCAAATCTTCAGTCAATATACGATGAACACTTAATTCGACGATCGTCAAGTACCATTTAACTTTTCCGAAGCCGTTGGTAGTGGTTGTAGTTTTTGGCGGTCCGGAACATTGATCGTTAACCAACCTGGTACGTCCACGTTAATAATAGTGCAGACTCCCCGCAAACTACGTCTATCTAGGCTTTAATTTACGCAGACGTATCGCGCTTCAAACGCTGGAATTTAATGACAAACTTAAAATTCAACTGAAAAATTTCTGATTTTCAATGGACTCTATATTAGAGAATAAGAGAAAAGTTACAAATTCAATGTGAGGAATATTTAGCAAACTATAGCACCATGTGCTCCTTTTCTATTTCTCTGTACAACCTTTCTTTTTATCTTTATTTTAATGCACCCATACTTACAAAAGAAACATTAAAATGTATTAATGTTGAATTTTTAAACATAATATGCTGAGGCATACGAAGGTTTGAACGAAAACAGATTTTCTTTTGACAATTTTCCACGTAACCTTCCTCTGAGTTTCACACGTCAGAAAAACGAAAGAAGGAATTGTCTTTGTAAATAAACAGAAAATAAACACGGCGATCTTGCTTAATTAAAGATGTACTTTCTAATTTTTCCATACCCATTGAACATGTATATGCTATACAGAAATACCGAAAAAAGATTCCAGAAAAATTATTATTCCCAAGAAAAAGTAGTTATCTCCTACGTCAAAACTTAGCATCCTACTGTAACTAACATTAAAAGGTAAATACCTATTGTAACTTATGACAATGGTGAGTAATCATATCTAATTAGAATATTCAACGTCAGGAATTAAGACTTTCAGTGTTAATACGTATACATATTATTATATTTAGACGATTATTACAAATATACCGATCAATAAAATTATTCGGTTATTAACCCCGTTCGCATTTCAATTCACATACGTATATGATACTACCGTTTACTGTATAGCTTGAATGAATTTAGCAACATTCCTTATATGTATTTCTTCAATGAGAAAATTATCGTACAAAATGCGTTTACTTCATAAAAGCAATATGTATAGGAAACTATAAAACTGCAGAATAAATGCATTAAATAAAATAATAACCTTTCAATCAAGGACGATTTGGTGCTAAACGGGGCAGTTATACGCTTCGTTGTGTACTCAAGTATACTAATTAAATAAAATGCGTAAATTTTATATATTGAAAACGTATTTACATAAATTAATAAATAAATAAACAGGTTTATTAAGCATTTGATACGTAAATGTATATAAGAGAAATCACAAGAGCAGACATTAAAATTAAAATGGCAGAAACAATTACGGCGTCATAAATATACAATCACCTCGCCGACCGAGCGTATGCTGGGAACGGTCGACTGTGTAATCATCCAGTTTTATTTTAAAATTCGACAAACTACTAGAAATTCCTATTTCCTCGAGAAGTTCGTTAAAAATGTGCGAATCTATATAATTCGTAGATGTCGCACTATCTCTGTGGCATAAATAATTTATTTTAGCTTTATTTAAATTAACTGGTAGGTAGAAAAGTCAACCAAAGTAAAAATACGAATTATCTAAATAATTTCTGACGATGAAGAAATTCTGATACTTCAACAATTAATGTTTCACTTTACAACAATAAAAATCTGATCAGCCCCAGTTCACATGCACTAAAGTCGACACCTACTTCTTAGTCTTAGGTTATTGAACATATTTTGGTTTAGTATATTATCAAGTTCAACATTTTCCAGTGTGTACTCTTCCATATATCAACCGATACACTTCCTCGTGTGGTATCCTGCATAATATTGAAACTACCAAAGTAACTTAACATCCTGGGTGATTCCTAAGAATTGATTCGCATTATAATCGAGTTGGTCGGGCTTTCGAAGAGGTTCACCTCTTGTGAGAAACTTTCGGCCAAATCTGAAACAATATTAGTGATGCAATCCGCAACAAAATCAAACCTGAGGAAGCAACATAGTCAAAGATTCATGAACCATTGACTAAATTAACAAATTTTATCATGAAAGAAGGTCTTAAAAAGGTCTTAGCCTTTGCGGTGTCTGTGTTAAAGCATCAAATCTGGAAATATTTTGAAGATAAACATCTATTTGTTGCATCGTAGTTTGTAGAAGTCATTGTGAATTGCTTTTAAAACGGTGAAAACCAGCTTGGTACCGTTTGTGATCTTAGCAATGCTTTCGATGAAATGCATCATATATATTGACTGCAAAATTGATAAAACACAATTTCCATAATTTGAATCTAAATCTTAAAAATCCCTTTTGAGTAACGGAAGATGACCAGTAAGATGTAATAATATTTTATCAAAGAAAAAAATGTGTACCAGTTGGAGTTCGCCAGGGACCCTTCTTACATCCTAAGCTCTTTTAAATTCAGACGAATGATATACGTACCTCAAAATTCCATTCCTGAAGTTTTTTACTATATTTTGATGATTCAACGTTGGTGAACAAATCTTATAAGTTCAAAACATTTTGGCAGATGGTCGTGTTGCGCAGTAAAATGACGTGCTTCGGTTTACTTGTACCAAATTGAGTCTAAACAGTAGGAAAACAGCAATGACGATCTTCATGTCCAAAGAATATAAGGATTACTTTTAAAATCACGCATATGTTAAATCTCTTGGTGTCTATTTTGATCTTACGATTAAATACTTTTATTCTAAGCGGATTAAGTACTGATTACAATCTATTATTCTCTAATTTTTGCACCGACTATGTTCACTTAACTAGCACAAAGTTTTGCTGAATCCAGAACAGCGCAGGGTAATAAGAGTAATAATACCAGGAAGAATAATAAAAAGTACAAAGATGATTGTAGGAAGTCGTTTTGGTCCTTTTAGAATACATTACGTCAAATGTTCCTGTTTATAATATCAGAGCTAAGTCGTAGCTCCTTTCAAAATTTTATGGAAGAATTAAAAGTAATAAGAACTTTAAATCTATTGTGACTAGATCGTTACATAGAACATTGTCAAATTAAGATATTACTATTAATATTGTCTTGAGGGGCATCATTATGTCATCTTTTTGTAATTTTTATATTTTGTGTAATTTAAGGATAAGTAAAACAAGTTGGTCCACTGTCTCGCAAAATTATCTATTACACATATTAATAGCGACCGGTTTCATATAAAAAACACATCTCATACCGTAATATTTATCACTACACGGCCTGAAGATGCGTTTTTCACACGAAACCATTCGCTATTAATATGATTATTAGAGAATATTATGAGGCAGTGGACCAACTTGTCTTATATATCCTTAACCACGAACTCACACAGAGTCTACTTAGATGATTTTGTGTAATTATTGATGCTTTATGGCTAGTCATTATGCTTATTATTATAAATTAAAATGAGAATAGGGCCTAATACCGAACCTTGCGGCATACCTTACCAAACTCAAAAAATAAGGTCATTATCATATCACTCACTGCGGTATTATTAAAATGGATGCATATGAACGACAAATTGCTCAAGGATTGTTTGAATTTCCTGTTATAAATGAAAACATAGAACAACTTTAATTTATTGAACATTGAATAAAGCGTACCACTTAAAAACCATTTTTTTGAAAGAAGTAAAGCAATAACAATCTATTAAATGAACAATATTTTTATTGAATTTTGTGGTAACGTGGTTTTATTAAAAGGGGACACATATAACACGGGAAACTTTGTTAAATTTTTAAGATTGGGAAAGTTTTGAACAACGTGAGCGATAGCAAAATTCTTCAAACTATTGCTCTTTTGGAGAACGCAGCTATCACTCAATAAAATAATTTCTTCAATTTCAGGATGATGCCAAAGTTGCACGTATTAATACTTTATACAATGCGTTTGAAAATACATCATTGCCGGCGTCTGAGGAAATAGCAGAATAATACTTCTTTACTTATATTTATTTCTGTCTTTCTCTTAAATTTTCGCTAATTTGCCTTTAATACATCGTAAAAAGCTGTACCAACTAATATGCTTCCCACACAGTTAAATAAAGTAATAAAAAGGAATCGTGAAAATAAATTTTCTCCTCTAGGTAGAACAAATACGTCGGGCACTTACAATAAGCAATAATTTTGGAAAATACTTATAGTGGCGTCACTATAAGTATTTTCCAAAATGAGGGAAAATAATAAAATATATCGCGGTTTTCCTCAAAAACAGTTGAAATACGACCAACGACAACAAAGAGAAAAATAATAATAAAGTGGCGATAAACAGGCAATAAGGTACATTATCTGCCTTCTACCGGAAAAAATATACATAGTGGCATATACGCATAACGGGTAACGATAATATACAACGCATTTAACGGAATTCGTGTATTTTCTACGCTGTTGTGTCAAATGCAAATACAGGATAAGTGAGCTCCGAAATTTAGTTGAAACAAGTCGTGTAGGTGGTTTTCCCCCCACCACAAAGCGCTTATTTAAAGGTTGCTTTCTGACTAGTACAATTCAGTATACGCTTGAATCTCAGTGTGATAGGATTTAGACCGATCAAGGCGCTAAGTCAGTTTCCACTGGTGTTTCGCTAGTATTACGCTTTTTCTCGTACAACGTTATCCCAAAAAGTATCAACCAAAGAGTGTTTTTTTTTTGTAGAAACAGTTTTTGTTAGTACTGTGTGGTAGTTAAATTATTGTTGTTTTGTTAAGTTTGTTCTCGCCAATTTAAAAACTATTATCTACTGGATAAAATAATGTACTGTGACGAAAAACCCACTTCCCGCAAGAGGGGATTAAGTCGTGGTGTTTCTGAAGAGGAAATCATTGACCGGGTGCCGCCAGTGTCAGAAAAATTGTTTGAAAATATTCCCTGGCTTCACATTATTACGGATATTGCATTAACTGCGGCTATAGCCGAAATGAAGGTAAAGAGCACCTCTATTTGCAATACATTTCAAAATCTTAGCATACCCTCATATTCAACATAATTCATTTTGCAGGGATGTAAAGTTCTTGAAAATATAAATCTTATAACTGACCTACACTTATTGATATTGGTAAAACCAAAAAGCTAAGTTTTTTGGAACACCTTATGCCCTCAATAAATTAAATCATTTTTCTTTTAAATCTAATTATTTATAATTCATATTTCTTTCATTTAACATATCTTAAGTTTTTCGCTAAATTTAACACAAAATCAAAATTTCTGGATAACAGACATAACATAAATGGATATTGATATATGCAAATGAACCATTTAATAAGCAAAACAAGCGAACACGCTATAAAGATGTCTTTCCTTAATTGAAGATATTTACATCAACACTAACCAAAATTGGTATGCGGCAATTATATTCATTGCTTGTTATGGTTACACTAAAGCACACACCCACTTAGAAATCGTGTAACAATGTTTATTATTGAGAAAAACATAGTATTTTAGACGCCTTTTAATGACTCTTGAAGCATTTTCAACGACTTATTAATGTTAATTGCGATCGCAGTATAATTAATCTTCATTGTATTCCAAGGCTGTTTTGCTAATGAGGAATTCTTTTTGTTTCAGTTCAAACGCATGCTGAACAAGGAGTTGTCCCACTTCTCCGAGTCCAGTAAATCAGGAAATCAAATTTCGGAGTATATCTGCTCTACTTTCTTAGGTAAGTTTTCCACTAAATTAAATTTAAAAATGTAGTCATATAAATTCACGTACTCAACTATAAGAACGCGTTATCAAACTTATTCTCGTTTGCGAAATTTTTGATAAGGAAATCTACTCTTTTGAAATCCCAAATTTATCAATTTATCAAGCGGAAGCTGTTGATAGCAACACAAATATAACATAGTAGCATACATACTTATTTCAATGTTATTTCCTTCTTTACAGACAAACAGCAAGAATTGGATATACCTTCGCTGCGTATCGATGAAGGTAGCGAAAATGTTTCGAAGGCAGCGCCTCCGAAGGGACGAGCCAGAGGTGCACATACGACGATGTCTCAAATCTCAGGAGTAAACAGAAAACCGCTTCACCATACCAATTCATTCACCGGAGAACGTCTGCCGATCCATGGGGTGGAAACACCTCACGAAGTAGAGCTAGGAAAAAGTTTAGAAACAATCGATCGATGGGGAGTGGATATTTTCAAGATAGGAGAGTTGAGCAACGGAAGACCATTGACCTGCGTCGCGTATACCACGTTCACATCGCGAGATCTACTGAAACATCTCCTCATCCCACCGAAAACTTTCATAACATTCATGATGACTCTGGAAGATCATTACGTTAAAGATAATCCTTTCCATAATTCTCTCCATGCAGCTGACGTGACTCAAAGCACACACGTCTTGCTTAACACTCCAGCATTGGAATCGGTTTTCACGCCGCTAGAGATTACAGCGGCATTATTCGCCGCATGCATCCACGACGTAGATCATCCCGGTCTCACCAATCAATTCCTCATTAATTCTAGTTCTGAACTTGCCTTAATGTATAACGACGAAAGCGTACTGGAAAACCACCATTTAGCGGTGGCGTTTAAACTTCTTCAAAATGAAGGATGCGATATCTTCTGCAATATGAACAAGAAACAACGCCAAACATTAAGGAAGATGGTGATAGATATGGTACTTAGTACCGACATGTCTAAACATATGAGTTTATTAGCGGATTTGAAGACTATGGTGGAAACGAAGAAGGTTGCGGGATCTGGTGTTTTATTGCTCGATAATTATACAGATCGCATACAAGTTTTGGAAAATCTCGTGCATTGCGCCGATTTAAGTAATCCTACCAAACCGCTACAATTATACAGGCGCTGGGTTGATTTGTTAATGGAAGAGTTCTTCTTACAAGGTGATCGCGAACGAGAAGCAAGAATGGATATAAGTCCGATGTGTGATAGACATTCGGCTACGATAGAAAAATCCCAAGTCGGTTTTATAGATTACATTGTTCATCCTCTATGGGAAACTTGGGCCGATCTTGTACATCCAGACGCGCAAGATATCCTAGATACATTAGAGGAGAATCGTGATTGGTACCAAAGTATGATACCCCCTAGTCCTCCAGCCGAAGAGCGTCCCGGCGGTATAAGATTACAAGTGACGGTTGAGGAGGGTGAGGCAGAGGCCGAAGCCCCGATGTGACGGAGGCTGCTGGGCCTCTGCAGGAAGCTGACCGAAAAGGTGCAGCAGTGGTGGCGCGTTCGGCAATAACTTTGGCGCTGGCGCCCCTGACGGCCACCCCGCGCTGGCGCGGCCTTTGTTATGTTTGCATTGCTTTTTGACTGAATCTCTCTCCTAGGGCTGGCAGAGCCTTGAAGTTTTGTTTTACCCCCAAAGATGAAGTACCCTTCGACCCTTTACATATATCCAAAGTCGCAAATAAACGTAATGAGAAAAAAACGGCAAAAAATATTTAAAAGTATACAAGTAATTATAAAATATAAGAAACCAGGGAGTGTAATATGTTCTGTTTTTTGGCCTTTCCCAAGAACCCTCATTATGCCTTATTGTAGGAGTGAGTCGTGCCCTGCTCTCAGTACTGATACATCTGTATATATTTCATAATGTCTGTCAGTGTAATACTCAGTCCCATGTATGTATAGATTACTACGTGTCATGTCAGCTATGTTACACAAATAAAGCTCTCTCCATTTTAATTTTGTTTTATTGTATTAACTACGGAAATATCAGCATTGTATAAATATAAGCATATAAATACAATTTTTAAAAGTACAATACAAAATATCTTTCTGACGATTCTTACAAAATAAGTGAAGAATCGGTGTATAGTACAAGATTAAAGATTATTAACAAATTTTCCATTTTGCAAGATCAAGATTATTATCAACCATTCATAGCTAATACAAATTTTCTATTGAATTGAATCTATTAAATTTAGCAACAAAATTGCTCAGGATGTTTGAGTTCTGAACTTACAATAAGAGTAAATTGTAGCGAAGTAATTATCAAGTTCATACACCAGTTTTTTTTTTCATTACCAAATACTTTTCATTCACTAGTGAACTAGTCGAATAATCTCTCAAGTAGTCAAACGTTAAGTTAATTTATAAACTTGCGGATTATTTTATTTTAAACTTCCTTTATGTCAACAAAAATAAAGATAAACACATACATTCTCTTCGGCTATTTGGTAGTAGTTTCGTAGTTGCCCTTAGTGCTGAATGCATCACGATTTCTTTATATATGTATCTAAATACTAGACAACACTAATTAAAACAAATATAAATTGTTTATTAAGACCAGTTATAATATGAGTGAAGTTAATGAAGGAGCGTAATTAGGTAAGTATACACTAACAACAGCGTATCTAGTACCCTTAGTTAATTGGGAGCTAGGTTGTATCTAGCCTACAGCTTCCAAAAACGTCACCAACAGGCGTCCTAGTTTTTCTACAAAATGGTTGGATAAGTACAACAGTTTTGGAAACATGATCTTTATTAATCGCTGATGGACATGTTTTTTGTCACAGCAGTTTCAATATGTGAAATAAATAATATTTTTACGATAATTTCCAAAATGTAACCAGAATTTCTCATCGTGTCGAAATGGGTGACACTTATTTTATCCAACACGTTTTCTAAATCTCCTCTTATCGCCATTTAATTTCCTAAATTCTTCGACTTGTAACATTCCACCACTCACTGAATTATTTCCTCTCTGCCGTTGAAACATCGTCTGGATATAACGAATTACGCATTTTCTTCTTGTTAGCGTTTTTGTGCCAATCGTCCTTAATTTTCGAAGCGATTCGATATATTTGAGGCTATTTTTCTTATATAAATTCAAAATCATACAAATTGTACCTTGCGATTTACCATTTTCCGTAACTAAGATTTCCATTTAATAAAAAATGGTTTGCAACATTTGGACTGCTTATCCATTTTTATCTGAATATAAAATGAAGAAAAAGAGCATGTTATTTGTTAAAATACGCATACGCAACCCAAAGTAACAGCTCAAATGGTCTGAATATCAAAATAAATAATGTTATTACACATATTTAAGAGAATTACCAAAGTCTGGAACTACGCGTATTTAGGGAAATTACCAGAACACTTCGTTGTGATTTTATAATACCCTATAAGCATTATAACCACAAAAAATGAACCAGCAAAGTTTGTCTATTACATCCGGATTTCTATTATTATTATTATTACAACGAGGAGGTCCCTAACGGTTTCCTGTACTGCGGTTGAGTGAGCTATTGTACCCTCTGAATAATTTCTTAATCCCGTAGAAGCCCAATGTCCTTTAAAAAGCCCAGGTCTATATTTTGTGCCTCTAAGCGACAGTGTCCTATGTTTGTTTGTGTTGTATGCTTCTACTGATTCGGGTACGAGTGTCATTTTGTGTAGATGCTTGTTTGGTGGACAGTGACCAGTTACATAATGTAACATAGCATTTGCTCATGACCAGCAATTCCTCTGATACTTATTTTGGGGGACCTATCAGGAAAGCCTTCGAATATATGTTTCCTGGTTTTTTTTCTGTAATGCTTTTCATGCCATTGATATAGTAATCTCTTAATCTTCACTTTAGCCATCTGCAAAAGGGGGCACGGGGCCGGTCAACGGGAGTGCACGGCCGCTCTTTGCTAGTCGGTCTGCCTTGACATTGCCTGGCATGTTGTGAGAGTATTCTTTCCTCGAGGTATAAGCACTTTAATTCATCCAAATTTACAACTTTTATACTAGTTGGTAAAAACTTGGCTTCCGTGAAAAAACAAAATGTAGAACACTAGGTGGAACAAGGTATTACAAGAAAGACAATATTTTTCGAATGCAATATATTTCCATGAAAGTAACAATAATTATTAAAAGGCAAAGTAAGGAAGTA
This sequence comes from Oryctes borbonicus, assembly GCA_902654985.2. Taxonomy (NCBI): domain Eukaryota; kingdom Metazoa; phylum Arthropoda; class Insecta; order Coleoptera; family Scarabaeidae; genus Oryctes; species Oryctes borbonicus. Next base: position 3,397,821 of record LR736858.1, read on the forward strand.
AGGAATAAATAATATATATATAGATATATAATCCAGCATATAATAAAATATATTCTTGGTAATGGCAGTAACAATAGTTCACTTCCATGTATGACGCAAAAATGATTGGAGGTTACAAGTTAATTTTTCTAAAATCTGTTTATTCGAATGAAATTTAACTCAGTAAAATAAAAATGGTAGCTATCTTTCATCTATTAGTACTGCAACAATTAATTTATTTAAATGATAAATAACAATACTAACATAACACTACCTTAAAATACTAACGCAGTACAAGACGAACATATGTATTTATACAGAATCTAATAAATATTTAACTTCACACCGACATACCAGTTATAAATACAATTGTAAGTTGAAAAGCAATTTTTATTCAAGCTTTATGGCGAGTATTTAAAAATTAGTACTTAAAAAACTGAATGGCAAACAAAAGATAAAAGATGACTAAAGTGAAATTCACTAACCTTAAATAAATAAAAAGCACAACAAAGCTCTTGCATGAAACCATATAAAATATTTAAGCTGCTTGATATCGTTAGAGGTAATACATTTTAATATTAAACACATCAGTCAAAAATATTGGGCATTGTACAATATACATGGTTGAAGGCATTGGGAAATTAACTTACTTTTAATCCTATACTAGATTTACAATATCAAGAATTTGTGATTTAAAAATTTCATCTTGTATCTTTTAATCTCCAAAATGCGCAAAATAATTTTAATATATCACAGACAAATCCTTTTAGACTAGCAATAGGACTAAAGACGCAACAAAAATGAAATTAACGGTGCGATATTTATTCTAAATTCTAACTGCGTAATTATCTGGTTTGAGCAGGTTTAATATGGCCTTACCATTTGTACCAACTTCTACATTTGACTAACTTTTAGTACCTGGTTACTGTGGAATCCGATCTCTTAAATATGATAAAATCGACTCAGTTCCTTGCTCTAAAATAGCATACCGTGGTTGACGAAAACTGTTGCCTTTCAACTCCAAATGTCTAAAAATTTAAATACGAATATATTTTAACGGTCTTCCTATTATGACTCTGCACCAACCTTAATTGTTTCATGTTGCCTAATGCTGGAGGAACGGAAGATATACTGTTGTTGGATAGATCCAGTGTTGCAAGACGTTTCAGTTGTTGCAAACCTTCGATGTGAATTTTGGAGATTTGATTGTCAGACGCAAGTAATATTTCTAGACGAGCGAGGTCGTAAATAGATGATGGTAAATGGGAAAATCTATAAAACAAGAATATTATTCTGTAGCCAATCGCTAGATGAATTAAAATTGCAAACGGAGTTTAATAGCATAAAAGGCACTACTTTTGGTCAGAGTATAATAAAAAAGAATTAAAATACTTTATTTGAAGATGATGACGTCACAATAGACCTTCATTTAAAGATGCGTATATATTCAATTAGTTTTGCAGTGGTGTCAAGTAATATTCTAGTGTTTTAACCATGTTTGAATACAATTTTAACATGTTTGGCGATTTGGTGTTGTTATATACTTTTTTATTCAAGATTGCCTATTTACAAATCGCGTTTTTATGACATATTTTTCACCGTATCACAGCTCATCAGTACACCACCTTCCACATAGGTGCACTGATGAGCTGTGATACAGCAAAAGACGCGTTCGCACATAGTGGTTGTTAGTAGCTTGTTCATTTATATATTTATTATTTTATCACTTCTTCCAATCTGGACATCTATAGTACTAACATATTAAAATAATATTAATTAAATGGTGAAACTTACAAATAAATGTAAACCCTAGTTTATTGAACTGAGAAATCGAAGCTTATGTTTTATTCCCGATGCCCATTATAAATACTTACGGTTTTTTTATGTTGTTATTTATTGAAAAGAATAGTTTAACTAAGAACAATAATGTTACCATAAAGTGCATAAGAACAATACTAAGATATTGGTCACCTGTAAACAAATTCAAATTAAAAAAAAAAGCGACTCAACCACGTTAGGTGGTGGTCTCCTATGACGTCAGTGATTTTGATTGGTCGTAGACGTGAGGACGTAAATACATTTCCATATTACTAGCGGATTTAATTTGTTATTCTACAAAAATAAAATATCACAGAACAATAATTTCGACCGACCTAAATTGCTAATTAAGATGAAGAAAGAATCAATATTGCACATTTTATACACAGAGCGCCACCTATGATTAAATAGCAAAATAAGGGAATATTACCACTTAGCGACTTCTACTAGCAAAGGTGCGAACTTTTCTGTCGGGTCTTTGTTCTCTTTTTAGATTTCTTGCAGTGCAAACGAAGAACATTTCTCTTGCATTTCTAAACATAAACATTAATAATGACGTTGCCAAAAGCATATTTAACAAGAAGAGTTAGTTTTTCAGCTTGCCATCGATTACACAGCAACAAACTATCACCAGAAGAAAATGTAATAATATATGGAAAATGTAACAATTTACATGGACATGGACACAATTACATAGTCGAAGTTACTTTGTGCGGACCAGTAGATCCAATAACAGGGATGGTAGAAAATCTATCAATCCTCAAGCAGTACATGGAACAAGCAATAATGCATGAAATGGACCACAAAAATCTCGATAAAGATGTGGAATTTTTCCATGACCGGCCCAGCACAACAGAAAACGTTGCATTATACATATGGTCTAAAATTAGGAGTATGATGGCAAAACCAGAGATCTTATATGAAGTTAAGATTCACGAGACAGAGAATAATGTTGTTATATATCGTGGAGAGTAGGCTTGCATTATACATGGATCTGCGATTTGATTTGAATATACATATTTATACTTTATACAAATATTTAATAAACGATAAGCTGCAAATCATGTTTGCTTACCTATTATTGGAGATGACCAACTCACGGAGTAATTTCAGTGAACCAAGCTCTTCCGGTAAGTCTTGCAAGGTATTTTTAGCCAAATCGAGATATTGTAATTTATTGAAAGTGCATACAAAGTTAGGCAACTCTGTAATTTTATTCATCGATATATTCAACTCCATTATGTTAGATGCCAATTTTTCCAAGCTGTAATAAAGATTGATACATTCCAAGTGTGGATTTTAATTAATTGATACAAACCCGGTTGGAACGCTAGCCAATTTATTCTTACATAAATCCACTATATTAACTTCAGCTGTTACTGCATCATCAAAAACTGAATCGGGTATATTTGTAAGGTCTTTCATTGTTAAATTGAGCGATCTGGAATTTTTCATAACATACCTAAAATGAATCATATAATCTTTAAATAAAACAATGATCATCTCTCCGATATTTACTTATTTGGAAATAAACTAACGTCAGCAGGTAATGGCTTAGTTGCTACTGGCGAAAGCGCCAGTTCCTCCTCGTTTAATTTATCTCTCAGATATTTTAATATCCTACTGGTGCCACCTTTTACAATATCTTGCCTTATATGTTTGATTATATTCCCTTCAATTTGCAAGTTTTGAAGATGTGGTAGCAATCCTAATGTATTTGGTAAACTGTGTTGTAAAAATCAAAATAATATGTTAGGTAATTAAATCTAGATGCTAAAAGTTATATGTGAAATGTTTAAAATGAAAAAGAAATTGAGATATTGCTTAATAAATTTAACTAAAAAAGGAGGATCGAAATAGAACTTTAACTCTTTCCAGCACAGGTTTGCGTACAATTTTAAATCAGCAAGTTGCACAAATGGGAATTGTTAATGCATCCTTGCAGGGGCAGTTTTTGCAACAATTAAATACCCAGACGATAGTTACTACTAGACATAGAGCTTTTATTGCAGCAATATGGAGCAATATTGTACAAATTTCTGTGATTATTTTGAAAATGTATTTGGATGTTGCTTCACATCGCTACACATTACTTCCATCATCAACTACAAGTTGTCATACGAGGATAGTCTGAAAAGTTCGCAACTTTCCTCCTTTATCATTGGGTGCATTTTGTCATATATACTGTAGCTGTTAACAATGCGCATGTCTACAATTCTGGTAAATAAACACTAACACCATTCCCGCCCAAATGCGTGTGGTTTGCTATAAGGAAAAGTTGCCGAAGTAGCACTTTTCTTTTTTGTTTTCTTGGTTCCATCCGGATGCTAGCGGTTTTATCAAAATGTTTCCATTGTAACAGCTTTATTATCATGCCACCTTCCAATCAAAATTACATCGATATCTTTAAATTGAAAGTTGTAAATTCCTTTGGGTCACATTTGTTTTCATTTGGAATTGTTTTGAAAACGTATATTAGAAACTTTACTTCAAGATTAGCATTGTGACTGATCGCATCTTTCACAACCTGCACTCCTAAATTTTCACTCTCACTCCACTCCGTTCACTAGGCAGACTGTGATAGCCGAAAAATATCAAAAATCCCAAAAAATATCTTTATATCTTCTGCAGAGACTACAAAATTCTGTTTACTTTATTACCAACTGCAAATAAAAATTTCATCTGTTTAACAGTTTTCCAAATGTTTCCAACATGGAACAGGCTTCCTTATTTTGATGTACATTGTCAAAATTTTGATCAGCACTGTACCTGCGGACCAAATTTTATAACTTGGTGACATTTTCTGCCAAAGATACATTATCATCTTCATTAGATGGTGCATCTAATTCTGTAGTTCCAGCAATATCCAAAATTGTAGGTGCACCCTATTTATCATTTTTTAGGAGATAGAGCCAATTGCACCTATTTCTTCAAAAAATACATACTCTAAGGTTAAAAAGTTTTTTGGACTCATAGTTTATAAAATTGCATTCTAAATAAAATATAACTTATTTACTATAAAAACGCTACCAACGCCCATGTACCTAAGTCTGAACACTATAAAATCACAAAACTAACACAGTGCAAGTAAGAAGAACACTCCTCTGCCATCTGATGTTTGAAATTAGAACCATACATGAAATCAACAAATTTCTGGAAAAATATTTACAGTGTGTCCTCAAAAGAGGAAGCTGGCTGCTAATGGGTTAAAATTGACATAGTGTAGAAATTGCAGAAAAACTGCTGTAATTGAAAAAAAAAAAAGAAAATTTTGTTCCACCAATCCTAGGCAAAAATTCACGAATGGGGTTCAAATTCATAGACCACCCACCTCATTCACCGGATCTGGCGTCCAGCAACTTTTTGGTTTTCCATGCATGAAGTCTCGCTCGAAAGATCTCGAAAGATAACAAAAAATACCTGCGTTAGACTGGAAACTTTTCAGACTACCCTCGAACATTGCTCGTATCAATTCAAATTGATATTTTTAAAAAAATATTAGTAACTTACATTCGTCAGGAAGCCGATGGATGTGTAAAAAAGAATTTTGTTTGTTGAAGATTTGCCTTTAAAGTTTTACTGGAAGATAAATTTGCCCAAAATTGTGAGAAAAATGTTCACCAATCAAGAAAATATGTATCCTGTTCAGTCACCGAACGTAAGCAAAAAACCAAAAAACCATTTAATTAAACAACTAACCTGCTTAATTCATTATTGGTTAAATCCAATCTAATTACATGTTGCAACATCGCAATTTCTTTTGGTAGTTCTTCAATTTTGTTATCTCTCAAATCTAAGATTTTTAAATTCACTGCATCTTCACAAAATTCTAGTGGTACTGTCTAGAATAGAAATTAACGAATTACAGAAATAACTTGATTATACTAATTTTACTAATAGAATGTATACCTTTATAAAATTATTTCCAAAGTACAGTTCTTGAATATGTTCGCATCCCTCGAAATTTGGCAGATCCTCAATATCATTATGTTGAGCATATAGTGTTTCTAATTTCCTCATCTCACCCATTCGTGATGGTAAATTCTTCAAGTTATTGTAGTTGACATCAAGTTTTATGAGAGCTAAAATTTGCATGCTTTACAAACTTTTTTCTATTCAAATCAGTATACATTACCCCTTAAATTAACAATATCTGGTGGTAGTTCTGTTAATTGATTATGAGATAGATTAACATCAGTTAAACGTACTAAGTAACCTAGTCCAGGAGGTAAATTTGTTAGATTGTTATTGGACATGTCCTGTAATTTTATGTTAACAGTTTAGTGGTTTATTCTATCAAAGTGAGTAAGATTATTCCCGATATTCAAATAATATTTCTACATTTTTCACGTTGATAGAATATTAAATAATTCACAGGCCATCAAGTTTTTAAAATATATTCACAGTTGCTATTTTAACCTTGTAAAAGTTCTCCACAAGAAATTAGAATTTATATGTTAGAATGGTTATTTACATATCAGGATATAACATTAACATTCCTTTTGATACTTTTTAAGAAAATCAATTTTACATTTTCTTTCCAAGAATATAATAATAAATTGTAAATAATTAATTAACTAATATTCTTAAAAGCTGCACAAGTTTACCTTGAGAAATATTTTGCTAAAATAATTTTATTTTAAAACTAAATGAATTGGATCTGACCTTGATTCATCAAAGTCTCATTTGGTCATTTGTAGAAAAATTTGTTGAACACTAAATCGTTTGGAAAACTATATATACTATGTGCTAAATTGACTTAAATCACATGGGTATCACAATAACATAGGCTTCCACTTCGAGAGTCGGGTCAAACCAAACGTGTTCCGGGTTCGGACCATGTCATGGTTAAATGAAAACTCGACATTTCGCCTATAATCATATAGAGCTTCTTCAGGATAGAGAAAGGTGGTAGGCAACTGCACAGTTGATTTTTTTCTCTCTGGCATGGTTCTCATGCCGAGTCACCCTAATCAACTGCTTTCCACTCAGTTAGTTCCGCTTCTGGTGTGGTTTACACGTTGAGTTACCGTGGTAACTGTTGCCTACCACCTTTCCCTTTCCTGAAGAAATCCCAGATGATTGTGGGCGAAACATCGAGTTTTCGTTTAACCATGGGGACCCGGGCACATGTTTAGTTTTAACAATTGGGTACCTTTCGTCTAATCAAATATAAATTTCTATAAATTAGCAAAGTTAGGTAGTTTTGAGTGCTAACTAAGATCCGGTTGTTGAATTTTAAACAATTAATTATTGGGAAAATCAATTATAAAAGATAGAGAATGTTTCAAGTAAAAGTTGATTGGTTTAATTTTGCACAAAGTGCAGGTGATAACTTATTTCGATTTAAGATTTCCAAGAGATTCGCAGCAAATTTGTAGTTTTCAATAGAAGCCGTGCTAGATGGTTTGAATTCCCTGGTTTCTATTCTACGTAACGAGCGAAAGTGATTTTAATGATTAAAATATTCCGATTGTTACTATCTATCGGATTTCAAATTTTTATATCAGATTAAAAAGAAATGACTCGTATTACATTGAAATTAAAAATGTTAACAATGGGGCAAACGTAAATTCATTATGTGCAGTACAGTAATAATTCCATGATAAACAATAAAATTATAATTAATGTTTTATTTTAAAGAAAATAGCGATTTTCATCCTCTTCCTAATTTCTGTTAACTATTCAGAATGTTGAAGTTTCTTCAACGGAATTTTAGTGAGCATATAAAATTGAACTGCGATTTTAAACAAATCAATATATTTCACAGTGCGATATCAAGGATAATCAAAACCGATTTAGTACAGACTGCATTAACATTTTGTTAATATCTATTAATTTAAATGTTAGTAATCGACAACCAGGTTTATTTATCTAGATTTCCTTTATTTGTCTCACAGAGCTGCAATGTGCACCTGCTTCCAAAACAACAGTGCAAAATAAAATAATGTAAATAATCAATATTTACTTGTCCTATTTTTCTAAATTCCAATACCGATAATAAAAACAATTATAAAATTTGAATGAGCAAAAACTTTGTTATTAAATTAGTTACATAAGCATGCATTTTTTACATGCCAACATTAAAAATAAAATATGATTAAATAACAAAACTAATTACATCATCAATAAAACACTATTTACTTAAGCTACCAGTAAAACTGCAAAATATAAGATTGGGAAAAATAAATTACCAATTGTTGCAACATAATTAAGTCACCAATTTTCTCAGAAATCTCGGCTAATTCATTGTGTGATAAATTCAGTATGTGTAGTTCTGTAAGTGCATAAAATTCATCTGGTAATATGCTAATTTTATTACGGTTTAAATATAATTTCGACAGTTTCTTCAAGTTACCAATCCCTGATGGTAGATTTATTAAACTATTATCCTGCAACTGAAATTATACATGTTTATTTCAAATTTAATTAAAGCCGGTTACAAAATGACATACGTTAAAGACAGTTATATCTTCGAACATCTTTATATCATCTGGTAATTCCTGGAATGCATTTGAGCTCAAATCTAAATAGTTTAAAGGCTTATAACTCCACCACGCATCATCAGGTGATTTGCTTAAATCATATTCAACGAACCCTTCATTTTCGTTCATATTGTACATTGTAAAAATAGATTTTGGAACTAAAATTAGTACATCGATGTTGCAGATTTGAAAATTGGTTAACCTGGGATAAAATTACCTGTAGCCATACCACGGCCAGATAAATTTAATTGACCAGTTCTCCGAACAACCTTCATCATACCTTTAGTAAGTTGACTATCATCTTCTTCTTTTGTTTGTAAATGAAATACTGGCTGCACTAACTTTCTTCTAGATTTAATTTGCGATGCCTTTGCCATTTTACTTCAAAGTGTTGATTTATTTTTGGAGCTAAAATAGTGTTTGTTAATTACACATTCCAAAACACATAACCTTGAAGCTGTCCAAACAAACCTTGCAAAACCTTGTTTAATACAGCTTTGTGTTGTTCCAGTTGCCCATATTTCAGGCGTTTATTAAAAGTACAAATGGAAAATGAAACTGAAGACGATTTCAAAGAATACAAGAAAACTAAGGATTCCAATTTCGATGTGATAGATGATAAAACATCGGTCGTGTCAATTGTATGTCGAATATGTTTTGATGATTCAAAAGATGAGAATATCATAACACCATGTCATTGTAAGGTATATATACTATTGATTTTTATTATTCTTCTCCTGAAAGTATTTTAAATTAACCAGGGAACTGTTGCATTTGTTCATCGAAGTTGCTTAGAGAAATGGTTAGCAGAATCTAATACTACATCCTGCGAATTGTGTCATCATGTTTACGAAACAGAACGAGTGCCAAAATACACTGCAAAGGAATCGATTTGGCAATGGATTCGACATCAACCACAAAATCTTGGATTTAGAGTCCGGCGGATTAGATGTGACTTAATCGCATGTGCCATCCTAACACCATTAGCTGTTGTTATAACTTACATATGCTTATTTTCTGCTGATTATTACAACCAGCAAAAATACTCCAATATACCTACAGCACGATGGACATCAATATCCCTTCTAATCATGATCGCTATCATGTTATTTGGATATTACATATGGGTCTATGTCGTTGTAGGTTATCATGGTAGAATGTGGTACTATTGGTGGCAACGGGAATGTATCGTAAGATATATACCTCCAAGCAGACGAAGTATACATGTAGAAACACATCAAAATACAAACGAAGTCATTGTTGAAACTGCAATAGATGCGACTGCAAATGAAAGTAATTTAACGATTGCAGAGGAAGGGTTACCAGAGAAACCTGGTCATACAAGTTGCGCTAGTGAGAACCACTCCAGTCGCACAAGTATTGCTAGCGCAACGGTAGACAATCCCGATGCTAGCGTAGTTTAAATTCCATAAATGACCTGTTTGCTAAATTATTCCGTACCTGTATTCGAACACATTGCAGAAATTTGTGATAGCGACATATATGTAAATTGAGATTCAATAAATTTAAAATGATTTCAGAAATTCGAATATCGAAGGTGATGCTTTAACAGAGTTTTATGCTCAAAATAATGGGGTCTTTGATCATTTCAAGAATCACCCAGGGCAACTTGAATTAATATTTTAAATTTATAATTAGTATATCTGTTTTTTGCTAATGTTAAAATAGCTGCAACAAAAATTGCTCGGGGATGCTAGTTTTTGCGTATTGGTCCACGTTCAAAATATTCACATATAAGATATAAGAGATATTAGAATGAAACAAAAATTAAATATTACCTAGATACTGTTCTACATCTTGACATAATTTTAGCTCTGGTTTTGAGACTAATTCTTAGAGTGACATCCACCAAAAGAATTACGAGTAATCCTCTATGCTAATATCAAACATTTTTAAGCTATAAGAGACAACAAGGAACAGACGAAAAGGACGTTATGTGTATATTTTCTATTCAATTAATGGGGGCGTAAGAAAATTATTTATTTTTTGGTGTATTTTTGGCGATCAACTTTGAGAATGATACCAACGGGAAAAAAATACAATAAATCATCAATTTTATGTATATTGCCCGGTACACTAAGTTGAAAATCTTTATTTGAGTTACATAAATTTTTCTATATTTCTTTTCCACCGTATTAAACGAAATAGATGACTACTTGTGACTTTTTTTGGTGGGCCAACCCTTAAGGTAACGGGTTGATCCCAAAAATGATCTCCAAAAATATATTATTTTCTTTACCCTACTTGGAATTATTATTAAAAAAATATATAATGCGAAACTAACACGTAATATTTAATTTTTATTTCATTTCCATCTCATTTTAGAAAAAAATCATTTTGATGTTTCTCCCTCATATCTCCTTTATGAATTAAGTCAATGGTCTCAAGAAGGGTATTTTGAATGGGGACCAATGTCATGAAGCATTTCTCATTTGCTTAACCAATTAGACTTCTTCATGCTAATTTTTTTGGTAAGTGCCAAAATCGGAATGGTGTTGGTTAATGAAGTCCAGGTATTAAAAGTAAACTTAGATGCAATAATCGATTAATTAATAATGGTATATAGGGTGGTAGATAAATAATAATGTAAAGAGAATATAGTGTCGACCAGAATAAATACCTTCTCAAAAAATGATAAAATATACGGCGTTGAATAGTCTTCTGAGACTGTCGTTACTAAAGTACATAAGCGCTGTTGCAAAATCTAATCGTTGCCGTGACAATTTAGTCATACGTAATTAAATTGATTACTATTGCCCCTAAATGAGGACGATTTTTTTTTGTTTGATATACAAAGATTTTATATTCGGTTTTATTTTTGAGAATAATCAACCATCCTTAGAGTCGATTATGTGTGAGATTGTCTAGGGAAATCTGTCTGGGAGCTAGTAAATTTTTACCAAGACGGTATATTGTTTACAATACGATTTATAAACTACTTTGATCTTGATTATTTACCTATCACCTTGTTTTATCAACAAACTAACATTTTTTTTCAAATTACCTCCAGAAATACCTTGCTTGGTAATAAAATTGTGACTTCTCACTTCACAATTGAAATTGGTAACACAAGCCCTATTTATATGCCATGTTTTCATTAAAATAGACATGTAGCAGTGCTTTACTATATGTAAGGCAAGTATTCACTAGTACTTAGGTGCATTTATTCTTATGCACTGGGAGAAATCCTTTTTCAATGTTCGCTGTATATTTAAATAATCGTTGTCATCAAGTGTTAATTGTTTTAATGTGAATTTAATTGTTTTCAATTCTTTCCTTTTATGTATCGGCAATTATTAGCAAAAATAGGTACTATATATAATTTTCCTATAATGATAAACGACCCTACAAACCAGAACCTATAGCTTTGATTTTGTGATAAGTGATAAACATATTTGCTTTACTTTGTGAGAATATATTAAAAAATACAAAATCTATTGTATTTATTTTTATTGAAGCAAAGAAAAAAATAGATCTGTGATTATATATTTAAAGAGTGTCCAAATTAATGTAACAGTGCCTCTTAAATATTTTTAGAAATTATAATAATATGGTAAAACAGAAGCTCTGATGCAAATTACGTGAATTAATTTGGTATAAATTACCTGGTATAATTTGATATGGACACATTGTATATACACTCCGCAGCAAAATTATGGAACAAGCCCATTTTTCTATTAATTTTAGGTTTCTCCCACTTCTGGTCGATAATCTTTTCTTAAATGAGAACTGATTTTTTTTTATTTCGATAGAAAATTTTCAGATAAAAGTCGTTTAAAAAGTGAAAACCAGAAATTTTATTAATAAATAATATTTAAAAAAAGCAGAGATAAATGTTGTTACTTAAGAAATGAAATGGTTGTTTCGTTAGGATTAATTCCACTGATTTCATACCTAATTCTACTTTTCAAATCTTCTAGATTTTGTCGTACATCAACATAAACTTTTGATTTTTAATGCCTCCCTGGAAAGCAGTTGTTTAAAAACATGCGAACGGGATTCCAGAATTTTGCCGGGCATAGTATATGAATACAATCGAAATAATTGTTCTAGTATTTGTGTTCTTACGCACATAACAATTGCACACATGTCTACCTAAAGCTATTACGTTGTTTTTGATTTTGAAATAATTGATATATCATCAGCTTAATTTTAAAGTATCGTAACTTATTTTTTCAACTGAAACTTAAAAATAATGAATTCCAGATAAGAACTTACTGATATAACCAAGCCATTAAGCTAATGATACTTCTTATATTCAAATTATTTCTTCATAATATCATTTTGTTACAGCAAGTAGATTTTCGCATTAAATAGAATATTTCACATTACATGGTGTTATTATTAAAAAAAAATATCTAGAATTTAATTAGAATTTATTTTTGTTACATGCAACTCTGTACTTATTTTTAAATTCGCATTTGTTATCGATATATGTATAGAAAATATTAAATTTATATCTTTTATTTTTTTGTATGTCTTTAATTGTTAATAAATAGTTTTTGTGTTTACATCTTTATTTCTTGAACTTATTAAGATTATGTACATAAAAAGACTTAAATCTAATAGAAAATATCAAAGGTGAGCTAGGATGCTCTACGTTTTATAGATACTTTCCCTCTAGCCAAATGCATCACGCTAATTTTTACTTTTGAACTGTCTAGTTTTTTCACCCAAATCGCCTCTGGTGCAATGGAAGATATGTTTGCTGGATACTTTGGTATATCTTTACCCTCCACGTATATTGACTGGCCCCTGTGGTACCATTTTCTCTCGTACCACAATTTACCATCTTCCACTCTAGTTTCAACCAACGGCACTTCATTTACTGTGGATGTGACTTGCAGAGATTGATTTTGAATCGCGTTGGCGGTTATATGCGAACCTTCTCCTAGAACAGCATTATAAACCATTAGCACTGTATAATCTGCATAATTTCGAAGAGATATCAAGTATTACTAGGGTAGTCTGAAAAATGTCCAGCCTAACACAAAAAGTTTTTATTTTGTCAAATTCAGTTTTATTTCTCAGCATAGCTTCCTTGTAGGTCTGCATACCTTTCCTAACGATGCTCCCATCTCTTTAATCCGTCTAAATAGTAGTTCGTATTTTGTTTTGCAAAATAGGTGTTTGGCCTAGGGAACTAAGGCGAGTAGTTTATCAATTCGAAACCCAATGCGCGAAAACTTTCTTTTTCTTCAAACTCGGCCTACCTTCACCTTGTGAAGTCATTATGCCTAGTATATCTCCATTATTGGTGTCGATTAGCACAATACCATGACTATCCCAAAAAACAATCGCCATCCCTTCCTGGCCGACAGAACAGTCTTCGCCTTTTTCGAAGCCAATTCACCCTTGGCAGGCCATTGTTTCGACTGTGCTTTGGCTTCAGGAGTGTACAGTATATCCATGTTTCATTTAGGCTTATTAATCAACACCAAAACTCCGACTTATTTCACTTAAATTGCTTTACCAGGATTTTGGAAATGTTCATTCGAATGGATTTATGATCCTGAGTGAGCAAGTGTGGCGCTCAACGAGGAGTTGGCTTCTTTATACCCAAGTCTTCAGCCAATCAAAAGAAAGTGTTTGTCGTCCACAGTCTCTGCTACCTCGCTAACCTTCATTCAACATCGTTTAGAACTTTTCCGATGTTATCGGTAATGGTTGCAGATTTTGGCTGCCCCGAACATTCAGCGTCAACCAAGCTAGTACGACTACGTTTAAATTCCCAAATGGTCATGCGGAGTCCCCGCAATGAACGCCTATCTCTGCTTTAATTTGCGTAGGCGTATTGCCTTTCAAATGTAAGAATTTAATTATGGCTCAATATTCGATTTTTTCCATGTTTACAGAAACACTCGATTGTTAAATAACTGAGCGTCCAACATGGCTAAAATTTTCAAAACCATCTTTTAACGCATGTGCAATTATAATGCTAGAAGTCTTTTAACGGGTAACGTCATCTTATGTTGAAGCTTGAAACTTTTCAGACTATCCTGGTACTTACTACTGTTTGGTTACATGACAATAGTAAACAAAACGCATTAACATAAAACTTAAAAACCTTAAGCTTAAGTAGTTACTTATTACACAAAATAGACTTAATGCTGTAATGTTTCTGGGAAATTATTTAAGCGAAATTTAGGGTCGTGAAATTCGGGAGTGTCCCTAAAATACTGCTTGGGGAATTTAGATTAGATTTGAAGAGATAATATGGATTTTTGAACGAGTTATAGAAAATTAAAATAATAATTAGCCTTGTATAGCAAAATTGTAGTACATAAACGCTATGCTTATGTATTCTTCTTGAATAACAGCTACTTATAACCTTACTTAATACGGCTTCCACTTTGAATTCCAGTTTGAATTGTGCAAATTAACACCTTTGGATCAGAGATTTACTCAGGCACAAGCGAATACTATTAATTTTGATGTAGCATTATGCAGGGACGCAACTGTAGCTGAGATTCTATGCTCTTTGATGACATGTTGGAATTTGTAGAAACACTACATTAATTTAGAAGTTTCGGAAAACGGGAAAATGGAATACAAAAGAAGTTTATGTCTGTTTTCCTCACTATCATCATAGGCTGAGCTCCTTCTACCAGCTACACTTTAGAAACGGAGCTCTCAACCACTAGAGGGACCATTACTTTGGATAGGTGGATAAACTGAAGTCACCAGATGAGATGTTGATGGTGTTGATGACAGATAACATCTGAAGCGATAGTTGTAACATTACAATATATTGGGTTACGTATTATTACTTTCGTAATATATTCCCTCAAGCAGATATTCTTGGGCAGAATAAACAGAGTTTATTTTAGAGAAATTTCTTTGTATCTTATTAAAAAATAATAAATTACCTGGTTTCCTAACTGGTGTAATAATTTTTCCCCTATTAATTATTTTCAAATCACTTTCAATTTCCTTTTCATCTAATAAAAATACCGGTTGGCAAGTTACAGGTTTTCTACGTTTTTCAGGTACAGGTACAGGATCATTTGGTCTTCTCCTCAATTTCCTGGTCATGACTGGCTTTACTTCCATCGAATCCCCAGTCAATTCCATTGAAAATCTCTCGGATTCTATAGCTTTCCTCTTATCTTCGAAATCAGTTAGTAAGTTCTCCTTTAGGTCGATCTTCTTCTCCTCAAATTCCTTTACAGCCGCTTTCTTTTCCAAAATATAATCTCTTTCAACGCATTCAATCATATAATCTCTGTATATCATATTTAAACGAATGCGCTCTTTATGTTGATGTTCTAATTTACGGACTTTCTTATTGTATTCGTGATGTGTTCCGTCATGTAACTGTTGCAATTTTTTCTTAAGGCTAGCTAATTTATCTTGGTACATTTGCTCTTTGATTTCGAGTGGTTCTTCATGCCGTCCTGTATCAGTTTCACTTGCATCTTCTGTATCTGAAATTCGGAAATATACATGGTGGTGTAGATGGTACACATAAAATAACACCTTTATTATGATTATACCTTCATCACTTTCATCATGCGGGTCTTCAATATCTCTATCATCTTCATCATCAAAACGGTCGTCATCATCATCATATTCGTCATGGATATAAGTATTTGAATAAGGAGAACCTATGTGCGACATTATTCGCAAATTTTGTATACGGATATAATTTATTTACAGCGAAAGTTGCACTTGTTTAAACCAACTATTTCACATAACCTCAAGTGCAAAACAAATCCATAAACTGACACAAAAAGTAATTCGGTGCTGCCAACCCTCGTCAATAATTTGGATGTTATTAGATATAATAAGTATTTGTCCCTGAATAAATTTTGATGAGTTTTAATTGAAAAAATCTCTTCAAGCATCACAGTATTAATCGCTTTCCCAATTATTAAAACATATATCAAAATTTGTTCGAGCTATAATAGTTGAGTTGGTTGCATTTGCCAATTTTAATCGTAAACCTATACTATGTTTCAAAAACAGGAAGAGTAGCAGAAGCAGAACCGTTCACACGCATACAATATAATAAAATACGACTATTCCAAACAAAACGGATAAAAGATGGCGGCTAATTTGAATCTACAACGCGTTTACCTCAGTATGAATTTGTTGACGTTTTACGTATTACTTTAATTTTGCAAATAAAAAAAAAAATATTGTGTGCGTAAAGTATTTACTACATTAATAAACGAATAGATAGAAATTATTTCAACACTTCATACAAAACACTGTTAGCGATACGTTGACAGGTTATAGTAAACACTAAACATGGCGGACGACGACTTCCGTTATGATATTGTTTGTAAGTCATGTTTGATCAGAGCCAATGGGAGCGCTTAATTTTTGCGCGAAAAATTTAAATCGCTCTTCCTATTATTGAGACGAGATATAGGTAATCATAGGCAAGGTAGAGGAAGTGACTACATTTTTACTACGACTAGATACCTGTACTCGTGTTTATTCGTCTCATGCGAATGGGTTCATGTTGCTCACCGGTTTCCTCAAAAGTCGACAAAACACGAGTTTGCTAGTCGCATTGTAAATTTAGTCATTTCCCTTATTTTGTCCAATACTGAACTTAGGTCAAATTAATTTACAACATCCAAACAGATTTTAAAATTCTGAAAACTTTATTGCAAATATCCGTTATTCCTATTCTACTTATTCGAGTTTTTTCCTCTACTAAGAAAGGGCCAATGTTGATTACCGTTTTCCCTAGCCAGAGTCGACAAAACACGAGTGTGGTTAGTCCCTGCAAAAATTTATTTGTTGCGGTTGTCTATAGACCATGGTTAGAAATTCACGGAAAATCCTGAAATGATTCTATTATTAATTCTGAGTCAACAAGCCTCATAATCATTATGGCACACATGACCATCACATCATAATTTCGCGTTTTAAACTATTTTTTAAATATATATGGCAACCTTGAAGCAGGAAAGTGGGGATGCCGATTTTCTATCACACATTAAAGTGATTGAAATGCTTTTCTCTTTTAAAACTAATTTATTAAAGTTCGCTAATTTCCGTGCGCTTCATAGGCGTCGGTATGGGAGTAGTTATCAGCCTGATAAGCTCGGTACGTCGGGAACCTATCACAACATGTGCGCGGTTATTTTCAAATTATCCTCCACAGATTATAATTTACAAATAATTAACAAGAATTGATGAGAATGTCTAACTTATATAGAATAGAATCCAACAACTCTGCGAAGGTAGCAAGCTTCGGTTAATTAGAATTCATTAATGAAAATTAAATGAATAATTTTTTTATTTAAAAATAGGTCTGACATATACAGTAATCCATTTGGGATTCTAAATTTGGCAGGCGATTCAAGTTGGCAATTTCGACAATCCAATACTTCCTATACATATGAAAAAAGAATTATTACATAATCAGACGCTATTGCGCAATGTCAATAAGTTATTTAGACAGAAAAAATTAAATAGATATTTGTATAAAATAAACACAAATTATTGTTTAACCATTTATTTAACTTATTTTAGTTAGACACAGTGATCTTGCATTTGTAAAAATTAAATAACAAAACGTAGAACAAAATGCAAAATAGCGGGGATACATTTTGCACAAAAATATCTATTAGCTATAAAAAGAGCCACTAAGTATGATAAATAAAATAGCAGCTTGTAAAGTTCAACAATATAAAAAATAATTTACTTAAAAATATATTCTAATAAAATATCAGACAACAAAACCCTAAACAAACTAGGATTTAAGTAATTTAAAGATTTGTATTGCAGAGCTGCATTTCTATTTTATTTTCAGTTTTATTATATTACAAGTACAACATTCTATAACATGCACAGTGTGTTGATAATCCTATTTTTTTTTCAACAAAAATGAATGAAAGTTAGCATAAGGCAAACGGTTTTTATTATAAAAAAAAAATAATCTTAACATCCAAAACGAAAGAATCGGAATTATTTAAAATGCCCCCGGCATGATAATTTTAATTTCGTTTCGGATTCGATATCTGAAATCATTTAAACCATTGGAATTGTTAAAATTAACCATCATTTTAAAATAACCCAATAATCCAGTGAATTTCAATTGCTTCTTGGTGCCTCATAAACGATTGGTCATTGTGCTTTAAATAATGCAAAATTCATTTTTGTTGAAAAAAAAAAAGGGATTGTGCTAAAAAAAATAATGATAACGGCATTGCCTAGTGCCTTTTATAAAAATAAAATTGACGAATTTCAATGCTTTTCAAGAAATCACCTACTAATAAAGTTATGAAGATGTGCAACCCACTGTATATTATTAATAGATTCTTTAAAATAATACATATAGTGTGCGGCACTACATTCAGGTCGGCTTATATACAAAAAACGATAAAATATTTTTGTTTAGGGGTATGTGGATTCATTGGGAACAAGTTTAAAAATTATTGTGATACGTACTAGGTGATTCAAAAAAAAGCGACACACCAAAGCTGTGAAAATTTAAATGGGATACGCCGTATATTATCGTATATTTTGATAGTACGTGCCAAATAAAGGCAAGTTAGTGTTGTTTTCTATATCTAACTCAAGCGGTTTTGAGAAATTAGATTATTCCTGAAAATATAGGCCAAAATTTAAGAGGCGTGCATGCCTTACGTATTTAAGCTGGATATTTTAAATTGTATTTATTTCTGTCGATGCGTTAGATTTCATGGTAAGATAAAAATGATCCCTAAAAACTATACGGGTGGACGAAAATATAGTTTTGATTTGGACTACTATTAAAGTCAAATAACTTTATATTAAATGGAACACCCTAATCGGAACACATCAGAAAATGCCTAGAAACAATAACCAAAAATTAATGTTAAGATAGCTTAGCTTCCTCATGGTATTGATGGAATAATTCACGGCAAACGCAATAAAAGGAGAGAGAGAAAAATACACTAACACACGGACATGTTTCTGCCTACCCGGCGTCATCAGCGTGGTTTCGAGAGTACTTTTCATATCTCTACCTTCTATCGCTGTTGCCCGAGGGATGGTTTGGGGAACAGTACCCGGTTTATGTCGCTGCTTCCTGAACGGCAGGCATACGTTTCTTTGGCACTAGAGGGCGCCAAGAAATGTCGAGTTTGTCGTTTTGAAAGTTGTGGTATTAACTGTGAGGCAACAGCGATAGAAGGTAAAGATATGAAAAGTACTCTCGAAACCACGCTGATGACACCGGGTAGGCAGAAACATGTCCGTGTGTTAGTGTATTTTTCTCTCTCTCCTTTTATTGCGTTTGCCGTGAAATTATTCCATCAATACCATGAGGAAGCTAAGCTATCTTAGCATTATTTTTTGGAACACCCTAATATTTACCAGTCTAACCTTCAACTAGTTTTTCTTTCGTATTAATCAAAACTACATTCGAAACCTTGAACATTTTGACCCTCAGATAATAATTTCATATTTCACAATAGTATATATCTATATATATTCCTTTTAAATTTTTACAACTTCGATGTGTAATTCTTTGAGAGTCACCCAGTATATATCAAAATAATCTTAAAACTTATTTCTAATGAACCAACGTAGCTCTAAATAAGAATAAAAAGTATTTTATCGTATTTACTATATAAGCCGACGAGAATGTGGTGCGCCAGCCTCTATATCTGTAGGTATCTTGAAACAAGAACAATCAATCTCAGAAAATAGCGAAAATTACGCTTACAATACTCTTTAGCCTTTTCCCTAACACTAAAATTACTCATATTCGTTTGTTCTTGTTTCAAGATACAGATATAATTAAAAAACACTCTGCATAGTTTAAAAAAGATTGGCATCCGTTTCTTTCTGCAAACTAAGAAGTGCAAACATATTACTCTTGCATTTACATTATTACGTTATCTTTTAAATCTCTTGAACTATACACCACATAATTGTCTTGATATGCAATTGCGCTATTTTAGCATAGTAAGTATATATACATTTCCTTCTTTCTATTTTTGATAAATTGCAAGCTTTTAAGAACATATATATCAATGATGACATACATATACAGTACAGCTCCTATGAAATGTGTTAATATTTGGATAATCCTGATAAAATATGAATACAATTCTACGCAAATATAAAGGAACATCGAAGGTGATTTTGAGACCTTTAACTTGCTCATACGTTTATACATTTTCATTTCAATTTTTGGGTAGTTTTCATGAAAAAAATTAAATTTATTACGGCAAAAAAAATAAAATATGTTAAATAAACTATTGGCACATCTTTTTTTTTATAGACATCATGAGACCTCAGCAAATTGATCAAATATACATACATCAGTTTTAAGTGTGTTTAATCTACCACCATGTTATTATCTGCTTGGTTAAATAGAACATACATATATACACAATTACCAGAAGATAATGAAAGGCAATCACAAACGGCAAGTATTTCCACATATACATACAATTAACGTAAAATTTTATCGAACTCCATCTAGATTTTCAAATCTTTTCGGACTGTTATTATGTAACTCTGTCTTGTACTCTGTCAGATTTTGTGCACATTCTTTCATTAACATCATGTGATCTAATTTATCTACCGTGGTCTTCAATTCATTTTCCCAAACTCCATCAGTACTTTGGCCTTCTCCACCTTCTATGGGGCGTACAGCCAATTCTTTTACTTTTAATTTTAATTTATCTAAATATTCTTCATCTACTGTTTCACTGATGTCCTTTTCACTGACGGCCGAGCTCATCGTTCCACTACAAGAACCTACACTGTGAATTTCACATTTGTCTAATTCTAATATGTAATCAGGTAATAAGCAATTCTTAATTTTGGCAGTGTCTCCGCTGGATAGCTCAGCTCCGACTCCCGGTTCTCTAGGACTATTCAGTATGTCTGTATCTAAACAACTTAAATTCATGCTATTACGTTTCATGTGTATTTCATTAGATATGTGTTCCAGATTTTTTAAGCTCTGCGAATAGGAGAATTTTACTTTACATATATCTTGCTTTAAAGATTCTATCCGCTCTTTTTGTGTATTCAGCTGATCTTGACAAAGCACTTTTTCTTCAAAATATGGTCGTGATTTAATGACATGCCTACGTAAACGATCTTCTAGCTGTTGTACCTAAAAGCAAACTGAGTAAGTAGCAGTTTAATGTTTCATATGTTACAGGTATCACTTTTTGTTCAGCTGCATTAAAAAGAACTGCACGCCGTTGATGTTCTCTGCCACTTTCAGCTTTTTCATTTTCAGCATCCATGACCTAAAGGGATATATAGAGTTTACTATAGAGTTTGCACTTCATACAATGGTTTTAATTTTGTAATAAATATGTTAAATCGTTTTATTACATTTTTCTTTAGTAATGTTCACAATGTAGAAGTACATACAATAAAGGCTTTAAATTTATAAACGATTTGTAACGGTTAGTCTTCTATAGATGTTGATGGCAATATACGCATTACATGAAAAAATTCACGACTTCAATCCCGGCGGTAATCCATGACAAGAAGTTGGTGGAATTTCCCTTTCATAAAATATCGAAAAGTGTAAAGTTTTTAGAGAACAAGATATGAACGTGTGATTCAGTCCGAGAAATACACTCAAGAACCTCCGAGGCAATTGACTCTAATGATACTTTTCGCTTAATAGGTTCTGCCTTTTCTTAAAATTTTGGCTTCGTCAAATTGAAGTAATGATCCGCATTGCTTGTACGCTTTTTTGAGAATGTTGTTATGCAATTTTTACATAGAATTCGATATATGTACATGTGGTACATAAAAAACAAATTGTAATTTTTATTTGCTATTGTTCAATTGTATGAGATGACGTATAGTATGGGAATGTGCAGTTAATGAGATTATGGTGATTTTGATACTTGATAATTTAATTCCCCTATCAGCTAGTGCTAGAGAATATCTTTCTTCTGGGATAAACATGAATAAAATTATTTTTAGTTTTAATTAAATATTAAACCTTCAAAGCTACTTTATTTATTGTTTCCTTTTGCTATTATAAATTGAAGTTTTGTATAATAATTATTAAATTAATATAAAACGTAATGTTTTATCAGTTAGAATGATCCTTTGCAAAAACCAGCTTGGAAATTAAAATACGTAAGAGTTAGGGAACTTTACGCTACAGTTCAGATTCCAAAATCGCCTCACTAACTTCAATATGATAATAATCCAATAATTATTATTAACATTTGTAGCACTAACCATCATACGTATTATAACTGGCATAAATTTGCAGATTCGAACTTCACATGAAGCATATATAAGTGCTAAATTTGAATAGTCAATTGGTAACCTTTAAAAGTCAGACACATGATCATATAACCTTTTTCAATTGAAATAGTCATTATTATCATCTGCTAAGCTATTTACAATTCCAACTGAAACATCTTGTATACAACTAATAATTAGGAAACAAGCCGTAATCATGGGATAAGTAAAAGACCAAATTTAGGGAAATGTATGGGAGATGAGAGACCAACGTAATTATGAACAGATACCTTATAAATAATATAAAAAGGCAGATATCCGCATATCTACGTCATTAATAGTATAATTAAAATGAAACAAGTCATACCTTCATGGTAGCGTGATTAAGCATTTCTTGCCATGCATTATCGAATTCCAAATTATCTTCGGTACTTAGGAACCTTTGTTCTGCTAACGCTACAGTTTCTTTTGCAGCTGCGTGTATTTCTGCAAAGTTACCATAAATAGTATTCCCTACATTAATGATAAATACATATACAAATATACCATTAGCTCTTCTAAATAATACTGCTGCCTTCTGGCATTCTAGTTGTGCACTTTTAGCAATCTCCAACGCATCGTAATAAGGACGAGCTTTTTCTATACAACCTCCCAATTTTTTTGAAAGTACCTTTAAACGTCTGGTTGATTCATTTAATAGCATCCGAAATGCAGTATTGGCTTCCTGAAATATTAAAGTTATGCAGAGTGCCTTGATGAAATATTAAATTTACTTACATCTAACTCTATCTCCAATTTATTTATTTCATCAGTTGCCTTATTTAAATTTTCTAACTCAATTTGTATTCGAGGATCTAAATCATTATCTGATGTGACTTCAGATTCCATCTTCTTCCAATAAATACTCCTACATATTTGCAATCATAGGCATGCGATACAGCGTCATTATTAGCGGGAGGTCAAAACCATATAAAAACTATTAAAGAATTGCGATGAGCATTCTATTTTTAAACACATTCACATATATAACAATAGTAACTTCCTTGTTACTTATTAATACGAAGGTTTTCGCATATGAACTTTATTTTTGTTTACAATCGTATTTCTACGAATAAAGAAAGTAGGAGTGGTATATTAAATACATTATTGATTATACCTATTCCAGTGAATCACTTTACAAAAACAAACAATCTGGAAAGTTAAAATACAATGTATTTGTTCTCTCTAAATCTTCTAAATTTTGATTGACAGCTTGACAGCTGCCTAATCGTGCTTGTACCAGTCGCCAATAGATACCAACTCAGCATAGGCAACCAGTTATGTCGAAAATTCCTAGAAATATTTTCAGATTATTGTTTTTATAGCGAGAGTAAAAACAATAAAAATTAATTTAACGTTTTATGAATTCAGATTAACAAACTCTTAGTAGCCTTTGTTTCTGTAGTAACTTCTTGATCAGTGAATAATTTAAGTTGGTGGTTCCGGCAATGTAGGGCATATGTTCAAATTCTAAAGATTGTTTTGCAGCATGTATAATGCTGTACATAATTATGTAAAGCACAAGCATACTTTGAGTTTTTGGAATAATAGATCATATTAATTGTGCATATCAAGCAGAATTCGTGTGTAAACGCTTTTATGGCCCCTGTATGATTCTATTAAAAAATAAAAAACATTTTTTTCTGAATCACTGAGTACTTTTAATACTATACCCTATTTTTTAATTCGGAGGAGTGTCTTTAAATTGAAGCCCTAAAAAGTAGGCTTGCTATTGGTCAGTCTTCGGCAAAAATCACACTAGAGAAATTTGATATATTGCCGGCCGCCATAACAGCTGATTGACGTTTAAATCGTGTATTTTTCTGAGTGCGTTTGTATTTAATATTTCTCGTTTGCGTTGTAATAATAAAATAGTTCTTCTGAGAACTAATCGGCTAACATATTCTCCGTGTAAAACTTTTTCACAGGGTTTTCCGTGGTTATAGAGGAAATATCAGCTATTTCTGGAACTTAAATATCGCCCCCGAGAAGGCGAAAATTCCTAACTCTATCTTTGATAGAGAAACGGAACATATTGAATATATTCAAAAAACTTCGAACTGATAACCCCAGAATGAGAATTATTGCTATTGTCGCAAGAATATCAAGCATGAGAGGTTGGTGTTATAATACATTACCATCATTATACATATTATAATGTTATTTTATTTTTAGGAGTGGCACAATTTACTATCTGTCACACCATAAAAGAAAACAAGGAGAAATGACAAGTTATCCTGCCTAAAAAAAACTTGGGTAGATGATGATATACAAGACAGCAGCAAGCGTTTTATGAAGAACTGACTATAGGCATAATCCTTTAGGGAAAGGAAGACGTGTCATTATTTTGCCTGTGCGATCTGAGGCTGGTTTTGTGGAAAATGCGAACTCAACCCAATTGAGTTAGTGTCGGTTCAAATAAGAAATGAAGTGGCAACTAAGAATACCTCACTCAAATTAGCAGATGTAAGGGTACTTTTGCTACAACCAATCCAAAATGTCAGTATAGACAATTGGAAAAAATCTGTAAGAACATGTGATTAAAGAAGAAAGAACATGTTTGTGAATTAAATGGATTAGTCGATGCTATAATCGAGCCATTTATTATATCAGTGGGTAAAGATAGTAGTTCAAGTGAAAGGAAAGTGATAGTGAAAAATTATTTTAGAAGATAATGTAATGTATTAACATGTATTTAAGGCCAAGTTATTGTATAATATGTGTACACTATAATCTTTTTTATTAGTATAAATTGTTGTTTGCTTTTAAATAATCATATAAAAATGAGAATTATAGTAGAATACAGCAACATTCAGAAACTTCCATTAAAAAAGGTACCATATATAAAGTTGAAATTTAGTATAATGTGTATTTAATCCATAAATATTAATCGTGTCTAATCGTCTCATAAGAAAGGGTTCGTGTTACCTAGTGGTTTTCCCGAGAGTCGACAAAACACGAGTCTGTCTAGTCGTTGCAAAAAAGTAATAATTTCACCTGCCTTTGTCATCTCTATTAATTAGTTATTTATTTTTGTAATGAATATGTAATTAATTATATAACTACAGCTTATATAAATTCCTAGCTAGTTTTAAAACAGCCACCGGAAAGTACCTTTGAGAAATTCCATTGTGTAAATGACTTTTCAATTTACTCCTCCGAATTAAAAAATAGAGTATAATAAGGTTATATTTAGAAGTTTAACTAAAATAGCAGCCAGTTGGTTAAACTGGATCGCCCAGATTAATTTTTGTCGTAAGTATCTCCGGTTAGAGAAAAGATATCGAGATGCGGTTTTCGCAGATATCTTAAGTCTTTAATTCTCTACTTTTACGCGTGAAAGGGAACGTATTTAAAATTTTTGCGAAGAACCGCTTTATTTGTTATAGAGTCAAATAGCGTCCTCTAGCTGTGAAGGTACAATTCATAATTGGTAGAAAAATGTTTAGTGACATACTAGTACTTATTGCCAACTATATAATTAGATTTAACTTTTTACTATATCGATCAGTACGGTAGAGATTTTGTAGATTGATTACTTGCAGTATGCCCGCATCTATAGCGCTAAACCGATGAGATTATCCAAAGTTCGGTTTATAAAACACAACGTCTGTTTGAGCAGAAATCACGGTTAAGTTCTACGTAGGCAAGCGCTACTTGAGCTCATCTCGAGTAGGAAGTAAAAAATACGGGCATAACTAAAGTTCGACACTTTTTTTACGATTCACGAAATTAAAAGAGACTAGACAGACTTGTGTTTATTCGTTTGAGGCGAATAGGTTCGTGTTGCCTACTGGTTTCCCCAAGAGACGACAAAAACGCAAGTCGGTCTAGTCTCTGCCAATTTCGTGAAACGCACGGAAAGTGGGGAATTTTAAACACTAATAGAAGTAAGCAGTATTTATTAAAAAAAAAGCAATTAGTGTCTCCTTACCACTTTAGTTTTCAAAATCCGAAAAAATTTGTTCAACGCAAAGGAAAGGGAGTTGGGTTAGAAATAAAATGGAAACGTGATGGAAATTTTAATTTTATAAGTATAAAATAAAAAAAATAAAAACGACTAAGTAGTCGTGAATGGAATTTCACGATCTGCTGGTTATCTTGCGAACTTCAACATTATTTCCAGTATTTTTTTTTGCTACATTTATGAAAGAAAATAAAGGCGAAAGAGCAGTATCATTTTATTGTGTTGAGTATTTAACAAAAATAAGATATTAACAACATACTACACTAATTTTAAGGCAGAAGTAGTCTTGGAGAAAATAGTTACAATCAGTCGCCAAAATATCTGCACGCAAATCAGTTACTAATAAATAGATCCTAATTTTGTTTCTTTTTGAAAATTTTAGTGGACAATTTTACTAGTATGCCTCTTTTAAACAGCAAGACATCGAATGATTACAAAAAATAATAATAAAAAATATAGTATCAATCTTCTATTTACAATTTACCATAAACAATTTGTACATTCTATATTAATTTAAAATACATATACATTGCAGACATTAAGGACATTTTCAATTTTTATTTTCCTACAAACTAAGAGCATAATTTAAGCGACTTTATACATTAGTTGAACAATATTAACGAATTTTTACTAAGTACATACAATAGATATACAATAATTCGAGGGAACATAAATAACTTAAAAATAAAATACAGGGACACAGGCACCGATGTTAAGGCACAGTATGGTATAACTAATAGTTTAGTTAGTTTAGAAATTAAATAATTAGTCTTCGTTACAAAATGATCTTCTTACAGTATTCTTCGAAAAAGGATTACTTTTCAAAGATTGTCCTATAATGGATATGTTTCTTAAATGATGAATAACGATGTCACAACATTTATACTATCAGTACGAACATGGACGAAGTATTGCAACTGCCATGATAATTTTTATCGATCTCTGTATCATAAATAGATGCGTTTGTCCGTACTGATTTGATCTGCATTGCTATCGTATTAAATAATTTAAACCACTTTTTCACTAAATAAGATCATAGTGCTTCGTCACCACTGGAGTAATGTCCGTTCCTGTTCAAAGGTTGACGTTCAGCTACATTTGAAGGTCTATTTCGTTTGAAGAAGCCACACTGTAAAAGTAATAATTATATTGGAAGTTTAAATAAAGACACATTATTGAAACAATTGAAGATAATTCCTTTCCTGGGCAATTTAGAGAAAAATGGAAGAACAAAAAAAATTTACAGGACAATAATTAATTAAATGGAAATTGGATTTTTGGAAGGACAGATCTTAGGAAGTACAGAGGTGTAAAAGATGCAACTGGACAATGGAGAAGGCGGATCAATAAAGAAGTTATAAATGTTTACCTACGCACAAATATCACACGAACAGTTAAAGCCCAGAGCAAAATAGCGTACGTGGTATATATGTGCCCGGATTTCGTAGGGTTAACATGGATAATTTTTGTATTTGAGGAGATAAAGAGATGGTTAAATTAGCAAAATTAAATTCCGGGAGCCTACTAAGAATCCATTTTCAAATATTACTCGGTTAGAATTAAAAAAGAAACCCAAAAATCTGCTGTTTCTTCTAGTTGCTATAATTTTTTTGATTAATTAATTGAAAAACTTATCTGTATAGCTCCATGTTTAATTTACTTTACTTTTGAATCGTAAATTCAGGTTATTAGCCTACAATACATATTGTTTAAACTTTTTTTGTTTAAAGTTAATCTTCCAACGGCAAATTCCTTAGAAACCAACTTGAGATCCGCATCTTTGATAAATAAGACAGAACAGATGTTTGAATACGCTTTTCGAGAGATTATCATTGCTTTTACTGTCTGACATAGCCGAATAGAAGCAGACAAAAGAAGTTTAATGGTACATGTAAAATGTTTGAAGAAGGGCTTAGGTCATTATTGATAAAGCAGTTAAAATAAACGCGAAATATAATGCTTGTGGCCAAAAGTAGCACTAGAGACGAATAATCATACATCATTAAATTAATGTTGCAAAATAATAGATATAAAATCACCTTATAGAAGAAGAATATTAGCAATAGCAATATCAAAGCCCCAGCTACCGCAGACAACACTACAACCCACAATGGAACCACATCGGGTTTAACGTCCGATTCTGGAGCCGCAACACTTGTCGTTACTTCATATTTTACTGTTTCTTTTTCCGATGGGATTCCTATAAAGGGAACACTGGTTATTCTTCCCACCATCATCGTTGAAAATGAGATATTGTGCGAAGACGAAATCTAAAATTAAAAGAAACATGTGTTTATTATTTGGCATAACTCTATTGTAGTTTAATTTACATTTTTCAACGTATTTACGTTAATCCGAGTTCTTATAGCAATCGTCGCGTCTTCATCCTTTCGCATCGGACCAACGTAACATTTAATATACTTGCATTTTGTTGCTTTACACGAAGCTTCTTTCGCTAAGTCGTAATCATCTTTCGTTTGTCTCTTCTTTCTGTTAAGATTGGTACTTTCTATATGTTCTGTATGAATATGTGGCCCTGATTGGGACCATCGAGTTTCGCTGTGAGATGTTTGGTAATTTTTACCGGAGTCGCGATGGTGGTCATTATTTCCAGAGTCGTAGTGTCCTACGTAAATAAAGCGAAATAATGTTAGTGAAGACATACCTCAACGTTTTACCTCTATACAGACCTGATTTCTCTTCAGAAAATGTTCGAGATTTGTATCCGCCTTGCTGTCTCGGCGTGTTGTACACTATTTTACCCAAATCCGGATCATATCTACCTTGGTGAATATTTTGTTCCCCGAATGCATTATTTTGACCATCGAGAAGGGATTCATCGTTAGTTTTAGTCATTACACCCAGATCGATAAGCCCTACTTTGCCATCCTGACCCAGCGTTGCTGCATTTATTACTGGTTGGCCGTAATCGTGCGTTCGATTGTAACTATATGAATGGACTGCTTGACCTTGGCCACTTTGACCACCAACATTTTGCCCGCCGCTTTGGTAGTGGCTACTGTA
The DNA here is from genome assembly GCA_902654985.2 of Oryctes borbonicus. Lineage (NCBI taxonomy): Eukaryota > Metazoa > Arthropoda > Insecta > Coleoptera > Scarabaeidae > Oryctes > Oryctes borbonicus. The sequence goes on from LR736858.1 coordinate 3,427,335, forward strand.
ATGTTGGCCGTGTCCAGCTTGACCACCAAAATGTTGACCGTTACCGCTTTGATGCTGACTACTTTCGTAATGTGCACCACCTTGGTGACTACCTTCGTGATGTGCACTACCTTGGTGACTACCTTCGTAATGTGCACTAGCATGGTGACTACCTTCCTGATGTGCACTTCCTTGGTGACTACCTTCGTAATGTCCACTACCTTGGTGACTACCTTGGGATTGACTCTGCCCTTGATGGTAATTTCCACGATTAACTACATTATAGTTGCTGTCATAATGTTGTGCATGTTGTCCTTGTCCAGGTTGATACTGATGATGACCAGCAGTGCTTCCATATGACGTGTTGGGCTCAGCTATTTCGTACTCAACCGATGAATAGGGAGGTTCGTACACTTCATCAGTAGTTAAACGTACTGAACCTCGACCGGAAGTCGTTTGTGCTCCGGATTGTTGCCCATGAACATTCTGCTTGTCTCCGTAATATGAAGTTTCATTCCGAATCACTTCTCCATGTGGTCCTAAGGTAATAGTCGTATTTTTTGTATACGTATAAACAGCACCTCCAGGTCCCCTACTACTATTGCTAAACGTTTCTGTTTTGGTTACTTGCGATCCTTGCCCAGATGTGGTCACCAGAGTTGAATGGCCACCTGCATCAACACCTGTACTATGACCTCGTTGTTCTTCGCGTTCGCTTAAAATTCCGGAAGCATCGCCTGTTGCTTTTTCAAATTTTTCGTTATTACCCGAGACTGAAGACTGCTGTATCGTATCATCTGAAGATGCACTGAATTTTTTTTCATTTTCCTCGATAAGTATACCTCTAAAAATGTATCGGTACCCATTGTATATTTTATTTTCAAGCAACGAAAGTTTATGGAATTTCGTTGTAACATCGTCTAGTAAATTACTTACCCTTGTGTCCTGGTAACTTCGCTTGTAACGGATGTGACTTCTCTAGAAACGTCAATATCAAAAGCTTCCCAAATTGTTTTATTTCTTCTTTCCACCTAAATAAAAAGAAAATAAGCATTTGTTGACTTCCAAATACAAATTTAAGCTCTTACAAAGTATCCTTGATAATTGAAATCTGCTCCTTCGCATCTAACATTACCAAGCACATGAGGTGGTTCCAGCAGATACATGAGATCTTCACCTAAATAAAGACAGGATAATAGAATTGTCCCAATAGAATCAAATAAACATACCCGAAGCTGTTGCGTAAGGCCAAAATATTAACACCTCAGCTTCATTAATTGCCGAGGGACCATTGTTGGTAATAGTGTATAGGTGAATAACTTGTGGACCAATTTCTCGCTCATGTTTCACTTGTTCCTTTTCAGCGTAGTATGACCAATTATAATGTACTTCAGACGGCCTCGATCCTCTGTAAATTACATCAGTTATTTAGATACCTCTTGCATCCGTTGCTTGGACTTTACCCTTTTAATTCAAGTCGTGAATTAACCCAAATTGGCAGTTCAATCTTTTTCTTATTATTTCTTGAAGTAGTAGCATCTTCGGGGTTTGCACTGTCCACTTCCATGTTAAAGACGTAGAAACGTTTCATACCTTCCTTGTAGTGCGGTTTGAAGAACATTTTAAAGTTCACCTTGAAGATAATATTTAATACTTTTGGGAATGGTGGGTTTTTGGAAGTTTGTTAGTTTCTCCTATTAAGTTAGTATACAGGGAACCTTGGCCAATCAAACGGAGTACCCCTAGAGTTTTGGAAATGTATATAAAAAGCAGTTATTTTAATGTTAATTCCTTTTTTGGTACCCCTGGAAATACCTTTGTGTGTTGTGCATGTTATTCCAGGGCGCTGGGGAAACGTTGCCCTAAATGTGACATTAAGGCTATCGCAACCAATACTTTTTTCAGAGGGGGCTTCTAGAAATATTTTTTTCTGACAAGATAATGCTCTTTGTCACACAGCTCGAAAAATTAAAGATTAGATACATGGAAATGGATTCAACCTTCTGGATTGGCTTATTGGTAGTTGTGGCATTTTGTAAAAACTTAATGAAAGGGTCACAAATTCTCGTAAAGTTTTAATTTTTGTAAAATTTAAGATACGGAGCATTTCATTGGCCAAGGATGTAGACTTAATATGTTAAAAGAAATTCAAATCTTACAATTTTTTGTGCTGGCAGAGGATTTCCGATATCACATACAATAGTATAATTGCTTGAAATTTCCCTGCAAGTAATCTTAACATCCCCAGAATCCTCCACTTTCGTAAAGTTAACATCTTCTGGGATTTGTACGGAAAACGTAGTTTCAAAGGAATCCTCCTTGTCGTTGGACACGGTGATGTCAAAGTATAAGATCTCATTTGAGGCTAGAAGGTAACGTTCTACGTTTCTGTAAAGGCAATACGATTTAGAGAATGTATTTATTCTTATTCGTTTTAACTTACGGTTTAACTTCTAAAGATAAATCGGGCACACAAATGTTATCGTCACCGCAGTTTTTGCGGACACTAATCGAGTCCTTTTTAAGGGATTTACTTGTCAGATCAAGTACTGGTGGTAGATCGCTCTGTGCATAATGCTCGGTGTCCATGGAATACGTTACCTCGACATCTAATGGTGTTAATTTATCACGAATGTCATTCTAAGATTATCAGTCATTTCAGATATTTGTTATGCGCAATTAATGAGATGTTACCTTAATATATACGATCTTATTAGTACATTTACGTTGACCATCCTTGGATAAACGCCATGTTCCATTCCAGGCATTTGATAAAGGTGTCTCACCTTCAAGGAAGAACATACGGGTATCCTTCTTCTTTTGAGTATCCAACGTGTACATTAGCTGTAGAGCTAAAAAGGGAATATTAAAGGTAGAGGAAAAATGATTATTGTAAAGCAACCTAAAGCTTACAAATTTCGCGTGGAACCCCAACACCGGTATAATTCAGACATGTCTCGATGATAGTACATGCTACTGGCACTCTTCCATCTTTACCTCGAATATGACAACGCTTTTCTTCTAACGCAATTTCTTTATGTAAGGTTTGGAATTGAGCGTACCCAGTTACCTTGACGACTGGTTTCGATCTATTTGAAAAGGATGTGAAATAGGTGAAGGATAAATATAGGAAATCATTAAATTACCTAAGAAAGAATGCTGTGTCGGATAGATAGGCTCCTATAATTGTGTCAGGGTAATTGTTTCTATCAAGATCAATACCTCCGGCTAATGAGAACCCAAAAGTTGATGGTGGTGTTGTGCTTACTTCTTCTGCGTAAATAACTTGAGTGTACTTTTGCCGGACACCAGTACTAGAGCCATGAAATATGTAAACGGCTCCTCTTTCAAATTTTCCGTCGTATGGGGCACCAACGGCAAAGTCTAATAAAATATATTTAAAAAATGCTGGATGTATATATATGTATGTACGAGGGTAATTCAGTAATTAACGAGATAAATCGCTGTAGCCCAAAAACGGTTCTTTAAAATCAATACAAAACTTTGGCTACTTTTCAACATGGTCCCTAGCAACACTTATATACTTGTTCCGTCGTTCTTCTGCCTCTGGTATAAAATTCTTTGAGTTGATCTCGAACCACTTGTGCACCTGATCTTTAACTTTTTTAACGGGTCGAAAATGTTTCCTACGTAGAGCCTGTCCAAGCGCATCCACACAAGGCTTCGCCACCTAGCCTCCGGCTCAAAATGGTGGATCCATATTTCATCACTTCGGAAGAATGCTTTTTTTTCAATTAAACATCGTTTTTTCAACTGTTGACTGATTTGAAGCCTGGTTTCTTTGTGGGTGCCTGTAAGTTGCTCTACAACCCTCTCACGCAGGTTTTCCTGTACTGTAGCTTATTTTGGATATTGTTATAGACAGTTCCAACACTTGCATGCACATTTTCAGCTGTCAGTTCAATGGTAACACGACTATTACTCCGAACTAACGCGTCAATGTGATTCGGGGGAGGAAGTTGCAACCTCAACTGGTCAGCCACTTCGTTGCTCGTCAGAGACACTTATACAGCCACTTTCAAACTATTCTGCCCATTTGTAAACGTTCGAATGGAGGAGCGGACTCGTCATTGTTAACTGGGTAATTTAGAGATTATGTTTACAAAATGCTTTCAAACAGATGTTCAAGTATCATCACGAGGATGCAAACTTGACGTTCTGAAAGTATTATATTGATTAAATATGCCGTTTTAATTACTGAATTATCCTCGTACATCCTCTAAGTTGCATAACTCGTAAATAAGTTTTTCCCACATTATACACTTCACATTGTATAACACAAAATGATCAAATTCTTTACTTACCCTTATAACCATCCAAATTAATATCGCCGAGTGATGTTAAAGACAATCCAAATCTGGACCTTGAATTGGTTCCATCTAGTTCATCCAGTTTCATAAACCTACCCTAAAAGTTTTAACATGTCTAATCATCTACATGGACATGAAAGTTTTCTTTGTATTATTTAAATATACCTTTTCGCTACGTTGGTACACCACATATACCTTCCCAACCTCGTATTTTCCTTCATTATTAGGCTCGGTGAATAAAGGAGCTCCTATAATCAAGTCATCATAGTGGTCGCCATCGACATCCGCTGCTGCAACGGCGTAACCAAAGTAGGAACCCATTTGTCTACCAGTTATATTCATGAAGTTCGTGAGGTTCCATGTATACAACAATATCTTCCCTAGTAGACCCCCTCCTCTCGGCATACCTGCCGCAATTCCTTCCTGAGCTTCTCCAGTGAAGTTACCGACAGCCACCGAATAACCTAAGTACGAATCGTCGTCTGTCGCCGAACCGTCAAGCGTATGAAAAGAACCAGGTCTACTAAGCAGACTTTGACTAACAACTTTTCCTGAAAGAATCTTTATGTGATGATGGATGTTAATTATGATTTTTTCGGGTTGTAGATTTTATCAGTGGATTACTGATGTGAAATAAATCATACATGCATGTATATACATAAGTTATGTCTTAGATGTAATGATATTTCAACAAAAATATTCCTTGATATTTGATTCCTTATTCAAATTCGAATGTCATTGTAGTACCAATATGATTTTTGCAGTAGTATGGATAATATGTTTTTAACAGGCATCTTCATACAGGAATTGTATGGAAAGATTCCTTTTTGAAGGAGGTTGATTATTTAGAACTCCAGACTAATTCTTCTCTAGCAAAGAATTGTGACCTAAAAACGAACAAAAATAATGAGGATAAGATGTTTTGGTTTGGAACCATAAACACTAGCCATTAAGAAAGTACAAGTAGAATTATTGAAAGGACATATTGTTTTCTCAGTAGCGTCCCTAAATGTCATCTCTACAGCGAAATGGAACTGAAGATCAATGCCAAGTAGAATGCATATTACATCGGAAACAAGAATCCTAGCTTAAATTTAAGATTTGTAAAAGCTTCCCAGTTATATAGATCTGTTTAGATTATATTGTACGTATTTAGTATAATTTTATGATGAATATTATTCTTGCATCTATTTGATGCACATCTGCCTAGGATAATGCTAATGTGTAGTCGGATATTTAAGAAAGGAAAGAACTAATAACAATGTTTTAAATTTGTTTTTTAATTAGATTTGTTTATAATATCTACCCCAACCAGAAATTTCTACTTACATGTGTGTATGCGTAATTTATGGCGCCAAAATATTTCATAATCAAATTTATTGTCGAATGTTTAAGCACTCCAAAACATACATTCACAATATCCATAAGAATATGTACTGTTCATGACAGTCAATTAATCTTATGACTAATAAACTGCGGTATGTACTGTAACGCAATATTTGGAATTTAGTACAATGACATATATTTTTTCTCGTCGGTTTGTTGCGAATTCAGGAGTGTCAGCTTGATACTCTATCGCGTTAGTTTAATAATTAATCTTCAGCGCGTTCTTGGATGCAAATGGAATTTTGAAATAATTTCACATATTTCTGGAATTAAAATTACTTTCGAATGAAGTTCATTTCTAAAGATGTCTATCTTTTACCTATAAAGATCTCAATTTTTTGAGCGTCCTTCCATTCAGCTGTTATAATTTTGAGCAATAATAACTTATAAAATGCTTTCAATTAGAAATATTTATTATTCATAAAATAACATTACATTATAACTGCCTTTGTAGCCTAATACACGTAAACTAGGATTTGCCGTCTAGTATCGCCGCTAAGTGTCATCGTTACATATACAAACTTATTTTATGTGTTTGGTGGATTAGGTTCCTTTAAATTTGAAAATGAAGAACCGAAAGGATATAAGTTGAAGATGGAAAAGAGAGGACTCGGTTATATTAGGCGCTGTTACCTGAACGTACCTCAATACGTGTGTCTGAACTACACTAACCAAACGCTAATCATTCCAATTGCAATAGTGTTATTTTTCACAGCACATTACTCCAAATTTGATCATAACACAACTTTGTAGATCCCGACCTATAATAATCCTACGAGGCATTCTCTCTTTGCCCTCGATAATTTTATTGATGGTAAAAATTATTTGAAATATACTTATTACTACGCTGCCTCCCATTATTGTAAACACATCACACCCTTAAAATATAATGCATTTCGATAAAACTTTGCTGGATTCTATTTTAGCATAAAATATTATTAGATACCACGTTGGACGGGCTTAGTTTCTTAATTAATAAAGTCGTAAAATTTTACTGAAATAAAAGTAGATACATAATAAAGAACCTTAAATTTAAAGGGATGGAGGAAGGCATGTCCGAATTAAAATGTTTTTCTCACACATTTGAGGGTAATTTCCGAAACAATTCTTCAGAATTAATTGATACAACGTTAATATTAATTATTTTTTTGTTATTTTTCCTGTATTAAAATCTTGTTGAAATATCACTACAGCCAAATTTTGAAGACACCATGAGTGCCTTGCAATTTTAAAACAGAGAGAACATATTCTTTACTTGAATGTATAATATTATCAATCTACAACACGCCTAATATTATTATACCACCACCAGCCTTCACAAAACAATGATTAACAATAATTAAACATAAATTAATGTACAATAAAAGAAGCGTTTAATTACAACAAGAACCCTTAATGTGATATATACAGTGAGTATTGTCATAATTCGTAATACACAAATGAAATAAAATGCGTTTTAATTATTTAATAGTCATAACAGATAATGTGAAATTATTAAAAAGAAAATGAAACAATAGTCACTGTAAAAATGAATGCTATTAAGTTAGCACATTAATAATATTATGTAAAATGCATTTCAATATATTTGTGTTCTTCAACACAATTGAAACGATATACAACGATAGTAGAAATTTTTGTCCTTAAATAATCTTATCATCACGTTGGAAAATGTTACCGTATGTAAGTAACACTTTCACAAATGTATAATACGCATTTTCACGTAAATATGTTGGTAGTGGTCTCGCTAGCATTTTCTGGGTAAGGAGAAAAGAAATTAACAGAAAACACCAAGAAAAGCTAAAGCAAAACAGCAGATTAGCTCCAAATCTTCATATTTGAAAGATACCCATCAGATGAGATTTCTTTGTGCTTGTTTTGGATGAGGTCTAACAGCCCAAAATAAATACTAGCGATAAGCTGTGCACATTTGGAAAGTAGAAACGATATGTACAAAAGTAAAAAACATATATGCACGCATTATCTACAAATATTCTTGTTGAAGTTGGTTAGTTTCTTCTTTTTTTAATATATTTTTTAAAATATAATTTCAGTTTCCTACGGCTTAATAAAAATTAATCAAGCACACATGAACATAGAGATTGCCAACTAAATCTAATTTAATAGCAACATAGATATATCTGACAGAGCAGAGAATATTCCTTAAGTATACGCCACGTAGTAGATGGTACTGGGCCCTCGCAGAACATTATACCCTATGCACTATTACCTCTCACAATCAATAGAGGTAGCGATCGAGAACATCGTTTGTGAAGTTTCACGGCTTAACGTAAAGATGGCGATACTCGTCAAAAAGTATCTAGGTCTTGCAGCGTCAAATCAAGTTGAAATAGTTGCCGTCACAAGCCAAAATTTTTAATTATTTAGCAATTAATAATTGTAGATTAGTACTTGAATATTTTGTTCCAGCTATGTAGCTGCAGTCGTTTGGTAGGAAGAAGTATTGTTATACCTGGGGTTCTAAATCCGCTCCCTTTCATGGTCACTAGTTTGTTCCCAGAAATCTAGAGCCAAGTTATAACCTTTGCATGTTTCTTATGAAAACTCTACACAAAAGCTATAGAGCAGTGGTTAGCCTCAATTACCGAAACTGAGCTGTGAAGGAAACTATAAGTGCCCGAGATGTTCTGTAACACGAACCTTCGTGCTCTAGGAATGCTGGAATTCATCCATTTGATTCCGATATCTTTCAAGAGCATGGCTAGAAGACTGGAAGAGGCAGACAATGGAGACAGTGATAATAACTAGAATGATCCAACACAATTCAAATGATCAGTCCAAGAGACATCCAGGATGTTCCAGCACTTCAGCCTTTCACGTCTTCTAGAACCGGGGTCGTATATTTGGTAAGAGGAAGTCCACATACGATGTCTTTAAAAGGGCAAGAAATAGGCCACCTCTTCTTAAAAATTAAAATTTGCGTTCTGTGGATTATTAATTTTTTTGATTAAGAATTTTTTTAGTAGAATCACACCAGCAGCACTAATAATAATAAGTATGGAGTTGATTTAATTACTTATTGTATTATTTTTAACTCAATAAATTTTCAGTACTGGGGGACGGTGTTTGGTAGCTTTATCATTGTACATTAATTTTTCCTTCTGAAGATCTTTTCATTGAATAGATAACGAAGTAATGGATAATCATCGCTGGACAAAATAAATAATCCCCCCACCACAATATTCTTTCCACCGTTAGATGCGTAGCTATCAAATCAGTTTTGGTTGGCAACGTGTATAAGCTTAAACATAAAACCAAATGCAAAACCTAGATTCACATGTTTTATTTATAATTAAACACAACACAGTATGTACAACATTAAATGTTGCGTGGATAGCAAAACGATAGAAGCCGATGAAATCAATAGAGTGCATTAGCTGTGATGTTCAGTGATAACGATGTCTATAGTTGTGAATGTACTGAAAGCCCATGAATACATAAGCCATAAAACAAAAAAATTAAGAGAAAGAAAATGATAATAACGGGAGAAAGCTTAAAAATCTCCATCACCGTAGTCAATACGGTTATAGAATTTGAATGGATTTGTTAAATGAGTTACGTGAAATTTAGAAGACTTTGCTATTGACGATTTCAGATTAATAACTATAACATGGCTGTCACAAATCTCAAGTATTTTAATTGGAACTAATATCGCGTGCAGTTGTACTTTAATTAATTTCGAGGAGAAATAAATTCTGTTGTACATAATTATAGATCAAATTTGAATTAATCTGAAATTTTCAATTTCAAAGTTGACCTGCTGGCTGTGTATTGTCCATACCTGTACCGAAAGGGGCGAAAAGTGGAGGTTTGTAAGGAAACTTTCTTTTAGCGTCAACTGAATACATTCGTCCTGAAACAGTGCAAAGAAATGATGTTTCATACCTATCGTATTTACATTTGTCATTCGTTTTGTAACTGTCTTATATCATAGACGTGTAGTATATAAGTGTATATTATGTTCTTTTAAAAATCCTTCTTTAAGCTACTTAAGTGTATAAGTTAGTGTGCTTAAGCGGTAAGTTTTATAATGTACCTAGTAGACGCTTGTCGCGGAGCTAGGAATATATAATTTTGTTTACCGGAACAATTAATATCTATTAAAAATACTGACCTTGCCAGTAGCAGTTGCCTGGTGCGCCAATAAATAAATTATCTCCATCCTGCAAGAAAAAAAAAACTAGATAAAATTCATTCAAAAACATGTAAAAAATGTAAAAAAATTTTTTGGTTTAATAATTTCCACATAGGCTGATATTGTATAAATAATTTGAACACATCGTTGCAGATGACGTGGGGCGATGGGAGTAAGTTAACGTGGCGGTAGAAGTGGCGAAAGGCGTTGCAATTGCTTTCACATACATAAAGTTTCAAGACACCATAGGCGGTACAGATTAATACACGTTTAATATTTAACGTAAAAATAGGTATTTAAGGATACTGCAAATTAGAAACGAACACCACCTTTTACAAGGGCACGCTGATGAGCCGTTTAACGCGTCCGTGCAGATGGATTGTGGGACCCTAAATTTATTATCGGTTTATGAATTTCTATTTCACTAGTTCAGTGGTGGAAATGCTAATAGAGCTAATTAAAAATTGATCATGTATGTACAGTGTCCGGTTTATCTTTTGTCTCCCATTTGCAACGACTAATTATCGATAATATTTTCCTCGTGGCAAGGCCAAGTGCTTAGGTTCAGCAAATAAAAACACAAAAGCGCGTTTATTGGGAATGCCCATCATAATCTAAAATGGAAGTAATAAAATCTACATACGAAGCCTACAATAATCCTGCGAATGGTAGAAAGTATCTCAGGGGGAGACAAAACATAAAAATATCACTGTACATCTGGTCTATCATGTTATAAGACACCAAATGCACGTATGTACATACATGATTTCGACAATATGGAAAAACTACTCATCTAATTGATGAACACATAAACGGGTTCATGCGTGTTCAGGATAATTTCTTGTAATTAATAAAAAATAAATTAACATAGTTCAAATACGTTTGTTCGAAGCTAAACATAACGCTGCCATACCTTATTCGAAAAATTCGAAAATTTCGTGTACACGTCCGAAATGACGATAATTTGTGAACATATACGTATACCACAGCAATTTTATGAAAAATGCGGTCGGAGAATTTGCAATGATTCATGTCCATGCGCTTATATTGAACAAACGAAAAATTGCCGTACTGACGTCCGAAATAAATTTTATGGTTATTAAAAGCGTTTAAATTAATTACTACTCACTCGCTTACATGGTTTCGAACTTACCATATTTATACACAAAGTAAATACCTGGATTTGAGGTCGTTCGTAACATAATCTATCTAGTAGTTAATAGCTGCCAACACGATTTCCAGTATTTATGAAAATTTATGTTCGGGCACGAGCAATGTTACGTAACATCGCGAATAATGCGACTTTGTTATGGTAATACGTAATTATGGATCTGGGAGTGTTAGTTATTTTAGCGCAATGTAATCTTATAATATGTTACACGAAGATAGTCTGAAAAGTTTCAGATCTCAACATGATGGCGCACCTCATTAAAAATATTGTTTTTAATTGGTCCAATTAAGTTACACTTAACTTAATCGTTACCATCCTTAAAGTACACTCTCACAGAGTGGACTCTTCCCGAAAGATTTGATCTAAACCAATTAGCGACAACTCCGCGAATAGCATAAATATTTTTTTCATTAAAATCAATACAGTCAAACGCTTTTGACAGGTCCTGGTATATCATCTATAAAAGAGTGACTGCTGAGACATGCTGCCTCTTGATAATCTTGGTAACAATCTACTTAACATTGCATACTTAATCGCCTTGGGCAACGAGGACGAAATCAAAATTGGACGGTAATTTGACATGCATGTAGTTGGGCCCTTTTTATGTATTACATAGACCATTTGTGTTTTTAGCGTTTCGGGAAAAACACCTCATTTCAAAGGCAAATTAATTAGTTGAGTAAATGGCTCAATAACAAACAGGATGCGATCTGTTTCAGTAAGTTACTAGGTATGCCATCATAGCTGGAACTAGTCTTATTTTTTATGTAATGGACTATGGTTAAAGTCTCGGACTCAGTAAGTGGACACATGCTGGTACAGATGGCATCAACAAAAGTACAGTCTGCCACAGCCGTCACCTGACAGCGACAGTTAATTCTTTCCGGCTCGCTAACAAAAAATGTACATTTTAAGCAGTAGCAATTTCAACATGCGTTGAAAAATACTTTTGAAAATTTCAGCAATATTGGTCGCACATTTCTTGTTTGTGTCAGTCGAAGTGCAATAATATATAGGGCAATAACTCAATTAACAACAACTTCTGGTATAACCGGAAGATTATTGAGCATATTTTAGCACATGTAGACTTTTCACTGTTCACTGTTTTATATATATTCCTCGTTAGAACTGTATAGAGAAAATAGCGCTACTGTTAACCTAATAATCTTTTGTTACAGCAAAAATGCGTATTCGTGAATAAATTATTAATGTGGCCGTTAAAACGTCGAAAACGTATTTGTTTCTTGTTTGTATACACAGAGACGACAACATAACATCTTGTCTGACTCATCGTCGAAGACGCAAAAACCATTGTAGATGATATGCATTGGACCCCAATAACATGAAACGTTTAGCATTGAATTAAATCGCCATAAGTCAAAGACAAGAACGCACATGTCGTTGTATATCCTTCGCTTCAACCGGACAATCTGATCTGCGCCATATACAAACACAAAATTTACATTCGACGAAATTGGTTACTGAATGGTTTATCGGTGTAGACGCCGCAACCATTTTTGGAGGTTTACCTGTACGAAAGCTGTTAGAATTTCCTGTTTTTCATACGAAGTCGGTTTCACTGACAACATAATGGTTTTATTATCCTGTGCTAAAAATGTTAATTCTGCAGGACGTACTGCTATATGTGAATGTGAATGTCCGAATGCGGTCTTAAGCAAAATTTGTACATGTCTAGAATACGAAGTAAATAACGTTCATGTCTATTATCATGATAACATATTATATTTATAATAGAGCAATGAACGGATCTACAGTGTATATAAACATCACGTAGATATTTTAAGAAGATATTTTAACTACACGCGCTACTGGAATTGAAATAGGCATAGTTATCCTTAACCTGAATATCTAATAAGAGATTATGTCTGGTTAAACTAAAGAGGAGATAATTGTAAATGGAAATTACATTTTTGTGAATATTTTCTACGCATAGCTTTGGAGCTTTGTCTACTACTGCTCTACTCTACTCTAAGATGGGGCGAGGCACGATCTGAGAAATTCAGTTTGGCAGCAGACTTCATGTGGTAGTATATCATTCTTAATATGGTAATATATTGATGTATTAGCGCATACTGTAAGCAAATTTCGAGAAAACATAATAACTATACCATACAAAAATATCAAATGAAGAAGCATCTTCGCTGAAAAGTAATTATCCAAAAATAAACATGTTATATAAGCAGAACACATCAGAAAATGACTAGAAACAATAACCAAAAAATAATGCTAAGATAGCTTAGCTTCCTCATGGTATTGATGGAATAATTCACGGCAAACGCAATAAAAGGAGAGAGAGAAAAATACACTAACACACGGACATGTTCCTGCCTACCCGGTGTCATCAGCGTGGTTTCGAGAGTACTTTTCATATCTCTACCTTCTATCGCTGTTGCCTCACAGTTAATACCACAACTTTCAAAACGACAAACTCGACATTTCTTGGCGCCCTCTAGTGCCAAAGGAACGCATGCCTGCCGTTCAGGAAGCAGTGGTATTGCTATAAAATAATAACAATAAAATAATAATTTATTTTTCAACGTGATTACAACGTGGTTACTAACGTTCACCACTTTCCGTGCGCTTCACAAAATTAGTAGAGACTAGAGAGACTCCTGTTTATTCGTCTCATGAGAATATGCTCGTGTTGCCTACTGGTTTCCCCGAGAGTCGACAAAATATGAATCTCTCTAGTCTCTGCTAATTTCGTGAAGCGCAACTCATTTCTGCAGGCTTACTTAAGAGACTTGAAGGTGACAGTATGCCCAGAATGGTGTGTAACGTAAAATTCGTGGAATAACTTGAAAGGGTACAAGAAGATCTAAGAACTTAGACAGAGAAAACAAGAAAAATAGAAATATATAGAAGGAGATTGGTAAGAGAAGCATTTAAAATGACGGGAGTTATTTAAATACTCCCCATAACCCACAAATGGGAAATATTAAGATTTCAGCCCGTGTATCGTTTCAGTAACATTTCTAGTCGGTTATAAAAAAAATACATTGATTTGTCTGCAAAATACCTTCCAATAGCCGCTATAAGTTCGCCATGTAACAATCCAAAAATTCATTCCCTTTAGTGTTTTTTTGTTGAGATTTGGAAACAAAAAATAGTCCCAATTCACAATCAATTTGTATAAAGCCATATTCAGCAACGGTAGCATTCCAAGGTTTGCAAATTGATTTGCGGACTGGTGTCGCATAGTAACAGAACACCCTGCGCCAGTTTACCGCGACTTTTCACTTTAATACAATCTCTGAGGCGATGCATTAAGCTTGCATAATACTCTGCTATCGTACTACCCTTATTTACATAATCCATCGTTCAAATTCCTTGACAATCCCAAATAATAACTATTACTTTTCCTGCGAAAGTGATGACTTTAAACTTCTCGAGAGGACTGGAGCTCTTAATGCAGTGGTGTAACTGCATTGGTGTTTGTTTTGATTCGGACTCAAAATGATAGACCCAGGTTTCATCTCCGGTAACAGGATTGATAACTAAATCTGATTCGTCTTCGCAAATCGTCAAAAATTGCTAACACGTCTTCATCCGAACGTTCGCGAAACTTGTCTTGCATTAACTTTTGTTATTCCAAGACACACTTGTAGAATTCGAAAACTTCAAATAAAGCTAGTAATCGTCGCTTCTTTAATTTTGAATGCTCTGGACCAAGCACTTGATTTTCTCAGTCATATCGGAAGTAATCACTTCAACAGGCCGATTTGGATGGGGATCATTATCCAATGATTCTCGACCATGTTTAAATAATTTTTGTTATTCGCAAAAAGTCGACCTTGAAGGACAATCATCCTACGTATACAGTTAACAACAATATAATGACAAATTATATTAAAATTGTCTAGTTCCGAAATATTTTTATGTTGTTGTTAGTTATTTCGAATATATTTCTGTGTTCTGTATATGCGTGTATGTACGACTTCACAGGAAAATGCTCTATTGCTGAATTTTCTTGTTGGTCTTTATTATTATTAAATAAATAAATTTATTTACTTTTAATTTTTAAATAAATGCATTGTTTCATAATTTTTACTGTAGTAGCTGCCACACCATATATTTTCCGCTAGACAAATCTACCGATCGACGTATATATATTCAAAAAACTTGTTTATAAATTTCATGGAAAGAGAACGAAGGTGATGGAAATTAAATCTGTTTCAAGAGACTCACTCGATGACTTTCAAAAAAAAAGTGAAAGAGCATACCGTTTACTTAACAACGCCGCCACTAAATGCACTGCATTAAGGCTCTATAATTACGTTTATTAAAAGTTAATCAATTTGATCAATGTTATGACTCCGGCGGATTCTCACAAGCTCTGGCGGGTGTAATTTTAATACGCTCGAGTAACATAATTTCTAACACCTGCATACTTTGGGATTTATCACACCACTAATCCAGAGACTACACGGTTGAAATAATACTTACAATTAGATGCATAACTATTATTATCGGTTGTCACAATATTTTGCAGGAAATTGCATATATGTTTTTACTTATACTTACTAGTTGCAAATAGTTAAGATATTAAAAAAATATATTTGAATTGCTTGTCTAAACCTTACTAACGTGATGTACGAGGGTGCTTTGATATGAAAAGACAATTTGAGTTTTGCAACGTACGGTGCACAATGTTTGCCCAGTTTTGAGAAAATGAGTTTCTTCAATGTTATGAAAGTATTGGTTTGGCCTCTTCATTTGACAAATTTTCGCCTCATCAGGAAAGTTTTTAGTTTCGGGAATCGAGAAAACTAGATCTGACGAATACGCAAACAGTTCAAAACGTAGTACAGCAATTTTTTCCTGAGCGACACGGTTTGAATGCACGGGGGCGATGTCATGCTTAAACAACACCTTTTTCTTACACATTTCTGGCCGTTTCCCTGTTATTACCGTCTTTAATAGGTCCAAAGACGATGCACAGTATTCTTCGCTAATGATTCTTTTCTTTTCGAAATAGTCAATTCTCTTCGCGTCTAAAAAACTGACGTCGCTACCCTTCCAGGAGATGGAAAGCATTTCGCCCTTTCCGAAACCGATTCGCCATGTATAATCCATTGTCTCGATGATTGTTTAGTTTCCAGGATATAGTGGTGTATCGATGATTTCGTGTGTCACAGTTGACTTCGGGCCTCTAGGAAGTGGTGGATCTCAATGCTTGTTCTATCATGCTTAGATTCATTTATCACAAGTCGAACACTTTCATAAGAACAACATGAGTAATGTGTGTAAAATTCTCCCATGAACTTCCTCTGCTGTTTTCCAAATTGAACGATGAAGAAATACAAGAGCAGCAAATATAAGGCGAGGTTATACAATTTCATTTTGAAAAGAAAGAGACAATACAATAAATTTAAAAAGTACAAACAAAGTTTGTTCAAATCAATGTTTACATCTTCCTTTGTATTTTTACTTTTAAACGATAAATTGTAGATACCCACAAAATGTATATGAACGAATAATTACCTACTATAGATGTCGATCTTGGTCGAAGGTGGTGAACTAGGAAGAAATTTATTACAGTTGATTGACATAAAATAAATGGAATGTATGTAATGGAATAATTTGATTCAGTTCCTTGCATGTTACACACCTTGAATGGGAAGGTAGACATTTCTACTAATAAGGTAGTATAATTTAGGAACAGTTACGGGGCAACATTATCGAATTAACTGTCTTGAATATGCAAGGCAAGTATTGCTAGATTTTAATAATGAAATAATTTATATTAATAAACGTTTGTTATTTGCAACAATGTTGTTGTGGTACCGAGAAGAATTAGGGGTTTGTGCTTTTAACACTTTGGCATATCTCCAGTAATAACAAACATTACTGGCAAACGAAGTAATTGCATTTAAATTAGATTTCAATCCGGTTTTGAATAAACAGCACTGATTTATTTAGGAATTACGCATCCATTGGATTAAAATGGAATTAAAACATACACAACGCGGTTATTCCAATAAGACGATTGTATACATTTAGAGTACCTACGAATATAGGTATGATGATATAAGAATTCTTGAGACGATGTTTCATTGCTTCATTTGATAGTTCCTAGCATATTAGCTCAGTTGTATTTTAAAACAAAAAGGTAAAGCATCAACTATAAAAGATATCTGCTATTATACAGTCCTAAAGTATCAGATGACCAAATAAGTTCGTGCGGTTTTTGTATACATCGGATTGCTATAAATATTCTTCGAATTTTTGATCGATACCACATGTCTGTTACCTGTCATTTACTTTGGTATTAATCCTTCTTTTATTGGATGCAGACGCTTTTGGTGACAATTGTTTAATTTATATTTTAAAATAATTTAAAATCGCAACGAATAAAACTTTACTCCATAAGTGCAAACTAGACACCAAAGCGGTAGCGGTGACTAGCAAAATATGTACGCTTCCGAAAATGATGCTGCAAGTGATTGGACAGCACAGAAGTGGTTCAAGAAATTCTCTTTAGGAGATTTCAGCTTGACTAATGAAGTACGCTATGGGAGACCGATGATTATTAAAAACGAGGATGTGGAAGCAAATTCTATTACAACGCGCTTAGAAATTTCACAAAGGTTCAACGTGAGCGATTGAACAATGCTTTTCCACTTTCACCAGCTAAATTATCACGTGATAACAAATTTAGCCGTCCTACCATTTGTTCGGCAAATATTTCAAGCAACAATAATAAACCTTTCTTGATCTGTTGTTAACTTGCCACTTGTATTCAAATTCTAAGCGTTCGCATCATTGGTTGTTACCAACTGATACAATACGCCATACACTTTATTGTTTGGTGGACAGCAGCCGAAATTGCCCGTTATGAGTTTTTGGAAAGTGATTAAACCATCACTGCCGAAAAAATTTCTGAACTTGGCTGGGAAACATTATCACACGTTTTCTATTTTGTCCTGATATTCTTGACCTTTATCGATTATCATCTTCTTTTGTTTCTTGGCAATTGTATGAGGCATAGGCGGAGTTGATGTAATAAATGTATTTGCCAATTTTTTGATTCAAAATCCGTAGAGTTATACAATACTGCATACAAAAATTGGTAAAGGGTCATTGTATGTGATGATCATTACTTCAAGAGGGAAGAAAACTGAAAACTCAAATCTGGTACACACTATCAACCTCAAGTGATTCAAAAGAACGTAATGCATAGCAGTTGAATCTTCTAGGGTAAGGTTTTTGGAAATGTTCAATTTAGAATTAACCTATTTTTACAAATTTTTCTTAAAAGAAAAAATGTTTCGCCAATATGGAAATTAACATTGCGCCATTTTCCCCGTAGAGTATAAGAAGTAGCTCAATTCAAGGTGGTTACTAGTACAGCCTTCTCATACGATTCCTTCTTGGGTTAAAATTTGAACCTGAAATAAACTCTAAAAGCTTTTTCATGTGCACTTAAAATGCAACAACTGTCATAAATACTAAAAAACATGCTTCTCTTTACTTTATGGATAAGTGGTTCAATATTATACGATTGATACTTAAAAACCTTCAAGCATTTCATACCACTTACATGGCACGACAGCTAAGCCTATACATGTCTTCCTCATATCCTTGCCAATGCGCATCTATCATTGCATTATTTATCATCTCTATTATAGCTGCATAACAATTAGTCTTCGCGAGGAATCGGCGTCGAGACAACAAAGACGGAGATTGCGATCGAAAAAAGAACACGCTCCGAACCTTTCAGCAGTTTTATTTCTCTTTAAGGTATTCATACGCCACATAAATGTATGTATATCGATGCAGATATTATCGTGACATAGGTCTGATAAGAAAATCGATATGATACTGGCTCAACTACATCCATGAATAAACGGAATGCAATTCCTTGCAAGGTAAGACAGCCAGCGCATGTCGTTGAATTTATTAAGGAATTCGTTGCCGTTTATGTAAAAATGTTCGATTTTATCTGTGTATTATTTAGTAGGTAACGTTTTAATTATTCTAACATGAAGGTTAGTTGCACGATATTTATAAAGATAAATATAAGCGACACCTGAAATACCACTGAATGCCACTTCAATATTTCTCCCGGAGATTGTACCTATCTTGAACATTGCATAACACAAGCTGCAAGAATATTTCTATTTTTATCCACTATTATCATTATAACCTTTGAAATATTTCCATCGCAAATCGTAATTTTTGATGAAATTAACTCCGACAGAAGAAACAAGTCACAAGCAGTTGTTATGCAAATTACAAGCATAACTGGTGCTAATTTTTTCAATTTATTAAATTAATTATTACTATTACTAACGGTATACATATTAATACTAACGGTCACATATTAATTGAATGTACAGGGTGACATTGAAAAAACTACAAAGCATGGTACCGCGGGATAGATTACTATAAAATAATAAAAAAGTCTTATACATGAATGTTCGTAAGCCTTTTGTTCTCAAGATACACGAAATTCAAAGTTTGAAACTTTCTTTTCAGATAATTTTATTTCTCTTTAGTATCTTATAAAAAAAATCGCTGCTTGGGCGATATTAGCTTTAATAATAACAATATAACACAACAAAAAAAAACAATGATTAAATTTAATAAATCTAAAGTATTCTGCTTCAAATTGATGGACTTCTCGTTGGATACACTTTTCCGATCATTGAGGGCATCTTTGATGTATGACGGGATTATTACGGAATCTATCAGCAAGCCCTATAATTCTGTTCTATAATTGTTTTTAATTACTTAGTTACGTAGTTACGGAATACACTTCATTTTTAAATTGAAAAATCGAGGGGACTACGGTCGGGACTACAAGTTGGCCATAATGTAGGTTCCTCATGACCAATTCACCCTTTTCCAAATCGTGCTTGCAAAAATTCCCTTGCTCTTCGAGAAAAATGAGAAAAGTGGTACATTCTTCGAATAATTGTTAATAGTTACCATTCTAATAGTGTGTAGTTTATTTTCCAAAAAAAATGTTGATAGAGTTGGCTTGTCAATCGATTGAGCAATCGAAATGGACTAATTATGTAATTGTCGATTATACTTGTCCACATATTAATAGAAAAAACTTGTATTGGTGATTCCGTATTACGGTTTGATGAGGATTTTCATCTCTTCAATAGTGCATATTATGTAAGTTCAAAACACCATTGTGATTAGAACTTTAACAATTTTTTTGGACACGGAACGGATGAAGCAACTGTTCGTTGAGGACTTGTCTAACTAATTCACGGTTAAGCTGAACTTATTTTTCTGATGCTTGTTCTCGGATTATCTTCTACTATTTGCAAAACAGCTTCTTCGTTTGCAACAGCACGATGAGTTCTGGTAACCCCACTATTAACTATTCACGCCAATAAATGTTCTAACATTAGGAATATGTCTTTATGAATATATTTCTCGATAGATATGTTGAGCTTCTGGTTGAACCTGATCGAGCTTCGCCATAATACGCAATAATGTCCTTATATTCTTCAAATGTCTAGAGAACCATTTTTAAGAATAATTTCAAACAACAACAAACAACAGAATGTAATGGGGAACACGACAAACTTGAACTACACTATAGATAGGCGTTTTTTAACGCGTTAAAAATATGGTAATATTCTGATAATAATCGAAACTAAAATACATAAATGTTGGTTCAATTATGTCTTCACAATCCGAAGAAAAAGCCTACAATAACCAAAACAATGAGAATATAACTCCTCATGGTGTTAATGAGATCACTCACGGCAAAAGTAATGTAAGGAAAGAAAACACTAGTCAGCGGATACCACGGTGTCATGAGCGTGGCTCTCTACCTCACACCGCTGTTTGCTGTACCCCTAGATGGATTTTTTCTGCATGTATTGGGCATCACTAAAGTAGTATGGTCCCCCCTGAACGAATTGCAGTTATTTTATTGTTGAGCAGTATGAACAATATTTTACTATGAACACAGATTCTTTTAGTTTTTTTAAATTACATTCTGAAACGACCTAAAATAAAACAATAGTAGTTTTATAATTTTACTACTGCTTTATTACTAGAACATTTCGTTTAATACAACCGACATTCTATCTTATATCCGCTCCATAACGCAACGATTTGAGGTGATGGAATCCATACGAAACAGTTAATGGTTACCCATATCCCTAATCTCTGGAAATATTTGTAAACAAGCACTGTTCGATGTCTTTCAAAGATTTGTTTATGTTTTAGGACGTACCACGTTCGGTAGACATGTCACTTTCGAACAGTTTATCTACTGCTAATTGTTCTCCCGCCACATAAAGAAGTCTGTTAGAGATAACAGCGATCGAGTACTGAATCTCAACTTACAAATACCGTGCCTAAGTGGTTCATTTAACATTTCACCACCGAAATAACGAGCTTATCTTAAAAGCCCTTTATCTCGAGGTACACTGCAAATAAATCCCATCTAGTACGACGCATGTTTAGTGTAGGAGTACACATTCTTTCCTAGTTGCAAAGAGGTTAAAGTAATTAAAAAGGTTGTATTAATTTTATGGGAAAGTTTCAAATTAAATGTAAATATGACGCAAGTTGAATGCACTCGAGTTTAACATTGTTTTTACAATCACGCATGCAGACACACACGCAGATACCGAAAGCTGCTTTCGTAATTTACTGGATATAAAAAACTGTACATTAGAGGTCACGAGGCAGTAAATTGCTATGAATTTTAGAAATGATATAGAAATTCATTAAAAAGAAAAGATACTTAGAAAACAAAAAAAAGGCATCGATAGAAAATAAAAATACACACTGAAAAAAAAAAATGGGTTGGGCCAATCAATAATTGGTTAACTCAAGCAACTTTGTTAAATATACTCAACATTCCGTATGGTTTGAAACAACAGCATACAATCGGTTAAACCTTTTGAATTGGATCAACTTTAAAATCAATGTTCAACCAACCTACATTAGAATGTTGGTAAAAGACAAAAGAAAGCATGTGTTGAATACGTGTACATAAGCAAATAGGTATTCTTGAAAGCGTAAATAAAATAAATACAAACACCTATTTGCAAGTCTGAATGTGTGTTGTTTTAAATTGGTGGAATTGTTATTTTCACAAACAAATCGGTGAAGTAATACACCGATCTCCAAATGGTAGCTTCGATATTTTTACACGTAGTTTAGAATCTCAGAATCAAATTGCAACCAAGTATGACAATATATGCGGGCACCTAAATATTGATCTGCGATCTGGAAGTATCCCATAAGATGTTTTGGTTGATGTGTTTGAATCGTATGATCAAGCGGAGAGGGATTAACCAAGGGGAATTGCGGTCACCGACATTACCAACATTACGGAGTTAATTGTTGATTTAACCCTGTGTGATTTTAACATCAGGGCTTTTTCTCTCGCAGTTAAAAGTAGGTAAGACTAGTCCACTTAAAAAAAAACACGATCGATCTGTTATTGCAAACTACAGCCATGTAACTAATTTAAATGTATTCTTGAAAATGCTGGAATCTATCGCATATAGCAAGCGTTTTCGGACGCTCAACGCGGTTTCCTTAAATCGAGATCCACTGAAACGGCTTCAATTGAGTTTGTGTAATTTATCTATATAGAGGTTGACGAGGGAAATTATGTAGTCGAAATTTTCTTTGATTTATCACAGGCATTCGATAGTTTGGACTTTGTGTACGCGGTGGGTATCAGGGGGGAAGATATTAGATTGATTTTCTTCCTTTTTAACGAAACGGACAATGGATGTAGTCGGTTTCACCGTTAGAGCCGATTAGATTGAGCATAACTTAGGAGCGTTTCTGAGTTCCTGGATGATTTTTCTTATATTCGCCTGCATTTTTCACCTCTGCGGATATCGTGGCATATGTGAATAATAAATACTTCAGTTGCTGTCTCCGTTAGGTCCTTGACTGAGTTAGAATTGCGACAAAGCGGTGTTTGTGTATTTCAATCAGTGACGATTTGTCTTTCCTCAGTTTAGAGTTAATCTTGGCTTTGGTTTTCCAAACAGTTACTTGGGACTAATTATTACAATGAATCAAAATCAGCGATATCTGCGACAGACTAAATTCAACTTATTATGCAATTGTAAAATTAAAAAGCAGTTTGAGTACGGAATTGCTGCTGACGGTATACCATGCCCTGGTACTCGATCAGGACACAGATTTGAATGCCTGCGATAAATCCAAAATGTTGACGTGCCCGTATTTTCAAATATGTATACCTATTATAGGTTTCCACATAGCTGCATCATATAATAGATAAGTTTAATGCTGTTAATTCACACACACTTTTATTAATACGCTTAAATTGATTAATACACTACTTCCTTCACGTACGTATGCACATACTTTCTCATGAAGCAAATCTTTGAATTTTTTCGAAAATCTTTTATTCATGAGGAATAACGCAGGGACTTGAACTTACACGATAAATTCTTGGTTAACGTTTGGTCATAAAATGTTAATTTATATCTCCTTCCAGCTTATTGTTGCATTATTAATCAGTTCTACAAAAGGATAATCGACTCTTTTTTCCACAACTGGAACTGGACGCAATTTCAATTCTATTATCAACACTTCACATAAAAAAAATGCCATAAATATCCACTATACAAGGCTCGCTTGTAACTCCCGCCGACAAGCAATTCATTCAGTGAAAACAAACGTAAGGAATACAGTCCGCGGACAACGCGAGACAATTACAAACTTTAAAACGGACGATACACAGCTTATATAGAAGACAAACACGAATAACAATTAGTAATGAATTCTTGCAAAAACGCAGTAGTTGTCGCTGAAACAATGCAAACTGCAAGCTCAAGCATCTCTGCTACGTTACGCGAATTCAGCGTTTTGTTCTTTCTTTGTTTTACTTCCATACCATTTATATGATTCATTTTTATCGTCTTTTTACTTATTAACTGGTCTAGTTAAGAATGTAAATGATTGATCATTATAACAGAGCCTTAAGGAAAATAGGAAATCCGCAGTTGTCTTTTGTGGTCTTCACAAGTTTGTACACATGTGAAGTGTTTTCAGAAAAAAAATTATCGTTAAAAGAACTTTCTGTTTGTTCTTATAGTAAAGCACTTTGAATAAGTAGGATGCAAAAATTTCATCAAAAGTACTCGAAACAAGAAATTATTGATCACATCGATTAAAGATATATTAATAGAAAAAAAAAATACTTTTATTGTAACAGCTTTTTACATCTCCGTAATCATGTACGCGATTAGCGCTCCAGAAATAGAATGTTCGCATTGTCCGCGCCTTTGTAATTATTACATTATTCCACGCACGCGCTACATACCATCAAAATTAAATAAAAACATATCGTAGATAGGCCAGTAGACGCAACATTGTTTTTAAAGTCGAATAGTATTCATCAAGCTGCATTTGAACGTAATTATGTTGAAAATCGCAAACAAGCATCTGTGTCACGCTTCCATTCATTGGCATGTCTCGTGTAGTCCGCTATCTGATGGACGGTGAACGGAAATCCTAATACTAACTCCTTCTTCTGCATATATAACTCTTTGAAAATTAAGCAATATAATATTGTTTCGAGATTGCGAGACCCGGCGAATGCAAACGACTCCATTCAAAGCATGACGTCAACATTGTTAATATTGAATAGGAAATTATCGATGGGAATGTTAATGTTGCTAATTAATTGGGGTCGATGGAACGTAGCAATACAAATAAGGGCGTTACAATTAGGGACTGGATCTGAGCGGCTATTCAGAGAAGCGTGTATCATTGTTTGTTATGTATCTAAATTATCTCGCTGAAGACTTACTTTAATCAATGGGATCAATTCATTACGAAATGCAGGTTTAAGTTTCTTTAGAATGCAACAGTACACAGTATAGAAGAAGTTAGTTTAATTTAATCATTAATTACTCAGAGATACTAATTTTGACATTGTAGTAAGTTGATCTGGTAAAACAGTGAGAAAGATATTACATCCATCGTTCCAGCAGATTTTGTGAATCAAAACTTTCTATTTGATTTACCTAGATGATTTTTTCCTATTTTAAACCAAAAATCTATATGGAAGATAACGTGGATCAGTCGGATTCGAGCTATTAAGCAGAATACTTTTGTTGTGAGCATCATAAGGTGTGTACAAAAAGAAATATTATACATACCGCAATGTTCACGTCTCTACATAAATATCGAAAAGGAAGAATGTATGTCAGTATGAATATTGCTTACTAGATCTATTGGGTATTACTTTTCCCTAGATATGTTGAACGGAATCTAATAACACCAAAAAGACAAAATAAAACTTTTCCGCTCAGAACAAAATTTTTACGTCGTTACAGAATACAATGCTTCCTTTCATCCATCGAAAAGAATTTAACGATTCCCATTTCTCGGTTTTTATAAAACAAAATCATCGCTCCTTTCTTTAAAAAGTTCCATTGCTGAAGTCGAGAGAAGAAGGAGCTGTAGGTAGATCCAAATTACGAACAAAACCAGTTAATCTAGACCGATTTATTAACTGTATTGTTGGCACATCCGTAAAACTGAAATCTGAGCATAGGTTTAGACGAATCACCTCCATCTTTAGATTCTGAATTAAATGAGTAACTAGTTGCTGGATCTGGTACAAGCAATGACTTCACAAGCAACCGGACGTAGCACACAGAGTCAGGATACTTCATTTTGTTTTTTGACTTCCCGTTAAAACCTTGCATATCTGTCATATAGAAATAATGTACGAATGATTTTGAGGTTTTCCCCAAATCATAGGGTCTACAAAAGACATTGGTTTGCATGTACTTTTCAGCCAGGCCGAAAGTGTCTGGGAACAACGGAATTTTGGGAGACCAAATTTTGTAAAGTACAGGTGATAAGATTTTTTAACAAGTGGCGTTAATGATTTTCTTTAAGCTTTGTTGCTAATGTTGGCTCTCTGTAAATATAACAAAAACAGTCAAAGTGGCATTATTACACATATAACAACGCTTGGAAGATTATATTAAGAGAATAAAATTACGCTACATAAACCAAGATTAGTGAGTGTGTAAAATGCAAGAATTCACACGTCACCGACGTTAAGAACGTTAAGGACGTTAAGGGAAGAGGCGCAATGCATATCCAAAATAGGTCCTAGTTATCTATTCGACTATTCAAAAATTCCTAGAAATACGGCAGACATGAAACTGTCCCAATAAGTGTAAATTTGTGCATATTAACTCATGATCTATTCAAAATATGATATTAAAATTCAGTAGTCCATAAAACTTTTTATACGTGAAATAGGTCTAAAATTAATAATTTACGGGTGACAGAGGAATGATGGTCAGATACTTGTGTTCAGCTCAACAAAGTACATAAGAAAGAATTCTTTTTTTTTTTTCGAGGGAATCAGTAAAAACAGATGCATATTTTATTCAAAATTCCTAGAATCTATACTTAAATAGTTATCTTTAGCATGTAATTGAATACGTGATGAACACGATGACTAATTTTACGGAATTTGGTTTGTCTATATTTTGGTGTGAGTGTTGTGAGATCTATATTACGTCATTGCAAAGAGAAATTAAATCATTTGGTAAACATTACTTACCAAATAAATCGCAATAAATCTCGACACATTACAAGATAACGCTACTGATACGTTAAGTACAATATAAAAGATACTCTGAAAAGTTTCCAGCCTAACACAGATGCAAGAATTTTTTTGACAAATTCAGTTTTATTCCTCAGCATAGTTTCCTTTTTCCTTTCCAACGGGCGGCTAGCTTTTTCTTACGGAAATCTTCAATCAATATATGATAACATGTTCTTTCAAGATGCCAATAGCCTCTGTTATTTCTATAATTTTAATTCGGTGGTCGTCTAGCACAATTTGGTAAATGTTTCCCATGTTATCGGCAGTGGTTGCAGTTTTTGGTCGTCCATCGTCAGCCGGATATGACCACGTTTAATTTTCAGAAGAAAGTGGTCATTTCTTATCTCCGGCCTTTTTTACTTCGAGATCCTTCACTTTTCTACACAAATATTTTGTATGAGAAAATAGTTTATAATTGATTTTCCATTTCTTGAATTTCTGGTTATTTTTTCATAAAGTGTGTATTCCCTATCTTTAGTTAGTTTTTCAAATATAGTTCTCTTCTAAATGTCGTTGCTGCAATTGCCTTTTCACAGTTTACATTATATATTGTTAGCATTTTATTTTACTATGGTCTACAGTAAGTGGAAATAAACTACATTAATTACGCATTCATTCAGTTTGCGGGCAATTTGGATATGTCCAGTATGGCAATGGGCGAGGTTAAAAGACAGACGCCACAGTACATGATTATGATTACGATGCAGCAGAAGACGTTATTTATTTGTGTAGTTAATTATCATTTAATGGCGCTCCCTTTTATATGATAGTTTTAAATTGTGTGTAGCAGTTGTGACCCTGACATGACGTGCACGAGAAATAAATATGACACACGGCGCCTATTTCTAGATTTCGTTAAGCTTGATTGTCTCTTTGTTACTATATTATTTCGGCCGTATTTTCCGATCCAATAGCGTACATACACCTACACCAGCGCCCGAAACTTTGAATACGTTTACAGCCCTTCCTTACGTTAGGTAATGCAAGTAATATAGTTCTGATTATGTCATATAGTGTATTTTAGATAATACATATGTGCATTTAAGCTAAGATGCCTTAGTAGAATAGAAAAAAAAATACAAGAAAAAAGAGAAGATAATAGATGAGATATGACCAAAGAACAAGGAAAATATATAAGGCAGTTGTTTATTATTATCACTGAAGCAAATCGCGGCTTTGGTGCTTATGATCACTGTGACCAGTAACTCAGTGCCGTTAATCTTTACCAGAATAGTTGTTGGTGGTAAGAATGGCCTGTGGAAATGTGGTTGTCTTTTGTGACTAACGGCACAGCATGTGTTCTTCTATCTGCAGGTGTTCATAGCGGTATTAATCATTAACTTCTCCTTGCTGTAATTGATATTTTAAGTTTGGACGATTTTTCTATCTCCTATTTACACCAAAATTTGACAAATTTAAAGATCTAGGTATTCTCTCTGATTCAACATCATCGTCCTCTAACCACATCCTCTATCGAAGTAGCACAGTTTAATATTAGATCTTGTTCACAGTTCAAATCTCTCTCTATTATGCATTTGCATATGGCGATAATGCGGTAGTATCTTCATTTTATTTCGCTGAAAAAATATAAAAGTGTTTTTTGAAATATCTGTCATTTAAGATTTTTCCCGTGAGGCAGGAAGACGTAATGTTCATCCATATAGCAATATGCAGAGCAAGCTAGTGCCAAGTTTCTTATAAATTTTATTACATGGGTTGCCCATTGTTGCTCTCGTAAGTAAATTTCTGGAACAATGAGGTTTAACGTGGCCCAGGCCAAAACCGATTCTTTCAAAACACTTATTTTTCAGTTTGCTGCGGTGGATTATACCTTATTCTATGTAATTTACTATAAATTGACCCATAATCGGATTTATATGATCTGTTTGGTAATAAAAGTTATTATTTGTGTTTTACCAATTTGAGACTTTCGGGTTTCTCCCATCATTTTGTAATCTCCTGTTTTAGGTAACTCTTCTATAGACCATGAAAAGGTTGGGTTCAATACAAGTCATATTCTTTGCTCATTATGTAAAATAAGTTGTACAAATGTACAAATTCTTAGTTGCTTTCAAACTTTATATACAGTACAAATTAATGATTGATATTCAAGTTTCGGTGACGTAAAAGAATTTCAATTTTTGGAAAGCAATTCTATTTATTTTGTTGCAAGATTACAACGAATTTACAATATTTTTTAGTAAATGAAAAAAAATGAAATAAGCAATAGTGAGGACGAACATATTTTTATTGTTTGCATGATATCATCGTGGTTTCGTAAAAGCTAAAATTGGGTCGTGTACCACAGTGACCTAAGAACTATGACAGAATTAAGGTGTGTCATTGTATTTCACCATTGCATCTGAGGAACATTTTGAAAATATCATTAATTTTACTGCAACTTAAATTAATCATGTGATGTCATGCAGACAATAAGAACTTGTATGAGACTTCGTTGGTATTGTTTTACGAAATATTATTTAAATTCTTATGGTACTTTAGAATTTTATATAATAATGGTGTTGGTGCTTGTCAGGAGAAACAAAGACTAATTACCAACACTTGTTACTCGCTGTATACAATAAGAAGGATAACTGAAATTTATAGCAAGTACATGACATGTCGGCCATAAAATATTTCATAGCCCTTCACACAGATTCTCTCTTATAATTACTTATGTTACACTAGAAAAATAAATTATGATGGTGTTGAATTTCAAAAGACAAATAAGATTTAATCAACTGTACTGAGAACTAAATAGAATTAACACTTGTAATTAATGTGGGGAGAAATAAATGCAGTACATACTTTGTGCTAATAAATCAAATATAATAGCTATACCTACGGTAAGTGATAACATCACTTGCTTTCATTTTTCGTGTTGCTTGAAATTTAATCATTTTATCATAGCAACAGGAAGGAATATAATCTAAAACATTTAGAAGACGCCTTCTCTTTATGTTTTTATGAGTTTCACCATTCATTGTTCCAATTACTGTTTAGTAAAATTCAAAAACCTGAAGTAGTTCTTGTTAAATAAACAATTTCAACTCGAATTGAACATAATGTGCACTAACATAGCTTCATTATGACGTCTTCTTATATTATCTAAACATAGGGTGGATACTTTAACATAATTTATAGTAAAACTGTTTTAATTACCCTAATTATATCGAAAAACAGACACTCATAGAAGAGAAAATGCAACATATTTATTCCATTGGCCAGATTGACTATAATTGAAAGTGAATCAGTCAGAAAGAATATTAGAAATCAACCCATCGTCAGTTCTGTGATTAAAAGGAAATTTTACGAATAAAATGGCTATATTTACTTTTAAAACTCTTTATGGAAGACCTTTCAGAAGCTTGTGCGGGATAATACTATGTGATACTATAAGGAGACATATTTACAATTATTTGCGTTGTTATATACACATCTGCGTCACAATATTGGATAAAGTTTTACAATATTTCGTTTTTATGTTATTCAACCTCGAGTATCGTAGAACCGTTAACTCAATATAGCGAAAAAGGAACAGATCAAAACAAAGAAAATAACGAATAGGAAAAACCATACTAGAATCAGTCATGTGCTATTCCCGCGAAGTGTGAATTTTAGAGGAAAGCTTTTGATGTTGAGAATCTCTAAGCAGCAAAGCGCGAGAAATAATGATATACAACAGTAGGTGCAAGTAAGAGGGACCGTAGTGGTAATGGATGAAAGAAGAGGTTCGAATACGTTCTGCGGATGAAGAAACAACGATGGTCACCATCATTAGGAAAAAATAGAGCCAAGGCGATCATGGAATGAAGGTATGCGAGGTGCGATGTGGAAGCGAGAAGTAGAAGAAGGTGCACAATATAGGAGGAGATGGCGTTTGATGGTGGAGATGCAGCGCCATATACATACACACAACTCCAACTACTCTTGCTTCTGATAATTGGCCATTAAGCTATTGTTTTGTAATAATTATTGGTTTTGAGAATGTATTCTTAGTTGAGATATATCATTCATGTTCTTTTTTTCAAATATTAAATCCATTTTATTTCATTAATTTAGATTTCATTACAAATAGTCAATCAATTTCCACAATTATATTCTTTCCAGAACGCTTTTGTGAATTTCTCACTGAAGATAGGTAATTGGTGTCCAATGTGTGTATGTGCGTTTTTAAAGCAATAAAATCCCATATTTTAAACTTTTAAAATGGTCAATGTATCTCACGAATCTTAGGAAAAGGCTTCCATTGAAGTGGGGAAAATATTTTAATTTTGTTCTTATATTTGAGGCAATAAAATCTTATTGTTTTATAGATTACACTTTCTCAGGCATTTGAAACTCCTTAGAATATCCTTCTTATTTCATCATCTAGCTGTAGAACCACATCATTTTTTATTGAAAAGAAAATAGGCAACAAGAGGATGAAATGAACCTCAGAGCATTTAGGCCATAGTAGGATTATGTATTCTCTCTATACATCACCTTTTAGGCAATTAACCAACATATTACCCTTCAGACGCTCAATTAACCCAATACTTTGGACAAAATCAACTTGGTAGCCGATGCATGACTCTTTAAGTTAATTCCACAATAACAGGTGCTTCTTTAGCCGATAATGGGCAACCAGGTATCTAAAT
Source organism: Oryctes borbonicus (assembly GCA_902654985.2). Taxonomy (NCBI): domain Eukaryota; kingdom Metazoa; phylum Arthropoda; class Insecta; order Coleoptera; family Scarabaeidae; genus Oryctes; species Oryctes borbonicus. Next base: position 3,458,623 of record LR736858.1, read on the forward strand.
GTGTTCGTTTGCCCGGAAAAGTCAAAATGATATTAGCAATGCGGGAGGAGAGTTTTATTCCGTTTCTTGAAGAACTTTATTTTATTTATCAGTTTAACTCAATTTCTTCGTTTTACCTGAATTATTAGTAAATAGTAAACCGTAACAATTTAATTTAAAAGATTGTTGCTCCTTTCTTGCATGTAGACTTAATGATATTTTTCTATAGATTGCCTCAAATTTACTTAAACAGTTAAAACCATAGCAAGTGTTAGACTGGTTCGTCTTTCTACATTGCTTACATTCGTTTAATTTTACTTCAGTAATCTCTCACTTTGCAAGCAATGGAATTTCACACCATTGATGAAACGGCCAATGGAGTTGAACAAAATAAAATTCTTTTATTGTACTGATTTATAGACGTATGTAAAATGATAAAAATAGTAATAAACGCCGTACTTATGCGAGAGTTATTTGCGTTTAAGAAGTTATTTCGCTACGGCGGTGCCATAAGGTCAAAATCAATAAAAACATCTTTTAAAAGTGATTAGGAAGCGAACGGCCTAATAAAAACCTAAGAATGTTTCTTATGCGCACGACGATATCATTTATGGATGCGGACTTATATGAGAATACGTGCATTTGTATACCTGTATACTTTATGAACATTTCCAGCCTAGTCAAGGAGGTTATTATATATGCGGTACACGATTTGAAATTTAAAGCACAATATTATTAAATTATAGGATGAGCGTGCGCGTGCATAATTGTATAAATAAGGCATATGGATACGGTACGTATTAATATGTAGCATGGCTACATGAACTCACCGACATGTATTGACAAAGCTTGAATCACAATACTTGAGTTCCTTGCTATGGTAGGGACTACCAATTGAGGTTTCTGTTTCACGTAACTTACGTATATTCAATTGTCCTTAAAGGCTCTCATACACGGAGTACGTTCCTCTTTATGTAACTAGAAGTTTTCGTAAAATATTGTACTACAATTATCATTACCTGTTGTAACGTATTTACTTGTTGAACGAGAATGAATTTGCACAAATCAAGATGCAAATTATGACATAGAGCAAAAGTGTTTCCCTCTAAACTACTTCTTCTGTTCCACCAGTCATTGCGAATACATTATTAAAACCTTTAAAGAGCACCTATGTGCTTTATGACCAACACATATAGTAGATATGATTATTTTCCAACTTTTCCAAATTTTCCAAATTTAAATGATTAACATGGTTCTCACAAAGAACCATCATATTAAAAGTATTGTTTGCTGCATTAGTTTTACTTATAGAAATTTCATCTTCCTTTACAAATTCATGATTTCTTAGGATTTAAAGACAGCATATTCTTAGTTATTTAATTCCAATAAACTCCCAAACACTAATACGTTTCTGTTTTGACTAAATTGTTTAGAAAGAAGTCTTAGCCAATTAACAAACTGCTTTTACAGAAACTAATATCTTTCTAAAGCACGGATCTATTTTAAAGCTGTATATCTGTCGTCTTGGTATCAAGTTATGTTAAAAAAAAAAACTCTTTTTTGCACTTAATCTAGATATCCTGGCTATACGTTATTCAACTTAGACAAGGAAAAAATGTTGAAGAATAACACGTATCCACATTTTACAATTAAATTGGCATTTTTAAAGCGAATTCCAACAATATATAAAAGAAGATTCGAATTTAAATTTTATGGGTAGAAATAAATGGCACAAGTATTTTGCTATGCATTATTTCTTGTAAATACAGGCAGTATTGGACGTAATAGCACGCAAGGATTCAAAGAATGTAATGACCCAGCAGAAAATATGTCAGGAATGGGAAAATAGGAATTTACGCCAATGGTGGTACTAAAATACCATTCGGAATGTAAGGAAATGTTAATACTTTGCTAATCGTTTTGCTAAATACGGCATATTATTTTTAAATAGATAAAAGTAAGAGAAGGAAGTTGTCCTTTTATTTAATTGTAGTATTTGTAAACTCATACAATACAAAATTACTTTAATTAAGGGTTAACGTTTCAGTTGATTTGTATTAAATGACGACTAAATAATATCGTAGAATGTAATGTTGGGGAGTACCTACTAAGAAATTATAAAATTTATGTTAAACATGTCCATATACTTCCCAGACAGGAGAACCTCTAATAGTTGCCCCAACCCTTGTATTAATCAAAATTCTATGCAGGAATACCTTGTATAAGTTGCCACTTCACAGCTTTTAACATTGTTAAAGTCTTTTCTAACACTTGTTAATTTTTACATGTACTAGACATGCTAAGTGTTAGTTTCTACTGCATAATAACTTGTTCTATTATATTCTTGCTTATAGTAGCAAATTAGATCAATAAAATCCGCCATAAAAGTTAATTCATTGACAATTATTTCCCGAAGCTGTGGTAAACTCTCCAATTCATTTGAGAGAAATTTAAAGAGAAAATTTTCCGGTTTAGAAAGAGATATTTAATTGGATCTCATTTACACAAAATAGATACGTTGGATTTGTTTCTCAAGACTTAAATGAGATGTTATTGCCTTCTGCAACAATTTACGGTACTTACTTTAGAAATAGCCGCGCTAAATCCAGCCTGACATGATCCTTGCCTGTGGTAACCCCATTGTGCTGAAACAAAAAAAAACACTAAGTTGTTGAGTCAGAAGACACGTCAAATATGTATGTTATACGTTAGAATTATTAAGAGATAGTCTTTAACGAAATAAGTCCTTCAGGTGGTACTATTATGCGCTTTAATTTTGGAGAATGCCATTACGAAACATGCACTTGGCCTCCGGTGAAGTTAGGCTATTAAGGAAAAGCTATAATTTTCTTATAACTTTTTGTAGAAGTTTAGTTCGAGTATATATACCGGGATCTTTGTGAACTAGCCGTCAAGTATAGTGCGTTAATAAGTTAATAAATAAGAATAAATAAAAGAAATAATAATTGTTAACGGCTGTATCTAGATTGTAGTGGGTTCTGTCAGATTCAATCCAACGTTTCAGTACGTGTACGATGTTGTGTAATCTACTTATATAAGTGGATTAAGGACACCCGAAGAGGTATTGTCGAAACCTTAATTTTTGTTTTGGGCATTACCGTTACTGACGCAATGTTATTTGATATATGTTGTCCAGTCGATTTTTTTTCAACCCATCGTCGTAAATGGGAAGGTACCCCAACTGCGAGAATGGTGACTAAGGAATGTACCGAATCCTGGCGAGACTCGAACACACAGCATCTAACTCTACCCAATCAAGCGCAGGCCCTCTTACCACTGGACCAACGAGCCGTTTTGCTTATGCTTATTTTAATTCAACGTTCAAGAAAGTGAATTGAATAATAGGTCCAAAGAGAAATGAACAAATGTAAGCCCGAAAGAAACACACGTGTAGTTAATCATAGAGGAGAAGAAAGAATTTGTAGATAAAATTTTGCAGAAAGGTAGAATAATCACAGAGTCTGCCCAACAGTAGGGGATTCTTGGATTAGCGTGGCAACGTTTTTGCAAAATATAGAGATCATACACATAAGAATGAATTCACCGTGACAAAATTCAGATTACTCAATGAGTATCATGGAAAGAGAAAGTTACCATTGAAAGGATCTAGTCCACCCCGACACTCGTGATGTGATGAGTAGAATGATAAACCTGTTGCCTCAATCCATCAAACATCACTTCAAAACTATCTTGAAAGAAGACGCAAGGCAATCAGTTTTTAATCAATTTCTCGTCTCTCTTCAGGCAAAAATGAGACTAGGAGACACCGAACAGAGTAACACATCTTTTGTCATGTAGAACATTAGGTTATAGTAAAACACGTAAAATAATGTGAACATTATGGTTTATTCCCAATTTTCACACTTTTACCACTCGACATTAGCTCAGCCAATTAAGAGGCATCACTTTTTAAAAAAGCTAAAAATTTGGATTCTATTTCTAGTAAAATACTGCATACAAAGATCTTGGGAACAAGAATTGCCAAAACGTCTTTCTATGATTGGAACTTGAATATATATTCCCTAGGACATTCTTAAGTGGTTTACCTAACATAAAATCTTTAATTGCTTCAAAAAGGGAATTAAAAAAATCTAATAACTACGTAAGCGAAACAGTTGCCGTCAAGTTTTCTTCAAAAATGGTGCAGAATTAAGTGAAAGTTCCTCTATTTCTTCCTAGTACCCTATACGTCGACTTGATCACTGTATTATTTTACAGATATCATACATCTGCACGTAATATTACATGTCTCCTTCTACAACCTTAGTTTCTTGAAAATAAAGCAAAGTCAAATATTCATTATATGTAAACATCTTCCTCGTAAATAATATTCGGGCTTATATAAATATAAAGATGTTTAACGCATTCGCAATAAATGGTATTTATACCTGCTGCTATTTACTGGGAATGCAATTGTCCAGCGATCGTTTATACAGTTCTAGCGTTTGTTTAATTGGCGTGCCATTCACCCCAATCGATCCTAGAAACATTTACCAGATCATTTCCCCTTTTTGAAAATCGTTAATTGGCGAATTGAGGTAGGTATACTAACAACTTAGCTTTTGTAAGTGCAATTGCAATTTTAGTTGGCGTATTTTGCTTGTATTAAACAGACAGTTTATTATTTTGTATCACGCCAACTATAATAAATGTTTTATTTTTATTTATCACGTGCATGTTTAACACGTTTTTGCTTTTTACGATGAAGCTAATTATTATTATGTTATATTCAAGACAAAATCATAATATTCGACAAATTTGAATCAAGGACCACTTCGCTGGCTCATTTCCATATATTCTTTGTATTGTAAAAATAACGGTAGTTCAGGTGACCGCCAATTTTTGGTGGAAGAGATTGTGTTGGCATATTCAGAAATTGTAATTTTGTTTTTCCTTTCGGATTCCAGACTGATTCAAGTTATTTAAAGTTTGTATATGTTAATGGATACCTTGGAAAAAATAATAAATATAATAAAATTTTTAAATTCCATTGAGGTATATGAAAATTACTTTGTAAAAATAAAAATTACCGGAATTCGAAGGTCCTTTTAAATGAATCTATATTTGTTGTTAAAGGTCCAAAGTAGATTATTCCTTTTCCTGTGCCTATTTTGACAATTTTATACAACTTCTTCAATCAACAAGAAATAAGACTGACTTTGCATATTTTGAGACGTACCCATTTTAGGATGGATTGCTTTGTTTTTGAATTACTCATATATTTCTCTACGTATATCTGCGTAACAAGTTTCTGCCAAAATTAATCTACACTGTTACAAAATTTCTTCCTATAATCAGGAACATTTGCGTCGGTATAGTTTATTAACAATTGCATAAACTGCATTAAAATTAACAGAAGACACGTAGCAATGTTCACATTGCCAGCAAGTAGTTTTCACGAGCACAATTTGGGATCTTTTTAGAGTGCGGAGGCCTTTGTTGCCTTTAAGACTACTACTTCAAAGTTTTTGCTATCATTAATGGATAGGTATGTTTTAATTGAAAAGATCAAAATAGGGACACAAGAAATTCTTCGAGATGATTTCGCATTAGTTGGAAATTTTAATTATGTTAATATGAATGGAACTCTGAAATTTTGGAATCGGCAGTTATGGCGTCGGACCTATCAATTTACAATACTCCTGTTTATCAAACATTTCCGGTTGAACCGGAAGTGGTTACGAACTTTCTTATTTCAAAATGTTAAATCATGTGAACTACACCTAGGGTTCGATATTCCTATTGTTAATAGTTTTCTAAATTGCATATGGTTTACAATAGTGTACCATGCAATGAGTGGTACGGCATTCGTCTTGCAATCTTTACTTGAAAGGTGGCGCTGTTTGCCAACTACTGTAGTTAAAGATACCATGGTCCATTAAAAAAAGAAAGTTTTTTAGTTTGAAGATATTTATATTTGGAAATAGTTTATGAACACTTTGTATAAAATTTAGTAACGATAACGATAAGGTGTGGTACGCATGATCATCCATGTCGTACCACAAAATATTTAATTTCAACAAAAGCAATGAAAATGCTCATGCTTTCAGATTCATTTCATCATTAAACTTGTAACTAACAGGTTTCGTGAAATATCCTGTATATAAAATATCTTCTGTAAATGCACAAATGGCGCTATTCGTTTTATTTCCTATAATTAATTAACTCTCAATTCAACGATTCAACGAATCGAAAGCTTCAGGTAATTGTGCGTTTACTGTTTGAAATAAATTCATTATTTCCTGTGCCTTCAGCAGTAATCTAGAGCTGTTGTTTATTTAGAACCTATTATTAAATGTCTGTTTGTAAGCGTTTTTCTTCAGTATTTTTCTTTAAAAACATAGCATCAAGTTGAAGGCTTCAAAAATACATTTATGTATTGTATCTGTATAGGTGGTGAGCTATGTTAAGCTAAAGGATTAAAGGGTAAATGCTAAAGTGATTTAGCGCACTTCCAAGGAAATTAAAATCCTTTCTAGCAAAATAACCATAAATCTCATAAACCGTCAACATCCATGATTCATACAGCGATTGTTTAATGTTCTATACATAGGATATTGTCACACGAAAATGTATAAATGGTATTGAATGTGCTATTAAGTAAGACACCACATCCTTCCTTGAAATAAATACCGCACGTAATGATTTATAGTTTTATTCTTGAAAAATTGCGATTTATGGAAGGAGTGAGCCATGGCAAATGTATTATACTGTCATCATTACCACGAAGCATTTAAAGGCGTCAAAATAATGTCAAACACGACGTCTGGTTCTTGTAAAACTGCAGCACGTGCACATCCGTTCATCGTCTAGTCGCCGCACGTATCGTATCTGTATGCTCTCACCAACTTCGTTATTCTCTTCCATTCCATTGTGCATGATAACATTCTACTGATTACCAAAATATTTGACCTGTGACAATCTATTAGCCCTCGCCCGGTAATGATTGCCAGCCTACGTTTCGTAGTTTTTTCTAGGTTATCAAAATGTTTGTCGACGAAAAGGGAGTCGTGTGGTTTCAACGAAAAGCCTGGTTTTACAAAACGAATTCTCTTAAAAGAATGATATAAATAAATGCGGTAAATATTGATATCATTTACCGCATTTGACCGATTAATTTAGATTGCAACTAAATTATGCAATAACTATTTCGAGATGTGCACTGATATATGTGGTTATTATACTAAATTTAGATATAAAATGTATATGAACCAGATCTTTTAAGGAATATTTTTGTGAAAGTCTTCTACTGGCAGCATCCTATCAATTTGTGGTCACTTGATATTGTTTTCAAGTTTCAATCAATTCTTTGCATATATGGTTTGTATATATGGTCGTGGTCAAGCAAATGAAAAATGAATTGTCATTCTTATATTCTGAAAAACAAGTGATTTTGAGTCGAAATCTTTAAAATATTATATCATTAATTATTTAAGATTCACATTTTATCAGCAAAATTTGATTGAATACATTAATGTAAACGCTAGTTGAAAACCTTATTACTAAAGCTACCATTGGCGAGTGATACAGCAGTGGCATTACATTCGTTATCTAACGCATTTCAAAATTTAAAACGAGAGTTCTTTTTTTATCCGAAATCTAGCAGATTCTGCCTCCGATTATAGGTCTGGATAATATCACTGCTCGGTTATTTATAAAGGGATAATAACATTATCGCTTTAGTTTAGAGTATCTTCTTATAATTCTATATTTTCCACGCTTTGTTGAAATGAAAGAAACATACACTTGATTCTAACTTACCATACCCTGATCAATGTGGATTTATATGTTTAAAAGTGTAATCAACAGTGTTACGTGTGAGAAACAAAAAGAAGATGAAGAGACATATGCAAAAAGTTGATAACACGTGAAACGAAATGTCGCCCAAATAATTATATCAAATTATCAAATAATTATATCAAATCATTATTAATTATATCAAGGACAAGAAAAAGAATAACAAGATATTTGATTATATATATCCCATAAGTTAAATAGCTTCAACAGTTTCCTATTACATAAATAAGCCATTGCAAAAACTAAAACATGTGGAAACTTCATCAATTTGAATGCCGATTTTATTAATATTTTATTACACTGTAAGTACCAAGTGCTATTCGATTGTTTAAAAATTTAAATTGATTTTTAAAATTCTTCAGGTAACACTGGCTTCTCTCCGTTTTTTAAATATCTTTTCTGATGAAGAGATTTTTATTTTACTCTATATGATGGTTGTGTAAAAAATCTAATGTTAGCTATTGGAATAGAATCAATTATTTCACTATGTTGGATTTAAAAGATTCTGTAATTAGAAAACTTAATGGAAAACATGCTCGCTCACATTGACTAACTTGGTATTTTAATTCGTCCAACGCTATATATTTAATTTAATTTTAAGGACCTCGGGTTATTTACGAAACATATAATAAGAATTTAAGTAGCGGCATCTACATTTTGTGCACGAAACCGTATACGAGGCGCTGGTTTTTGTTGATTTTCTAACCTTCACTGAAGGAAGCGAAATATCAAGAATCGTGACACGTTATCCTTAGGGGGAATATATATGATGTTTCCTTTCGACTAGTTTCTACACTTGCCCGTATACGATTACGGTTTTCTCACGAACGCAGTTAAGGAGAAAAGGAAAACCGGATTAAAAATAACCGAGGCTTACTTCCATAATAAGGTGTAGACGCACATGCCTCCAATTAGCCAGGCAGGGGCGTGCTTCTCATATAAAGCAACATGCAATCCTGTGGAGGTAATTTAGATATTATATATACCATTGAGGGAGTTAAAAAGCTGCGACGCAGCGTCATTAAACGACTCTAGAGGTCGGCTCTATAGTCAGGAAATTAAGTTAGAGTGCTTCTGAAACGGGTATTATGCGTTTTGTAGTTTATTGAGGGCATTAATCGAAAGGTACAGACACAGATACGTAATAGATGTGCATGTAAGTCAGTAGCAATTCATTTCTATGTATTATATAAATATATACAGGGTGTACAGTTAGACTGTGCTTTTTCTCATTACAATACCTTCTGGTGGGGGTGCAAAGTGGAAACCTGCAACAGAAATAATGTTTATTTTCCTATTTATGAACATTTCAAAAATAACCTAGGAGTGGCATTTCAGACAATTATTTTTGCCCTTAAGACTTTCGTATACAATAAAAGAAATGATGTATACAAATTGCAATACTTTTGTAAAAACACTTTTCGTTAATTGTATTTGGTATTCGCAGCGAAGTATATGTATTATGTTTTTTAAAATCCAATATTCTGTATATTTTAATGAATTTCGGTAAAGTATCCAAAGACGTTTTCAGAATGCCCCGTATAAACATCTTTGTTACTAACAGACTTGTAGTATTTACAAGAAAAGATGAAGCACAAATATAGTATGTTGAATACGTCAACAAAGCCGACTAATTGCAAGTGAAGAATATATTAAGGATTCTATAAGTTCGTTATCGGCCCTAAATTTAGTTCCTTTTAGTGGTTTTTGAGATTTGGAATCAAAGAATAGTCATAAGTAGAGATGATCAAGGCAGGTGAAATTATTACTTTTGTCTCTATTCGTCTCATAAGAAAGACAAAACATGAGTCTGTCTAGTCGCTGCAAAAAAGTAATAATTTCACCTGTCTTTGTCATCTCTAGTCATAAGGACCTAGTTCTGGACCATCAGGTGGACGGCCAATTTTTATGAAGCCACATTCAGCAACGGCAGTTTCTGAAACTCTTGACTTGTGGATTGGCGCATTGCCGTGGAGCAATAGGATACATTGCGCGCCTTTTCACTTCAATAGAATCGCTGAGGCGATGCTTTACTACCCTTATTTAGATAACCAGTCATTAAAATTCCTTGACAATCTCAAAAAATAGTTGCCATTATTTTTCCTGCAGTTGCATTTTAAACTTCTTGGGAAGGCAGAAGGGTCATTGTATTGACTCAGGGTCAAAACGATGGGCTCAAATTTCATCTCCGGTGACTTAAAAATGATCAGTAATGCAAATCACGTAAAAATACCAAAAAATTACAGGATGAAATTTCCCTGTAGTATGGGCTAAAATATGGTAATTAAAAATTATTAATCGACATGTCGAAGCGCTTCTGATAGAAGATTATATTAAAAATAAAGAACTACGAAAATAGAACAGAATGTCTAGAAATCTGGGTTGTTGCCTTGATGAATACCCAACTTAGAGTTATATGATATAAAATTAAACCTTATATACGTTCTACCACTTAACTGACTCTTAAGAAAGCTAATTAAGTTACAAAAAAGATCATTGTAATTTGCTATTAAAGAGCGCATTGAGAGCTTTTATAAAATTTAATAAAACTGATACTCTTCAGCAACTACCTATACGGCATGTATTTTTTTCTTAGCTTTTAATAATCTTATTCAATTTTAAAATAAACCGTTTTTGAGTTGTGACGTTATCGTGGATTTTTGTAAATAGTAACCGGCATTTTTGTCCATATCCCGTAGAAGTAGTTTCTTCTGGGTGTATACCAACACTTCATCACGGAGATGTGTTACTTACCAGTTAGAGATTATTAATGCATTTTTGTCAGAATTCTTCTATTCTTTAAGAACAAAAGGGTCCAAGCTCTAGTAAAACAAGCAAGGCTCGTGAAAGACCTCTAACGGTTACTGGTAATGTCTTGTGGCAAATATAAATAATAACAATATGCACTATATTCGTGTGTTGAATAATAATAATTGAATAAATTCAGACAAACGTAAGGTGATGTATTCAGTAACCGAAATCAGACGAAGAAACCCCATTAAATGCTTTACTTTCTATCGAAGAGAATTCTATAACTTCAAATTGAAAGATATGAATTGAAATGGCAGCATGCAGGACAATAAAATAAGATCTTCAGCGGCTTGATGTGTGTCTTGTACACTATAGCTTAACTCAAAACCTTTCCATTGAAACATAAGCATAATAATAGTAGTAGCAATTTATTCCATGATATGTAGTATGAAATAGGTCATAAATACATAGTGCACCAGCCTATGAACAAATTATATAAATTCTATTCTAAAAAGTCACTAATTTGATACAGACAATTGCCTGTCAATGTCTTTTTGATTTTAAGTTTAATAATTTTTAAGTACATGTTTTTATATTCTCGAGGGGCATATAAATTTTTAGTATTTGCGTCACAATACTTTTATGTAGTCGCGCGAATGCTGTTTGCGGTATACGTAACTTTGATTGTTTACACTCGTGAGTGTTATAATCGTATTGAACGAATTTAGAATGTTTTTCTACAACGCACGCATATTCGTAGTACATCCCCGGTAAGGAAAGTATTTGATGTTTCTCTTTTTTTCGAGTTGAAAATACTCCTTAGACACGACTTTCGGAGTGTTTACATCCACTGAATTTCCCCAGAGAATAATACCATGCTATGTAAGCATTGCTGAAGATGCTGCTTCTGTGTAGACCTGCAAAGAGATTATACGTAGAGCGTACACCACTCCGGCGATCTTGTTGTTAAGTGCAGTTACATATTCTTTCCAGACTAAGACGGTGTCCAGGTCCAACATAAGAAATCTTGCATGTTCAATTGGTTTCAACTGTACATACTTGCAAAAAGTTAATCATTTGCTAGGCCTATTATCAGTAGAAGATACGGCATTTTCTTTGATATTACAACCATTCACGAAATCACGCTAGAAAATTGGAGAAGGAGAAGAAATGATCATTTTTGAATGGCTGTGTTTAGGTTTATTATTCAAAAAAATCAAAATTTGATCAAAATTTACTATAGATTTAAACTAAACTAAGAATAACTTTGTTCGCCAGGAAACATTTTCTTCTTAAAATTTCAAATATATTTCTTAGCGTTGTTAAAAAATACCTAGGAATATATTTTTCTGCAACACATGTATTTACGGGCATGTATTAGTACTTCAGATTAATATATCAACTGTTTCGACCATTCCGTATTCGTAATCTTGTGACATCTCTCCTTAATGGTTGACCTAGATCTGTTACTTTATTAAACTTCCAGTGAGTAATGACGCCAACTTCGCAGAGCGCAAAGGGGCAATTCCAATTTGATAAGTTTGTAGAACACACACGCCCCAGTTTTTTGTATAAATATAATATTAAGGACAACCTTAATATTGGCAGGTACAAACCTGTTCACATAACTTAGCTAAGGACAATTTAGCACATTACTTTCCCGATATACGTGCATATGTAAACTAAATATGTATTAGCTGGAAATATGCAAGTAGCACATTATCGCGTAAATATGTCTGTCGAAGTCATCGGTTTTTGCAGTTTATCTAGGTTAATAATCCCATTGGTTTCCATAATGATTCTTTGAATAAAATGCAGTACATGTTTAGGATCCAATATGCATATCACTGCAAGAACAAAAATATGCAATAAGATGAAAATATTCACTTCAGAGAATAAAATAGGTTAATATTAAACTCATTCGACAGCATGTTGCTTGTATGTTGACTCAGCTCGAAGAACAATTAGTATTGAGAACAAGTAAATCGTAGACGTTGGGTATTGCGAAAGTGCTTCTACGTACGGAAGTAGTTTCCAGCCTAACATAGCAATAAATATCTTCTTATTAAATTCAGTTTTATTTCTTAAGATAACCTTATTGTAAGTCTATGTATCTTTCCCAACGATGCTCTCATCTTTCTAAATCGGCCAAATAGTAGTTGGCATTTTTTAAGAAAGTGGAAATAACCTTACACCAAACATACCCACAGAACGAAGTTGAAGAACCGGCCAGAGATGAAATATATAATATTATAAGCAAAATGGAAAACTATAAAAGTCCTGGTCAGAACGAAATAACCGCCGAGAACATGAAATATGGTGGGACATTGCTAAGAGAAAAAAAATTGCGAAGTAATAAAAGATATCTGAACCCAGGAAGTAATGCCGCATACCTGGAATAAGTCTCTAATCTTGCCTGCAGACAAAAAGAGCCATACAATGGACTGTGCTAGTTACAGAAGCATGCTTCGCTGGATATTATTTAGGAGATACTATCAGCACGGATCCAGCACAAAATAGAATTAAAAACAGAATTAGTTTGAGACTATAAAGGCAGGTCTGTAACAAATTAAATTTTTACATTAAAACAAACCTTAACATCATGCTACAAATATGAAATACCTGTACACATGCTGCTTGTGGATTTTAAAAAAGCATATCATAACATATGGTGAATAGTAGGGAAGAAATTAAGGCCCTGGAAAAGCTACAAATCCCAGGAAAACTGATAAGACCAACAAATATGACAACATGAAGGAGCAGATGTGCAGTCAAAGTAAATGGAAACACGTCTACCAAATTTTAGTAAAGATCGGACTGACAATGAGACAAGAGGATCCTTTGTCAACTCTACTGTTTAATGTAGTTTTGGAATATGTAACACGTGACAGTGCATCAATCGATACAAAACGAACGATATTACGAACGATAGTACCGATTGCCAGAAGGAAAGTAACAGATGTCGAATATATAACATATTAAAGTCAAAAGAAGTTTCTATAAAAAGAAAAGTCAGAGAATATAAAACTGTCTTAAGGTCAATTTTATTGGAGGGATCGAAAACATGATGAATGCAAAAGTACAAACAGAGATAGGAAGAAAGGACAGAGAAAATAAATAGGTTGGAGACATAATAGAACTTTTTTCTGAGACAATTTACTCCTAGTAGTCAACTTACATTGGCTTCAAGTGTACTGGCGTATCCAAATTTCATCTACATTTTTTAATTAACGCTAAATTTCCGGCTAATTTTGCTTAAACTGCTTTAAGAGGACCGCAGCACCCAACACGCCGTTAGCCTTTCCATGCGCAAATCCCAGTTAGTATACGCCAGACACGTTCATTCAACATGTTCACAGCCTTTGCTATCCCTCTAACCTTAATTTAACGGTCACTTATCACCATTTGGTGAACTTCGCAGATGTTATTGGTAGTGCTTGCAGTTTTGGGGCATGCTGATCGTTTATTATTAAACAACCAATCATTACAAATTTTGAACTAATTGAATGCATTTATTTATGTCAAATGGAAGAAGTGATTTGACAATTAAAAGACTTATATACGCCCTGTTGTATCGTTTTAACTCGCTGTAATTATATAATATAAGAACGACCCAGGAAACAGACGCAAATATTTAGAGATAATAAAGTTATCGGAGTACGCTTAATTACCGCTTCAAGTACCTGAAATTATGCTTTTACGACCACTCGGCGATGGCTAAGGGTTCTTTAATATTCCGGCGCTGTCCTGTCGACAACGAAAATGGTTATTTTCAAACAATAAAGCAACCGTATATAGCGAAAGTCTTCCCCGAAACATGATATCCAATTCCATCTACGCACTTCGTTTTTACGGAGAAATTGTCAACCGACCTTTTGAAGGGACCAGATGTGAGTAATATTTTAAAATATTACATCCGGTCATCTTCTGACGGCGAGATACAAAAGGAAACGCGGTAGTGATAAATTTAGGAACGGTTTAGGGTGTGAAATTGTGGATTTAAACGAGCTGAAGTGAGTTGTTTTATATTATATTCCTTCTGGATTTATTAGCGAGGAACAAATTCACTTTGGCGAATTCTTTTATGAGTAATCTATGAATTGCTTTACTTTCGATGTTCAGAAACAAAAATAGTCAATGGAATAAAAATCTGTTCAACTGAGAAGATGGTCCTTGTAGCCACTTAGTATTCATTGATTTATTACGGTAAGACGTAATGGTTTACATCTTGCGTTACAAATCGGCGTATTCCTTTTACGAAGGATAACTTAAATTTTTACTAAAACGCTGAAGGGAAAAAGAGTTTTTGTTTTTTCAAAAATTTGGCTATTAAGATTTGTACAGATTTCTATTCTGAAAGGAGTGTCTTGAGTGCTTTTAGCATTAACACGTTGACAATGCAAGCGGTAAAAAAGATGCCAGTGAAATTTACATAGAACAGTGTAGAGGTAATCGTATAAGTTGTGCTATTGTATTTTAAATAAACGGCTACAACAAAGTCATATTGTTTGTAAAACTATATCTACACATATCAATTGAACATATGACATGGCACAGCTTTTCGGAGAAAAAAAAAGAAAATAAGTAAAAGAAATAACAAAATATTAAAAGGAAAATAACATAATAAAAATGGAGCATTTAACACAGTATCTGAAATAGTTATGAAACATATATGGTAGCTACAGACGCAGACGAGAAAGCAGCAGAGATATAAACAGTTGTTTTAACACAATGTGTTAACGAAGATGTAAGAATTATTTTGGAGATTTTAGAAATTAGGGCAGATGAGAAAAAGAACCCGGAGAAGCTATAGATATAGAATAGATTAAACTATTTTATACCTAAAGCAAATATGAGTATAGAACAATTTAATCTTCAAGGCGATCGAAGTAATACGTGTGCTCTCTTTACATAAGTTTTTTTCTATTATTAGGAGTCTTCTTGGTAGATTTGGTCGCCTCAGAGGCGACTACCGCACTATTAGGGTTGGTAAATTTTATGATCGACCGTAACAAATCTGAAGCTGTATAATAGTTTATTGTACGTACAATGATAAAGAATTTAGGATGGTAGTTTCTGTGCTTTTATTTCTTTATCACAAAAGAATTATTTGATATCTCTAATAACAGAATTAGGTGTTAGAGATATTTGAACATTTGCATTGGCATCTTATTTACCATCTTATTATTATTATTATCCTTAAATGATACAATGTCTTGAGGATGGTGGCCACAAATTTAATAGAAAGCTTAGAAAAAACATTTTTTTTTCTTTTTAACGTTTTGACAAAATAGTGTTGCTTTTCAAAAATATATTTAAAAAATGGCCGGTTCCAGCAAAAACTGGGAACCCAGTCTTCCCTTGTCTTCTAGCGGATTAGAATAGTTAGCGCAAGGAATTTTTATTATATATTTAAGAATGAAGAGTACTGTCAGCACGCATAGACATAGACATACGTATTTGTTTGGATCCGGAAAACCTTAACAAAGCAATAATGAGGGAACGTTGTGAATAACTACACTTGATGATTTGTCAAAAGATTTAAATAGATCCGATAATTTTTCGGTTCTGGTGTGATGTTTTCTTGGGGAAGGTATTAAAAAGAGCAAAAGAAGTAGGGCTAAAATTTAATAAAGAAAAAAGTAAATTTAAAGTAAAAGAGGTTAGGTATGTTGGTCATATTATCTCAACCGAAGAGATTCAAGTAGCAATTGAACTTATGACAAGTAGCATCTCTAAAACATGATTCTTGAAACATTCTATGGCTTCTTGGGGTGATAAAAATTACTATTCACTCATTCTTCGTTTGACATTCGGGAATAAAAAATCAGATGAACACGGGCAATTATGCATTAATTCCATGTTTTTCTCCTTCAAATAATCAATTGTTTGACGTGCTGTGTTGTAGCTGGCATTTTCATGATGAAAAATGATGTGGCGTTGTCGATTGTTCTTCCTGATTTCATCGACGACTTCTAGCAAAGAAGCATTAACTGTTCTTTGATCCTCCAAAGCAATGCTTGCAACAGTCCGGTACAACGAAAGAAACAAGCTATAATTTTCTTGGAAATACTTCATTAACGACATACAAATAGTTGATTGTTGCTCAGTTTCCAATTCATACGAATATACGACACCGGCTACGATTCTAAAGCTCCTTTGTCGAATTTTTTGAGCATTTCTTTATACCAAGTGACACGAACCTTTCTTTGCGCTTGGATCAAGTTATGCGGGATCGAACGTCGATATTCCTAAGGAAGCCTCTATCTCGAGGTAATTCACATTCCGATCCTCTTCAATAACGTCGCGCAAAACACCGATCCTTTATGAAACAACAACCGATTTTAGTCGACCTTCTCGAAATTCACCACTAATGGAAGCACGACGAAATTCTGCAAACTAGTTGTAAATAGTCAGTTCTGACGGTCCTTGATTGCTAAAAGTTTCATGACGCGATTCGAGGTATTATTGTTGTGTTAGAGCTTTAATAAAATCGTGGAAAGTTATCCAAAATGCCGCCTTTTTTTAAACGCTCACAGTAA
Organism: Oryctes borbonicus; assembly: GCA_902654985.2. NCBI lineage: Eukaryota > Metazoa > Arthropoda > Insecta > Coleoptera > Scarabaeidae > Oryctes > Oryctes borbonicus. The sequence goes on from LR736858.1 coordinate 3,475,713, forward strand.
TAACAAATGCTAAATTTTACGAAAATAATAACATCAAATCCCAATAGAGTCACTTAGCGGTTATTAGTAAACTATTGGATGCTTTTTTTTTTAATAACCGTTTAGTATAATACCAATGAGTGTTTTTTAAATATATTTGATCTTATAAACATTTGCATGAACCTATGTCGTCAGTCACTATGTTGTTAACCTCCAAATTTTATATTGGATAGCAGGTACCTAAAGTGATAAAATAATCGTCCTCAAACTCGCAGTATGTAGTTGTACGGAATTATTACAGATGGCTTGGGCGTCTATGTGAACATGTTTATTACTATAAGTAACAGCCAAAGCTATAAATAATTCGGTATCTTATCAAAAGGTATGAAAAATGTTTCACAGTCAAATTTATAGACTTATCAATGTTATTAATTTATAACAACAAAACAATTTATTTGCAGTATTTGCAACAAGCGACTATGTACATTTACGGCATTGTTTACCCCGTTTAACTAGAATATAATGCTGATTTAAAGGAATTCATCTAATTGGTGATATAACAATAGAATGACCTAATGAACTATCGTACACATGTGTTGACATGATAAGTAAAAAGGTTTATCGGGAGAAGACGGAAGTGAAACATGTGTTAACTCAAACAGATGCTGCTGCAACATTCGCATTGCAGGCATCTCTGGTGATTAACTTTCAGTACCTTAGTTCTTTTACAAAACAGAATCCTTTTACAAATCCTCCCACTTAATATCTATACGTATTCCTTACGAAAATGGTAATTTGTAAAATAATATATTGGTAACAACAATAACCGCACGAACGTTTTTATAGAATATTCTTTATTTTATTTATCGACGTACTATTAGAACCAGATGCTCGCCCTGTTTACGTTTTCTCAGTCTAAATACGTAGTAGCTGAGGAAGCTTGTTACCTTCGAGAGGCGCACAGTAAAAAATATTTGGGGAGTCCCGAAAGATCTACGATCCGACGAATGTTTCGACTGTTTTATGTTTGCTTGTTTTGTCTTTGGCTTGAAGTCCATTTAAATATATTCAGTTCCCTAAGCTTTTATTCCCGCGCGGATTGGAATGGATTCTAAATATAGATGCGGGTTGTGGAATATGTGGTCTCATTCACTGATACCCTATAGATAAAAAATAATTAGATAAATAAGTTTATTAATAGAACATTCCATGAATTACATCCGAAATTGTAGAATGAAAAAATAGAGCACTGAAGGTTTATGTTATTACTTCGGCTCTACTGCTGACGATGATGACTTAGCTAACGAAACGTGCGTGTTAGTGAAATGTTATGGTTCAATGTCATCACAACTTATATTATTTCCAGTTTTATGATAAATACTGCGAGAAAGTTTCAGGCGCAGCTATAGAATATCCTCTGTCTCCTATCGTCGCCAACATCTTCTTAGAGCGTTCGAATAACAAACTCTATCTAATCTAATCTTACAGCCTTAAGGCTAAAAGTTGAAGCGGGTACGTTGACGACACCTTTGTCATCTGACCTCATGGACACGAATCATTAAACAATTTTGTATCGTTTCTGAATTCCGATCATGGTTCCACACGTTTCACCATGGAAGTCGAATCGAACCATTGCCTTTCTTTCCTAGATGTTCTCGTACACGGCTCCGAAAATCAACGCACATGGATAGATATTTCAATGGCCTTTTACACCATCATCCAGCTCAAAAACGTGGTTATAAATTTCCCTATGTAAAGAAGCATTTCGGCATCTGAATCTAATTTGCTTCCCCAAGAACTGAATCATATCACCGAGGCTCCTATCCGCTCCGATCGGTGAGTACTCGTGTTGCTGAGCACGAGTGTTGTACACGGTTCTTGCGTGTAACCGGGTCTGCGGTAAATCCAATTTAACGTTACCAGTATCATGTACACTAACCCTTAGTATTATAGTGGAAAATTCCGTGAATCTACAGAAATCTTCAAACCTCTCTACAATTTAAATCACGAAGCTGACTACCCCTTACATCACACTGGAAAACCCAACTGGTTAAACTTCCTAGCAATCGCCATGCTTCATTAGTCCATAACTTTTTGGCTCCATTAATCTACAACAAGCCCTATATAAACCCTTTCGGGACGAACAGTACTCTGTCAGTGTGCCGTAACAGCTCTGAAGGTGTGCCATAAGAGTGTGGACGAAACGTTGGCAGAAGCTACGACAACGATGTAGTTCCAATCCGGAAACGAAGAGTACATACTCTTATTGTTTGTACGTGTTGCACTTGCAGCTATAGACAACACAACCGATTGATCAGCTACTAATTAGAGTCCTGTGGTGGCCGCTGCAAGAATAGCACTAAGACTCTACGCCAGATATTAATCCTTCCTTATTCATTAACAAAATTTAGTAAATTTAATTTAATTCTGCAGTATAATATGATTGACATTCTTTTCTTTCGAGTTTAATCATAATTTGCTACCTAGCAAAGGTGTAGCTTTTATTTCTGCAGAATAGACATTCACTACAAAGCGTTGATTTTTATACTTTAAGCCCAACCCTAAAGTTTGGCACACTACAGTTTTTAGTTTATTTTATTTCTTCGCAATATTCCTAGTTCTCCTTGAATTTTTGGGATTGTGGAAACTTTGTGAACTAAGAAATAAATATAGATTATTTGGCAGTAAGTTAACGAAGAAAGGATCGACCAATTTTCAACACAATAGTTACAAATTGGCTAAATCATAACTAATATATCTACAACAAAATGTTACGAGATAGCATTTTTTTTGTTAATTATTATTACTCTAATTTTCGTTTCATATGACGCAAATTTACCAAAAATCTCTCTGCTGTACATGTTAGCATAACCATTGCTTTCTGATCATGCTGCTATTAAATAAAAAGCATTTGCATTTCTTGGAATTCCTTGTAGGTCAAGTTACCAAATAAGAGCCATTTACTAACAATAGAGCTGTATGAACTAATCATGTGAATCATGATTTTATTGCAATTAAATACCCTATCGGGCGGTTTTGATGCAAACATCTTCACTTTCTATATCTCAACATTTACAACATATTTACCAAGCTTTATAAAATAACTTTGTTCACATGAAAATCTACAATTCATTATAAATAACGACGTCATATATAAAATTTGTTACTTATACTGTAAATGATTACCATATCTGGAAAAGAACAAATCAAAGCATCTTACATCAAACGGAGAAATCGAAAAGCGTAGCTCAAAACATGAGAAATCGTCATGCTTAGAAACCCCAAACGATCTAGTGGGAAAAATAAAACCAACACCAATTCACCAATTATAGATAAAGCTACTTACCTGTTCTACAAGGAGAATATTCAGAGAAGTCACTAAAATAGTTCCGTGCTACGTAACATGTTCCAACCGGATCTCGTCTGTCGTACTTCGTATTAAACCAAACATATCTCGAGGCACACGCCTGCAACAGAAAGACATGTCTTACGCACAAATCAAATAAACAGGTAAACCGTTTTAGATAATTCACTTTCTTACATGGAAAGGTTTAATTTTAAACACAATTTATGTCTTTTCGCGAGTAATGGGTGGCCATAACACAAACAGTAGGTGTAGTAGAAACCATTTAACTTTAGGTAAACATGATGGACGTGTTTGGCTAAAGCTTTACTACTGAAATGGGGCCTCTGTTGAATATAAAGTGAGATGTTTTTTGCAATGATCGGCATGAAGCTAAAACGAAAATCAGGATTTTTAAATACGTACACATACTTTTTTTGTGAAGTTGACATGCTTTCATCTAAGAATCAGATTTATGAATCTCCACCTACATGAATACCAACCCAAAAGTTTCAGATAGAATGACCAATCGTGTGTCAAACAAGTAGTTAACAAAAGTACTTAAAGCTAATATTACAGTTTATTAACATTAAACTTTTTTTAATTTGTAATAAAGTCCTTATATGTTTAGGTACTAAACAAACGCTAGTAAGCATTTTACATATTAACGTTTTCAGGGTGCACCGCAAGTTTATAACAGCAGCTATAAAACTGCATTTATTCATTTTTTCCCATTTACCCACTTAACTCTTAATGCCGCGCAAATCATTACTGTTTATTTCTACATTCTGTGAAGTCATCTATACATCAATATCGTCAATATATTACCGATTACGCAATGTAAAAGCTTTCGCAATTTGTACATCAAACATTAAACGGTATAAATTAGATAAAACGCATTCCCATTAATACCATTTAGATTTACATGACGTCTTATCGCCGGTTGCCCATTGAATATCGAATGCAATTACAAGCGATTCTGCGATGTTCCGCCGAACAAGGCAGACGCGACGCTTGCATCGCAATGCATCACACTTTTCAATTAACTTTTCACATTTCACCGGATCAACACTATTATTCATGAGTAATTTATGACATTGCGTACGCGATATGAAGCTTTCACACCGGGGCTACTTAATTTATTGTCTTCTTGATTATGATTTACGTTCGGCCATTCATTAAAAATATCCGACTGATTGAAATACGCTTGTAAAGCTCTTGTTATAAAAATAAAAAAAAAATTAGGGGACTCGTAAGTTGCACGTCGCTGTTGTCGTAGATAAATGAAGGACACTTTAATTGAACGTGCGATAACTTTATAGAAATCTATGGCTACTAACGTAAATTACAGTTTCTCAGACACGAGTTCAATTATTTCTATTGGTTTTAGTGGTAAGCTATTGCTGATAACTTAATAATGCTCTATAATTGACGTAGTGGGTAGAGCCTATGTGGCTGAAGTAGCTATTAAATATATATTTTTCTAAAAAGTTTTCGTCCTAACATGTTCTGCTGTTATTAATGGAATACATGGAATAAAGAAAAAATGAGCTTTGTACATTAAATAATTAATTGAAAAATTATATAATTTCACTTAGTTTAACTCGATCGTATCTTGTATCTTCTTCTGATTTCAGGCGACGGCATATCCGTATCAATCAATATCGTACTAGTTACTTACACTCAGTTTGAGTGCTGCAGAAACACGTAAGATGTTAAAGAAAGCATTCAGAGACGACGCTTTGGGTCAAATACAAAGCTATACAAATAATAAATACTATATTACATTATCTGTTTAGCTGAGATCTGGTTTACAGCCAACGAAATAAATTATTTTCATATAAATGATATATAAAAGTTGCTTTTGCGCAAAAGATAGCAGGGGAGGTGGTTGTGATATTCGGTCACAAATTAACTTAATATCTGTAAATTTTTTGTGGAAAAAGATATTGAAATTTGTTTAACCAAAATTGAAGTAAATTCTGCGAATATTTTAATTGATAATATATATAGAGGACCTAATGGTGAATTCAATTAACTTTAATTAGTTAACGCATGGTTTCAGAAAAATACCTTGTGTCTAATTATTGTTACGGGTGATTTTAATATTAACTGTTTAACTAAGGATCGCAAGTATACTGCCCTTGTTAGTATGCTGTGTAGAAGAATGTCTAGAATATTGTGGGAATATAATTCTTGTAATAAAAATCGATTTTGCCCTTACTTGTGAAATGAGTCTTGGTACTGCTGACGATCTTAATAGTAAATTTAAAGTCTTTACGGATATTTTTCTTTTCTATTTTGATATTTCGTATCCTTTGCTCTCTTGCCCAAAATTATATATATTTTACAAAAATAATATCCTGTTTTATAGCAAATTTACAAATTACATAAAAATCTAAATACTAAGCCGAAAGATGAAAGATTATGATTATCGAGTAGCTAGATCAGACAATAAGACTCCTACAAATTGGAGTATAATAAATAATTTGCAAAACAAAAGTTGTTTACAGCAATTTAAGTTACTGCTAAGTTAAGATAGTTAAGTCTCCCATAGAGGTTGTTGAAGCCTTTAATCCAAACTTTCTGTAAGCCCCAATTACTGTTTTGCAATCTAACCCTGATATACCCATACCTACTAATCACCTTCAATGTTCTTGCATCCTTATTCTGAAAATGAAATGCTGTCGATATTTGGCAATACTAAAAATAAGTTCTCAGGTCTTGATGGATTCTCTGCGTGCATTCTTAAGGAATTTAAATATAAACTAGTAAAGCCCATTACACATTTGATTAATTGCTCCTTTGATACATGTATTTTTCCAGAGATACTTAAGGTTACTTCTGTTAATCCTATTCACAAAAAGGGAAATTTAAATAATGTTTCAAACTACAGATCCATTTCCATCATTATCTTTTGAGAAAATTTTTGAATGCAATGCTTAATCAGCTAAACAGCTTTATAAAGAAATTAACTTACATAGGTTCCAAGTGGGCAAATCAGTAATCACTGCCCTGTTAGATATCCACGATATTATAATTCAAACGATTGAAAATAAGCTACAGCCAGGAGGGATTATATGTGATTTGTCTAAAGCATTTCATTACGTTCAACACCATTTGCTTGCTGACAAGCTGAATTCATTCCATTTTAAAGGTAGAGTTAGTGACTGGATATCCTCTTTACTGAATAAAATTCGTTGAAGTGCTTTGCGCAAATGATGAAAAAAAGATCGTCGGCCTGATACGCGAATTAATACCATTTACAGTTGGAGTTATGCAAGTGGCTTGTTTTTGAATTTGAAAAAACTAAATACATTCCTCTCCACGCTCTTCAAAAAGGAATTAGTCTATGAACATCAAAATTACGCGATTAAAAAATTCAGTTGGCATAAATGAATTCTTTACTTTTACGAACTTCGATCACCATTATCTAATGGTATACTTCTTTGGAGTTCAAGTCCCTCGGTTGAAATGTTTCTTAAACAATAATCCGCAATCAGATACCACGATATGACCCATTTACACAGAGCCAACATGGATTAGATCATTTTTGAATGCAAAATAAAAGAATGTTGCCAAACTGTTGATTCATTCTACACAGATGCTATCGTCGCGTATCTATGCTTTAATCTATCAGTATACCTCTCATTAAAACTATAAAAAATATTGTTTAACGTAAAAGTATCTTATCATAGATTTCTATTAAGACGAACGTACAGTCGTTACAGAGAGAGCTATATCCATCCTAGTTATTTTATTCACACAGTGAACGAACAGAGTCCATGAGAAAGGAAATTGTGTACTCTTTAATAAAACCAATTGAAGTGGGCTGATTGTTTCAACGAGAAATCTCGTGTCTACAAAGCGTTTCTGTGCTCGAAAACACTTCACTCTTTATTATGTAAGTACCTCGTACTAAGTGCTTTGAGTACAACGCTAATCGTATATTATTTTTGGCATTCCTTCTTAGACCCTTATTTAATCAATATAATGATGATTTTTAATTAAAATAACGTCGTTTATAAGTGCAGTGGAGCTTTGATGGCTGCCTGTACCAAGTATTCTGTCGATAAACACCTAATCATGGGATGTTTAAGATGTAATCTAAAGATACTGTTGTAAATTTTACGACTTTACACCACCAAAAAGGAACTATTTTCGTTTTAGATGAAATAAAACAGTCGAGTTAATAAATCTTTCTAGGGATTGTATGTGTGTCTGTTGAGTTAAAAGTACATCGACTTAACTGTAAGGTATTTATAACTTTTATAAAGATGCCATTTTCAAACAGAGTGTATATATTTCCGTTACAGAGAAAGAAGGGGGCTATTTATATATGTACATCATTAGAAAAGTTACTTGTTTTTAGATGAACTGCATTCCCGCACTAGTTGGACATGGTATATTGTACCGGAATAACGTCCATTCAATTACAACTCTCCTTTATTGACAGTCGGTCGAGAGACGATCTTTGAATTATTTAGAATACCGTTAAGCTTTATGCAATTTTTCATTTCCTCTGGTATCCGATAGGCGCATCGTAAGAGTATTTTTACAATTTCGTTTACTTCTTGTTGCGTTCTTTCCAGAACTGCATTTTTCAATTTGGATGTTGCATCTGACGGTAATGCTGATTTACTGTTTTTCTTGCTACGTTAAAAGGTAATGCATACCACTTTAGTATTACCGGAGAGTGGAAATGTATAGAAAAGGTCGTAAGTGTTTATTAAATGAAAAAAATGTTGCATTATTTTTAAAAACGGAAAGAAATATTGGAAAAGACTAGTATTTGTCTAGGTAGAAGTATTCGTAAAAATACGTTTGAATACATCAATACCTGAATGTCATTCAATAATTGGCAAATAGCATGGTAAAAACTTTATGATGTGTTAATGGTTTATCCTGTTTAGGTTTTTGGGTAATTTTTCGTACGCCTGTAGTTTGCAATATGTTCTACAGATACCTACTGGGTAATTAAGCACAACTTAAAGTAAATTACAATTTAGAATTCTACAAATTTTCTCTGTATTTAATCTAGCAAACCAAGCAGATTATTTAAATTCTGATAATACGAGGGAATAAATATTCCGCTATTGAAACTTATATTACTAACTACTAAAAATTTGCTCAATTTTGTAAATCAAACGCGTGCCCAAAATTATCCAAGAACCTAAAGAGGAAAACCATTAACACGAGATGAAGCTTTTACCGTGCTAATTCCTACGAGGCATTTATAAAAAATGCACTGGATACACAGAAGTGTTAGCTTGGTTCAAGTAAATATGTATTCCTTTAGAAATATTCACTAAAAAATAATAAATAAGCTGAATTGACGTAAATGTATTCTTTAAAAGGAAGAACGCATTTCTGCTCAACATACATTACAAAGACCTATTAAGTTGGCAATTTGGAGAAAGATATTTTTAGCTTGTAAAGTTTATAACACTTGTTATCAGCAACATTTTTCTCTTTTCACTTTATTGTTGTCAGTCAGTCAGTCTGGCATTTTGTGATATAAGTTGTGTGTTACTATTGTTCTTGTTTTCTGCCTTTCTCAGGTTGTATAAAGATGGGTGTACTTTCGCAGTGGTATTCAAGATGAACTACGTTTCTATACATATTCAAAAGAATCTTATTATGAACAATCTATCGCTGTGTGTCCAGATAACAGTGTTGGTCTTGGTTTTGGATGTATTCGCTTTCGCCTTCTGATAAATCGTAGGTTCTAACTTCTTAAGATAAGGAAGCTGGACGCCATCGAATGCAACAGAATCCCAATAAGTCTCTCAGTAAATAGGTCTCCTTTCTTATTGGCTACATAGAAAATAACAATTTTTTTTATAGATTTTTCATACGCAAGTTGTCATACACCACCACGAAAGATATAGCACTTATCTATGCAAATTTCTACAAGATGGGACGATTGAAATATGGTCAATGGACGAATGCAATATTGTTGATATTGGTTTCACTTGGTTGTGTAGACTTACAAAATTATAGAACTTGATCAACTGAAACTAAAATTGTCTGGGAGACGAATTATAGGACACCTTTTCCTTTATGAAGCTATTAATGCTGAACAAATAATGTTGAACATTTTTCTAAATCAGGTAAATCTAGAGCAAGTCCTACACGGATATTTTCCGAAAGTCGGGACAACTGCACATATAGCAGCGTACATATGCAGTTCCAGATTTTCTCATCCGTTTTCTGGGCATCATCATTTCAAGGTTTTAAGTGCGCGTGTATAAAGTATATATAGACATAATTTTAGGATTAGATGTATGCGGGACGTATTAAATTGTAGGCCAAGATAACCTTTCCATAACATACGTTAAGGTGTATTTGCTCGTAAGAAGATGAAATCTCAGCATATTACTTAACCATTTTCCTTATTAAACACACACAATTCGACTATTTTTATCTAAAGACTACTTCGTACGTCTTCTCAGGGATCCTTGTCCAATATAGACGCCCAACTAGCCTTCTTAACTTTAATGAAAATCTTCTCCGCTGTACGAGGCACGTATGTACTTATATACATGCGTTTTGTTTGTAAACACGGTCGGAGACTGGCATTCATATATAAATGCACATGTGATTCGAAATACAGGTAGACATGATAAATGAGTGGTCATGTTTATTATGTAACGCGGTATACAATTACGCGGACGACGCTATTAATAATACAAATCAGAACAGCTGGTTTAAATGTGTAGCAGCTCGTCCATCTCTCGGTTTACTGTTACCGACATCAGCCAGCCTGAATTCACCTACACATATGCATACGGCGGCCACAAAGATCAGTTTGTTTTTGTTTCGTTTCTATTCGCCTGAATGGCGCCTGATTAATACTTGTGTTGAAGTTAATTATTAATGGTTTACGTGTTTGTATGCTGAATTTCAATTCAGAAGAATGTGTGGTATGTTGTTTTTTCGAAAAAAAAAATAATTGGTCGGTTATATACTTTTGTATACGGTTTGTTGCATGTGTTATCGATTATTATCAGGTATTCAGATAGATACGAGGTATACAGAAAGTTATAAGCTTTAACATAGAGATGGCGCTACCTGCTAAAGTTCAACAAACGGCGTTCCTTGGAAGAACGTGTTTGTCATATATTGACTGAAAATTTGGATATGAAAAACGCAAAAACGCATTCGAATGAACATTCCCATATCAACCTAGAGGACATTCTGGTCAGCTTCGATGTGAAATTTCTACTCCAAATTATCACCAACATTTTATCAACCCACAACAAGCCTATCGACATAGCCGAATGGTGAACGTATGTCTAACTTACACCTAGTTAAACGGGCTTTTTCCATTTCTCAGCTCCTTCGTTCAGTTCCTTCGAAAACAATTTCAGCAAGCAAGATATCGGAAAAACGATACACTGCCATCGTACTCCTAAACATCCTACTGCTTCCAATCAAGAACCCGCTTTTCTATCCCACATTTAAGGTGTTACTAATAAAATAGGCAGACTACTCCAGAGACAATATCAAAATAATTTTTAAAACTCCGTCAAAAATCTCCAATTTATTACCACCAGTCAAAGACAAAATTTCTCCCCCACATACACAGGCTGTTTACCGGATCGCTTGTTGTTGTGGTAGTGGTGGTACACGTGTGGCGAAACACAAGCGTTGCTGCGAATATCCGCTCTTGCGTTGGCCGAGTACAAGCTGGAAACCGGCCACCAGATTTTATTTAACGATACCAAACTTCTGCCCTATGAACCCTACTATTATTGTAGACAAATCCGAGAAGATATCCCAACAACCTCAATAGATGGTTACATGTTGCATGTTCAGTTGAAATCTCTCCTATCTCCGTCTCACCTCTTAACCAACCTAATTAAAACCTGATCTTGAGCGACAACGATCACAACATGGAGGAACCCCAAAGAAGCTCTATGCCATTGAGAGCGAAACGTCGGCAAACTCATGCAATTACGACGCGGTTACCTGGATTCTTCTTCTTCTTTCCTTCTAAATGGGTTCAGAATTCTTTTGACTATTTTTTATGGCTAAAATACTTGAAATATACATTTCAAACTAAATTTCTAAATAGTATTATCCAAAACTTCGTCTGTTATTAAAAATTTCTGTTTCTATCTTCCTGTTTACTTCATTGTCATAGGAATGGCAATCCATCGACTTTGATATTTTTATAGTTGGCCTAATGATGATGGTTAGGATATTACAGCTGACATTGAGGATTTTAATTACTAGATTCCATATAAATAGCGTTGTACATGAGATGCGTTTTTTTTACAAACAATATTATTTAGAAGTAAATTATTGAGATTTTGATTATTTCTCATTAATGGAGTCTTTTTGAGAAACAAAGAATTAATGACATAAATTATCAACATTTATTCGAATTGCAATAATAATTCAAACCCTGTAAACATAAAATGATTTTTTATTGTCGAAAATTCGAAATATAATGATATAAATGAATGAATTTAGCTCCAAGTGCCCTGATATCTCGCTACAGTATATTCTCTGTGCATCAAGAAATATATTTAAAGTATTATTATTAGACAAGATTAAAGTAGAAAGCTAAATATTAATTATTGTACTGCTTTATACCTTCCTTCCTTTTGCACGCCATACCTAATTTTTTGCAACCACCTAGATATCTTTGCATTACGCGGCTCCATATTTAAATTCAGCTGAGTGGCCACTCTGAAGCTTTGAATCCAAAACTAATATCATTAATAATGTTCCCATCGTTTTCGAAGGTGTTACTCAAAAAATTAAAATACTGTTTGAGCATTTAAAACTCGCTTCTGCATAAAAACAACAAAAACTCAAACAGAAACCATCGTCCTTTTAAATCCTTTTAACCAATGGTAAATTATTTCATTTCATCAATTCGAAAATCAATGCTGAAAGCATTACCATTCATGTTCAATATCCTCAGTCAACTTGCAGAAGCTCCATACACGTTGTGCGTCTTCAATACAGTTCATCAAGTTCTTTCTCCTCAGAACTATGGTACGGTTAATAGGGATTTGCCTTGATTATAAATATGGGTTGGCAATTAACGAATGCACTCGTAAAGTATTTTGAATGCGTTCTAATGAATCTGAACGTACATTCGTGCATATGTATTCAATGCAGTACGATATTTTATCTTGATTTACGAGCTCATTGCTTTGTTGTTTTAATTGTTGAACGTTGGACCTGCATTTAAAATAAATGTCCTACAAGTTTTATCGAATAAAGCTTTATTATTATGATTGCTTGTTATGTATTAAGTATTCGGGCAATTTTGAACAGTAAATATTATGTTATTTATTGTTCGGGTTCTTATTATGATTTTGATGTCATTAGGGCTTAATCCTGTGTACGTTAGTTGATTTATAACCTGGCGCACGACATACACTGCAGGATTTTAGATACCTGCCAAGGACAAGCGGTAATAGTAACAATAAGATGAGGATTGTATCTCTAATAGTTTACCGATAAATTTAATCAAACCCTTTTACTGTATTATAACGAAAACGTTTTGGGAAACGTGGGAAATGTTTCTGTTTTGTTGTTTTTCTATCAAATATTCTTTCAAGCTAATATGCATTACAAATACAAAAAGATGTCTAGAAATAATAATCAAAATAATGCTAATGTAATTCCTCATAGTATTGATGGAATCACTCACGGCAAAAACCTATTTAATAGATCTGTCTGTAGTATAATAATAATTTAGTCGTTTGCTGAGCTATTGCTCAGTTAAACGAGATAATCAGAAGTTAAGCGAGACATGGCAAATCTTCAAAATATCCAAAATTGAACATCGTACATACATTTTTTCACCTTCAAAGGGAATACACCATCCAAAACCAAAGAGCAAATGGACATGGTTTTTAAAGAAAAAAAGTTAATTTCTTAAAGTTGGTATATTCTATATCCATACTATGCTATATTATTTAACTTGCATTTAAAGAACTCATAATATACAAGGTGTTCTATTTGAAACAAGAAACTTGTTATCCGTTTCCTATATGATACCGTAAAATTGAAAATATTTTTAGAGACTAGATCTTTGTCTATAATATTGTCCATGGAAATTTCAGAACGATATTTTCATTACTTTCGGTGATATGTCTAATAGGCCATTGTCGTGAATGAGCTTGTATCTTCCTAAAATAAATACGCCAATATTTATTGTTATGTTATATCGCAGGATATAGTGCACAATTCACCAACTGTTTGTCTAAAACTCCGACGTTTGTACATAAGAAGCATGTATGCATATGGGTGTTAAATATCGACATTTAAGTTTCCCAAACCTTGTTAGCTAAATAGCGTAAAACAAAACCATGTTTTTCTTTTCTGTATCCGCATACAAGCAGCTGTTCCATAGCATATTCTGGAACATGGTGTCGTAGGTATCTTTTTTACCAAAGCGATTAAGTATGCTGTCAATGTAATATAAACTTAGTAGAAACTTCAAACACTCGTTTGGATAAAATTTCTCAGATCTTTTGTATTTTGTAACACGTAGCACATTAGTAGTAGTAAATATACGACTCAAATGCAAGCATTCTTTATTGGGGCAATTAAAATAATGTAAATGTTTAAAATAGCAAACATCGAATGCTTGTTTACGAGGTATAAGAAAGGGTGACTACATACAAAAAAATTGTATTAAGCGAAAAATTTCAATAACATTCTATTACTTTACATATTATAGGTGAAATCACTTGTAATTACTCTGAAGCTTTTAAGCTATTCTAAATGTAATAATTCCAAGTAGATATGCAGCAATATTAGGCGACACAATATAATATTTTGCTGGACTAATCTCTTTCTGTTCAGAAAGAAGAAATAAGTTAAGAAAACGTGGAAATAACTGATTTCTATGAATTATGGTCATCACCCTATAAAGTGGAATCTCCAACACAATAATGAAAGGTAGATTTTCTTAGAGTACTTTTTGGTTAAAATTGACAAAAGAATTACAAAGTCTCTTATGACAACGTCAGCTTCATCAGGCTTTTTTCTTCATAGTTATAATGTGGCCGTGGCAATTCCCTCCGAAAAGACAAGAAGAAAACCGTTAACTGGCATCTGTAGCAGAGTGTCAGCCACAAATAAGATACTTGCTTGCAACTATATGATAGGCATAAATGGTTGTAAGGCTTAAGGTCCGCAGTTTCTTTTTGCATAATATTCTACCCGCATTGGACACAATCTTAGATGCTCTAAACAGTAACTTATTTTTCAAGAGGTACACTATACAGATTTACTAAAGGACATTGACGTTTCCTTTGAAAAACTTCGAAGGAAGATAATGCTGATGGACCGTGATGATACGACTTAGATAATTACTTGCGCTCGGCAAGAGGTTGCGCCACTAGAATTGAAATAAGTTTTTTGTAAAAGTACCCGTTGACAAGAAGAGCCCTGTCAAGTTTTCAAACAGATACGTCAGTTAGTGAACACAGCCATTTGAAATGAACGTTCCGTTACACTGGAAGTAGCTATCTGCTTCTAGTAAAACGGAACGTTTCCGGAAGATGAAAACATTTTTCGGTAATTCTTTGGATAGGGTTTTGTCATCAAAATTTTCGTCGCATTACTCTAGCTGCAATGGCTCGCGAGAAAAAGATAGTTGATGAATGGAACACTGTATACTCTGCCTATTCGCACACCTAGTTGGTATCACTGGGATGCGGACTGAATTTTAGAAGTTTATTATTGGCACAGACAGAATTGTTGTAATTGCGTAACTTAACAACAAGCTGAATGAACCTAACGTCACAACCAAGTCAGTTTTACATAAAAAGATGGACAAAACACCAAACTCATTATTATTAAACGTTTTTGCATCGTTTTAGCAAAAACATAGGAATGTACAAAATATTCTATTGAGAATAAGTTGGCATCATTTCTAATAACATCGATAACGGAATTTTGCCGAAAACATCGAAAATTAGTACATGAAACCTAGAAAAAAATAGAAATGCTAAGTTCTGTTTTTCTTTCTGTATATTTACATTTATAAAATAGTCCGTTCTGTAATTTTAATCACTCATTTTATTTCTTAATTGTTATGGAAATCATAGGCAACATTCACATCCTAATATTTAAATTCTACGGCGGAAGTATAGAGTTTATTGGTTGTAAAATGCTTCAAAAATATTAAAATTGGTCTTACTAATATTTATTCATTTTAAATATCCGCTTAAAAAAAATCCCGCAGACGAACAATACCCAGAATATGTGTACATTGCCAACATACTTACGTCTATATGCGAATCGCAGGGTTTTTCGTTGAGGCAACTCAAAAGCGTCCGACTGTGTACACAAAGCCAGATGTGTATTTGTGCATGCGAATCTGGAACAAGTTATAGCTATAGCTCGCACACTATATTGTGTTTATGTTGGCCGCGAAACGCTAGGCGTTAAAAAGTTAAAAATAGAAGCTGCACAATTCATTAAATCTCGGCTGCGTGATACAATCGGAGGCCGACGTCGGTCGTCTTAGCGTGCACGTGCTGGGTTTCGCTTTCAGGCGAAATTTCTTCTTCTTGTTGGTTTCTAAATGCATTCTGACTCTCTTCTATTTTCCTATAGGGGGCCTACAAGTACGGAGATCGAAAAAATGCATATATATTCTGAAAATATGGTTTATAATACTATTACGAAAAATAAGAATTAGAAATAGCAACAAGAGATATGTTAAATTACTGAATCATGACCAGTAATTGTCTCTTCGTTTCCCTCTTACCTTCCCCATCCCTTTTAAATTTTTAATAAACCTTTCAAAATTTCAGTCCCAATCATTTCATTCTCACATTTCAAATATTATAATTTTTTAATTTTCAATTTTTAAATTTTTCATTGGCGACAATCAAAATTCAGCACAAAAACATGCATTCAGCATTAGTGAAGTATTGTTGTAAGGGTAACAATAACGGACAACGCTTTAATAAAATTCAGGAAACATTATACCTTGATTTATATCAAGAAATTGTTCGGCACGTTGCTAAATTTCGTGAAACTGGTACGGTAAGTTACAAACTCAGTATTAGCAGTCTCAAGAAAAGAACTGCTGAAACTATACACACCTAAAAGTCAATTATTAAGCTTTCTCAGAAAACTAATTTTGGCATACTTTTAGAAAAGATCTTGAAACATATTAGGGCTTCTCACACGGGAAATCTCATTATGTAGGTAAGAAGTCATCCCGTTATCCAGGAATAACAAGCCATATTTCCCGGGAATTGCTCTAATTATTAGGATTTATTTTGAGATACGGAAAATATTCACACTTAAAATTTTAGTACTGTGTACTTGCTCAACTTTTATGTTTGATAAATAAATCTACTGTTAGAAGTATGTCGGCGATTCTTTACATCTTCCTAACATACGACATCGAAGATAATATATAAACAAACAAAAGCAATTAATTTCTTCAAATGTAAACAGAAGAAACAATTACAAAGTTTTATGTTACTGAATATTAATCTTGAATAAAAGAAAACTTATACAAGCAAACGTGTATACATTGTTCTTGAATAAAAGCAAATATCCTAAACTACTAATATTAATTAAACAAGCTAACCTAACAATAAATTTATTTTTGTTTTGTTAAGAATGGATTATTTCCTATTTAAGTTTTTCGTATAAAAATTATTTTTTTTAAACTCATTTTCATTTTTTCGCTAAAAAAAAATACTTCATCCACAATAACTAAACACTAAATATGGACCAACCGAATTGATTCGTACTTGTAAACGGATCACGGGAAATTCCGGGAACCCGAAAAGAGAATTCCTCTTCTATCAAGATCCCGGGATTTGAATTTTACTGCACATGAGAATCTTCATTAAAATCCGCATCGTGCAACAATTCAAGCCCATTGGTCACATAGTAAGAGTGCAATACTGCAATTGGTCCGAAAATCACATGAATGATGACAATATCCTTGACAAGTCCTTCCTCTCAGGCGAAGCTTGGTTTCACCACCATGACTTCAATAACAAACATATGGTCCAGTAGAAACCTTTATGTCGTGATATAGAAACTATTGCATTTCAAATAGGTTGGTATTTAGAGAGCAGCTTCACGGAAAGTTCCATTACTTTTTGATTCAACGGTTGCATGATGGCGAACTAAGAGATGAATACTTATAGAATAAGACAACGCCCATAAAACATTACAAACGGTTAAGTTCTTGCATGAACATTTTGATAGCCATGTTCTCTTGATAGATAGCAAAAATGAGTGTGACAGGATAACGCCTCTACATCACGTCAACGCATTTAACAACATGAAATGATGAGTAGGGACTCGTTAAAACTTAAAGAGATCACTCTGAGCATATACTATACTTGTTTGCTAAATTCTTTTTTACTTTTACTAGAATATTCTTTTATTCTGCTAGCTTACCGACCTAGATTACCGCATTAGTCATTTATGCTTTAAACAGTAATGATGCAAAAAAAGGCGTAATTACTGTCAGATGTGTCACACGAAGTTTCAATCTTGATTTTAGCAAGGCAAGATTTTAGCTTAATTGTTAGGTGAAGTTATAAAAGATAATGATGACTCCTCTGTAACATTTTGCTACTTATAGATACTTTCCATTTTACACATTTCGTTGAAAATTTAATTTCAAACGAATAATGTTTTGTGCCGTTTGCCAATATTGGATAGTTCGTAATTTATAACGGAGCTTCTTAATCTGCACAAACGTGTCGTAATCCACAGCCCAGACAAACTCGAGAATACCAGATGTGTAATCTTAACAGACCTCTAAAGCATGTTCTTCCCTCTTCAAATGGAAATGAGATTAAAAATGTTATGGCTGTAATATGTGTTCAGATTGCGGCAATAATCAACCTTTCGCCTGCGGCCAGACGAAACGCATCGCATAGGTGATCTCGTGCTCAATGACCGAAACAAATCGTTTGTAGTCGGACTTTACGTTCTTAAAGCAATGATCCTATTTTATTGTTATGCCATTTTCATATCTGCTATACGCTACGCATGCACTTATTACCCTTCTGTGGTCGTTCTGAGTTAAATTGCATTAAATATTCTTTTAATAGGACATAGGGAACATACGCACCTACATGTGTTTTACATAGATGATAAAATTTCAAATGAATATTTCCAAAACAATTATAAAACCCATGATTTGTTAGTTTTGGGATTAAATTGTTTACTTTCATTTTACCTTATCTTTTAAATTAAATAAAATTTAAGAACAAATTAATTTGAATGCATTTCACTCAGTGTAGTTCTTGAGGAATCGCTCCTAATTAATATTTGGTCACTTTCGACGTTGGATTTAATCGCTTTAATCCAAAATCAAGAGTACCAAGTATAAGACTATGGCGTAAGGGCTAATGTTATGCGATGTTAAATAGAAAAACTGTGAATCTATAAAATGGCGCATACGCTAGTTCTAACATGCTTAAACGATATGGTTTCAGTGATTTGATTATTCACCTAAAAAAATCACATACACATGCCTCTTATGACGGCATATAATATCTAGTGCTGGCGTTACGACTAATATGGATGAAAGCTCAGGAGATCTCAGTTGCAATTCATGGAATTAGTGTAAGATATTTATTTCAATGGCTATATATAATAGATTAGTTTAGTTAATAAAGGAGTGCTTCTTCTAAACTTGCCTCTATAAAAACTGCTTAATGGCAGGAACCAAATTACAAGCGAAGAAAGCAAAGGGTTTGGAGAAGCGTGCTGTTCGAATAATGCAGAAAATAATCCAAAGGTAATGCTGCAAAAGCCATTTCACAGAGTTTTTACATGTTTTGACATATGGTTATGAACCATGAGAAGATAAGCTCCCACAGCATTTAGGTCACAATTGGCCTATTGTATGTCGGAGGGCCCTCTAGACTGTCAACAAACCCACTGTCTTGGCATAGGTTAACATATTGTCAGGAGAAATCGACCTAATGGGGGCAATATGTAACCGCTTATCACAGTATAATCCTTTTAATTGATGACGTTGTGTTCCAGCTTGGCAGGCACTACATGACAGGTCTTCGTCTAATGTCATCTTACAAAGCTAGCAATGTCCAATCAGAATTCCAACAACTATACGAAAGTCTGTTTTGGACGGTCCCTGAATTCTTAGCGCTGTTCGTTTGTTCGGATACATCACAGTGACTTTGAAGGTACAGCCGGAATTAATTTCATCCTATCTTTATCGAGTATCAAAAATTATCGTATATCATGTGGAGGAATAGTCAGTAAATTGTTTATAGACATTTACTGTATGTGTTTCCTCAAATAAAACAAAGTTGCTTCGAAAACTTTCCGGCAATTTTGCATTGTATAGAGTTAGTTTGTATTGTGTGATCAACATGGAGGGATCGAATCGTTAAGTGTAGCACGACACATAAACCGGGCATAATATAAATTAGAAAACCTCAAATTAATTAAGAACCGAACATGGCCGCAGGAATTAGAAACCATTTATACTAAAAAGTACCAAAATCTGTTAAACAAGGAAAGAAGTCCATTTGGACAGTCAGCTTTGATAGATTTATTCTTATTTATTCTGCTACAGGCAAGAATCAGCGGAGATATAACAAGGCATGTTAGAATTAAAATCATTCGGTCGTATGGTTAACAATTTGAACCCACGAATTCCCGAAACAATTGTTTCGAGTTATTCTATTTGCACAATCTAGGGTCATTTTGTACAAAATTACCTACAGTCAAGAGAGGAAACAGGAATTTATTTATAAACCGGGAATTTATTTATAAACAGACTTTCACATTTACACAGCGTCTATTATTAATACACACATCGTCAACATAACTTATTCTATCTGTCCAATGGTTCTTATTCCTTCTGCGTTTGTTACGGAACGCTATAGTGTAAATATATGTGAATAATTTCTGTTGCTTCGGCCCGACCGAAAAAAGACACATACGTATCTGACCTCACTGACCCAACCATTCACTGGATCATAGTAGCCTTTGCCGCCAAAGGAGTGCATTGTGATGTTCCCTTCAAGAAACACTTTAGACGTATAAGTCGAAAAACTCCGGTACGTCTGTTCCTATGCATATAGACTTCGTACGGTCGTATATGTAGAATATGTCTTCGTATTGTAAGTTTTAGTGCACATATATCTCCGAAGAGTCACTGATCCATAACCAAGAGCGTTTCTTTTTCAATGGCGACAACAACACGTTGCTACAATCAGATGCAATGACCCCACCGGCTGTAACTTTTCCAGTTGGGTGGATAGTTGTGATGTGAATATTATTATTGCATGTACTCTTATAAATGTAATTTAAACGCTATCGCTGACATAGTTACCGCTACGTTAGAAAATTAACGCTGAGAACTGGGAAGTAGTATCTGTAATACATCAGCTCTACAGCGTTATGGAACTACTACAACTATAAATATATATATATATATATACGAAAATTAAGGGAAATAACCATAATTTTGTAATTTCCTATTTCTTATCTGCGTAATGCTTCTTTCCACGATCATTGTAGTTGTATCATTTTGCAGTAACGGCAACATAAGGCACGGCAGTTTAGAGGAAGCTCTATATAATTAGCACCATATTTATTCCGTTGTAGTATAACCTCAGCTTAGAAATGCAGTTGGACAATAACTTTTGAATCAGGGAACAAGCCTTTCATCTGTCATATATGAACGTATTTGCTCCTATGCATTCCGAATTTCGTTCCGGATATACTTGTGAAACTGCACTATTAACTATAATTGACAACATCCTTCAATCAACAGATCGCTGTTTGGTGACGTGCTTGATTTTGTTGGACTACACAAATTGTTCCGCGGAGCCCTGGGGTTCCGTGGTATATTACTGGGGGTCCTCTGAGTCAAAATAAGAATTCGAAAGAGGCGCACTCACACTAGTTCACTAGTGAGTGTATTAACTAAAAAATATAAAGATACACTTAGTTCTACTTGAAAATTAATCAGGACCTTCCTGTGGATTCGCGTGCGTTTTGGTGAATCAATCGACAGCCCTACCGGCAATAACATAACCAGTTAAACGTCAACAGTTGTCATAATCTATAAAAATTGATTCAATTTTTCGCGATAAAAATTGGCTTTTAGTGTGTAGGTACACGCACGTAAGGCAGGTACACACCAACAATAAAATTTGTATGCTTTCGACTGATTATTGCGATTAATAAAATCTTTTACACGGTTTTATTCCGCTTCACTTGTCTGTCAGATAGTTTCATCAATTTTCACTAATTGTCCCATCGACACAACATTTTTTTCATAATCAAAAACAATGCAGAAGCTCTGGCAACAGCGCCCTACGATTTGCCCAGCGAGCCCAGTGGACTGTTGAGTGTTAAAAAATCATTAAGAACAGTAGCTTAAATATTGTTAAATTAAAGGAGCATATGGAAGTTCAAAGTTGTTTTAAAGATGTAATATCCCCTGAAAATTTCGTAACAAATATCTGAAATCGATAGTATGTCATTCGAAAGGAAACATCTCTTTTTGAGTTGAAAGATGAAAACCTCCAAAATTATGTAGCGAAAAATGATTCTTATTTAATAGATGTGTTTGCTTGATTCGCCGTTAAAATCTAAATTTGAACAAGAGTAGCTCTTAATTTTTTGCTGCAGATTCATGGAAGACACCCAGAAGTTTCTCATAGAGCTGTAAACATTTTAATCCTATTTGGGATAAGGTATTTAAGTCAAAAATCTTTCTCAACGTATGTGGTAACAAGAACAAAATGTAGGAACAAATCAAATGCAAAATATGAAATGCGACTGTAGACAGCATTAATAGAGCTAAATTTCGATAGTCTGTGCAAAAGGACACAAGCATACCCCTATTAAATATAATGCAAAGGTAGGAGACATCTGGAGTAGGAGTTAATGCTAAGTGTACATTAATTCTGTTTAGCAATAAAAAGATTTGTGATAATCGTTCAGAAATTCTCGCCACCATCACATAAGGCAGCGCTCTATCAAGGATCTTTCACTTATGAAATATATTCAGAACGCAACCAAATAGACTTTTTTTATAGCACGTCATTTATAAAGAATCTTAAAAGATATTTGTTTCAGGACGCACGTAGATTATTGTGATAGGTCAAATCTCCGGTAGCCACTCATACGTTAGAAAACAGTTAGCAGCGTTTCTCCCTTTTATGACGACGGTATGATAGTAACAGATCCATGGAACGCACCATTACCATACACTAAAGCTTCCTGAGATTATTACTCTACAAATAAGAAAATATACTTTGCACTACAAATTTGATTTTTTTTAAGTTAAAATGGCGAACTTTGAGTATAAATTTTGGGGACTAAATCCCAGATTCTTGAGAACTCCGAATGCTTAAATTAATATTTCTGTTTTCCTAATTTATATCACTACAGTGATGTACTGCGATGCTTTAGAAGAGCGCCAATTGTTTGACTATGCACTGAAAGTTTGATTTGATACGCATTGGAATATATAACACTGTCTTCCTTTTAAATATGTGTCTTACCAATAACTGTGCTCTATGCTGGTTTATTTCAGTAAACTTGAGGTATCCGAGATTATTATAATGGGCGTGAAATGTGTTTTAACTGGCCCATTTATTTTAAAGTCCGTACCGTCACTGCTACACCATGCAGCTTATCATTGTCTACTGTCAACAATATTAATGTAGTAGGTCTTAATAGCTTCAGTGCAACCGCATTTTAGTAAAACTATAAAAGGAATTCTTCAGGTACTTGGAGAGTGACTCATATACCATTGGCGTTAGATTTATGTATGAATATAGGTTAAGCATAAGAATGTGATATAGGACAGTTAAGTTGTAGCATCTTATTTCTGCCAGAAATACACGAACATATACTGGCACACACAAAACAACCACACGCTACTCAATTCCCAAAAATAGTCGGGTCTACTAATATCTAGATTGGATCCTTCTTCTATATACACACACATACATATATATCTCGATTTATATTCTGGTTCTTTTCGTAGAGTCGTCTGTTATTTCGCTGAAAAACAATAGAGAATCGTGTACGTGTTTGTAATACAAATTCCGATCCTCGAACACGGAGGCGGTTATCCTTTTTAAGAGAATCCATCAAATAAATTAACACTCACACAATATTGAATTAACGTAAAAAACAACGAAGATGGCAAATAGCCTGTTGATTTACACACAAGGGAGACGGGTTTCGGAAAAATGCAGCTCATGTTTGAAATATAAATTATAAAAGGAAAAAGATGTAATATGTTTGCCTATGGCGGCTTCAATATTTCTTTTATGGATCTATGAAAAACGAGATCTCATATCTATACTTGGACTTGTCAACTACCTCTCTATAAAAATCATACCTTATAAGTTTTCTTAATGTATAAATTGTGATAGCCAATAAAATACTATCTGCATATCAATATAATATAATGAAAGGCATAAAACCTGCAGATTTAATGGTCACCCAAATTGCTCTATAGTTCAAATATAAGCAATGTACATATGTATTCTGAGTGGTCATGGCATACCCTCTGATCACGTATAGTGTCTTTTCCTGGTGGGTGTGAGGGGTGCTGTCCGTATGTCGAAAAGGAAAATAGAGGGCACATTTTGCTACTGACCTGCTATCCGTAATATCCGAAGAAGACCTGGCTGAATGAATTTCGAGAATTTATCGGAAGGAGAAGTCTATTCGGTGAACTTTAAGGTTATATGGCTAGTCTACAATAGTTCTTAATGGTCGATGTATCCGGCGTTAGAAATGTAATGAAAGTTAATTCCCCTGATGCATTGCAAGCTTGCATATGTGTTTTTGAGTTATTGTGCGAAATATACACAAACAATTCCAAGATTCCTTCACACAGTAGCAGAGTAATAATGCTCAAGAGCATTAGTTGCTACATTACTTAGAAAATTCCATGCCCAAGTAAACGTTTTCCGGTTCTTTGATATTTTCCAACAAGTAATTTTCAATCTGTCTGTACATTTAGTTAAACATCCAATGAATTAATTCAAATTATTAGACATTAGTCTAGGCCAAAAGTTAACTAATGTTGATATGTTTTGCAAATACGTTTCATTTAGTAAAATATTAAGTCTCAATGCATTATCGTCACCAACGCACAAGCATTTCAATTTATGGGTCCACCATAGTGAATTGAATTCTTAGCAAATGAAGCGGTTTCTCGTATCCATTACAGGAAAGAACCCGATCTCATTTTGCGTGCGGAAAAAGTAGATAACATAATAACTTATAAGTCGTTCAAATTACAGCCAACATTCGTGCCAAAGCTGGAAAATAAAACTGCATTAATACAACCTGCACCTACATCTGAGAACAAATCATCAGAGCAAAAATTTACACAAGATCATTACATTAAGCCTACCAGGACCTAACGAGAGTAAACCGCAACATGAAGATTTAATGAACTTCAAAGTTGAACAAGATAAGGGAAACTTAGATGCTTAGGCAACTAGCAAAATTGATTGGGATCCACTTATAGGCTTATCTGGAACTAAACCAAGAGTAGATAAGTATACCGTTACAAGATTTAGTGAAAAAGAGGAGTTAAGACAATAAGGAAAGTTTGGAAATGTTTGGAACAGAGCAAATCTGTAAGTCACAAAGTCTTCTCTTCAGTTTTAGTTGTTTTGACTAAAGCATTAAAATATCTTTAGTTTGCTTTATAGCGCATTTATAGTGCATCAAGTTCGTTGTATCTAGAATAGAATACATCAAATAGTGTCTGGAACAAACAAGAGCCGATACTGACAAAACTCATCAGGACGCTGGCAAATGCTTGACGAAGGTGGCAACTCTTGTGAAATTGATAAAAGAAATGGCGCTAATCGCCGAAGTAAGTATATTGTTCGTGAACATTCAAAAAGATATCGAAAAATTGAGCAACCATAAAAAATATTCCTCCTTGGAAACAAACTGAATTTCGTCTACGTCTTTATCGTGTTCATCACTTCAATGACTTGGTTTGTTCACTATAAGTCACAGGTGTACTTTATAAACTAACAAATGCCTTCGATATTATCCAGCCTTCAAAAATATATCTTGATAATTTACTTTGTAATATTGACCCCATGCTCTGATTAATAATAAAATTTACGTCAAGAGCATTTATAATATCGCAAAAATATTTCTTGCGAGCAAAAACATTCTAGCGAAACAGCTGCGAAGATTTTAGACAGGACATAAAACATTTCCACATCGTCTTACGCTGACACAAGATTATTTTTCGAAAAACAAGAGAAAACAAACCACAAAGTTGATTGCCGAGATATCCCAGCAATTTTGGAGGAAAAATTCGACCACCGCACGGCAATAAATATACACCGGGCGGCAAAACATCTCCGTTTCAGAATTCCCGAACAAGCCATTGTCTGCCAACGGTACAGCTTTGGCCGGCGATTGTCTCTTCAGTTTGGCGAGTTTTTGTCGGAGCGCAGATTTGTACCTTTGACAAATTTATCTCCGTTTTTGGTCTTGTGCAATCAGTGATTATAACCTTGCGGACATGCTTCCAGTTTATTCGGTAGTATATAAACGTGATTCGTAGAATCCTCGCTATTTATTGCGGCTGCGTATTACGTTTTTATTTCATCTCTTAAGTGTAATATCGTTCGAAATACTTACGCAGGAAAACAAATATAGAAAAAGAAGCAGTCACCGTGGAACCAAATTAATAATTTATATCTGTTGCGAAAGAGGAATTTGTTTTTATATTGCCTCAATCTTCTTCGAGGCGATATTTTTTGGATGAGAAAATGAGAAAGAAATAACGCAATAAAATCTTTTATAGATTTGTATCAACATTTTGATTTCAACATATTACATTGTTATTTTACGTGATAGTGATCTGGTATGAGTAGGTAGCAGTCTCCCAGTATAATATTCTCTTCTTCAAAATAAAGAGGATTTATTTGATGTAGAACAACTTAATGATTACTTCACCAATTCCATTCCTAAATTACCAATCGATAATGACTTAATTGAGTACTACAAGAATAATAAATTACTGAATGCTGTTGAGCGTTTCCATTTTAAAACTATTACGGAAAATAAAGTCACAAGCATTCTGGAACTGTAGGCGGTGACGATATAGAACTAATCTTTTAAAAATGAGTTTCCTTTCTTAGTTAACTTTGTAACAACAATATATTAATAGTTTAAATTAAAAAGTCATTGATAGTATATATCAGGATATTCGTGGGGAGATGGTGGGCAAGGGCGTGTCAATCGGGGGTCTAAGAGAGGCGCAAAAACAAATACTTGGAAAAATACAGTTCACCAATTTGAAATCCACACCAATCATAAAATATTTATCGTCAGTTAGAATTTTAAAGTAGAACAATATTTCTATTCATTTATTATTATACAGACCTTAATTTTGGCAGGCACAATTCGGCTGTCTTTATAAGGAAAAGTCGACGTAATATACAAACATAGGATCTAAGTCTAGACCATCAGCAATATATATATAGCTCTGTTTATATAATTTTCAAAATTAATATCTGATCTTTTTTCTAAAAACTCATCGAAAGTATGTCGTGTTTATTCCATAAAGTCAATTCAAACAACATCGTTAAACCAATATATCGTTTATAAAGCAAAGGTAGCGGCCGCGCAAAAAGAGCCTGTTTGACAATGAATTCGAAAACAAGCTCAAAAACAAATTTTAGAATGAATTATGGTATCAATTGATGAAATACAAGAATATTTGGTTTTTCATGTGACTTGTATTACGTGATTAAATATTGACAATTTTACTTAAAAAAAAATTAAAAACAGTCATACAGAAGTTCCAGAATATATTTTTTTAAATGATTTATTTGATACCTTTCACAATATTTTAATTTAATTTAATTAAAGCTTTTTAAAAATTATTAAGATCATTGACGCGCCAGGGTAGGCTTAATAATTTGACAATTATTTCAATCGAATATGAAATATGTAAAAAAACTCAATATGGATCAACTTATGGGATTGTTCCCTATTTAGTTTAGTTAAATATTTTCGTTAGATACATTTTTTTTTGTGCAGCAACAGAATTACTGGAATGGATCCGTGTTTCAAATAAAGAAAATAGCAACATTTAGACCTTTGTAGCTTTTTGCCTTTCTAATTTGTGGAGTTAGTTGACTGCGATACTCTCTAATGCTGATGATTTAATTTAATAATATTCGTACAGTTATGAATATGTGCAAAGTAAACAACACATAAGTATCGGCACCCTCCGCACCACACAAGTTTA